>OZ007596.1:218845424-220045424 GCA_963931845.1 Maratus michaelseni
GCAATTTTCCAAAGTTTGCGAAATCGATAACACAAATGGCAAATTTTGCAAAAATCTGCGGGAATTTGCGACGAGATAAATGTTCAACATTTAGTATAACCAAACTATATAGATACACTTGTGATTCATGTTCATTTCGAAGTATAAAGATGAACTGTTAAGATGCCGTGCTGTTTAAGATTTTGGGTAAAAGTTAACTGTTACTCCAAAGATTATTTGTAACAATACATATTTATTAAATTCCTACTATTAGCTCACACTCTCTCTATATATATCTTGTTGGAATTTTCAATCGTTAATAAAATATTTCCTATTCATCCATTCAAGTTCAAATAAATTTTTTTAAACTTGTACTGGATGACACTTGATGTTAATACAGTTTTTTCAAATATTAATTCATTAATTAAATTTAATTAATTAATATTAATTTTTATATGGGAGAAAAAAAATTCTCCCATTGTTTTCATAAATGAAATGAAAGATTTATCTCAAATGAGTGAAGCCAACAAAAAATAAAATACCGCAACGATGATTATAAAATAATGTTCAATAAAGATAACGTGGGAAATTAATGCTGCACGGGTTTATTTTATATATTTATGATTAAAAAGTAGGAATTGACTTAATTTTTTTTTATATTACTTGTTGTATTAAGGTCGTAAGGTCAAGGCACTTTCTGTAAAAGCAATTTTATCTTTAAATTCAGTATTTTATTATTTAATCAAATTTGGCTTTTTTTATACGAATATCCTTGCTCGAATACGTGCGGTATGGGATATTTTTTGTATGGTGAATATGAAGAACAAAGGATTAAGAATTGTAGAAGCGAAGGTTATTTTTCCGGTCCTCGCTTTCGCTAGGGATGGCTCTGCGCTGGGCAATATTGTCTAAGTGTAACTGATACGAAATGACGAGACATATAAAATAAAAATAAATTTCTTTCTTACATTTTCCAACATAGCTGAAAAGTGATTATGAATTCGGTTCAGGATTTATTTCGAGGTCGTCTGTCTCTCTGTATAGAAAATGAAGTCTGCAGCATTTCTTCGTTTACAGGAACACTCAAAAGAATTCTGTTACATTATGGTCTATGGGGAAAAATCGTTTTCAGTGTATTTTAATGATGTTACACTATTTCAAACATATTTAAATTGATATACATCACTGAGGTGCAATGCAATATGCATATTATAGCATATTGTGTGCATAGCATTTATAGTTCAGCTTGTTAGAGGTTTTTTTTTAAATTTTTCCTTTAAATTAAGTATTTCTTTCATTATTCTGTAAAATACGTGTGATTAATTTCACTCAGTTTATTAAGTTAATGCTTGAGCTCCCGCCCCCCCCCCATTTTTTTTTTGTTTTTAAAAATTTCAAAGCATTTTTTTAATAATAATAATAAAATGGGTTTCACTTTTAATTCTCAAGGCATGAATTTTTTTCTCATGAGAAACCAGCCAGAATAGCCCTTGTTATTATTAAATATAAATTCCTGTTTAACCATCCTTTTGTTATTCAGATTTCTATGTGGGGTCCCTAATTTTTTATAACCCAGTGATCTCTAGAAACACTTTCTCACGCGGTGCAAATTTTGGGTGGTCTATGCTTTTAGTAATACCATTGCCAAATTTTTTTCCCCTTTAAAACTATGTACACTTGACGCAATAACAGACAGTCTGTTTCTTCCTAGTATAGGACAATAATAAGTTTAAGCAAAATAACAATAATTAGCTAGATCTTAGAGAGGGGGGGGGGGCTTGAAGCTGTCCAGAGGAGAGATTTACAACATTGTATGTACAATTTTCTATGAGAATGAAGTAGCCCTCATTTGTCCACGTGTATGGTAATGTACGTGTTTAGCTTAACCAGACGGTCAAAACACCTTTTTCCCTGCACCCCTTGGGTATAGAAATGGTTTAGCCGTGTACGAATAGCAGATAAGAAAATAGAGGAGTGTAGGGCCCGTGTGTGTACTGCCAAAATCTTCTTTGGTACTGCCCTCTAGGAGAAAAAATTGTGGAGGGGGGAGGGGGTCATAAGCTAGTGTACATGGTAATAGGCGCAAGGTCTCGGCGGAGTATTTTGGCCATGGTTTGTCATCCCCTCCCCGTGAAGAGAGAAACTTGCTGAGGGGAGAGAGATTCGATACGAGAATTACACAGGAGGTGATCCAGAGTAATGAATCCCTTTGAAATTATTCGCTTTGTCAAAACTTTTGCGTGGGTATAAATATACCACAATCAGCCCTGACGCGAAAAGTGTAGCTCGTTAGGACATTCTTCATTGCAAACCATCCAGAATACCGCCTACGAAAGATGAGTGAGCCTGAGCGGTAGTTTTGTTGTGAAGATACCCGCACCGTTAACCAGTATATGACTGGCAGCTCAATTAAAGAGTGAATTGCAAAATATTGATACAAATAAAGACCGCATTATATACCTCCCTGCATTAAACTCATATATGACTGACGGCTGTATTAAAGAATGTGTGGTGAAATGTTAATACATGTGATGTTCACCTGCAATCATACCTAAAAGTGTGAAGATATTTCTTGTTTATTTAACAATGATGTTTATGGACATTCAAGTATAAAACAGCACTGCAAGAAAACATTACAGTATGAAACAGTACTGCAAGTATAAAACAGCACCGCAGTTGCTTGCAGCACTGCAAGGAACTTCAAACTGTAAGACAAAACAACTCATTTCATAATTTGTCTTGTTTCATATACGGTAATAATTCATGTTATATAAATTTGAATCCAACAGGATGAGTATTAAATTGATAACTATTTAATTATTTGGACTTAATCTACCCTAATAATAATAAAAAAGGAGTATACTGACTGCATCGGTTAATAAATAAATAATTTATTAAATGTGTTTTTTTCTTTTGTACTGACTAATTCCTTTATTTCAGTATAATTTAAAGTTATTGATTGGATGAATAGTTCAACAAAACCAATATGTTAATAACTTATTTAAAATAAAGTTCAGTTTGTTAATCAAAGTATTAATTACTCCTAGATAGTAGTAAATAAGCTATAAATAATAGATGAATTGTCCAATCATGGAATATTATTTTCATTTTAACATTTAAGTCTTAAACCTATTTTGCTCGCACTTTGGTACAATTTTTTCTTTTAAAAAAGAAAGATATATTTTTTAAAGTGCTTAAATTAAAATAAATTAAAACTAATATTTTATAATTTCAAACAAGTAGGAATTAACTCAAATTTATTGCAATAGAAGAATCATATACTTACATAATTTGCAAAAGATGATATTTATTTTTATCAACGTCAACTAAATATGCATATATATATATAAGGTGAAGTGATTCATTTAGAAGGAAAGAAATTGCTGAGCACTATATTTTCATTGCTACATGTTCATTGAATTTGCATTTTGTCATTGTAATTTCAAAATTCTTAATTTACTTCATCTCTTTTTATTTATTTGGTTTCTTTATCTGTATTCTAAAATAGAAAATTTTCAGGTTTCCTACAAAATTTAACAAATAATTCTATCAATTCCTAAGTATTTAAATCTTTTAATATCATGACAATCGTCAAAATCATTACCTGCATGTTGGGTATTTTGGATTTTGTATTAACTTAGAATCTTTCTATTCTTGTTATTCTAAATTTATTTAATTTTGTGTTTGCCTATTCATGTCTAGTTTTTAAATTCCTTGTGCTTATGATTTTCTCTTTTTATTAAATGTAGCGTGTTGTTGTTTCATGTCCAGCGACAGCTAGACTTGTTCCATGAGGTTATATACTTGCAAGAAGTCCA
This sequence comes from Maratus michaelseni, assembly GCA_963931845.1. Classification (NCBI taxonomy): domain Eukaryota; kingdom Metazoa; phylum Arthropoda; class Arachnida; order Araneae; family Salticidae; genus Maratus; species Maratus michaelseni. Next base: position 218,849,222 of record OZ007596.1, read on the forward strand.
GAAACAATATAGGATCTCTATTTATGTCATCGTGGGTGAATAGGAGGCAGTCCAAAATGTGGTCAGGAGAAGCATTCCCAGAAGCACACTTATTTCAAACCGGGTAAACCTTTTGTCCACCATAAGAAGCAAGTCCCCTCAAATGACCACTAGCAAATGTGGATAAGGTTATCAGATTTACGATCGCAAGTGAGGCCCAAGGATCTGCCTGGACTCGATCTTGTGTACCATTTGTTTGCTGGAGGGGCCTGCCACTTAACATTGTTCCTATTTTTCCTAATTGATGATATTTCATTGAAAGTCCAGACAGGGGCGGAGGGGTGGGGTCTCTGAACCGCTCTTTGTAAGTTTATCTGCAGCCTCGTTTCCCTGAATGTCCACATGTGAGGGTATCCACTGCAGATGTATTACTCGAGTCAAGGAGATCCGTTTCAGCATATTTAGAATGGAAATAGTAGTGCTATCACCAGCATCACTCCAGTCTTTTAGATGTTGGATCGCGCTCCTACTGTCCAATAGAATCCATACTTCACCAAAGCGCTTTTCTGCCAAGAATGGCCTTTAGCTCTACTTCAATGGCAATAAGTTCACTTCTAAAGACAGAGCAAAAGTATAAATGTAGCGTGATTGCTTTTAATTAATTAATTAGCAATATTCATTTGTTATCAAGGTAGTTATAATACACATCCAAAATAAACCCTAACAATTTACAGGGACACGCAAAAGATTTCTGGGACAGTACTGCCTATGAGCAATAAAAGCTGTAGGTGAATTTTCAGATGGGTATGCGTATTCATTTTTATCTAAATTTTTGCATACGTGTATAAATTCTATCGATTATAAACAGAACAACAGAAAACAATTTGAGTCATTTTTCTCTTATTGGCGGAAATTGTTAAGGTGGAATTTTCAAGGGCTATGTGTTTCTTAAATGAACTAAATTTTTGCATATTTAGTAGCATATACACACTAAAAACGACCTTTTCAAAACTGAGCAAAAAATACTCAAATCTGAGTATGTCGCATACTCAAAATGGTTCCGAATCAAAATTACTCAAGTTTAAAACATGTACAAACTCTTTTCTGAAAACATGCACACACTCAAGAATAAAACATCATGTGCTCATATTTGAGTATGTCCATGTTTCAAAAATGAGTATGAACTGACTTCTATGTGCTCATTTTGAGTATGTCAACGGTTTAAAAATGAGTTTGAACTGATCCTAATCCGTTTTGAGTATATCCATGTTTCACAAATGAGTATGAACTGACCTCTATGTGCTCGGTTTTGAGTATGTCTATGTTTTCATATTCTGAGTACTTCTGGTATTTCAGAATTGAAATCATGGGGTCGTTATATTTGAAACAAAAAGTTTCATAACAAAGTGAAAACACCGATTTACTCAGATTTGAAAGTGCCATTTTTCTCAGTGTATACAAATCTATAGATCAAATACATGGCTGTATAAAACACTGTTGATAATAACTGCTGAAATTGAGTTTTCAAATATGTTAAGAGTTTTCCAAATTGTTTACTTAGACAACATCTTTTCCCATCTTAAACCTTAAAGTTTTGTTAAAGTATTCTGGAAGTGATGCAAAGTGTTTCATAATCTATGCTCGGCACATGATATTTCGTACTTGTTTGTAATAGCAAAAGTTTTAAACCAATTTTCAGCAAAATTAAAACATTCGAAACATTGGTTTGAAAACTTTCTTTCCAATAAAAATCAAAGATATATTTCGCAATCTAAGAAAAATAAATAAAATAAAATATAATTGTTGTTTCTTTTAAATGCTAAAAGGTGTACACTAACAAAATAATATACAGTAAAATAACTTTTGTTAGGTTGTTGACATGTTTCGTCTCACTCCGAGCCCTTTTCAAAAACAAATGAGAATATTCTATAATTGCACGGTCTTTGAATTTATTATTTGAAATGCTATCATTTAATTTCCATATACTTTTTTTAAATTACGCACGTTATCTTTTCTTTTTACTTGGTTGTTTATTTTCATATTTGTAACCATGGAGTAACTCGAGCCACAATTTCGGTAACTTAAAAGATACTGCATCGTTACATATTGCATTTTTGCGTGTTACTATCTGAATGGTTTCTCTTATTATGGATGGATAGAATAGACTGGAGGGAAAATCATTTTACTTTCATTGAAATTTATTTGGATAGTTTCTTCTTGATATAATCTTGCATGGCTTTTATTTTTCTATTATATTTAATATCAGCTAATATAACGAAATATATGCTAGTATTCAATGAAAGTAAAATAATTTTCCCTCCAGTTTATACTATCCATCCATAATAAGAGAAAACTAGCCGGCGCGGCGCCGCCCGGCGCCCACAGGGGCCGCCGGCATCACGAATACGACCATCGCGCCCAAGCCTCTGAAGGGCTTTTAACGCACCAGGGGCTTTGTCTCGCCCCGGCGCTGCGATCGGCCTGGGGCCGTTTCCCACTGCGGACCCCCAGGTGGTCATTTTACCAAGGTCGATGACCTAGGTCGCTACGATAGTAACCTCACACTTGGAGGAAACTTTCGCAGAGACGGAACCTTGATGAACCGCCGAGGAACCCCCGACGACTTCGTTCACGAAACCCCATAGGGGGAGACGGTCACTAGGCCATATGTCGAGCTACAACGACGGCTCTTGCTTTACCACAACTCGAGGGGTGCGAAAACCTACAGAGGTAGTCGCGTTCCCTCTTGCAGTGGATCCTGAAAGGGAAAGGATTAGTACAACAGCATATAAAACTTTTGTTAAAACTCTAACAACAACAACTTTTGACTAGAATGCAACTGCATTATTATAAAAACTTCAACAACAAACTTCAACAACAACAACATTTATTTACAACTGTGACTAGCCCATTTTATCACTTATAACTGCCGGCTTATGAGACGTGTCTCAAGCCTGCGTACTTATTGCACCATTACCTCTACCTCTACGTCATGCGCTGCGGGGACCGCGGGCATTCCGTAGTGCGTTCAAGCGTGGGCGTGGAAGAGCTCGGTGATTGCGGCCTGCTCTTTGGCGACCAAGGTTTCGATCTAACGTACGCATGAGGAGTCGGTGAATGATCAACCGGACTCCCTTTCTGGTGTAGCCGTCCAGGCAGAGATCGCTTGGCGCGCGCATCTGAAAGTCGCGAGGAAAGTACTTTTCCCGCACAGATTTCCAGAGCTCGCACCGAAATAGCACGTGGCTAATATCACAGACCTCAACTCTACAAAAACATGTAGAGTCGTGGCTGAAGAATCGAGCCTGATGATCGCCAAAAGCGCCGTGTCCCGTAAAGACCTGATTAATGAAGAAATCGTCCTGCAGTCGGCGAGTGCCAACGCGTGGGAAACACTCATATGTCCTGCGGCCGGTCCCAGATTGGTCCCATCTCTCTTTCCACTTAGACAAGGCACGTCCAAAGAGGTTTTTTTTGGCTTGGTGGCGCGTGTCTGGAATCACTACGTCGACTGACTGCCGAGTAGTGGCTTCTTTTGCCAATATGCCCGCCTCTCGTTAAAGACGTGACCAACATGGGCCCGGACCCAGTGCATATGAATCTCAATTCCTGTGGATTTAATCAAGTCCCTAATCTCGGCAATGGCCGTGTGCTGAGGCACAAGTCCGTGAAGCGCTTGGAGCGTCGATCTCGAATCTGAAAAGATGTCGAATTCCCCGAGACCTCTCCGGTGGGCGTGGGCGATTGCTTCTTTGATCGCTTGGACCTCCGCCGCAAACACTTCCGCACCGTCGGAGAGACGGAACTGGCTCTCCGCAACAACTTGGTTCTCTGACACAGTAAGGAACGCGCAGCCTACTGTTGCATTCTCTTGCTTGGATCCGTCCGTGTAGTACGAACACGAAGTCCGCGGTGCCAAATCCGCGGTCCAACGGACTCTCCAGGGATCCTCAAATCTGGGAGTGGGCCTCCAGAGGTCGACTGACTCGGAGTCTAATCCGGTACCGTCAACACTCTTCTTCCATCGGACAAGGGCCGTGCAGTCCCTTTCCAGCCCCGCAAGCAAGTCGAGGGGGAGAACCCCTGACAGGATGTGAAGGGCATCCGTGGAGGATGTCGCGTAACATTTTGTTACGCAAACCTTAGAAATACAAACAAGCAAAAATACAATATGTAACGATGTAGCATATTTTAATTTACCGAAATTGTGGCTCGAGTTACTCCATAGTTACAAATATGAAAATAAACAACCAAATAAAAATAAAGATAACGTGCGTAATTTTTAAAAAGTACATGAAAATTAAATGATAGTATTTTAAATAATAACTTCCAACACCGTGTAATTGTAGAATATTCTCATTTATATTTGAAAATGGTTCGGAGTGAGCCGAAACATGTCAACACCCTAATAAAAGTTATTTTACTGTATATTATGTTGTTAGTTTACACCTTTTAGCTTTTAAAATAAATATATTATTACAAAGTGTTTTAATTTATTATTTTCGTTGTTGTTGTTGTTGTTAAATCAACAATATAAAATCAGAATCAGACTAACTAAAAATTTTTAAACATATAGGGTTGCAAAATAGTTTGTGGCGAGGAAAAGTTTTCTAAAAAAATCATATTTTCTAATGAAAAGATAAATTTATGATTTGAAGAAAGCTTTAAATAAAAGACAACAGTGAAAAATTTGGAAGACAGTTAAGAAAGTTCAGTTAAATTATCCGAAAATAATATTTCAGTAAGCTCTGAAAAGGTTTAGTAAAACAAAGAATAGGGAATTTTAATCAAACAAAAACATTGGAAAAATATTAAAAAAAACGAGAAAGTAATTTATGAAAATAAATCTGTAATTAAAAAAGTTAAAAGATATTTTTTTCGAAACAGAGATAAGAGAGGATATTAAGTAAGATGAAAGATTTTTGACAGATATTTTGCAATGGAAGTAACATTAAATGTTAAAAATGTGTGGGAGTTTTCTGTGCTTTGTTTAGTTTTCTTTTGTTTTAGTAATAATTAAAACGAAATTTTCTATTTCTTTAACAACAATTTTTGTTTAATTTTTTGTATTGGAAAATTAGTCACAATTGATAGAATTCGTTATAAAATATCCACTATGTAAATTATCCTGTTTCTGAACAGGAATTTTAGTCGATTAAACAGTGGTCCAATATATGTTACGATCAGAGAAGACCGAGCTATGTTCGGTCAAAATTAGCTTTGAGCGATATTTTTTCATTTAGCGCAAAGCAAGTATTTTGGTATTGATTATCTTAAAAGTCAAATTTTCCCTATCATATCATATATATTCTAATACGAGCAAATCTTGTGTGTGTGTGTGTGTGTGGTTATGCAAATTTTATCTTAAAAACGGCTCTGACGATTTTGACAAAATTTTGCATCCTACCGTTTTGGAACATCAGAAAACAATTGGGATAGGTCACATGTTCGAGAAAATTCGATTAGTGGGTCATTTTGGGTCATGGTCAAGCTAATTGTATCTAAAAAATGGTTCAAGTGATTTTGATGAAATTTTGTATCCGACCCTCTTCGGGCACGGGAAGACTATTGGGTTGGGTCACATGTTTGAGAACTTTCGATTAGTGGGTCATTTTTGGGTCAACGCGGGACAAATTAATTTTATCTAAAAAACGGCTAGAACGATTTTGATTAAATTTTGTGTCCTACGAGTTTCGAGCACGATAAAATCATTGGGCTAAGTCACATGTCCGAGAAAATTCGATTAGTGGGTCATTTCTGGGTCAATGTGGGTCAAGATCTAAAAAGCGGCTCAATTAACACTAAATTTTGCATACAATGGTTTTCGGGAACAAGAAGACTGTTGGGCTAGGTCACATGTTCGAGAAAATTCAATTAGTGGGTCATTTTGGGTCATGGTCAAGCTAATTATATCTAAAAAACGGTTCAGACTATTTACACTAAATTTTGCATCCTATGGTTTTCGGGCGCGAGAAGACTGTTGGGCTAGGTCACATGTTCGAGAAAATTCAATTAGTGGGTCATTTTGGTCATGGGTCATTAGGGGTCAAACTATTTTATCTTAAAAACTGCTCAGACTATTTACACTAAATTTTGCATCCTATGGTTTTTGGACACGAGAAGACTGTTGAGCTAGGTCACATGTTCGAGAAAATTCAATTAGTGGGTCATTTTGGTCATGCGTTGAACTCTAATTTAATTGTGACCGAGCATGGCTCGGTCTTTCCTGCTCGTGTATCCTGATTGGTTGAATTCTGTTTTCGAGAATGTTCTGCGGACTCTGATTGGTTGAATCATGTATCTCGGCTCCTATTGGGAATTTCTAGAAAATTCATTCAGATTCTGAAAACCAACATTTTAGCCAAATGCCTCCAAAATGTCGCCAGGTTTGGTGACATTCTTTAATTGAGCGTCAAGCATTTGTTGAGAAATTTCTATGTACCCTGATTGGTTCAATTCTGTTTTCGAGAACTTTGTACGGACTCTGATTGGTTGAATCATGTTTCTCGACTCCTATTTGGAATTTCTAGAAAATTCCTTCAGATTCTAAAAGCCAATTTTTTCATCAAATGTCGTCAAATTTGCCAAATTATATATTTTTTTATTAATTTTCGATTAAAAATTTTTATTTTTGGCGATCTTTTTTTCATTTGGCGCCAAGCGTTTTGGCAATGGTAATCTTTAAAGACAATTTTCCTGCCACATCTCGCCAACACTTTTTAAAATGAAAATAGCTTGACCCATAATGACCCAATACACAAAATGACCCACTAATCTAATTTTCTCAAGCATGTGACCTAGCCCAATGATTTCCTTGTGCTGGAAAACCCGTAGGGTATAAAATTTAGTTCAAATCGTCTGAGCCGTTATTAAGATAAAAATAGCTTGACCCATAATGACCCATGACCAAAATGACACACTAATCTAAATTTCACGAATATGTGTCCTAGCCCAATAGTCTCCTCATTCCCTAAAACTGTAGGATACTAAATTTAGTTCAAATCCTCTGAACCGCTTTAAAATAAAAATAGCTTGACCCATAATGACCCATGACCAAAATAACCCACTAATCGAAATTTCTTGAACATGTGTCCTAGAACAATAGTCTTCTCGTTCCCTGAAACTGTAGGATACTAAATTTAGTTCAAATTGTCTGAGCCGCTTTTAAAATAAAAATAGCTTGACCCATAACGACCCATTACCAAAATGACCCACTAATTGAAATTTCTCGAACATGTGTCCTAGCCCAATAGTCTTCCCGTTTCCTAAAACTATCGTATACTCAATTTAGTTCAAATCCTCTGAGCCCTTTTTAAGATAAAAATAGCTTGCCCTATAATGACCCTTGACCGAAATGACCCACTAATCGAATTTTCTCGAACATGTCACCTATTCCAATGGTTTTCGCGTTCTCGAAATCCATAGGATATAAAATTTAGTTCAAATCGTCTGAGCCGTTTTTAAGATAAAAATAGCTTGGCCTATAATGACCCATTACCAAAATGACCCACTAATCGAAATTTCTCGAACATGTGTCCTAGCCCAATAGTCTCCTCGTTCCCTAAAACTGTAAGATACTAAATTTAGTTCAAATCCTCTGAGCCGTTTTTAAGATAAAAATAACTTGATCCATAATGACCCATGACCAAAATGACACACTAATCCAAATTTCTCGAACATGTGTCCTAGCCCAATAGTCTTCTCGTTCCCTAAAACTGTAGAATACTAAATTTAGTTCAAATCCTCTGAGACTTTTTAAAATAAAAATAGCCGGACCTATGATGACCCATAACTAAAATGACCCACTAATCAAATTTTCTCGAATATGTGACCTAGTCCACTGATTTTCTTGTACTCGAAAACCCAAGAATTAAAATTTAGTTCAAATCATCTGAGCCATTTTTAAGATAAAATTAACTTGACCTATAATGACCCATGACCAAACTGAGCCACTTATCGAAATTTCTCGAACATATGTGTCCTAACCCAATAGTCTTCTCGTTTCCTAAAACTGTAGGATATTAAATTTTGTTCAAAAGCTCTGAGCCATTTTTAAGATAAAAATAGCTTGACCCACAATGACCCATGACTAAAATGATCCACTAATCGAATTTTCTCGAACATATAACCTAGCTCAATGGTTTTCTCATGCTCAAAATCCGTAGGATATAAAATTTAGTCTAAATAGTCTGGGCCGTTTTTTAGATAAAATTAGCTTGACCCACAGTGACACAAAAATGACCCACTAATAGAATTTTGTCGGACATGTGACCTAGCCCAATGATTTTATCGTGTCCGAAACTTGTAGGATACAGAACTTAATCAAAATCGTTAGAGCTGTTTTATAGATAAAATTAACTTGACTCGCGTTGACCCAAAAATGACCCACTAATCGAAAGTTCTCGAACATGTGACCCAGCCCAATAGTATTCTCGTGCCTGAAAATGTTCTCGTTCCCTAAAACTGAAGGATACTAAATTTTGTTCAATTCCTCTGAGCCGTTTTTAAGATAAAAATAGCTTGACCCATAATGACCCATGACCAAAATGACCCACTAATCGAAAAAAAAAACCCTGTTTATGTTACAGAAAAAACATTGTAGCCAGGATACTAATAAATACTGTTTGTTCCAAGGAAAACATTTGCATTCATAACGAGCTTTCTGTTATTTTAACAGTTTTTACCCATAATTTTTTTTATGGTTTTTTATGGTGGTATTTTTTAATAGTTTACAGATTTGTTTGGTAAAATAAAGAGTTTCTTAACTGACGTCATGGCTGACAATTTATTTTCATTTATTTACTTATTTTTAATTTGTCTACATTTTAAATGTTATATTTGTAAAAATGGATTTACAGACTGATGGACAATGCCTGTTTAGATCTCAAATTGAAGATTTTAACGACCGAATTTTGCATCAAATATTTTTCTATAAGATTACAGTAAAGGAAGTTTACAACCGAGAGGTTACGATGCAATAAAAAATGAAATAAAAATAAAAAATAATTAAAATAATTAAAATTCCAGATAACATGGATATTTGAAATGCCATCGGGTTTTTTACTAAATTACTCACGGGAAGTACAATCCTTCATTGGGTCGGATTGACGCTAATTTTTTTTCGGTGCGGGTCAGGTTGACTTTAAATGTTTGAGGCTCGTGGCGGTTTCGGGTTGACTTTTGATTCTTTCGGGTCGGGTCCGAACTAAGCCGACTTTTCAAAAGAACCTCCTTAATATGTTTTAATGAAAAAAAAATAAATATACAGGGTGTCCATAATTAAACGACCCTACTTTAAAGTTGTCTACAGACGAAACTATTGGTCAGAAAGTTGTGAAATTTTGTGAAGGACATAATGAAGAAATGTGAATTTGTTTAAGGGAAAAAATAGTTCAAAATTTCGCCGCCAGAGGGCGTTTTTTAATGAATTACACATTTAGCATACATTTACGATAGGTTACAAATTTTATTACAACAAAACATGTTGAACAAAACTTTTTTCGTGACATGTTTTTAACATTTCCCTGAACACACAGCAGGTAACTGTGGAACATGCTATCTTAAGATTCCAGATAGTAGTTGAAAATGACGGCCGTCATGTGCAACATGTTTTGTTGCAATAAAATATGTAAACTAGCTTAAATGTATGCTAAATGTGTAATGCATTAAAAACGCCATCTGGTGGCGAAATTTTGAACTAAATTTTTTTTCGCTTAAACAAATTCCCATTCCTTGATTATGTCCTTCACAAAATTTCACAACTTTCTGACCAATAGTTTCGTCTGTAGAGAACTTTAAAGTAGGGTCGTTTAATTATGGACACCCTGTATATTTGAATATTAATGATTGTATAAGTGTTCATTTTTATACAAAAAAGATAAAATTGATGTTAGAGATATAACTGTAGACCAGTTTTCCATAATTGTATTAAAAATATGAATTAATTTTATTTCACTTCGGGTTTGGGTCGGGTTTCGGGTCAACGATTTTTTTCGCAGGTTCACAACGGGTTTCGAGTTTATTTTAAGCAGAATTTTCGGGTTCGAATCAGATACAATGCAACCCATCCAAGACTCTAATACCCTGTTCGCAGCGGACATTTAAGTTATCTTAGATCGTAATTTTTGAGGGGGTATCCTTCAGGAATTGAATACCTGGTCACATCGAAAAACTCATCTAAGATAACTCACTGAACATCACCATGTCAAAGAGCTGAACAAACATAGAATGTGCGCATGCGCATAAGTAAAAGTCAGCCAATCTGTTACAGCTAGCCTCCAGAGTCAATCACAGTGAGTGGTAATGGCTGTATCTCACAATAGAAAGTTCGAACTCACTGAGTGAGTTTCTGGAACTTCCTCGGTGAGTTCGGTGGTCTTAAATATCTGATCTGAACCGGGTATAACGGAATGGTATAAATAGGATACAGCTCATCAGAATTTGGAAGTTAGTTGATTGTTTGATGAGAGACTGCCATTTGTAGTTCTGTCATACTTTATTATATTACGCTGTTTTCCTTTCTTGTGTTCTGAATTCTTATTAGTATGTTAAATTTTTTGAATATTCAACAAATAAAAGTGCGTTCCTTGAGTGAAATAATTTTCTTCATAGATTTCCAAACAATATTACAGGAACTTCAGGTACTATGGAATAGTTGGGTAATATGGAATACCAAAGATAGACATACCATTTTTGCCCCAATACCAAAGTTTCTGTTTGGTAAAGTGCCGTCACCAAGGGCCATATCATAAACTACTCAAAACAGTTTCCAGAATGCCCCCAGAACGTGCAGTTTGTCGGTCGGCGTCAGCGCACGTTGTATGAATAAATATTTGTTTTTCATGTTTGGAAAGTTTCAGGACATAAGTTTTTAAATATTTTTAATTCATTATTAGAAGTATTTTTTTACATTGAAATTAAGCTTAATGTACACCGAAATACTAGCAGTTAATGATGTAATACGTTTGCTTTTTAGCTCGTGATTCTCGCCATTAAACATAGTGTAATGTTTTATCAAATCGGTGGTTTCGGGTTATATAAAATACAATTATTTCCTAATACTCCATGATTCTGGTGGTACAAAGACAGATCCTTATGTTTGTGGTTTGTGCAAATCTGAAGTACGAACTGAAATATTTTGGTTGCCTACCCAGATACTATATTTAGATCACGCTCTCTCGATACCACTAAATCTGTTTTTTGCGAAACTTTGTTCGTTTTCTTAATTTTTAACTCCCTATCTCATATTTACCAACTATTTCACAATATCCTCAAAATAAGTTTATTATTATATTTGTATTTGTTTGCAAGGAATGAAATTTCGTAAAATAATTTTTGTATATAAAAACTATTCGATAATGGTTGAAGTTTGTAATTGTATTCAGTTTTCGGGTTTTAAACAATATCGAGATGTTGCATTGCTCCAAATGTAAATAGTACTCTGTAATACCTGAAGTTTCTCTATATTGTAACGATTATAAATTTGAGGAAAAAAAAAGTTTTATTTCAATATTTTATTTATGTTTTACCCGCCCACCATTAATCACAACATGTTTCTAATATCTTGAAAATAAAACTTCTGACAAGTTTCTTTTTGCATCCAGTTCCAGTAATTTACAGAAATTGAGTGATGAAGAAGTAAAAATACACCATTCTTAGACATTTCGGAAACATGTAATTATATCAATGATATAATTACGAGACAAATCAAAAAGTTCTTCTGTATTCCTTCAAATGATCATTAAATACAGTTTTTTTTATAACAGACAAAGAACTCTAAGTAAAAAAGACAAACTTCTAAATCACATTTGTCTGTATGCCCTATTTTTCAAAATCTGAAGTAGTTTTTTTTTTTGAGGATACTGATAAAAAATATGTTATTCCTTTTAAACAATTTATTAAGTTGATTACTTTAATAAACTGTCTGAAGTGTTTACTAACATGAACATTAAATGCTGCAGATGTTTAATTCATTTGGAGATCTTTCAACGACACTATATAAAGTTGGTATAGAAAGTAGTTTCATTTGGAAGACGTTAGCTGATGAGAAAGAAAAAAAGGTATTTGACACCTGGAATACATCAACAGGTGAATGGGGTATGGGGGTGTTCCAGAAAAGAGAACATTTTTAGATATCAGACGTGTTACATTTAACACTACTTAACTGACCACAGCTGAAATATATCTCAGAAAGTGAACAACTAATTGGCTACAAAATATTGGGTATAATGTACTGTTAGTCAAAAAAAAAAGTTTCAAACGAGAAGAGTTGCTTCACACAAGACATTATGACTATGTCACGAAAGTTGTTCTTGAAAGACTTTAACAATAAATAAAGAAGAACGAAAAATAACGCGTCAAGCATAGATAATGAAACACTTTCCAAAACATCCAGAAAACTGAAACGAAACTTCACGTTAAATAAGGTGAAAGAAGATCTGTAGTAAACAGTTTAAAAAAAAAAATATTTAAAAATCCAGTTTTAGCAATTACCTTTCATAGTCAATAAAGTAGTCAAATTCTTTTGTGCACCCTGTATATGATCTATAGATTTGAATATATACTACATAGCATGATAAAAATTAGTTCAGTTAAAAAATTTACATTTAGCAATTTTCACCAATCGATGAACATACATTCGAAATCTTTTGTACAGCCCTGTATATATTATCTAAAGACTTTTGAACACACTACATATTAAGATAAAATTTAATTCAGGTAAAAAACGAATGAGGCAACTTAAAACTCAATTCCAGTAATGATCAAACTTAAACGATAATGCATCTTATTCTATACGTAGCCCTGTATATGAGTTTATTTATATTCCACAAACTTTTATTAGTCTACTAAATATAGTTCAGCAGGAAAATGAGTACCACAATTAAAAATACCCTTAAGCAATTCACTCCCATATTCAGTAAAACTTCTAAATTCTTTTGTGTAGCCCTGTATATGATCAACAAAATTTATACACGCAACGTATCATGCAAAAAAATTAATTAAACTTAAAAACGCAAACCAAAATTGAAAACGCACTTATCACACATAAACTGTAATTATAGCACTAAGACTGTAACCGAATTATTTTGTGTTTCCCTGTAAATGAGCGATAAACGCAATATACACCATACTTTTCAATGAGCAATTTATAGTGCACCTCAGTAATCCATATATAAATTTCATTATGTTTGAAATAGGGAAACATCATTAAATTACACTGCAAACGATTTTTCCCCGTACAACTTTGCGTAACAGAATTATTTTGTGTGACTCTGTAAAGGAATAATAAATACTTTGCACCCCATATTTTACAAAAATAATAATCGTATATCAATCTCATCATGTTTCAAGTGGCGTAACATTATCAAAAGGCACTTGAAACAATTTTTCCCATTTAATGTAATGTAGCGGAATACTTTTGACTGTACCTGTAAATAAATTATAAATTCTAAAAACCTCATTTTCAATAGATATCATGCTATAAGAAACGTCAATAACATAAATAAATTTCAGGGCAATCCGAGTATATTTACGTGATTAATAGCATGGACGGACAGACGAACAGACAAAACGAAGTCATAAACATTTTCCCACTAAGGTGGGGAAGTGTAAAATATCCATCATCTATATGCCCCCTAAGAAAAATTAAAATTCTGATTTCCCCATTTGCCCTCCGAACACATATAGAGATAAAAATCTTTAAAGCTTCTAAATATTAAAAAAAAAATCTATATTGATAACTTTTGGAGTTTGGTTGTTCTAACACCTGTATACACAGTATATAAAAGTTTGGTAATATAATTTAAATTTTAAATTCAAATATAGGACCTTTCTTGTAATTCTAAGCAACCTTTGTGAACTGCATAGTAAAGTTCCACTTAATTACAGTCATTCACATCAGTTGTGCAAAAATACATTTAATAACATTAATTTATATTGAAGAGCAATAGCTTGCAGAAAGCAAGCTAATCAATTTTTATACATGCATGCTTGAAAAATTAATTAAGATTTTAAATAACTTTTATTATTATTATTATTTTTTTTTCAGTTAATTTAAATAATTTACGTGAATTGTAATTCAACAGATTTACATTCATTTCAATTTAATATTAATTTAAAAATAACGAAATTAACTTAAAACTGGGAATAACCAATTTCTGAAACACAACAAAATTCTCGATAAATCTTATTAGAAATACTATCAAAATTCACAATGGAATCGAAAATTTTTTTAATACTACAGATTTTATTAAAATTAGTGATGAAAAGATATTTACCTCTGAAATAAACTGTAGGAAAGTTACGTACAAAATCTATCATATACTTTTCTACCATTCGCAAAATCCCCAAAATCCTTGTGTGCCAAATTAGCTAATCTAAATAAATTATACGTGATCAATACGGCAAAAGACCTTTGTTTGGGAAATGTTAAATAGTTTCCCATTTTATAATTACATGAAATAATATCCTATCCTAGATACTAAATAACTGATATTAATACACTGCAAAAAAAAAGTATTGATTTTACAGTATAATATTGTGGAGGCAGTATTATACTGTAAAATCAACACTTTTTTTGCAGTGTATGTGACAAAGCGCTGTGCATTTTTGGAGAAACAAAGACCATTATCTCCAATTATCTAGCGCGTGCTTCTATGCTAAAAATATATATAAATAACAACTAAGATACCTCAAATAAAAAATTATCGTTAATTATACAAAGAAAGAATTACTTACAAGAATAGGTCTTGTAGCCAGCCTCAAAAGATCTTCTGCTTATGGTACTTGTACTCAAAGCAATGCTCTGAAATACAGCACGCGGAATGCGTCGAAGAAGCGAAAGGACCTCTGGCTCCACAATTTCCCTTATGTAGCTATCATTGTTGAGGTTGCCCGCAATGTGCCCTAAATGGGATCGACAATTATACCCAATAGCTCCCCACACCATGATGCCAGGCGTTTGGGCGGTATGACGCTGGATAACACACAGTGGAAGTAGACGTTCCCCTCTGTAACGTCTGACGCGTACTCTTCCATCATTGTACTCCAGATTGCATCGAGATTCATCGAAAAAATCAACCTTTTGCAACTGGACACGCCACGTGATGTGTTGCTGAGCCTATTGAAGTAGGATGCGTCTGTGATTCAGCGAGAGGGGAATCCTGCGTAGAGGAACCATTGCACGCAGTTCATCCTGTCGCAGATGGCAACGAACTGCGGAGCTAGACAACAAAACACCTATAGCTGTGCTCCAACGTTGTTCTAACACACGAGAGGACGCTGTATGGTCCGTCAAGTCATGCGGATGAGGTGTCTGTAGTCCCGTGCCATTGTGCTATTGCGTGCCCAACTGCCAGGTTTTCGCCTTGTTTGATTCTTCTCTGTCCATTTCTTTCGAACACGCATCACTATTGCTGTATTACACTGCGTGCGCGCTGCGATTTCTCGATACGAAAATCTACCTTCTCGCATATCGAAGATGCGGCCTCGTATAAACTCCGTTAGTTGTTGGTATGGTTTCTTCTGCTTCTGACGAGGCATATTGACCACCAATGAAACGTTTACCGCAGACAGAGGAGGTTAAGCGGATTTTACCGCATCTTTACTGTTCTTTATATACCTGGAACAAGTGACTGATAAGGAACCGGTTCTAGTGTGATGCATGCGCAATCCTTTTGTAATTCTAATCATTTGCATGTCTTACCCTACTTTACATTTCCTGTAAGTTTGGTTCAATTTGCATAATTCTTTCATGGTGTTGCAATTTTCACAAACATGAGTGTATATAATCTAAAAGAGCGTTATCTTCATTTAAAATTATATATTAACAATCATTTTTTCTTCACCAGCGAGTTTGAGGACATTTTGAACATGTTGAGTCCTCCTGGAAAAAGTATCTGTAGATATGTATTGATAAATATGAGAGTAAATATTTAATATATTTTCTAAACAAAAAATTTTAAACATATTTTATTCTATGCATGACAGTCATTCGATCACATTAATTATTTAAATTTAAAAGGTTTAAAAGATATATTAATTAGAACGGAAAGCAAATCAGAGCAACTGAAAACAAAACCACACTCACTCTCAACTTGTGATGTAATAGTCACACTTCACAATATTTTAACGATTTGTACTGTTTATTTGATTTTTTCTGTCTCTTTCAGATTGTCCATGAGTCCACTGATACATCAGATCGTCGAAGATACCACTAATGAAACAGATTTTACAGGATCCCACTGATGCATCAGATCATCCAAAGATACCACTCATACATCAGATCGTCCAAGATGTCAGTGATACATCAGATCGTCTAAGATACCACTGATACATCAGATTCATCAAGATTCCACAACGCAGATTTTCATTGTAACGAAGAGAGGATTATATGTACAATCTGTCCTTATGTATCCTATATGTCAGCTATTCCCAAACTTTATTGTTTAGTGACCCACATTAAAGATTTAAAAGTTTTTGCAACTCACCTAATGACTTTTGTATAATATATCATGTAAAAAGGCGAGCTTGCTAAAAAGCTCTCCTTTTATACACGAAAGCAATATACACATATCCCAAAATATAAAAAAATATACTTCCGAAATCAGTTATAGGTATTCCAAATGTCAATAATCATATTTAATAACAGCGATGTGATATAAATATCAAACATATTCTTCTATTAGTATACGTGGGAAATATGTTTTTTATACTTTTAAAATACATATAAATGTGAATGCAGTTTATAGCATTATTTTGCACCAACGGAGAAGTCTATATCACAGTTGAATTCAAGCGTAATAATTCTAGTCTGAAAGCGCTCTCTCCACAATAATAATAAAACCCTGTCTTTTCACGAAGTTGCTTATCTTTAATACTTCACGATTTTTTTTAAAAGTTAAGAAATGTAACATATAGTGTTTGTTATATTTTTACAGCAGATAAAACTAATAATATGTTTATGGAAATTTAATCGATCAGTCTCGACCTAACAATACATCGCCCGCGACCAGCTTTTGGGTCGTTTGGACACCGTTGCTAAATGCTGTTTATAAATACAGGTGATTACAAAAAGATTAAATTATGATTTAATTTTTTACTTGTTGTAAATAAGTAGATAATGTAAATGGAAAAACTATTAAAAATAAGATTATGTTAATGAAATATTCCTCCCATTAATTTTTAAATTTAATTTTTTATAATTTTTCGACAAACCCTGTAGAGAAAATAGGTAAATTGGAATTTTATTTCTTTTTCTGCAGAAAGATTATTACAATAAACGGCATATCTGTATCTTTACAATTAAATGCGTTATGTTTAGTTAAAACTTGCCAATTTTGAAAAGTGACCATATATGAAATTTGAAATGCAAGTCTGTTAGATATTTCAAGAAAAGGAAAACACACAGACGATAATAATTATGCACTTGACCTTAAAAATTAGTGGTGAAGAACTCCAAAATATTAACGGAAGCATTATTAGAAGAACTCAGTTATGTATAGGAGATAAGAGAAGCACGAGAATGCTTTGTATTTATTTTCTTAAAAAATGTTTCATGGATTTGAATCTATAGGGTTGTCTTTCCCGGATTACAATAATTTATTGCAGAAAAAATTAATTAAGCACATGTTTGTTTGAATATATTGTAAAGACATTTATGAAGTTTTGAATACAAGTACTTAAGTCAGTAAATTTCATTGCGAGAACCCTTGGTAGCTCGAAGAAAGTCAAGGCGGAGTTCTATTGCCTGCACGTATTACCCAACATTTGGACTGTCACACTAGATACAACATCTGTGATCCTGACTTTGAGCGTTTCTATATCTTTTACTGGTGTTGCAAACACTCTGTCCTTTATGTACCCCAAAAAGAAAAAAAACTAGAGGAGTAATATCGGGTGAGTGAGACGGCCATGGTGTTTGACAATACAGTCCGATCCTTCTTCCAGGAAATTTGATGGACTAAAAAAACTTAAGAACATGACATTTCCATAATAAAAATTTTACAGTATTACATTCAATAGTTATTTCGCTTTTTTTTTTTTTTGTAATCCGGGAAAGACTTTATGACCACCTTTGTATATTTGTTTCTATACATTTCTATACATTATTTCTGCCTGTGTAATATGCTTTATTGAAGTGCATTTTTGATGCAATTTTTCAAACTTGTTAAATCATTTTTCATATAAAGGCTCCCATCGTCGATCTGTAAATAGTCTCTATTAGGTAGATTTCATAAGATATACTACATATTACATTCTCACCCAGGGGTCGGCAACCTTTTTCGGCTGCGGTTCACAATCAATCAAAATATGCGTATTAAGACGTTTCGGGTCAGTGGTATTTTCATTTTAAAAGAGTCTTTTTTTGGTGAATAATAAGATCAATTTTATTGAGGAAATAATTATCATACGCCTTTTTAAATTCTAAACACAAAAAATAAAATTATAATTATTATAAAAGGAAATATAACTGAATGAACTTTACTTTCTCTTCAATGGCTCCCCTGATGCTGAACTTTTGACTTCAATTCATTCAAGTCTGGTTTATAATTAGTCGTCTTAAGATCGCGATCTTCTGATTTTTCCAAATCTTTCCGCAATGTCTTGAATTTATCCGTCCATAACGCTGAACTATTAAAGACAATCGTTTCTAAACTAAAATTGTCAACTTTAAGAAATTGAAAATACTGCAAATCTGAAACATTTTCTTCTATTTCATTGGGCTTTATTATAAAAGTTAACATTTCGCCGGGCTTCTTAAAAATTTCAAATTCAGTTTTTATGCAGCACTTCCAACTTTCGAACATATTAAGATTGCTCTTATCGATATTTTCTTTTTCGTGTTGTCCTTTTAACAAGGGAAAGAAACGAAGTTCTTTCTTTTTTATGTCCGTTTCAAGTAATATTAATTTCGAAGAAAAACTCTTCCACTTTTCGCACATTTTCAAAATTGTGTGGTTATTTCATTGAAGTCATAGGTTGAAATCATTATAATGGTTCACAATGTCTGTTAAGAACAAAAGTCTTACAAACCATTCATTATCATTGAGTCCGAGATCATGTTCACTGATTTCGCAAAGAAATTGGATTTTTGGATACATTTTTGTATCTCATCAAAACACTCTACAAATCTATTAAGAAATTTGCCTCGACTTTACCATCCTATTTCTGAATGCAACAGTAAATCTCCATATTTTGATTCAATTTCCTTCAAAAACTCTTTGATGCGCCTGTCTACTAATGCTGATCGTGCTACTTTCATATTTACGATCTTAACAACCTTTCCCATTACATCTTTAACCCCTTCGCGACGAGCGTCCTTTACAGAATTTTTAATCTTTTACCACCGGTTTTTCAAAACAGAAATTTTCGGCTAATTGAATCTCAGAAATGCTAGGATTACATAAGGCAAAGCTTACAATAAAAAATAACTGGTGTCAATAATGGAGGATTGTGAGCATCTTATGCGTCACGTACACGTGTCGCTCGTCCCCAAAGGTAAGTTGTTGTGTTGCCTTTGCAAATAAATTTTCTTCATGCATGATACAATGAAACGACAAAAGTGAGCGGCCAAGTTCATTTTCCATTATTTTCACAAATACAAAATTTTTCACCTCATAGCTTGAGCACCATCAGTTGTTATGGAAAACAATTTACTTTTTAAATCCAATACTTGCCCATTTTTGAAATTAATAAACTCTTGTACTTGATGAAAAATATCAGTGCCTTTGGTCGTGTCATTCATAAGAGCAAGAACGAAAAGTTCTTCATCGACTTTTGAACTATTTATTGATGGGTATCTCAAAACAATTGCAATCCTACCCATACTATTTATATCGGTACTTCATCAAGTGCAATGCTAATTACGTCGCTAGATAACAAATCATTTCTGACCAGTTCATCAATATTTTCAGCCATACGTTCAATGCGATGCTGAACGGTTCTAGCTGACAATGGTATTTCTTTAATTCTCTCAATGATTAGTTTTTTATTTGCGAAGTCATTACATAAGTGTTCGTAACAATTTAAGAATGCGTTTTTCAAAAATTCGCCGTCTGTAAAGGGTTTTCGTTGGTACCAATACTAAAAGTTGCAACAAAGCTGGGAGATGTAGCGTGATTGTGGCTAGTAACAAATTCCGCAATGAATTTATTTTGTTATCCAAAATCTAATACATGTTTAGCAATGTATTCAGATGTTTCTTCATTTGGCATTTCACTCACATTTTTATGTTTTGAATGAAAGTGTCGCTCAATATTGTAAGTTCTGGCGGTAATTAACTCTGCATAAAGTACATATCAAGTTGTCATCATTTTCGACACATCCATACTTTTCTTTCAGCGCATCTTGAAACAATCTCTTTTTTACTTTTTGTTTGCCCGTGGTAATAATTTGTTTTAACAAACTGAACAAGTTCACAACTGAGAGAAATAATGGTCCTAATCGCCAAATTGTAGCAGTGGTTCAAGCCGACTTATTGGACAAAAAGCGAGAGGTAGCGGTAAATGTGTCGAAGTCAGCGATTGGACGCTGCCTTCTTCCGCGCCTTCGTTCGTCCAATCGCTGCATTCATTATGCAGTCATGCATTACTGCAGGAGAAGCCAAATTTATACCAACTCAATTTCCGGAGAATTTCTTTTCTCTTTTCGTCATTCTTTATTTTCCTGTTTCAAAACATGATTTTCATAACAAATATGTGAAAATTTCTGTTATGTTATTTAATAGTTTGGAATTTCTGAATTGAAATTAAACCTTTTAAAGTTCCAAAATATACTCGAAATATTTTTTCAATAGAATTTGTTTTAATACTTTTTTTCGGAACTCAAGTGGGACACTTGAAATTATGAAAAGGGTCACTCGGTGACCCGTGCGTCATAGGTTGCCAACCCCTGTCTCACCTATGTTGGAAATTCTGAAAAAAAAATTCCGATCTACGCCGATCATGATTCCCAGAACCCAAAACCTTCAAAACTTTATCTATCTGTCTATATAACTTTTTTATGGACACGATAACTTCAATAATTCTGCACAAATCTCTTCCAAATCGATACATAAAACCAAGGGGCTAGGTCAAGTTCGTTAATGGGCAAAATGAGACCAAGGGGGAGGGGATGGGGGGCTTTTTGAGAAAACAGATAAAAAAAACCCACAACTTCTTAATTATGATACGTATCGAATCCATTTTAAGTTTTTATTACTTCTAGGAAAAGGGCCGAAAATTTATGTATGACAGATTTTTGATATCATTAAAAATGTCCTCAAGGGGGGGGGATAGATATTTAAGAAGAAAAAACTTAATAACATCGTCAATTCACAATATATGAAATCCGCTTAAATTTATTATAAATCCTCTTAATATTATCTACAACTTTTATATTGACAAGTTTCTATAGGACCAACCCTTACAGCAAAATAAATAAATAAATAAATAAATAAATAAATAAAAAATAAAAAACAAAAAAGTCCCTACTGGCTGCGCCTACAGACACAGGTAAATTTCAAAGTGGGCGGTTCCAATTGCCGCATCCTGGCAAAAAGGTCATTTCTTCTGAGATTCCCGATAAACAGACGCCCCACGGTCAGCGTCTTCTAAATCTACCTCTGCCTGTAGGCCGAGCGGTCAAGGATTTTCTTTTACTAACAAAATAGCATTTTAAATGGTTCAAAAAAAGGGTATAAGTTAGTTTTTAGGTGCGTTCGTAATTATACAAATACGTACCACCTATAATCGTCGCTTGGTCCGTCCGTCTGTCCGTCCGTCTGTCTGTCTGTCCGTCTGTCTGTCTGTCCGTTCGTCTG
Source organism: Maratus michaelseni (assembly GCA_963931845.1). Lineage (NCBI taxonomy): Eukaryota > Metazoa > Arthropoda > Arachnida > Araneae > Salticidae > Maratus > Maratus michaelseni. The sequence goes on from OZ007596.1 coordinate 218,871,000, forward strand.
TCCGTCTATCCGCATATAACAACGCAAAAACTACCCAACCGAATGGTTTGCAATTTAAAATATATTATCTTTGCAGAATTTTGTCGAGACATTTCAAATTTTATTAAAATCGAATCAAAACTTTAGGAGATATTAATAAAAATATTTATTAAGAAATTTGATTTTTTTTTTTTTTTTAATCGGTGCTTTCTTGTTATAGGAGCTTCCGAAGTTCAATCGTCACGCGACCGAGATACTTATTTTATGACAGAAATTAATCTGCAGACGATATAATTCATTTCGCAGAATTAAAAATCCGAAAAGATCTGAATATTTATGTAACTAGCTATAGTACGAACGCACCTCATTTGTCACGTTTGACGTACAATTTCCAACTTGTTTGTTATAGGAGCTTCCGAAGTTCAATCGTCCAGCGACCGAGATAATTATTTTATTACAGAAATTAATCTGCAGACGATATAATTCATTTCGCAGAATTAAAAATCCGAAAAGATCTGAATATTTATGTAACTAGCTATAGTACGAACGCACCTCATTTGTCACGTTTGACGTACAATTTCCTACTTTTTTTCCTTCATTATAATTCTGTTAATTTTAATTATAAATCCATGCAGTTTTTTTGTAATGATCTTGTTTGAGCGAAAGGGAAAATGTTGTGATTGAGCAATTTTGTCTAGGGGTCTGTATAAAAATTTTAAATGAGTTAGTGTTTGAAAATAATGAGAAGACTATTTCAGTTTCATAAATTCGTTCGTTATCTTATTTCGGAATTTGGAATTTGCTTTTGTAATTTATATTTCTTTCTTATCTGCAACAGGTAACAAAAAAGCGCATTTCAACCTTTTTGGGACATTCAGTATAATCAAGGAGGGGAGGGGGTGCTCTGCCAAGCCAAGCTATTAAAAAAACAAAAAAAGCCAAGCAAACAACGCCAAGAACTGGACTACAGACCGCTACTGCTTACTTACAGGAAGCAACTACGCAATGTTAAATCGACCAAACATGCCAGATTAAAATATCAGATATCAAAAGAACCAAGCGTCGCAGTAAAAAACGACAACTAGAAGAATCTAATGAAGAAATTCTTCAATTTGAGACCTAACTCATCTTCATATGTGATTTATAAACGGAGATATAGATTTTTTCAAATAACGTCGAGTTACTTAAAATGATCGCATTTTTCTTCGTCAAACTTTTTTTTTAAACAACAAAGGATTGCATTTTTGAGCAAGTAATTATGTAATCTACGTGCTTTTATAAAATCCACTGTAAAAAAAAAAAAAATAATAAATAAATAAATAAATAAATCTATCCTTAATTAGCAAAAAAAAAATAATAATTTACTTGGCAATTAAAAAATTATGCCAAAACAGAGATAACCGTCTACCGTCTGTATTATAATAGCACCAATCAGTTACGGGTTAACCACATTACATTTCATCTGCAAGTCAGCCATTTTTTCTGAAGATATTTTTTTAAATAAAACTTTATAAGAACACACATTTTATCCGACACTTAAATGTGCAAACTGTGACCGATGACTGTTTCCAACATGAATAAGTATGAGAAATTGTCGATAAGATATCGATCTGGGTGGCTTAGTGGCAGAGCGTCAGCACGGTAAGCTGAAGGTCCCAGGTTCGAGTCCTGGTCCAGGTCAATTTTTCACTCATGTTGGTTTAGTGTATTTAATTGTCTGAGAAAATGTGTGTTCTTATAATATTGTAAAATAAAGTAATCAGACGCAGTGTTTATGCTTTAATATATATAATTTACGTTTTTAGAAAGATCTTTAAAAATAAATTAATTTTTGAGTGAAGAGGTACCTTCTAAAATGTATACATTAAGAGTTATCGGCATTTAAAATTTCTTTCCAAACGTAAACAAAATTTTTGAAAAGGAATTGAATGTGATACATTTATTTCTAAAAAACCACGGTAAAGAACAGGCATTTCGTTCGCAGGCAGAGAATACCTTTGACGTCATTTTCCTATAAATTAATGAAATCCAGTTGCTAAATTGTTTTTGTTATAGAAGTAAACGTTCCATTTAAATTTATTGTAAGAGTTTGTTAAGAAGTATTTATTGTAAGAGTTCAGTGTTTAATTGAATAAAATAATGTAAATCTAAGAAATTGCTAAGATATTTTGCTACTATTCCCCGTTAACTACGTTTTATAAAGATTCGCCAATCAATGTGATTTAACGCTAATAATAAAAGAGCGTGATATCACGTTTGATTTCAAATGCAGCTCTGACACGCTGTGTACGTATTCTATTTTTATTCATTTGATGGATAAGTCAGTGATATTTTTTAACGAAGGATAACAAGTATTATAACAAGCCACATTTAGTATGTTGTGTTAAAGATTGTAATTAGTTTAATTGAAAAATCTACTGGTATTTCAAGTTAAAACTTTAAACAATAACTGAAAGTAAAATGTAATTTTACATAACATTCTCATGTTAATTTCATAGAGTAGATTATTTAAATTATGTATAATCTATTTTAAAAAAAAAGAAATGATATCTACAAAAAACAACTTTTCAAAAGTTAAAAAAAAAAAAAAAAAAAAAAAAAAAAAAAAAAAAAAAAAAACGAAAGTTGTGGTGTGATATCAAACGTCCAAGCTTTTTTTTATAGTACTTATTTAATTTTTTTCCATTAAATAAGTTATCATATATATAAGCCGAGTGCCTACGTATATGTTAATAGAAATCGTTTTCTCCTGTACTGAAAACATCCTAACGTGTTTCTGAAAATGGATTTTTTTTTTCAAATTATACACGAGGGGCTTGGCGGCCATATTTCCATATTTCTAAGCACCCAAATTTCTAAAGTAAAAGCGTAATGTGTTTGCAATGTACTATGTTTCTAACAATGTCGAACTTCAGATTTTAACTACGGACAGATAAATTGAGGAAGACTCATATTTTGAGAAATTGATTTTTACTACTTTCACTCTAAAATTGGAAGGAGTGAGAAGTTGACTCTTTGGAAGAGTGAGAGGCATTTTCATTCTTTAGGAGTGAATTTTATAAATATGCACTCTTTAAAGAGTGGAATTTTTCACTCTCTAGAAAGGAGTGAAATATCTCACTCCGTTGTCGAGAGTGACTGTTTCACTCCGTTGACAAGAGTGAATAGTTCACTCCGTTAAGAGTGAAGAAAAATAGTTTTTTCCAACAAAACCACAAGATGGCACCAGCTCTCAGATCCCCCGTTATCGAAACGAAACGCCTAAAATGAAATCCTTTATATATAGTAGCACGATTTAAAAAAACTGAAAAAGGCATTGAAATAATAAATGAATTGATAGAATTATGGACAGGAAATATATTTTATGCTTTACAAATTGCAGGATTTGCCAGTGCTAAGAACAGGGCAGGGAAAACAAACATTTGAAGTAAATTTATGCTTAGCTGCAACACAATTTTGCTTCTATTTTATAAACAGAAATTTAATATGTCTGAATGCTAATTATTTTCCTCTTTATTTAAATAACCTAATCTACATATTTTATATCATTTCTAACCTCTTTATGAATATAAACAAAATATAATTATACAGATTAATTTTTCTGTTATTTTTAGCACGTTTGAAATTAAAATGTAAAACATTCTTATGTTGAAAATGTTATGTATGAAATGAAAAACGTTGCATTTAATCACTGTTTTTATGTGGTTTTGCTCTTTGACAGAGCTCTTTTCAGCAGACCAAATGCACAATAAACTATAAGAGAAACGTCAGGTGACTGGAGGAATATGTTGAAAGGTATAAATACAATACCTGTGTGAGTTTTTAATGTTTTCAACGAATACAGCGGTAGTATTTGAAGTATGAGCAGTAGCTTTGCTTTGATGCAGTTTCACCCTTTAAAAGTCATTGTAATAAAGAAAATGACATTTATTCTGTAAATATCGGATGTAACACATTCTCTTAATAATATAATGAATTGATTGTAACATTTTTGTCCAATATTCTTATTTTTATTTTCCCATTGTAAGATAAATTTGCGATAGTCATAAATCCTTACCTGAAACTTCGTTTTCCGCCTTGAAATGGGCTCTTTTTTTTCCCCTGTTTTTGTTCCATCTGGTATCTTTTTACTATGTATATGTACTGAGTTTTGGAATAGCACTTTCCAATCAATTGCTATGTTTATTTCGCACTAAAAAGTTTTTATATTATGCGCTTTGCAATCATTTTAGACTGTCGAATTAGCACACGTCCGAATTAGCAACACATTACGTCCGGAAGAAAAAAAAAACGCATCTTCCCTTTCACAGCTTTTTTGCATGCGCAATCTTGAAATAAGAATAAATTTGAAAGTATCAGACGATAATATAAATTACACATAATAAGTTGTTGTCAGATTTTTTTCCTCTAAAATAATTCCATTTTTTAAAATCATTTATCAAACTTGTCTAAAAAATGTGCGAACAATCTCTGTATTATATGATACAAAAAGAAAGTTTCAGTTTTCTTATTTACACAGTTGAGAAACACCGTAAATATTTGTGATTTCTACACAAATTTAATAAGTGTGCTCGAATATCACAAAAGAAACAAAGCTAAAATAATGTAATAAGAGCTTTTTTTATGGTTAGCGGCTGTAGCATGCTGTAGGTACCAGCTCTCGTCCGAGCGCAGAAGTCAAGCAGCAACAAACTCGGTTACTATTTGGGAGGGTGACCGCCTGCGAACAAGCGTGTGTGTGTAAAATGAGTTTCTCTTTTTTATTCAAGAATTTTAGTCACTCCTAAGCGAGTGACTATTCACTACAATCAGGGGTGAAAAAACTCACTCCTTTTGCAAGAGTGGATAGTCACTCTTCTGAAAGAGTGAGTATCCACTCCTGTTCAGAGTGAATATTCATTTCTCAGGAGTGAGTATTCACTCTTTCAGAGAGTCGAGAATTTCACTTTTTCCTAGAGTGAATAGTCACTCTAAAGAGGTTGGGCAAATTTTGACTCTGCGATAGAGTGACTATTCACTCCTCCGGAGTGAATAGTCACTCTTTCTTATTTAGAGTGTTGAAATGATTAATTACGCTAAAAAATAAATCATAAGATGAATCCTTAAGATAAGTCATCATTATCTAAGACACAATTTTCAGAGGATACAAGTCCATAAACGAAACGCTTAAAATATTTGCTTAAGTTACAATTTTGAACTTCGGATTTTAACTGCGGATTTGGGTGCTTAGAATTTTGTGTATAATATGAAAAGAAGGCCACCAAGCCCATCATGCATAATTTGAAAAAAAAATTGAATTTTCAGAAACACGTTAGGATGTATTTAGTACAGGAGAAAGCGCTTTATATTAACATATAAGTAGGCACTCGACTTATATATATGATAACTTATTTATTGAAAAAAGTTAAATAAGTACTATAATAAAAGCTTAAAAATTTGATATCACACCATTTTTTTTTGACACAACTTTCGTTTCTTTTTAATTTTTTTTTTTTTTAAGCTTGGCTTTTTATTTACTTTTGAAAAGTTATGTTTTGTAGATTATATATTCTCCCGAATTTTGGGCTCCACTCAAATATTTTAAAGTTTCCCCAATGAAAGATTCCTGTTTCTTTTATGCTACTTTTGATTCTATTATTAAGGTGACGTTTTTGAGTATTATTTCATTTCCTGAGCTAGTTTTGAGAAATAAAAGCTATAGCGTTTTATTTGGAAATTTTCTAAATAATCGGAATATATGATCTCGTGGAACATATTGTAAATAAAATGTTTTAAACAACACTTTTATTTAACACTCCGTCAGGAGCGTGTGCATCTGTGGCAGATATATGTGGGATAAGTTCTGAAAATTCCGTTCTGAAAGGTCCGTGGCTTACAATTTTATCTTACTTGTTTGTATATTCATATGTTGTGTTTTAAGTACTTTGAAGTTGTAAAACTTCATAGTCAGGTAAAACCGGATATCTTAGTTCTGACTCAATTTGAGTAGCTCTCTAGCAGGTAATTGTTAAAATATTTAACTTTAAGCCAGAAGGTGAAGTAGGCATTATGATATCTCCATACTGGCATATGCGTAGTTTCTGTATTTAAAATTAATTTTTAATTTTTTTTTTTTTTTTTAGTTTCAAAATTTTTAAGTGTGAACACATCTAAATTTACAGAAACAATTTATATTATTATGTGTAGCACATTTAATAAGGATTTATTTTCTACGATAAAACTACAACTTGCAAAAGGTTACAGCTTAAAAGAGCATTTTTAAGACCTTGCTTTTCGATCCCCATTCTCTTACGATAAAACCGGATATTCTACGTGGTATAAAAATATTATTAGAAAACAATAATTGAGCAGCCCATAAACAATGTTTAAAAAAAAAGTCAAAATTTACATGGACAAGAGTGATTAGGATTTTTATAAAGTTGATAAACAAGTGAACTTTTTCTCTGCAATTTCTCAAACTATAATGCAGATAATTATTATTTTGTCTTTAAATATTAATTCGTTATACTTGTAATTGAAATATTATGAATTTAGTTCTGTAATTGGGGTTGTAAAATAAAATATATTGTTCATTTTTCAAAGAATATCCTATTTCTTTCCTTCCCGCATGTTCATGCGGAAATGAAAAATGCATGTCAAAAACGCATGAAAAGTGCAAGTCCACCCAATGGTGGACTAAGTTTAGATTATTTGACTTTTTGTAACTAAACATTATTTTAATAAAAAAATTATGAACTAATCATATATTTAAAACTAGCTCACTAGCCCGGTGTTTCGTTAGCCCGTGATAATAACCTTAATATACCTAAAATCAGAGTTGAATGTTTTTTTTTTTTTTTTTTTTCTTTTTTTTTAAACGAAAATCTTTCGAAATGAACCTAAAGTTGGGAAACTTACTGACTTCGGCAGCGTACACCCTGGAAAATGTATGATTTTATATTTTTAAATGAAAATTTATCCGAAATAACCTAGAGGTATGTGCCCAGTGTACGCATCAGGGAGTGCTACGCAAGCTCCGGTCTGTGTTGGTTTTATATTTTTAACGGAAATCTCCCCAAATGAACGTAATGCTGAGAGGGGGGGGGGTGGCACTCCCTTTTAATGTAGTTTTTTAATGTAAATCTATCAAAACGAACTTAAAATTGCTGGTCTATTGCCTTCGACAGCATGCACCCTCGAATTTGTATGATTTTATATTTTTAACGAAAAACTTAAGAGAACTAATTTTGACATTTATGCGTATTAAACTTTTAATTCAGACAAAAGCTCCCAAGAGTAGTATATGGCACCTACTCTGGAACACTTTTCATACTCCACTAAACGCAAATATTTAACGATTTTTGTAAGATTTTTCATCAAAAATTTGTCTGTTTAAAATATCGAGGATGTAACGATTTTAGTACGATTTATCGAGTAAATGATGATAAAAAATGCATGATTTGCATTGGTTGGATATTTTTTATTTTTCTACTAAATTATGTAAAGACGAAGAAAGGGTTAGAGAATAAAGAGTCATGATTATAAATAATAACGTAATCAATGGAGATTAAATATTTATCAATTTGAAATGCTAATATTTAATTATTGTGCTGAGAAATTTTGACTGCCGCATTTTCTTAATAGTCTACGAAATGCTAATAAACAATCTTCCTCTGGGATAGTCTTGATATGAATAAGAAAAGCAAAGAGCAGCGTTATATAGTAAGTTATCGGCATTATATTGAAGTCTGAAATAAAAGTTAAATGATTTTTATCAAATGTTTTTAATAGCTAACCGATTCTTTCCTTTTACTTACAATTATCAATACTATTCTGGTAGTTCGATAAAATTAAAAAAATAGTTTGGTGTGTCGAAATGAACACGTCATTGACAGAAAAGAAATTTGTACTTAAAACCGATATATTCAGTAAATATTATTTAGGGAATTCGATAAATGTCCATCCGATTATTGTAAGATTGTCCAAATGATGATTATAAAATAACCCTTGAAAATCCAATGGAATGCTAATATTTTTCATCAAACTTTCTTAATCGTCTATCAAATGCTAATAAACAACCTTCCTCTAGGATGATATTGATAGGAATAATGAAAGCAAAGACCAGCGTTATATAATAAGTTATCAGCATTATAACCAATCCTAAAATCTTTAGTTGCATTAAAAGCTATAGAATAATATAAGTCATTAGCTCCAGGAATATAAATATCAAACCATTCTTTTGTTTCTGGTATTATATTCCAATTGTCATCACATTTACTTTCTATCCAAAAATAAATTCCAGGTTGAGAAAATTTAGAGGCTTGATCCATTTTGTATATTTTTGCGGTCAAAGTTAATTTTATTGTATCATTGAAACTATTAAATATAGTATAATTATTAGAGTTATCGATGCTATAATTTGTAATAACGGGGTCAAATTTGAAATAATGAAAGGTAGGTGAAAGACAATTAAACACTTATCACAAAATATTGTAATATTTATTTAGAAAAAAATTTGACGTCAAATAAAGGATATAATCCTTCGGCTTAAAATTGAAATGTTAATTAAAAACCGTAGATATATGATATCCATTCCCAGTCAACTTTATCTTCAAATTCTTTTAAAAAATCTTTGGATAATACATGATGATAGGAGATCCCTTCCCAGTTGACTTTATTTTGAAATTCTCTAATAAAATCTTCTGATAGTGCCTGATGAAATGATATATAAAACCAGTCAACTTTATTTTGAAATTCTCTAATAAAATCTTCTGATAATGTCTGATGAAATGATATATAAAACCAGTCAACTTTATTTTGAAATTCTCTAATAAAATCTTCTGATAATTTTTCATTCTGTGATATACAATTCCAATCAAGTTTATCTTTAAATTTTCTTATAAATTCAATGGGTAATTTCATAATATTTTTACTTAAATGAAGATAAATTTTATTCATATATAATGAAATAAATGTATAAAATATTTTATTATGGGATAAATTGATAATTAAATCTTTATATTGATCAATTATAATATCGTCTAATCTTTGAGCCGACACCATTTATATAGAAGCATTTTTATAAACACTTTTATTTTTCATCTTTATTCAAAAGTAGTCTCAGTTCATTAATAAATCGTATTAAAATATTTTTTAATTCGAAAATTTCATCCATTAATCTTTCTCTATGAGGTTCTTCTTCTTCATAATAATGACCAAATTTTTTATTTAATTCACCCAGTTGAACGGAAAGTATTTTTTTCCAGTTATCGTTATAAAAATTATCTGGTAATTGATCAAACTTATATTCGATCAGATTGCAAAAATCTAGTCTATGCATATATTTTTCTAAAAACCTTTCACCAAATGTTTGAAAACGGGCTATTTGCAACCAATTTAGTCCTTCTTCCAGTTTGCACATAGTGTTTTCTGAAAGTTTTTGAAACATGGATACTTTATGTAAATCTAATTTTTCATGATATTTTTGAATAAATTCGTCACTTAAGGTTTGATATTGAGATATAATAATCCAATTTATGTAATTCGAATGTTTTAGTATAAATTCTTCAGACAGCTTTTGATTCTTAGATACTAAATTCCAATCGAATTCTTCTTTATATTTTTCTAGAAATTCTTCTGAAAGTTTTTGGTGTATACATATAACATTCCATTCAATATAATCTATGAGTTCTTCCATAAAAGATTCGGATAATACTGAATATCTACAAACTAACTTCCAATTGAGTTGATCTTTCAAATTTCGTAGGACATCTTCGGATAAATTTTTAGTTTTAGAAAATTCGTCCCAGTTGATATCCATTTAATAATGGACCTATTTTAAAAAGCGATTTTTTCAATATGTATATAAGTTTTTAAAGTGGCTGGAAAGTGTTCCCTTCTGGGTTTTATCCACAATGTAACGATGTCACCGCGTTTTCCATTTGCAAAACAAGTTTTATAATTATCACTTATTTCTATTTGTAAAATACTTTTATCTTCGATTTTAAGTTCTATTTCTATATCTGAATATCTACCATTATCTATTAAATATATATTAATTTTCATATGCATATCTGTAGATAATCGCATTTCTTGATCCAGTAATTTAGAACTCATCCTATCGAAATTTACTTTGGTAAATTCTTCTCCTGGAAAAGTCTGAAAATCATCTTTTATAGTAACCCAGATATCTTTACTGTCTACATATATTTTATTGACTAAGTCTTTATCGTTTTCGGGTTCTGAAACATTGGTAATTATTTTATTTTTTGCATCAAATTTATCATTTTTTAATATTAACGCGTTTTTCTCAAAATATCGCTTATTCACAACATTTTTTGCATCTAATGGGTCTGCAACATTGCCTATTCTTTTTCCTTTAGCGTCGTAAGCTTTTCCTTCGATTAGATGTAAAGTATTTTCATCGAGTTCTTGTATTCTCTCAGCCGTTTCTTTTGTGAAAGTTACAAAATTACTGTCATAATTAGTATTATTTTTGTCTATAAAATCTCTTAATTCAAAATGATTATTCTCTATTTTATTCAAAACGAAACGTTTAGTGGATAAATCTAAATCATCGATTGGATCTGAAGAATTTTTTAATATTTTATTTTCCATATCGTAATGACCCTCGTCCGTTAATTTAAAACCTATACCGGGTGGTCCGATAGGGCCTTTTCGCACAGGATTATCATACGGCGGATAATAAACAGCCATTTATAAAGACTAAAAAATGTTATTCTCCTAAGGTTTTAATCATAGTAATTTCTTTTTTATTCATATTTAATATACATTTCTTTCTTACTTCTAAAATATAGTAAAATACATATTCTTTGGTTGTTTCTTTTTCTAATTTCCAATTGAATTCTATTCTCAAATTTTCCAGAGTAGTATAGTTTACATGATTTGACAAATCAAAATGAATTATAGGATATAATTTACCGAAATCTGAGTAATTTACCATACAACCGGTTTCTGTGTTTAGATTATTGAGACCTGATTCCAGAAAAGATTCATATAATCTATTATATTCCTTTTTACCAAAATCCATAGTATATCGCTCTGCTGGTAACGGCGATCTGTTAATCATCAACCAACATTCGATCATATCCAAGTTATCAAATATCATATTATTCTTTTTAGGATTTTCATTTCTTTCAAAATATTGCGGTATTACGAATAATCTTAAAACTTCATCGGATGTAGCAGATATAGAATCAGAACCGCTTTTATATTTATTAATAGGACTAGATCTGTTAATTTCATACTGATTCCAGTTTATTTCTATATCCGTGTTAGATAATTTTAACTCATTATAGAGAATCTCCGCACCATTTTTAAAGTCGACGTATCTCACCCACAGTGCTATGTCTTCAATTTCTACTTTATAATCTGGATTTGCAGCGTCTGTATAGATCATATTTCTACTATCGTCTCTTTGGAATTCCAGTCTTATTATGAATCCAGAAATGGCTTTTTTATATTCTGCGACGAAATCAAAAATTTCCTTTAAAGGCGTCCATGTTGTAACTGTATTGCTGTTTTTCGACAATTCCCATCTTTTTTTAAATCCTTTATTGTAGTTTTCATTTTTTACAATTTTTAATTTATTGACGATATCTGTTACAGGGGTGGTAGCAATTATCGTACCATCGTCTTGAAGTAAACTTTTATTTCTATCAGCACTATCACTGGTATCTGGATAAAAACCTATATTGGTAGCTTCAGATGTTGAATAATCTCTGGTATAATCCTTCAGTCTCTTAACCTGTAGAATGTAGGAGTGATAGTCTCCAACTGATTCGATTATTTGTTTACCTATCTGAAGTTTTACGCCTTTCATAGAACACACTGCGGCGACATTTTCATCATTTATAGATGCGCCACTGGATTTTACAATTTTCCACTTTGTCTCCAGATAACTCTCCGATAATGAAACAGGATCATTGGTATCAGTAATTTCGAAATGAAACGTCGTATTTTCTTTTTTGTCATTATGGCTTGTACTAGGCAATCTTATTTTTTTTAATTCGCTACTTTTTATATCATTATTATAATAATAATGAGTATCTCTCAGATCATAAATTTTTTCCATTTATTTAGGAAGAATTTTCAGACCTGTTCCTTTCATCTTTTTTGAAAATATTTCTTTCAATATGTCAGCATCCGTCAATTTGTCATTCAAATCTACGTTTTCATTCAATTCTACTTTTTTAGCCTTAAAAAATCCTTTTCCTTGAATTCTTTTACTTTTCCTATATAATCTGTGTTGATTCATTTATTTATTGAGAAAATTTTAGTTAACATCAATTGATATATTTTTTCAACATAATCTTCTTTTTCACCTACGACTCTAAAATTATACTCAATTAAACCTTTATTTAAATCAATTAATTCACCATTTTGATTCGTAACTCTCATCCTTATTCTGCGAATAGAATCCCTATTCACAGGATAATAGATTAAATTATTGAATTCTTTCGAAATGATAACACCCGGTACATCCCTCGGTGTAAAAGAATAAATAACTTCTGAATTATTCTGGTTGATTAAAGATCCATTCACTACATCACAATGAATATATATAATATCGTTTCCGTTGGTTATATCCGCTATATTTTCACCTTCTATTACAGTCTCTTCATCATGACTTTCGTAGACCTTTTTTTCAAAGCCTATTAACTTATGAAAATCGCTTTTTGTTAAGTCGATATTCCAACCTTTAGTTAATTTAATAAGCATTCTTAGTCTAGATTGTATTCTACCAAATTTTACCGGAGGATCGTCTGAACCAAACGCTTTCATCACATCTATATTTAAATCTTCAACATTTTTATTACCGTAAGGAATAGTGATAGATTTAACATTATTCTCATCTGTGTATACGTCAAACATATTAGTTTTATCTGTTATGTTAAACCACGAAACTGTCATAGTAAAAGATTGCAATGCTAATTTTTTTAATTTTAGAGGTTGAGGAAATTCAACAGTGAAGTCCTCTGATTTTTCATGACTTTTTGGTTTCAATTTGATCATTTATTAGACAGTAAAAAATCTTTAAAGATGAAAAACAAACTCTTCGTTATAATCGCTAGGCTGTTGAGTAAATGAATTAAGTACACATTCTGGACATTTACCTTTATTTCTTTCCTTTATATATTTCATACAAAATAATCCACAATTTACAGAAGTAGGTTTTTGTAAAAAACTATCATTGTGAGCTATATTGACTTTTTTATTGGACAGTTTAAGAAATTTCATAATATTTTCGGGAATATATTTTTCTTTGAGTTTAATATTTTTATATATATATTCCCCAAAAGGATCGAAATATTCTACATAGTTATATTTTGGATCATTATAGTAACAAACCCAATGTGTTCCAGGACCCGTCGAAATATCTAAATTAATAATCCCGCTTTCAAAATTTCCAATCTTTTTAGGAAGTAAATCGGAAGTGAAAACACCCCTGAATCCTCTTTCATCTTTCATATTTTCTTTAATCGTTTCATCGGATATACCCAATTCTGTTACCGGGATTTTTTTTTTTTAGACACTGACGCTTTTAGACCCGATCCTTTGTTTTCCCAAGGCTGAAAAACTCCAGATCCCGATATTTTATCTAGGATTTTTTTAGTTCCCCAACCCGCCGCACCGCTCGCAGCACCGAGTCCTAGTGATGTTAAAATAGGAATTAAAAAGGGTAAAAATCCACCGTTTTTATCTAATTGAGTTTTGCTTATATTTATTCTTTTACCTTTGCTAATCTGATTTATCTGTGTTTTGGTCAAATACATCTCATAATTGGGAGTTTTAGGATTGTCTATCTGCAGTGTCAGTTCTTCTTTTTTTCTGAGCGCTGATTTCAGTTTACTAATCTGCCCGTCACTCAAATGAATCTTCTTTTTTACATAACTCATTTATTAGACAGTAAAATCTTTAAAGAAGAAATTGATTGTATAATCGTTCTTTATCTCCGTTAGTTATTTTTTTAGCTTTAATGAGTTTGTCTATTAGCAGTTTGACTTCATTTCTTAATTTTTTCGACTTGCTACCTTGACATATTTTATCCAATAATTCAGATAATAAATCTAATCCTTTTCCCACTTTCATTACTTCACTACCTTGAATTGTAGTTAATCTACCCAGATATCTTCGTAGTTCCTCTTCGTTATTTTTAACAGCGTCTAATTCAACCTTTTTCTGACTTAATTCCTCCTCTGAAAGATTTCTAGCCCTATTAATTGTACTTTGTAAGTTGCCTTTTTTCCTCGATAATTCTTCTTTTAACTGCTTTGCCTTTGCATACATTTCATCTAATTTTTCTTTATTGTCTAGGAGTTTCGAAGGTTTGTATAATTGTACAGATTTTAAATAATTAATATCTAAATTTTGATCAACATTGTAAGTAAGTGGTGGTTCTTTATATAATTCTTTGACATCTTCGATCGCATCAGGAATAATTCTAGATGATTCTGCAATAGGCTGTAAAGATATATTTAATTCGTCCAATTTATCATTGATAGCTTTAATATTTTCTTTTCTACTTTTATCCTGTTCTTCTAATTTTTTAGTGACAGGTTTATGAAATTCAGTTAAACTTTTGTCTATACCTAGCTTTCTATCACGCTGTTCTTCATTATTTTTTCTAATATCTGCTTGTAATTTGACAAGTTTTATTGCATTTTTTAATTCTTCTTTTTGTTTCTTATTTCGATCTTTTTCTAAATCGTTTATTTTATCCATTTATATGATTTGAAAATAGAAGCGACAGCTTCGCCGTCTAATTTTTACTGACAGCTAATATGCTTTTACTGGCAGTAATTTTATTTTTACTAGCTGTAAATTTTCTCAGTAAATAAATGATTAAAATTAAAGATTACACAGAACCGGAAGAATTGCCTGACCCTAAACAACATCGTTTTTTACCCAGACATCCTTTCAGATTATTAATAATCGGGGCATCAGGTTGCGGAAAGACAAATTTACTAATAAATTTATTAAACGGTTTTGAGAATCCTAGTAATTTAAGATTAGATTTCGACGCTTTATATTTATGCGCAAAAGACATTTCTGAGCCAAAGTATTCTAAATTGCAAGAAGATTATACACTGTTTGAAGGTGTTGAAAGAGACGATATTTTAAAATGTAAAAAAATAAGTAAAAATAAAATAAAGGAATTATTAAAACAGTATGATAAGTATAAAAAGAAAGTACTATTTTCTTCAGATTTGAGTGAATTTATTACTGTTGATGATCTAGATTCCTCAGAAAAAAATCTTGTTGTGTTTGACGATTGTGTTACAGAAAAAGATCAGAAAGTTATAGAGGATTTGTTTATAAGAGGTAGAAAGAAAAATGCATCCATTATTTATTTAACGCAGTCTTATTACTCAACTCCTATAAATATTAGAAAAAATTGTAATTACTTCATATTTTTTAAGCTACAGCCTAGGGAAATTAATCAGATAATCAGAGAAATAGACGGAAATCTTACAAAAGAAAAATTTCTAGAAAAATATAATTCTTGTAAAGGTAATTTCTTTATGCTAGATTTAGTAAATTCTGAAATGAGATACAGAAAAAATTTTGAACCTATATAAATGGAAGAATATTTAGAAAAGAGATTATATATTTATCGGAAAAGTTACAATTTGTATCAAAAGATAAGTATTTCCTTATCAGTTAGCAAATTTATGTTAAGTGCTTCGGGATTATCAGCTTTTGCGTTCATACCCCTCGCTGCTTTGAGTTTAAGTTCTGGAATTGTAGAAGTCATTGAGAAATCTTTAAATATTTTGGAACGAAAAGAAGAATACAAGCAATGTTATAATTTTTATAAACAGCAGTTAAATTTATTGAAAGCTAAAAAAATTTCAGAAGAAGAAGTGTATGTCAGAGAACAAGATTTTATAAATAATTTAGTATACTTCCCAATCGAAAAGTATGTGAAAAAAGTACAGTTGAATGGATATAAATATTCTTCTTAGAAAGCGTCAGCTTTTTGCCGCCTAATAAATGAGTTGTAAAAGTAAAAAATTTGGTGTTACATCTTTAACTAAAAAAGGTAAATTTAAAGGCGGATGTTTAAAATGCGGACAAACTGGATCGGGTCTTCTGAATAAAGTCATTAGTAATTTACCTTTCGAAATGCATTTACCTGGCCATAATTTCACAGGCCCGGGGACACAATTATTATGGGGGAAAACACGATTAAATCCAGATTTAACGTATAAAAATTCGTCTAAACCTGTTAACAGAGTGGATGAAATTGCATATAAGCATGATAAATGTTATTTAGAAAATAAAGATACAAAAAGTAGAAATGAAGTATGCGATAAGAATATGATTGATGGACTAGATAATATTCAAAATCCTACGATTAGAGAAAAATTTGAAAGAGCATTTGTAAAACCGATTATTCAAGCTAAAAAGTCTTTTGGTATGGGATCTATAACTACAAAGATCTATTGTTTAAAATGTAAAAACCATACAGAAACAAAAGATATTAAAGATGCAATTTCTAAAAATAACAGGCCAATGATGAAAGGTATTTGTCTAGATTGTGGCTCTAAAAAGAGTGTTTTTTTAGGAAGACCTTAGGTCCTAAAAATATCTTAGAAGAATTATATTATCATCCTGAAAGTGGTTATTGTGGGATCAATGAATTAAAACGGAAAACAGGTTTCAGTCAAAAGCAAATTACCGATTTTTTACACAGCCAAGATGTTTATACCAGACATAAGCCTTTAATTCGTAAATTTAAACGAAGACGCATTTATGTAAGTCATATCGATGATCAATGGCAAGCAGATTTATTGTTTATCAAACCTTTTAGTAAATATAATAACGGAACTAATTACTTATTGACAGTGATAGATATATTTAGTAAATATGGGTGGGCCATACCGATAAAAAGAAAAACAGGACAAGAAGTAACTGAAGCATTTAAAAAGATATTTAAAGAAAGAATTCCTGAAAAACTGCAGACAGACAAAGGATTAGAATTCGTAAATAAATGGACTTTAAAATTATTTAAAGATAATAATATTCAGTGGTTTACAACAGAAAATGTTGAAATAAAATGTTCTGTAGTCGAACGATTTAACAGGACAATTAATAAAAAAATTAGAACCTATCTAGCGGCCAACAATACTAAAAGATATATAGATGTTTTGGATCAATTAGTTAAAAATTATAATAATACCAGGCATAGGTCTATCAAAATGACGCCTAGCGAAGCGAGTAGAGCGGAAAACGAATCTGAAGTTTATAAAAATTTATACGAAGAAAAAATAATAAGAAAACCGAAATTCAAGGTTGGCGATAGAATAAGAATTTCGAAATACCAGACTGCTTTTACCCGCGGTTATCAGCCTACTTTTACGGAGGAAATTTTCATCGTTTCAGAAATATTAAACACTGATCCGATTACTTATAGAATAAAGGATTTGAACGGCAACGAAATAAAAGGAACTTACTATGAACCGGAATTAGTTAAATATAATAAAAAAGACAATGTGTATAAAATTGAAAAAATAATAAAAAAGAAAGGCAATAAATGTCTAGTTAAATGGTTAAATTATTCCGACGAATTTAACTCTTGGGTTGACGAAAAAGATATCAAGTCAATTTAGTTTTTTTCCATTTTTAAATGATCGATTCTGTTAAATAAATTAACTGAGTTTTTTATTTAAATAATAATAATCTTCCATACTTTTTATGATGAATTAAATAAGCATGATATTATATAAAATTGCTTTTACATAACTTTATCGATATTAAAAAGTCCCCTGCTTTAAGTGATTTTATAAATAATCTAATTTTAATAATCTGCTTTTTATTATCGAACGGAATTTGTTACTCCGTAAGCTCAGCGTAACTTTATCAGGAAGGTCAGCTGAATGAAAGCGGTGACCTCTAAATGAAGATTAAATTGGAGCGCGCGTCAAAAAGTGAACTTGCTCGTCAAATTTTGTACTTAGAAGGAAATGACGTCTTTGGTAGAAAAAAGGTCTGCTTTAATCGACGTATTGCTAGAATATAAGATTAGAAAGCGTCAGCTTTTCGCTGTCTAATAAATGAATTACGACTTTTTTAAAGACATTCTAATAGATGATACCGAATCAAGCTTAACACAAACTTTTGACAAAGTAAAAAAATCTGAAATGCCTGAAAACTATCTAAAGATTTATGACCAGATGAAAAAAAGTGAAATAATGTACGATTCGGACGGTGAATATTTTACATATAAAAATATAGATGTTTTTTTAAGCGAAAGACGCAAATCCTGAATAAGTCGTTTTAAAGCATTGAAATGGAAATTGAAGTTAAATATTCCATATAAAGCTGAAGAAATGTTTATTCAGCTTTTAGATTTAGTGTACTATAAAAAGTCGATAAATTACCTATATTTCATAAAGAAAATATTAGATTATTATAATATTGATAATAATTTGAAAGTAAAATTTAATAAGAAAAACGAAGACATTTGGAATAGCTTTCTAAAAAATATTTCTTAATAAATGGAGGAGTCTTGCAAGCATTGTCAGATGACAAAAAATTTAGACCAATTTTATACTAGATTTCGTTACGGTAAAACAGAACATTACGCTAATTGCAAAAGTTGTCATTTAGCTATGAAAAATCAAAAATTAGATTGCGAATGCGGTAAAAAATACACTTTAGCTCATAAAAAGAGACATTTAAAAAGCAATTATCATATCAAACGAACGTCAAAATAAATTTATGATATTGTGTTTTAAATTGAACGTATTTTTTAGGTTGCATTTTAGTTGAAAATATTATAGTCAATGTTGTGTTTTAAATTGAACGTATTTTTTAGTTGAAAATATTATATTCAATGTTGTGTTTTAAATTGAACATATTTTGAATGAAAGTATTATACAGAATGTTGTGTTTTAAATTGAACATATTTTTTAGATGAAAATATTATATTAAATGTTGAGTATTTATTTGAACGTATTTTGAATGAAAGTATTATACAGAATGTTGTGTTTTAAATTGAACATATTTTTTAGATGAAAATATTATATTAAATGTTGAGTATTTATTTGAACGTATTTTGAATGAAAGTATTATACAGAATGTTGTGTTTTAAATTGAACATATTTTTTAGATGAAAATATTATATTAAATGTTGAGTATTTATTTGAACGTATTTTGAATGAAAGTATTATACAGAATGTTGTGTTTTAAATTGAACATATTTTGAATGAAAGTATTATACAGAATGTTGTGTTTTAAATTGAACATATTTTTTAGATGAAAATATTATATTAAATGTTGAGTATTTATTTGAACGTATTTTGAATGAAAGTATTATACAGAATGTTGTGTTTTAAATTGAACATATTTTTTAGATGAAAATATTATATTAAATGTTGAGTATTTATTTGAACATATTATACAGAATGTTGTGTTTTAAATTGAACATATTTTGAATGAAAGTATTATACAGAATGTTGTGTTTTAAATTGAACATATTTTTTAGATGAAAATATTATATTAAATGTAAAGTATTTAGTTGAACGTATTTTGAATGAACGTAAAATAGAAGTGCCTGATTATGACAGTGATTTTTCGGCTAAATAAATGGGTAATTCAAAAAGTACAAAGATTTTGACAGGTAATTGTACAACTGAAAGAATAAATGTAGATTGGAATCATACCTTTAATGTTCATCCTAATGTTCATATAACGCCTGTATGTAAATACAGCGAACCATTTTTTGTTAGAATAACAGAAATAGATAAAAACGGATTTCGATTTGAATGTTTAAAATTGAATGGCGAACCTGTAGAAAAAAATTCAGATTTCTTTCAATGGACAGCAATTAGTCCTTTCGAGTAAACGATCTTATTTTTGCATTTTCAGAAATTATTCAATTTTATATCATCATTAAAATTTTCATTTAAAAGATCTGACATAGTCTGTTTGTTCCAGCTTTTTAATATTATAATTTTTAGACCTTTTTTTTAATTTTCTACATCTTTTTGCCGATTTTAAAATTTAAATCCGAAATGGACCTTTAGTTTCTTTTAACATTTAATTTTTTAACAGACTTTCCTTTATAGATCTGCTAATTAGAAATGTGTAGCAAAAAGTATTGATAAAATTCCTTCTATATAAATGGAGGAATCTCTAAGATCAATACCTATATCTAAATTGAGACACGCTGTAAAACTTTTAAATATAAAACAGCCTAAGGGGTGTAAAAAAGAGGAATTAATTAGATTGATAATAAGATATGTAAAAAGTACAGCGTTTTAGTAGATTTATTAAATCTAGATGTAACAGATTATTTAAATGAAATGAAGAAAAAGTTTATCGAAAATCCTAAAAAAAGAAATAAATTGAAAAAAATATTCGATTCTTTTGATTTAAAATTTAACAATAACACAGTAGAATTTAATCCAAAAAATAATGAAGAAAAAAAGATAAAAACAGAAGTAAACCTTAAAAAATTATTTCCCGATTTAAATGAAAAATTGAAACAATTTATAAATGAACCAAAAAACAGGTCAAAACTTAAGAAACTCTTTGATTATTATGAATTGAAATATAAAGATGAAAAATTGATTAAAAAGACAGAAAAGAAAGTAAAATTACAAGCAAATTTGGAAAATCTGTTTAGACCCGATTACGAAATTGTTGAGAAAGAAAAAAAATTTGTAAAAAAATTTAATACCTATAGACATGTTTATAAAATAAGACAAATAAACAAACTCACACCGGGCCAGTATTATAGTATCTTAAAAGATTTATTCAGGAGAGCAATTGGAAAAATTGAAGGAAAGGTAGATATAATTGTATTCAATCCCTATTTGACACAGCCTTTTCATCCTAAAATGATGTCAACGAAAGAAGCCTATGAGACCTATTTAGATGTTTTAACGCATAAAATTGAATACAAAGAGTTGGATATTAAAGATTGTGAATTTATTTTTACGGTTGTTGATTTACCCAAAGGCGGTAAACGATTGAAATTACTGAACGATAATGATGTTGTTGATAAAAAAAGTATAATTCAAATTAAAAATGACGATAATATCTGTTTGGCTAGATCCATCGTTACAGCCTTAGCTATTCTAAATCGTAAAATTTTATGCGAAAAATTGAATCTAGAAAAACTTACAGATTTAGATGTTAAATACATAAAAATGGGTAGAAAATTACAAAAAGATATAGCTGTAAAATTGCATAAAATGTGTGATATTCCGTTAGAAATATGTAATTTAGAGCATGTTAAACAATTCGAAATTTTTTTAGATATTCAAATAACTATATTTTGCAGAGAAAATTTTAACGAAAGAATATACAGTGGTACCCATAAATCTAATTGTGTTTACATTTTAAAAAATAGAAATCATTTTGATGTCATTACAACGGTTACAGGATTTTTAGGAAAAAAGAATTATTGTGATTATTGTAAAGTCAGTTATTATAGAAGTGATCAACATAAATGTCCTTTAAAATGCAATAGATGTTTTAAGAAAGAGAGTAATTGCGAGGGAGATGATATTCAGTGTAATGATTGTTTTAGATCTTTTAAAGGAAAAAACTGCTTCGAAAATCATAAAAATCACTCAGTCTGTAAAACACTGTGGAAATGTTTAAAATGTAAGAGAATTATCAACAGAAGTGAAAGAGAACCGAAAGATCATAAATGCGGAGAAAGACAATGTAAAAACTGCAGAGAGTGGGATATGGAAGATCATAAATGTTATATACGTAGGAAAGAATCTAAGGGAGGAGCTTGTAAAAACATTTGTCCCAAAAATATAGAAAAGAGAGAGAAATGGTGTGAGAAATGTAAAAGGTCAGGATTTACAGAAAAATATATGTTTTTCGATGTTGAAACGAACCAAGAGACAGGAAATCACCAAGTCAATCTAGTCATAAATCATGATTTTAGCGGAAGAAAAAAAAATATTTCAGAATGAAAATGAATATTGTAAATGGCTATTTCAAAAGAAACATAGCGGTTATACAGTATTAGCGCATTATGGAAAAGGATTCGATTTTCAATTTCTAGCTAAATACTGCTTTAAAAATAAAATTAAAGTGTTTACAATATATCAAGGAAATAAACTCATATATATGCAAGCAACCGCTTATAATATAAGGTTTATCGATTCTATTAATTTTACACTGATTCCGTTAAGAGAATTTCCTAAAACATTTGGACTAACGGAATTGGCTAAAGGTTATTTTCCTCATTTGTTTAACACTATGGAAAATCAAAATTATGTAGGAAAATACCCTGAAAAATACTATTATTGTTATGATACTCTGACTTTAGATCAAAGAAAAACTTTTGATAAATGGTATAAATCGGTAAAAAATGAAACATTTGATTTCCAAAAAGAAATTATAAAATATTGTAGGTCTGATGTTGATATTTTAAGAAAAGGATGTTTAGAATTGCGGAGATTATTTCTAAACATTGCTAATATTGATCTTTTTAAATATGTCACTTTAGCTGGCGTTTGTATGGCTATATACAGAGATAAATTCATACCAAAGGATACAATAGCGATAGATGAGGAGTTTATTCCAAAGGATCAATACAGTAAGAAATCGATCATTTGGCTAGACTATCTGTCTAAAAAACACACTATCAAAATACAGCATGCTTTAAACGGCGGTGAGAAAAAACTGAAATTAGGTGATAAAACTTATAAAGTAGATGGTTTTTATAATAAAACCGTTTATCAGTTTCAAGGATGTCATTGGCACGGTTGTCCTCGCTGTTTTACAGAATCCACTGTCAATCTTCAAAATCAGACATGTATGAAAGATTTGTATGAAAGAACTCAAAAAATAAATAAAAAAATAAAAGATAAAGGATTTGAATTGATTGAAATATGGGAATGCGATTTTGATAGTGACAAAGAAATTAAAAAATATATGAAAAATGAATGGAAAAGAGATTTTGTAGAACCTTTAAATCCTGGAAACGCATTCACCGGAGGTCGGTGTGAACCTACCAAATTAATATACGAAATGAAAGAAAACGAAAAGGGTAGATATATCGATGTTTGTTCACTGTATCCAACAGTGAATTACTTTGATTACTATCCTGTTGGTCATCCGGTAAAAATTTATAATCCGGAAAAATATGATAAGAATTGGTATGGTTTGATACAATGCAAAATACTTCCACCTAGAAAGCTCTATCATCCTGTTTTACCTTATAAAGGAGAAAAATTAATATTCAGTTTGTGTAAATTATGTTCAAAACCTATAAAATGCGAAAAGAAACAATGTAAAAAATGTTATGAAATGCGGAATAAAGAATGTAATCATACGGATGAGGAGAGAAGTTTTACTGGTACGTGGACAACTACCGAAGTTGAACTGGCTATTGAAAAAGGTTATAAGATTTTAAATATCTATGAAGTTTGGCATTTTGAAAAAAAAATCTAATACATTATTTAAGGATTATGTTAAAATGTTTTTGAAAATCAAATTAGAAACAGATGATAAATGGTCTGAAAATTTCAAAACTGAAAAAGAATATAAAAGGTGCGTAGAAAAGAAATTGGGTATAAGGTTAGGAGAAATCAAAGAAAACCCAGGAATGAGATTTATATCCAAAATTTGTTTAAACTCTTTATGGGGAAAGTTCGGACAGAGAAAAAATATGAAACATACAGAGAATGTTACAGAATTGGCAGACTTTTATAGAATTATACTGAACGACCGCATTAAAGATTTGAATATGATATTTTTAAATGATGAGTGTGTGCAAATGGATTATAAGATGAAAGATGAATATGTCCAGAATAACTTTAATGCGAATAATTATATAGCTGCTTTTACTACCAGTTCGGCTAGAATAAGATTATATGAAATGCTTGATAAATTAGGAGATAAAGCAATGTATTACGATACAGATAGTATTGTTTATATCGATGATGGCTCCAATAAAGTAAAAACGGGCTGTATGCTAGGCGAATGGACCGATGAATTAGGAGAAGATAAATATATGAAATCGTGGATATCCGGAGCTAGTAAAGATTATGGTTATATTCTGAACGATGGTTCTGTAAAAGGAAAAGTAAAAGGATTTAAAATGAGTTATGAGAGCGAAACTAAGCTCAATTTTGACGAGAGAATGAAAACAATAACGGGGGAAATTGACCATATAGATGTAGAAATAAACCAATTTCAGATACAAAAAGATAGAAATATTAAAGTGAATAAAATGAATAAAAGATATATGTTTGGATATGATAAAAGAAGAATTTTAGATAACTTTGATACTGTACCCTTTGGATTTTAAGCCGAATTTTTAATTTATAAAAATTGTTTTCTAATAAATGGACGATGTCACCCTTATCATAAATGTTCAAGGTTTTATATTTCCTTTTAAATCTATAGCGAGAGAAATAAGCTGGGTTCATTTAAAACAAGAAATAGGTGAAACGATTTCTGTGTTTACACCTAACTATGAATTAGCTGATCAAGACCATGGAATAGTTCGTCGATGTACTAACGATGTCCATGGTTTAAGATTTAAAAGATATTCAGATAATACAGGCTTATGGATTAGTAGTGACAATGTAAAAGATTATTTCATACAATTGCATCAGATATACGGAGGGACATTTGCTTTTAAGGGAGGAGTTTTTCTGAAAAGTACCTTTGAAGAATGGGGAATTCCTATAAAAATATTAGATGTACCGAGATGCGTTAGAATATTAGGACCTGGATGTTCTATGTACAGATGTCTATACTATAAAAATTGTCTTTCAAAAAATGTTTCTGAATAAATGGAAGAATTCAACAGCCTCAGATCGTTCCCTGTAACTCATAAGTTAAAAGATTTAGAGACAGGGAAATACAAACTGATTTCGTTGAAGAAAATTCAAACAAAATTTGGTAATATGACTATTGCGAGATTGGAAGTTAATGATGTAGAAAAAGATTATTTTCTTAAAAAGAGTCATGGAAAAATTTCTGAAAATGCAATAACAAAACTGAATAAAGGGGGTTATATTTTTCATTTTAAAGGAAAAAATAATGACGGCTATTATGATTATGAAGTAGAAAAAGCTTAATCCTACAATTTGTTTTAAATCTGACAATAATAATATTCAACATTTATCGAACTATGAAAATTTCAAACTCCCTAAATAATATTTACGAAAATACAAAATATTTCTGTTTTAACTACAAATTTCTTTACTGACATACATGTGTTCATTTCGACACAAACTATTTTTTTTATTTTATCGAACTATAAAAATATCAAACTCCCTAAATAATATTTACGAAAATACAAAATATTTCTGTTTTAACTACAAATTTCTTTACTGACATACATGTGTTCAGTTCGACACAAACTATTTTTTTATTTTATCGAACTAACAGAATAAATAGAATTGTAAGTAAAAAGAAAGATCTATTAAAAATTTAAAACATATTATAAAAATTATTTAACTTTTATTTCAGACTTCCTTGTAATGCAATTGATAATAATATACGCAGCTCTTTGCTTTTCTTATTCCTATCAATATTATCCTAGAGGAAGGTTGTTTATTTCTTAACTGCCTGCTATTTTTTAATACTTACGCCTCTCAGGAAGACTTTAATTAATTTCCGTAAGAGGAGATGCGATAAAACCGATATATTCAAGGCCTTAACTGAATTTCGCTTCGAACTCTGATAAGAGATTCAAAGATTGATTGGAGATATAACAGCAGCGCGATTTACAGGAAACAGAGCGGAAATGCGTTCCAAAAAAACTTTGATTTCATACCGTGCGTCCATCCCCGGCGTTCGTTCTAATCGAAAATTCTGGAAGCTCTGACGTTGCCTTGATGACGTTGCGCTAGACATAAATAGAAAATGAATATTGATAAAGGTGTTATTTATTATGACGGAGCAACAGCAGCAACAACAACCAACAAGTCCAGTTCACCAAAGAGTTCAACATTTTTTAGAGACTATTTATAATGAAACAGCCTCAGCAAATGCGTTAGAAAGAGAGCTAGCAGCTGAAAAATGTAAAAAGAGAAGGGCAGAAGAAAGAAGACGCAAACTAAAATTCAGAATTAAAACTTTACTAGAAGATTTAAAAGCTGTTGAATTATCTATATTTCAATCTGAAGTAAAAATTTCAAACTTCGAAAATAATCTTTCTATAGCTGTTGGCAGCCTCAGATAAATAGCCCGGTTTAGCCTACGTCAAGGTTCTCCAGAAAGACAAAAAAAATATATAAAACTTTTGAAAAATGACAAAAAAAATATAAAAAACTTTTGAAAAATGTCAAAAAAAATTGAAAACTTTTGAAAAATGTCAAAAAAAATTGAAAAAAGGGTGGAAACGCCCGCTAAAGCAGCCGTAGCTAGGTCTCAAGCCCTGGTTGTGAAATGCTGAGAGGCGGGATTCAGGTATGTTTTTTTAATTGTAATTCTTATTATTGTTTTTAATTTAGGATCCATTAATTTATGATTCCATACGATATAAAGATTTTCAAAGGTATTTTATTAATGATTTTATCATAGTATTATTTTATAATCATCATTTGCTTGATCTTACAATAGATATTAGCATTTGGCAAATTATGATTATTTAATCTTACAATTATCGTTACAACGCTCAAACTTTTTGATCTCATTAAATATTACCATCGGATGTCTAAAAATTGTTCAACAATTAAACCTTTGGATCGTTAAATATTAGCATTGGATCTCTCTAAAAATTGTTCCACACTGATAAAAAAATCTTTATAGAGTAATATTCTAAAATTTGTTCAAAAATGCACACATTTTGAAGAACTTTTTGATGAAAATCTTACAATAGTCGATATTTTAAACAGACAAATTTTTGATGAAAAATCTTACAAAAATCGTTCAATATTTGCGTTTAGTGGAGTATGAAAAGTGTTCCAGAGTAGGTGCCATATACTACTCCCAAGAAAACCCATATAATTTGAAACGATCCCCCCCCCCCCTCCACGTCCCTCTTTTAAAACCAGAATACCATAACGATGCAAAATGAGTTTATGACGCAACATGATTGATATCTGAGAAGGTATTGAGAAAAAAAAAGTCTGAAGAATTCGTAATTGAACTTCTAGAAAGTAACTTTTTGAAACAGTAGATGTTAATATATATTTTAAAACCAAAGTCATCGTTGGAATAAAAAATCAACAGGAATAAGTGGATTTTTTTAGTTTTTTCGTATTTCGATTTGGAAAACCCGTGTCGATTTTTAAAATTGGCAGAAAAAACGAAAATCGTGAAATCAGCATAAGGAAAATGGGTTCTTTGAAATGGTTAATATTGATATTTTTTAAATAAATAACAATGTTGGAATCCGAATGGCTCCCAAAAATGGTGGATATTTTTTGTTTTTGTTTTGATCAGGAGAGCCGATGCGGACTTGTAAACATGCGGAAGAAAAAAAAACACAAATTCGATGTTCGGAAACTACTTTTTTGAAAGGGTAAATATTAATATTTTTTTAAACGGATAACACGGTTAAAATCGGAAACGTACGATGATGAAGTAGGTATATTTTTTGTTTTTTCGTATTTTATTTCGAAAACCGATGCGGATTTTTAAAAATGCGAAGAAACGGAAACTTTTTTCCCGCTTTCTTTTAGCTTGTAGAACTTCGTAAAGCTACGAAAACCCCAAAGTTCGGTGGCGGCCCGCCATTTTGCAATGTTCAATATGGTTTTTAATTACTGTTTCAATTAAATTAACAAGAATTAAAAATCTCAGGATAGGATGCATTTGGACCTACCTTAGACTATCCTCATGCAAAATTTCAAACCTCTACGTACAAACGTTTTCCTCTTATTAATACAAATGATATTATTTATTAAAAAAATTAATGAACTAATCATATATTTAAAATTATATTAGGGTACAAGAATAACTGCAGATTATTTTCGCAATATTGCATTAAATTCTGTTGTAAATTCTGGCTTCAACAAGTAACTAACAATAAGGTATGCTGTTTTAATTTACTTTCTCCTATTAATTTAAGTTACGATATTAAAATAAAAGGATTAAATGTTAGACATACAATGTGCTATTATAGAAAATTGCACATAAAAAATGTAAAACGATGTGCTTCACTTTATCTACATTAAGCAATTGTTTACAGTTTTCTTCTAAAAATATTCGTGTGGAAAGGAGTGTCATTGTAATACATTGCCTGGGGGAAATTTTGCCTAGTTTCGTCACTGCGACTTACAGCCACAGTCTGGTTCCATTGGATTTGTATCTATTTACGTCATTGAATAAGGTTCTTAGAAAAAAGGTCATTTTCGTCCCAATAAAGAAATGAAGGCAATTCTTCCAAATTTATGGCATGCAATTTTTTCATCGAGGTTTCAAACTTTGATAGGCATTATGACAAATACATCAATGTCCTTGGGGATTATGTAGAGAAATAAAATAAGCCTAGTTCTTTATGCCCATGGTATGTTACTAATTTTGAATAGCAATACTGCCCATAGGAGTCCAGAACCTTAATTTTCGACTTCCCCTGGCTGCAGAAAGGAACTATGACGACTATATTAAAAAAAAGTGTAGAATAGAGAAAAAAGATTTTCAAAATTGCTTAAAGTGAATTAAAATACATCGGATTTTTTTTTGTTAATTTGTAAAATATTGATTGTTATGTCCGTGTTCACTTCGTTACAACAGAGTTCATTAAATGTATTTTTACATTTAATGCGAATCATTATCTTTCTTCTTTTAATATCGATATCATGTTCTACCCGTATTCACTATAAAAATGTTGGACTGTATAATATTTTAAATATAAAGTAATTTATTATTTATATTCCTTATAAAGCTTTAGCTTTAGCTTTTAAAATTAAGGGTGTATTCAAATCCAAACTGCTTATTTTGAGACACATTTGTAAATTCCTTTTTCCTCTAAAATGAATCCAATTGGCAGGTTCTCTTATTCAGAAACTTTATAATGTCCGTATTGTCTCGATTTTTTGATAAAGGCAGAATATATTTCAAAAAAATGCTGTCAAAGTGGACATTTTGAACCGAATTTTCCAAAGCGATAGCGCTGGAAGCAAAAAAATGATCGTACAGTGAAAATAATTGTCTGTAAATCAATTTCTAATTAATTGAACGAAAAATAAAAACATGGGGCCCTTATAAATGTCTTTATAAATCACGGCGCTAAGTTTACTGTTGTTACTTTTAAAAATGAGTCTGAGAATGTGTCTCAAAATTATGAGTTGTTGAGCGTGGAAAAATATTTTTTTTGAATACCGCCTTAAGAACTAAAAATATAAAATATATAAACTAAACCTTATCCATTATATTTCCATTTATTATATACCAAGTATATCCATTAAAGTATTTTCATGGTTGTTATAAACAATTGCAGTATTATTTTGAAGAAAACAAATCCAGCAAATTCTAAATAAAGTTCTAAAACAAACATAAAAATGCTTTCAAAAAGATTTTGGTTTTCACTGTTATCGCAAATCTCTCGGTAAATAAATCTGTAAAGGTACATTTCTGGGATTAAAGGCTATCCCTTTTTGTATAAAATATCAAATCTACAGTACTGAATCTTTCTAACATCAAATTTTCACACCAACATTTTCAATATAGAGTACGATTTAATAAAGTTCTATTGAAACATCTAAAAACCATTATTCTTAGAACTTTTGATCTCCCTATTTTGAAAGATATATCGTATTTATAGAGTGTCTCTTCTTATCATTGCCCAATACCTAATTCTTGAACCGTTAGTTTTAGAGACCTAGTTCCAATTGCAAAAATGTTTCAAATTTCATTTTTCATCATATTAAAGGCTGTTTAAGTCAAAATACTTATTTTTATAAAATTGCAAAATTAAAACTTTTATACTGTTCTTGGGTCCTATAAATTAGAATTAAAAAACTTTCTTGATGTTTTAACAAATGAGCAAAAAAAAATATATATATATATTTTTGCGCTTCCAAAACTTACCGAGTTATGATACGAATTTTATGTGTTTTTGCAACTTTATGCCAATAAAAATGGAAAGATTTGTTTTTATGAAAATTGCTCAAATTAAAAGTATCATATCTCCGAAAATTGTGGTCGTACAAAAAGGATTTTTTTTACTCGTTAGAGCATGGAAAACGCTTTCCTGAATATTATTCTAAGGAACAAAACTCCATTTCAGAATGACTAATGCTTACCAAATTGGTACTTTGGACTTTATGAATTTGCTACGTTTTCAGGCACTAAAAACGGTTTTCCTGTTTCGCATTCAAATGCCTCAACCTTAAGTTAATTGTGATCCGTTACCAAACCAGTTTTCACACACTTCTATTATATATGATAAATCGTTAAACGGCTTAGTGGGCCGTTCAAATCGTCCAGAAAATATTCGATGGACTGTGCTTGCATTTCCATAAAGATTTTCATCTTTCTTTTGTATTAAAAATTAATATTTCATTCATTTCGTGTATCTAAAGCAAATAAAAACATTGCTCATTTAAGTGCTATCATAATTTTGACTAAATGTCTTCCCGTTTAAATGTTAACATAATTTTGACTAACCCTGTATAGTTTGATTCCTCTAACAGGACATCAGAATTTTTTGAGATTTTTTTGTACATCATCATAGGCCAAGAAGTAAATACTTACACAAACCCGTCGAGGCTGTTAACTCGAAAACACCAAAGAGGCCATGATGCTAAATTTACAAATACAATACATTTATTTTAACAATAAACAGTGAGAAAAACTAAGAGGGGAAAACTACTTTTCTAAACTTGTTAAATGATAAAGTAGTTAATTCAGCTCACAATATCGTAACAGCTTCTTTTACTAGAACCTACATATCCGTTTAGAAGATCATTATAAAGTCTAATGAAATTTCATGGATCCTAATACTTCTTTGTTCGAAGTAATAGAAATATTCACCTTAACAAACAGACAAGGATCGCAAGTCTCTGGATCTGTCGGTAAAATAACTGCAAAGCGAAAACTCCACGCCAAAACAATCTCCACGCGTTAAGAAGTAAGGCGAGGGAAGTAGCTTGCTGATACTGAAGCACTGCAAAAGAACTGTTACAAATCCGATGTTACTTAATAAAATGTCATAATGTATGCTACACAGCCATTGTAACTAATTTACACATATTCGCAAAATACTCGTGACAAAGAATTCCTTGTATACATTCGCACTATGGTAAACGAAGGCAGAATAAGTTTATCGTTGACCTAGAACAATAGTAAATCTATGAAATCACAAGCAAAACTCAGCTTATTTTATACCACTAACCAGGCTCCTACCTACCCGGCATGAGTGCCTAGCTTTACGGGTTAGTACCTGGGAGCGGGGCGGAAATCGCCTGATTACAGCATGGCTGTGATCCATCTGACTATAGATTTGTTGACATCGCTGCAGTGCTTGCTCTTTTGTGGTTTGCAACAGTTATCTTTGTTTGCCGGTTCAAGGTTTCTATTTAACTTTGTTGAATTGACAGATTTAAAAGGTCTCGTAATTTAGAACCTTGATCAGGTGACGAGACCCTCACCTGACTAGGCACCCCCAGAGGTATAATTCACAGTAACTTGGAGGGCTTTGCACCCACTCACAAAACTTTGCAAAACTCACTTGTCTACTTACAGAGTCTTACTTACTCAGTCACCACTTAAGTGATTATAAGTCCTTATTACAGAAATAAGTCCCTTATTAAAGAATTACATGGCAACTAAAATATTTATATTTCAGAAACAGAGTTGAAGCCAGGATTTTTACATAGGAGGTATTTTGAACAAAGTTATAAACTGAACAATTTCATTACCTTACATGTTTCTAAGGTATATTTTGTAATTCAATGAAGTGTGAAAAGGAAATAATAACGATAAGCACTAGCAGATAAAATAAAAACAATGTTATCGTTCAATTATTTGTAGGCTTCATAAAAGGAGCTCCAATAAATGAAAATGAAAGAAAAACAGCAATATAAATAATATACGTACTTTATTGCTGTTGTTCTAACCTTCCCCCCCTCATTCATTTTGTACTGTAGAAGCGGTTACTATTCTGGAGCCATGAAAAAGTTGTATGCTAAATATTTTTTGAAACTTTAGGTTATTTTAAGTTTTGTACTTTAACTTTATGTTTCTTTATGTTATTTTACACATCATAAATTCATCTAACGCAATAACGCATTTTATCGTTTTTTATGTGCTCAGAGGAGGATTTTAATTCACAAAGATGTTTCTTTATGTTATTTTACACATCATAAATTCATCTAACGCAATAACGCATCTTATCGTTTTTTATGTGCTCAGAGGAGGATTTTAATTCACAAAGCGCCCCTTTGTTTTCTGTGCCAGTATGATATAACATGCGTATTTTTCTTTTTGTCCTATTCAAGAACTCTTGAGTGGGGTTATTATTTTGCCTCAGTGTCCAAAATATGTAAAAGGTAAACCAAAAACAGTTATTATACTATTTTCAAATTTATTATTATTCAAATAAAGTGACTATATCAAATGAAACAGTTGTGTTTTTGACTCATGTCTTTCAAATTTAGTTTTTAATTACAGGAATGTTATATGATTACATTTTGCTGAAATTTTTAATCATATTTCTATCGCAAAATGTCAAACAGGTTCAGAACTTATGTCACTAGTTCATTCTAAGATTCCAAACTTTAATTGACATCAATTAAAACATAGCATTTAAAACCAACTGATCATAACTTCAAATAATTTTAAAATGTTAAAAAATAATAGGAATATTTTGTTCATAACAGACTGTAAACTGCTTTTAAAGTAATGAACAGTGTCAGGTTTCTGACATTAATAGGACCTATGCCTTGTATATATTACTAGTTAATTAACTGTATTTCAATTATTATCATGTATATATCTATTCTATTATTATTATTCGTTTATTTATCTGTTATTTATATTTTCTCTACGTGTTTGATCAAAAGAAATCTTCCATGATCTGAACAGCTGTACTGGGTCGTCCGTAATATAATTCTGAAGGGACTATAATCCCTTTGAATGCGAATCCGAGGACAACATAATCCCTAGCGAACAGAGATATGAAAGCTGAAACGAGAGGAGTAGGAGGTCAGATAGGTTGTCACTAAACAAAGAAGACGGGACACTTCGGTGGAGTATGAGGCAAGAGCTTCCTTACAATAAAATCAACCAAGTGACAAACAAAACCAAGCGAGTGAGTAGACGGATATCGCCGTGGAAGGCGATAAGAATTGTTTGTCATAGAGTATAGCTAGGATTGTGTACAATAGTACAGTGTAATAGCATAAAGTGTGGCGTGCGATCCGGGAGATCGTTTTATCAATCTTGTTTTGATCAATTGCATAGAGAAAGTATTAAAGATATTTAATTAGAGGATCGAGAATGGTATTTTCTTGCGGAGAGAACTATAGACTGTCCGTTTTTCATGTATTCAAGTATCTTTTTTTCTGTATATATATTTCTAGTATCCGATAATCAAGTTTAATCATTAAAACAATAATTGATTATTCAGCTGAGAGTCTCAATTAACTTTGCGTCCGGTATCACGGTTTCACACCGGTGGTGGCAGCGAAACCGTGATATCAGAATATCATCTGTAGTCTATTTTGCGAGTGGCGGTTTCGAATGTGAAGGAGGGTAGACACGTAAGACACACAGTATGTCAAGAAAAAAAAAAAAGAAAAAAAAACGCTAATGGACGCTACAACTTCAGTTCTAAATAATGAAAATTAAAATAAAAGTTAAATTTGAATTCGCGTAAAGTTCTAATTAATTGTATGTGGTTTAGTTTGGCATAAAGGGTAATCTACATATTGTAAATTGTACCATTGTTTATTTTTAGAATATTAAAAACCCTTTTTGTCTACATTATTTGAGTTTTTTGAATCAGAGAAGCCTGGAAATCTAGATAGTCTATGTACTTTTTCTTAAATTTTCATTGAGAACATTTGTTGGTGGCTTGTTCTTAAATTTAATGAAATAAAATTAAAATCGTAAAGGGAAAAGTATCGGAAGCATTCAATAATAACCACAAAAGTTGAGAGGAAACTCTAAATAAAAAGAAAACTAATTTTTTATTAAAACAAGAACAAAAAGTCAGGCGTCAAGCATAGATTATCTAACACTTTCCAACGCTTCCAAAATAATTTTACAAATCATTACCGTTTAATAAGCTGAAATATAACATCTAAGTAAGCAATTTGGAAAACGCATAACATATTTAAATACGTAATTTCAGGAATTTCCAACATATACAATATTCGGAAAAATATCCGATAGTTAGGAAACGCGTAACACAGTTTAAAATTCTCCTTCTCGAGTTTCTGTCAATAAACGGAAATGTGTTCGCAAACTTTTGTGCTGCCCTGTATATGATCTACAGAATTTATACACACCAAGGAACAGACAAAAAGTGAGTTAAATTTAAAATCGCGTTCAGCAACTTAAAACGCACTTCCAGGAATTATTGTTAACAGACAGTAGAGAATTCTTTTGTGAGTCCCTGTAAATGAACGATGACTGCTATACACACAATATTCTGTAGTAAGCCTCTTGTAATGCACCTTAGTGATATATATAAATTTCAATGCGTTTAAAATAGTGAAACATTACGTTAATTAAAACACAAATAGTTTTTCTCCATAGACGTAATGTAACGGAATTCTTTTGATTGTCCCTGTAAAGTAACTATAAGTGCTATGCACACCCTATTCCATATTAAGCTTCTTGTAATGCACGTTCATGATATATATCAATTAAAATGTGTTTGAAATTGTGTAACATCATTATAATAAACCGCAAATGATTTTTCCCCATAGACCATAATGTAACGGAATTCTTTTGAGTATCCCTGTAAAAAAACTATAAGTGCTACACACTTCAACTGAAATAGGAAACATGCTATAGATAACGACAATAGCATATAAAAATAGCAAGGCAATCCGAGCATATTTACGGGAGTTA
The DNA here is from genome assembly GCA_963931845.1 of Maratus michaelseni. Taxonomy (NCBI): domain Eukaryota; kingdom Metazoa; phylum Arthropoda; class Arachnida; order Araneae; family Salticidae; genus Maratus; species Maratus michaelseni. The sequence continues at coordinate 218,905,941 of OZ007596.1, forward strand.
GAGCACGGACAGACGGTCAGACGGCAGACGGCAGACGGCCAGACAAACCGAAATCATAAACACTTTTCAACGAGGTGGGAAAGTGTTAAAAGAGTTTTCCCGGTTAATCTTTAAGATTTACTTATGTTATTGATAATTTGCATAAATAGAATATGTTTTTTCTAAAAATTGTCTAGATTGTGTGTGGATTATTAAATGTGTCTCATTATCAGAGAAACATTACAATAAGATTTTTCTTTTTCTTTTCTTTTCTTTTCTTTTCTTTCTTTCTTTCTTTATTATTATTATTATTTTTTGAAGATTTAAATTAAAATTTGTTTGTGATATAACATTAGCTTCCTCAAACTCTGATTCTTTCTAAATTTATAAATATTTGTGAAAAAGTGCATAAACTATATACGATCCCTGGCTTATCTAATCCAAAAAAGTCCTTCCGGCCTGTACCGGGAGGAAAAGGTAGCTTTCCTACATCTTCGTTTTAAAATTTTAGCTAATGTTACACGAAAACAACAAGTTAAAATGCAAAGAATCGTTTACAAAAGATTCGTTAATACTGAATTTGAATAAGAAATTCGCCAAATTATTGAGCAATAGCCAAATTGGCTTCATTTATGAAGACTTATTTTGGTCGCCAAATTTGGCGATATTTTGCCAAATGTCGCCAATTTTGCCAATTTTGTCGCCAATGTCGCCAATTTTGGCGCTAACGGATATGAATATATAGTTTTATGCGTATGATTGGGAAAATTATTACAACAATGAAAGAAAATAATTTGCGAGTAATCGCGTTAATGTGCTGTTTTGTTTCAAAATGTCAGCCACCCTAGAATTTCAAACTGCTCTATCTCAGCCATTTTTTAAGATAGAGGTAAACCAAAAAATGCTCTGGAATCCTTGTATCAAGACCTAACACGTAATTAAAAAAAATTGAATTTTTAATTTTTTTGTATATTTATTTTAGTTTTAAATTTTTAAATGGCCGCCATCTTGAAACAAAATGGCGGACCAAGCTGGCCAACGAACTCGGTCGAGACATTGGTGACCTTAATACACACAATTAGTTTCATCAAAATCGATTTATAAATACGAGCGTTATCGTATGACATAGGTCAGATATATATATATATATATATATATATATATATAAATCAACACTGGGGGTCATGATCGGTGAAAATATATCGCAATAGGTAGCTTTATACTTTTTTGTATTGAAAGCTACCTAAAAATAATATAAAGTGTCAAAAGTGGGTGTTAACATTTGAATAATGAAAGTTAGTGCAGCATGAAATATGTTGAAGACCATTTCTGAGAAAATCAATAGCATGCAGTTATAAAGATTTTTTTGCTAATTAAAACGGTATATTTCTTTGATTTTCTACTAATTAGAACTTAACACGTAGACTCTAGTATTCAGCTCATCACACACAGTAGTGCGATTTGGGATTATGTAATTTCAACTGTTTATATCTTTATTGACAATATAGCTGAAACGAATCATAACACTTGACTTCTACAGGAAATTTAATGAGGGATCAAACTGTGATATTTATTTTAAATAAAAAATTCCATTTTTCTAATGAAAACATACACTTAAAGAACAATTTTTATTTCAGACAGACAAATTAATACAGTAAACCCAACACGAATGAAAAATTAGCCGGGCCAGGCATCTATCTAAGGAGGGACTACAGCGTACCGTGTTGTTGCTTTAACCACTAAGCTACCCTTGCCGATAACCTAGCTCGGCAATTTCTCTCTTTTAATAATATTCATCGATGTACCGTCATCCAGTGCTGTCTGTTTGCTGCCCGCTGACGTTCTCCAACATGGATTAAATATAAGACTTTGCCGAGCTAGGTTATCGGCAAGGGTAGCTTAGTGCTTAGAGCGGCAGCACGGTACGCTGTAATTCGAATCCTGGCACAGGCTAATTTTTAACTCGTGTCGGGTTTATCATATCATATATTATAATACGAGCAAATCTTGTGTGTCTGTCTGTGTGTGGGTTATGCAAATTTTATCGTAAAAACGGCTATAACGATTTTGACGAAATTTTGTATCCTACAGTTTTCGGGCAGGAGAAGACCATTGGACTAGGTCAAATGGACGAGAAAATTCGATTAGTGGGTCATTTTGGGGTCACTACGGGTCAATGCATTTCAATGACACTGAAGGTTGAAGCAGTTATTTTAGACTTATTATTAGATTTTATATTAAAACCATTAAAATTACAGACATTACATTACAATTACATAAAACATTAAAAACATATTAAAATTGGACGTTTCGGATTTACATGAAAATGCCTCATCAACAAACATTTTTCTTAACGTAAGTCACAGTTCAAAATATCAACACATAGAAAATGCAACGTATCGAAATGTCGAGACCAAAGTTACAGTTATAATAACATGAAGTATTCATTCGGGATTGCACCTGCTTCATTAAGAGGTAAATCTGTAATTTTCGTATACCATGCTTCTAAGAAAGTACGAGTTCTGTAGTCACTGCACCTCGATCTGATTACAAAAATTTAGCAAAATCTGGAAAATTGCAAGTTTTTATCGCATGATCCACTATTTTGGAATTTAAATTTTTATTTTCAAATGCACATCTGTGCTTCTTTAGTCTTATCTCCAGTGCCTGTCAAGAATTGACTTTCTTAGAAGCATGGTATACGAAAATTACAGATTTACCTCTTAATGAAGCAGGTGCAATCCCGAATGAATACTCCGTGTTATTATAACTGTAACTTTGGCCTCGACATTTTAATACGTTGAATTTTCTATGTGTTGATATTTTTGAACTGTGACTTACGTTACGAAAAATGTTTGTTGATGAGGGATTTTCATGTAGATCCGAAACGTCCAATTTTAATATTTTTTTAATGTTTTATGTAATTGTAATGTAATGTCTGTAATTTTAATGATTTTAATATAAATATAAATATGTTCAGACATAATATTTTTGTTTAATTCAAAGTTATCAAGTTATTGAACAGTTGGAAGTAAACGAAGCCGCAAAGTTAGTAATATTTCGCCAAATTTGGTGATATTTGATGAAATATTGGCGTGATTTTGCGGGAAAATTGAGTTTTAAAATGACTAATGCCAAAACACATGCTTGGCGCCAAACGAAAAAATATCGCCAGATTTGGCGACATTTTGGCGACATTTTAATGACATTTGGCAAAAATTATGGCGACATTTAACTTTTAAAATCTGAAGGAATTTTCTAGAAAATCTCAATAGGAGCTGAGGTACATGATTCCACCAATCAGAGTCCATGGAACGTTCTCGAAAACAGAATTGAACCAATCAGGGTACATAGAACTTTCTCAACACATGCTTGGCGCTAAATGAAAGAATATCGCCAAACTTGGCGATATTCGCCGACATTTGGCGAAAAAGTTGCCTTTCAGATTCTGGAGGAATTTACTAGAAATTCCCAATAGAAGGAACTGCAGATTAGAAATTGATTAGAAATTGATTGCTGTTAATTTGTTGAGAGGTAATTAAAAAAAACCTTCTTTATTTTTATTTAATTTTTTTAAATTCAATTATTCTTTCATAAACGGGTCCGCTTCCAAGCGTTGTCATAATCCCTACAGTGTTCTATACATTGAATGTGAATGCCTTTAAATATTTTATTTAAAAACACTCTAGCGCGAAACTAAACTTGATCAAATACGCCATTTATCTATGGTCATGATTACAGAAGTTTAACCATAAGATACCTCTATTCGGCACAAAACTTACATCTGCCTATCAAAAGACAGATTTTTATTTTATTGATGAGTATAAAATTAATATCAAGTTTAGTGAAATTGCTTAAAAGATATTTTGCACCAGAATATCCTCGGAATTATCTTTTGTAACATTTTCTAACATAGTTAAAAAGTATTTATGAATTCGGCGTGTATGGTCGTCTGTCTGTCTGACCACGCTCTAACTGGCGTAAATATACCCGGATTGCCATGTAATTGATATATGTCATTGAAGTTTACCATGGCATGTTCGATATTGAAAATGAAGTGCGCAGCATTTACAGTTCGTTTACAGGGAGTACTCAAAAGAATTGGAAAAAAGTCTATAAGAAAAAATCGTTTGCAGTGTATTTTAATGATGTTAGACTATTTAAAACATATTGGACACAACATGAGGCTTACTATAGAATATGGTGTGCATAACATTTATCGTTCATTTACAGGGCCACAGAAAGGAATTATTTTACAATACGGTACATGAGCTATAATTGTTGGAAATGTTGTTTCACGTGTTTAATTTAACTAATTTTTTTAATATTACTTGGTGTGTATAAATTCTGTAGACCATATACAGGTCTTCACAAAAGAATTCAAGCATATTTCTGCTTATCGACGGAAATTGTCAAAGGGAAATTTTAAACTGTGTTATGTGTTTGCTAACTGAATTAAACTTTTGCGTACTATGTAGTGTATAATACAAATCAATAGATCAGGGTACGGCAAATAATTTTAAGTAGGGTCCAAATACTTTTGAAAATTTTTATCGAGGTCCAGAGAAAAAACATTTAAGTAATATTAGTACTTATTAATTTTAAATTGTTATTTTTACGCATACATACATACACTATAGAATAGAAAAATCAGGTATTTGTTATGAAGAATTACTATATACACAAGTATACGTTCTGAAAAATTTTATATACACATTATAAAATAGAAAAAGCAGATAATTGTTGAAAAATTAGTGCGAAAAATTACACTTGCGGTAGTTTTTTATAATTTGGTTCACGTGGTGAACAGCTAATTCGAAGAGTGTCTTCAAGGTGTGCGTCCGTTAACCTCTACGATATTTGTTCTTCAAAAAATTCATTTTGGAGAAAGTTGTTTCATGTAGATATGTGGAACCAAACATAGTAGCTAGGTAAAAAACACGTTTTTTTTTTCCAATTTTCATATTTATCTGAAACATGATTACCCCAAAATTCTTCAGGGGATGCAGTTTTGTACATTTGCAAGGAAATACCTTCTAGCAAATCAATTATTATAACCAGCTGCCATGAACTGTTTTAAATTAAAAGACACAAAAAATTAAAAGGCAAATAAAAAGCGCAGTCAACGCCAGAGGAAAGCAGATGAAATAAATTTCAGCGGGGTTCAGAAATTGCAAGCAGATTTTGGTGGGAAAAAACCGTTTGGCTTGTCGCTGTTGTACTGGGCATCACGTACTGGTGGGCTGGTTATGTTAGCGTCAAGAAGTCTATTTCTCATTTTCTGACTCAAGTTTATTAGAAGTCTGTTATTCACTCCCTCCTTCCGCCACTTGGGCCCCAACGCAATATTTTTTGTTTCACATAAGAGTGTCTATGTATCATTATTAAAAAAATCAAATTAATCGTGCTATTTCTTGTAAAATATAAGAAGCATTGATAAGGCTATCGTTCAAGCGTATCTATTACATGTAAACTTTAATTCAAATTGAAAAATTTTGGCGGTCCACGATTTGACCTTCCGCGGTACGGATGTGGTCCGCTGTCCACCAGTTGCCGACCATTGCTATAGATCATATGCAAGGCTGCACAAAATAAGTTTGAATATTTTTCGTACTATTGTTGGTAATTTCTGAAATTGGGTTTTGAGATGGATTATGCATTTTTAAAATTGTTTACGTAGACATCATCTTTCACCTTACTAAACAGTGAAATTTTGTTACAGCATTCTGAACGAGTTGCAAACTGTTTCATAATCTATGCTTGATGCATGATTTTTCTTTCTTGTTAATTTATTTACTTTGCTCTACAGTTACCTATTTTACCTTTTTCTATGTTTACGATCAAATAGGTATTAAATAATTTACTTAATGAAAGGATATTATTTTATACTAATTAGATTGTTCTTACATACTTATCTTTTTCAAGTTCGCTGAAATAAAACAAAAACATCTGGAGTGACTCTCTTGACTTTCAGAACACACACAAAAAAAGAAAAGGAGGGGGGGGATGGATTTGTACAAATTTCTGACTCATTCAACAGAATAGGGCGGCCTATCAAAATGATTTTAGCGTACATTTCTGCCGGTAGGGAAATTTAACTGCGAGTCACAAACCAGTGGAAAAAACCTCTGAAAACGAAAGTCCCCCGTCCAAAACATTGTCTGGCTCTGCCAAGGACAGAGACAATACCTAAATAGAGTACAAAACAGAATAATATACAATAATAACAATATTCCATATCATACTTGTACTGAACATCAACATAGTTTTTTGTTATTTATGTAGGAGTGTGCTGTTTAATAAATATCTTCATCTGAATCACTTAGTTTCTTATGCCTCTGTTTCTATTTCTGCAGCATGAGGTTTTTGCTAGAATAATTGATTGTTCTCCAAAAGACGAACATAGTCTATAATCTTTTGTAGAAGCGGTGGTTTCCCTAAACCATAAGAAAACCAATCTGACAAGTTCATATTTTATGGTTTTTGTAAATTATATGTTTCAGTTAGGGTGCAGTCTAAAATATAGTGTAAGTTGGTAGTATATGCGCAACAAAGACAACTGGAAGATGGTAATCTCCCAAGTTTTACCAGATAACTGAAGAACGGGCTTGTATCGATGATATATAAATTTCTGTGATAAAGAAAAAAAATCCTTTAACTTTTGGTAATAATGCTTTGGTATATCTCCTTGTTATTCCATAGTCCCATTCAGCTTGCCAATTTTGAATAGTTGAATGCTTCAGCGGTTTTGTAAGCACTGATTTCGGCATTGAAAAGAATCGCTGAAGCTTTTGATCTTGAATACTTGTTGCTTCTGTTGCTCACTTATCTGCGAGTTCGTTACCCAGAACACTTGTGTGTCCACGAACCTATGAAAAGTTGAAGATATTTGATGTTTAATCTAGTTTCTGTAAGATAATTATTATCAGAAAATCTGAAGAACTTTCGTGTTTCAAATCCAGAAGGCCAGACGGTCAGAATAAGAATATGAATAAAATTTGAGGAAATGGTCCAGATGATTGCTTTTCTCAATTGCCAGTAATTTGTCTTGAAAGACTATGTTTTGTTGTTGTAAATTGTCTTCAAACAAACTTTTTTATTGAAACTTTGATGGTCATTCTGGAATAGATAAAATGTATATGTTGTGCCCATTTCTGTCTTGGAGCCATCTGAGAATAAATGCAGACTTGGCTTAATTTCATCTTCATCAAGATTTTTTACTAATTAATTTTTCTTCAAATTTTTCCTTGGATCTATTGTATTGTCGTTTCACTTTGAAACATAAAACACTGGGGTACAAGTTGCTTTAATTCTCTTGCTGATATTGCCCCTATTTTTAACATTAGATTCACTTTGGAATCACTTGGATGTGAACTGTTTTGAAACTGGAGACGTTACTTCTGCGCTGATAATGTTTGATTACATGGCCTCAAAATTTATCAGTTATACTCTGTCACCGATTGGAAGTTTATCGCCTTCATACATAAACACGCACACAAATCATAATTACAAGAATTTCCTTACACTATGAGTTCGGAAAGTAAAAAATAAACTAGTATATTGTGGTCATCACAAAACTTTCTTCTATGTAAATTAATTGGTTGCAACCAGAATAAAATGGCAATCTATTCAGTCTTGAAATATAGCTATCGCGGAAATCGTGAAAAACAGAGCATAGCGACGACACTTCTTGGGCCGTATACATCTAACGGATCTATTTATGTCAAGGTCTAACAGAGCATGAAGTTTGGAAAAATTGCGTGCATCTTGAAGTACAGCTATCCGGAAATCGTGAAACACAGAGCATAGCAACGACACTTGTTGGGCCGTTATACAGCCAAATCTAATATGGGTCTATTTATGTCAAGATCCAACAGAACATGAAGTTTGGTAAAATTGCGTGCATTAGGTCTTGAAATATAGCTATCGGGGAAATCGTAAAAAACAGAGCATAGCAACGACACTTGTTTGGCCGTATACAACCAAGCCTAATACAGATCTATTTATGTCAAGGTCTAACAGAACGTGAAGTTTGGTAAAATTGCGTGCATTAGTTTTTGAGAATTAGATATTGCGGAAATCGTGATAAACAGAGCATAACAGCGACACCTACCGAACGATTTACGTCAAAACCTAATCGGCATCAATTTATGCAAAGGTCTAAGAGAAAATGAAGTTTTTGAAATCTCGTGTATTAGTTTTTCATATATAACTATCGCAGCATAGCAGCAGCACCTGTTCGAGGATTTACACCAAAATCTAATCAATTTGTCAAGGTATATCTGAATATGAAAGTTGATCATTTTCGTGCATTAGTTCTTGAGATAGTGTGGTCCCAATATTTTTCTCATTTACAGACAGGCGGACACACAGATGGATTCACCGACAGATATTTTCTAAAAACAGTCCAATCGTGTTTATGACGATATAAATATATAAATCCATTGAAAGCGGTAGTCGAACTTTTTCACGAATCCAATCCTTTTTTCTTGTAAAGATAGAAGAAAGTAAAAATTCTAGAATGACTCTACTCAACTTTTAGAACACTGCTGTCCAGAAAGTAAAAAAAAAAAAAGAAATTTTAAATAAGCCCCGGACACAATGGAATCGTCTGGACCCGAATGCTCGACCTCCTATTTTAAAGCAGGAGATATTAGCTCTGCGCTACCTATGCTTGCATACATTGTTGCAATATTAGTTCTTGCAGTTCACTTATACACTGTCACGTTTCCTTAGGGATTTTCCTTATATTATCGGTCACAGAATAAATTGAAAATTACTTAAAAATTGTGTTAATACCAAATCTGGCAGCCAATTTTTACGATGATCTATACACTTCTTGCGACAATGGTCTGTAACATATTCGCCAAATGGGAGCTCAATCGGAGGTAGCGTTTGGGAGTTATTATTTTCATTCGCCTTGCGTATATGCCGGTTATGTTCTATTAAAAATACCTCCACGTAGGGAATACCTTCCTCGGCCTATATCCCTCGCGTAGATAATCGGCCGTAATGAGCAACATCACAATGAAAATTTTTTAAAAATAAATTGGTCAATTGCGAATATAATTCGCGCTGAATGGGTTCCGTACGTTAAATTTATTAATTAATAAACTCCTACTACCTCTAATTTTTTCATAATTTTAGTTTCAATAGATTCGGAAATAGAAGGAGGGGGGGAGTATATATTTTTACAGTATACTTTCAAAAATATCTCTGAAATTATAATACCTAAAATTAGAACAAATATATTTCTGAGTTCAATAATACGAGATCTTTCGAACAATATCCTACACGATACATAAAAAGGAAATTTTTTTCAAGTAACTTAATTAATATCTCGGCTAATTACTGACATTTCCTTTCGAAAATCATTATCATATATCCTTGGATGATTCTGAGTCAATAAATATCTCAAGCGGCCGTCAACTCCTCCGCTGACCGCTGGAAAAGTAAAGTTTGTGTGTAACGAAAAAATTCGTTTTCTCAAAAACTATGTTACCTAGGAAAATCTCTATAGTTTTCCTGTAAGGTTTAAATAAACTCCTACAATCCCTAATTTTTTAATAATTTTAATTACAGTAGATTCGAAAATATAAGGGGGGGGCGGACATATTTTTGCAGTGCATTTTCGACGATATCTTTGAAAATATAATATCTAAAATTAAAACAAATATATTTTTGAGTTCGATATTACGAGATCTTTCACAGGATACCCGAACGATATACAAAAAGAAAACTTATTTTTTTTCCAAGCGACTTAATTCGCCCCCTAACATATTTGTGAATGGCTCATAATCCGAAAATATGTGGTGTAACAACGGCTGCAGGGTGCAGTATTTCTCCAAAAGAACGCTTGTTTCCTTCTGAACGTTAGAAGATGCTCGCAGAAGTGGGGAGGGGGTTGGTCATTTTGGAGCAATGACCGAGAACTTCCGCCCTTACCCCCAGTGGACAATGTACACGTAGACGTAGAGAAGCGAGGAGTCGGTTGTTGGAAAGCGACCGAAGAGGTTCGCTTGTAAACAGCTCCGGTTTGAGTGAGATGTTTTTTTTAGTGCTTTCCGCTGTGTTCTGCGGTGATTATGAAGATCACGATTAAATTGTAAATCACAAAGAACTTGTACAGAATATTTTTTTTAATTAAATAATTTTTAATTGAATCCAGTGGATTCTTTATTAGTTTAGCTGTGCGTGAATGTTTATGTTTGAAATTAACACTCGCTACACCACAGCTTATGATTAATGGTGGCAGTGCTCGGTGGGATGTTGGAACTAGATTAATTAGTTCCACGAATTCTTAGCCACCTTCTGCAAAAAAAATTATAATTGTAAAAGTCGTGCAGTTATCGTATAAGCACGCATTTTGTGGGAGAACTTTGTCGACGATTTCCACGAGTTTCGGAACGGCCAAGTATCCAGAGTTTTATTTTCTGACATTTGGAGTCTCTGTAAAGAAGAATCAGTGTTCTGTCCGGAAGGTCAAGGATTCATTTTTGTGAAGTGGAGCGAGTGGATACCATCGATAAAGATCCGGTGTGGAGCTTCATTTCTGTTGGACTGTTTATCTGCCGACCCTGGAATTTGCCTGGAATTTGCTATGTGTCCCCCAGCGTAAACATCAAATATGGAATGGTAAGCCCCTATATTTCTCGTGCATGCTGAATTTTGGGAGGTTCCATTGTTATATATACATGTACATAAATTTAGTAGAAATAATGTTGGGCTAAGTAATTTGAAGTAGGGTTTATTATTATTATTATTACTTCAAGGTTCATGCGTACGGGATAGCTATAAGTTATTTTATATTCTCTGGTTATTGTACTAATGTTCTCAGGTAAATATTTATTGCAGAAGTGGCGGGTTATTTATTTTATGTGTGTTTTTGTTCTTTTGTGATAAGTATAAAGATTAAATTATTTTTTATGCACATGTAGAGTGCTAATGCAACTAAACAATATGTGTTACAGTGTGAAAGCATTTGTTTAGAGGTAGAAATATTCATTAAATTGGGAGATTGAATTTATGAAAATTATCACTGTGAAATCATTTCTAAATTTAATTCATATTCCTAGTAGAAAGGAATTTTGTTTAAATTAATCTACTAAGTCTTTTCTTTACTGTGTAGTATTTTTATGAGTGTTTTTTGGGTTTATATTATCATTTATGGTGTTTTATTTAGGGAGTTACTCAGTTTTGAAAAGAAAAGTAGATCGTTGATTTTCTTTGCTTTTTTATTGCTAATTGTGATCGGGAAAATTATTGTGCTTTTTTGTATTTTGTGTTGAGATATTTTCTGTGTTTAATTATGGCCAGTTTCTTGAATAAACAAAATAAAAGCGTTCTGCTATTGCTCGCGGCCGATTTTGATACAAAATTACCTGCGGACAGTAAAAAGGTAGCGATAATTCAGGCAATTTTGCGTGCCTCTGATTATGAGGAGCAAATGGCTAAAGATATGTTGGAAGGGATATTAATAGAGAGGGAAAAACTGGCAGAGCAAGAAAGATCAGACAAATTAGCGGAGCAAGAAAGGTTAGATAAATTGGCAGAAAGAGAGAAAGATAGACAGTTGGAGTTAGAGAAGGCGAAGTTACAATACAATGTAGATACTACCTCTGTAGCTTCCACAGTTTCTGTAGTGGCAGAAAGTAAAGATAAAAAAGTAAGTTTAAAAGATTTAGTCCCAAAATTTGACCCTAAATCCATTGACATTACTTTATTTTTTATGATTTTTGAGAGTCAGGCGTTAAAAGAAAATTTAGATGAATCTAATTATGTATCACAGCTTATACCCTTGTTGCCTGTAGATGTTGCGGAAATTATTGTAAAGGAACCGCTAGAGAAAAGGGATGACTATCAGCACATCAAAAGCGTTTTGCTAAAAAGGTTTAGATTAGGAGCTGGGGCCCTTAAAACTAAATTTGAAAACCATCAAAGGAAGTCAGGTGCACTGTGGTCTGAACTTGTGTATGAGCTGAGAGGGTATTTGGATAACTGGTTGGAAACGGTTGAAGTGAATGATTTCGAATCCCTCAAAGAACTTATACTCACAGAGCAGGTGAAACGTAGAGTCCCTTTTGAAATTAAAGAGAAATTCTTAGACGAATGGGATGAGATGAAGACAGCGTCCTATTTAGCAGAAAAATGCGATAAATATGAGAGTGTGAGAGGGAATTTTAAGAAAATGGAAAATAAATTTTGGAATAATAAGTCATTTGGTAGGGACAGGAACGGTCAGGATAACTTCAAGAGTAAGGGGGAACAGGCAGTAAAGTCGGGAGGGGCTGATAAAAAGGATCACGCAAGTAGAAATTCTTGGAATAAAGATAAGTTTGATAGAAGGAAACCTATTGTCTGTTTCCAGTGTAACCGGGCAGGGCATATCAGACCGGATTGCCCAGATTTAAAACGTAAAGACTCTGGAGATGTAGTTAGTCACCTGGGTGTAGATGTTAGTTTAGGAGAGTGTTTTGCCCCGTATTTCAAAAAGGCAGAAATTAATGGAATAGAACGGGATTACTTACGGGATACTGGGGCTGGCATTGATCTTTGTGACCGTAGCTGGATTGATAATGAGGATTTGATTGGTGAAGTCACTTGGATTAAACAACCCCTGGATAATGAATGTAAATGTTTGCCATTGGCTAGAGTTACAATTAAAGGAGATTTTGGAACGGTGGTCACTAAGGCAGCTGTGAAACCTATCGAGTTAGAACAAGGTTATTATTTGTTAGGAAACAAAACGGCTGAGCTTATTGAGGAGTTGAGGTGTAATCCTGTACCGGTAAATGCTGTAATGACGCGCAGTCAGAGGCGTGAACATGAGAGAGAAATGTCCGCTGTGCAAGTTGAGAGTGATTTTGGTTCGGAGGATGGAGAACCGGATGAAGGGGAGTCTAGTGGCGGTGAGGAAGAAGATGGGATAGTTATTCCGGAAAGGTTAGAGGCAGAGTCGGGTTTGGAGAAGGTATCCGCAGAGAAATTTAAGGAAGAGCAGATAAATTGCGTTTCACTTAAGCAGTTGTGGGAGAAGGCCAGTAAACCTAACGAAAAAGAATTTTGTGTTAGAGATGGTAAGCTTGTGCGGGTATCGCAGTCACGGAGAGGTGATGATAAAGTGCAGTTATGTGTGCCGGTGGTTTATCGTAGAGAAGTTCTAGCATTGTGTCATGAGCAGGTGTCAGGGCATTTGGGTACGACTAAGTCCAAGGATAGGGTTCTGAGATGTTACTTTTGGCCAAACTGTTATCACGATATTGAGAATTATGTTAAGACTTGTGATACATGTCAAAAGGTAGGTAGCAATCGAGATAGGCGAAATGCCCCTTTGAAGTTAGTACCGATAATTTCGGAATGCTTTACCAAAATAAATTTAGACGCGGTTGGTCCCCTGCAAACTAGTAATAAAAACAACAAGTACTTAATTACATCCATTTGCCTCGCTTCTAAATATCCTGATGCTATTCCGGTGGAAAACATCACTTCCACATCCGTTATTGATGCTTTGGTACAGATATTCGCTAAGACATGTTATCCGAGAGAGGTGCAAAGTGACCTAGGAAAATCTTTCACCAGCGAGTTAACATCAGAATTTTTTAATGTATTTGGTATCAAAGTGTCGCATAGCTCAGTTTGCCATCCGGAGTCGAACAGCGTGGAAAGGATGCATTCAACTTTGAAGAAAGTACTTAAAGCTTTGTGTCTAGAGTCCGGTCGAGACTGGGAAGAGGTTTTGCCTATGGCGTTGTTTGCTCTAAGAACTGTGACGCATGAAAGTACTGGGTTTAGTCCTGCCGAGCTGGTTCATGGAAAAAATTTACGCATGCCGCACACTTTAGTTTATGAGAATTGGATGGGTCAAGGTAACACGGATCAAAATGTGGTAGATTACATTTTGAACTTGACGAATAGGTTGAAAAGGTGTCAGGATTTAGCAACTAGGCGTATGGAGGAATGTCAGGACAAAAGGAAGACATGGTATGATAGGAATGCGGTAACTAGAAAATTCAAAGTTGGGGACCAGGTGTTGGTTTTGGCAACATCAAAGCCTCATAAGATGGCCGTAAATTGGGTCGGGCCGGGAACTGTCACTGGAGTGATTTCGGAAACAAATTACACAGTTGACTTGCCATAGAGGCGCAATAAGGCGACTATCTACCATGTGAATCTTTTGAAACCTATTTACAAGCGGCCTGAATTTGTTAATCTGCTGATTGACATAGATGCGGAAGAGGTGGAAGAAGATGCTGAGATCCCTTATCCCCTGCCAAACCCCACACAAATTGACTTCTGGGAAGTTGTGTATAACAGCGAGTTAGAGAAAAAAGTGACAGATAGCCAAATAAGTTTATTTAAGGAGGTTATAGAGAGAAATAGAAAAGTTTTTTCTTCAGACCCTGGACGTACCCATCTGGTAGAGATGGATATCGAGTTGACAGATGAATCGCCGGTGAGGGCGAAACCTTATAGAATGTCACCTAGGCAGACCGAAATTTTAAGAGAGGAAATCAGGAGACAATTGGAATTAGGAGTGATAGAAGTAGGGCAGTCTGATTTTACGTCCCCCATGATTTTGGTAGAGGTTCCGGGAAAGGATCCTCGTCCCTGTGTGGACTATCGCAGATTAAATGCGAAGACCCGAACGGAATTTTTTCCACTCCCCAATATAGAGGAGGTCGTAGAAAAAGTGAGTTCGGCGACTTTCATCACGGTAATGGATTTAACCAAAGGTTATTTCCAGATACCACTGACCAAAAGGGCCCAAAGGTACGCTGCGTTTGTGACACCTTTCGGAGTATTTTTACCCAAGGTCATGATGTTTGGTCTCCTGAACGCACCTTTCTACTTTTGCAAATTAATAGCAAGTGTTTTGGGTGGGCTTGAATTGTTTGCCTTGCCATATATCGATGACATTGCGGTGTTCTCTCTTACATGGGAGAGTCACATGAAGGACATCGCTGAGGTTCTGAAGCGATTGTTAGAGGCCGGCCTAACAGTGAAACCCACAAAGTGTAAATTTGCACAGGATAGTGTGAGGTTTTTGGGTCACGAGGTAGGTTCGGGGAAGCGGTCTCCCAGTGACATAAAAGTGAAGGCTATCCAGGAATTTCCAACGCCTTCCACTAAGACGCAAGTGAGGTCATTTCTGGGAATGACGGGTTATTATTCACGGTATATAAAGGATTATGCAGTAATTGCAGTCCCCTTAACAAATGTTTTGAAAGGGAAGATCAAAAAAGAAAAGATAGAGTGGAGTGAGGAGTGCGAAAAGGCTTTCCAGGAATTAAAAGAGAAGTTAACCCAGAGTCCCGTATTGTACGCCCCAGATTATAGTCAGGAGTTTATTGTGCAGACCGACGCAAGTTTATATGGTGCTGGCATAGTCCTGTCACAGGTACGAGATGGGGAGGAACATCCCATTCTGTACTTGAGTAAAAAATTTTCCAGGGCAGAGCAGAATTACAGCACTGTTGAACGGGAATTGGCAGCAATTGTGTACGGTCTGAAAAAACTGAATCACTACCTGGACGGGCAGCGGTTTGTGGTCCAAACAGATCACAATCCTCTGACGTACTTAAAAACAATGATGGGGAACAATGCGAGATTGACTAGGTGGGCATTGTATTTGCAGTCATTCAACTTCAAAATCGAACACAAACCTGGGAAACTTCACGGGAACGCAGATGGGTTAAGTAGGACCGAATAGTGTAATTTCTGTACTTGATTCCCGAATTAGTATTTGTTTATAATTTTTATTTACGAGTTATTGTTTTTGTTTGTTATTTATCACTTGTATATATTTTGTGTGTAATTTAGTATTTTTTTAGAATTTTCTTTAATGTCAAGGAATCGCACTGTGTCAGTTATTGAACTCAGATAAATATCTCATCTGTTATATTAGATTTGATTACGAAAATGTTTTTATTATTTGAATTGTTATGGAAATTCATAAGTGAAATCTAGGATTATCATGAGTCTTTCAAAACTGAGTACGCGTGCGTCTGTATGAACCTTGTATAGAGAAAAATTAAAGTGTATAAAGTTATTAAGGTATTAGTAAAAGGTAAAAGTATTAAGGTAAAGTTATTAAGGTATTTCCTTAGCACTTCCAACTGGAGTTTAGGTGTTGGGACCTTTCAGATTTAGTGTGTTAAGAATGAGGGGCTCGGTACCTGGTTCAAATTTACATTTTCATAGGTGTATGCACCGTATGAAAATTCTTTAGGGGGAAGGAGCTGTAACAACGGCTGCAGGGTGCAGTATTTCTCCAAAAGAACGCTTGTTTCCTTCTGAACATTAGAAGATGCTCGCAGAAGTGGGGAGGGGGTTGGTCATTTTGGAGCAATGACCGAGAACTTCCGCCCTTACCCCCAGTGGACAATGTACACGTAGACGTAGAGAAGCGAGGAGTCGGTTGTTGGAAAGCGAGCGAAGAGGTTCGCTTGTAAACAGCTCCGGTTTGAGTGAGATGTTTTTTTTAGTGCTTTCCGCTGTGTTCTGCGGTGATTATGAAGATCACGATTAAATTGTAAATCACAAAGAACTTGTACAGAATATTTTTTTTAATTAAATAATTTTTAATTGAATCCAGTGGATTCTTTATTAGTTTAGCTGTGCGTGAATGTTTATGTTTGAAATTAACACTCGCTACACCACAGTGGGTAAAAAGGCTTTATAACTCTCCCAAGTTTGAACTTTCCATGTCCCATAGTTTTGGAGAAAAAGAGCTGTGATAGAGGGACGCTTATTTTTTTCTTTCAGACACAGGAGTGATCTTATAATGGTTCCTTGTTTTTACTTTTGAAGTACGGAATCCTATAAAGACATTTTAAGGCCCTAATTCTAGAACAATTGTTCTCAGTTAAAAACATCATCAAATTAAAGAATGTGTTCATTAGATTCTTATACTTTTCGTTTCATTTTTCTGCTCTGCTTGATTCTTTTGATATTTGATATTTTGTGCTGGCATATTCGGTCAGTTCAACATTCAGAAGTTGTTTCCTGTATAATAAGCAGTAGCAGTTGTTCGTCGGGTTCTTTTTAGGTAGATTTCGTAAGAAATACTACCTATTACATTCTCACCTAAGTTTGAATTTTTGAAAAATTTTTGCAGATCTACGCCGATCATGACTCCCAGAACCCAAAACCACCCCCAGTTCAAAACTTTATCTATCTATCTATCTATCTATCTATCTATCTATGTCACTTTTTTATGGACATGATAACTGCAATAATTCTGCACAAATCTCTTCCAAACTGATACATAAAATCAAGGGGCATAAAATCTCGGTCAAGTTCGTTAATGGGCAAAATCGAACCAAGGGGGGGAGATGGGGTTTTTTGTGAAAACAGAAAAAACCCCATAATTTCTTAATTATCATACGTATCGAATCCATTTAGATTTCTTATTACTTCTAGAAAAAAGGCCGAAAATTTATGTATGACAGATTTTTGATATCACTAAAAATGGCCCCAAGGGGGGGGGGAGAGGGATTTTAGAAGTAAAAAACTCATAACTTCGTCAATTCAAAATATATCAAATCCGCTTAAATTTATTATAAATCCTCTTAATATTATCAAAAACTTTTATACTAACAAGTTTTTTATAGGTTCAACCCTTATAGCAAAAAAAAAAAAAATAAAAAAATAAAAATAAAAACAAAAAAAAAATCCCTGTCTGCTCCGCCCGCAAAGTTAGGTTTCCAAGTGGGCGGTTCCGACTACCGCATCATGGCAAAAAGGCAAAATCTTCCGCAATTCCCAACAAACAGGCGCCCCACGGTCTGCGTCTTCGAAATCTACCTGTGTCTGTAGGCCGAGCCGTCAGGGATTTTTTTTTATCCTATAGCTTGGTTTGGCAGAACGAACGTTTTGCTTAATCCACGTCTTAATCTATCTTGTGGTAGTTGCTTTTAACATTTTGTAATTTAACTCTTTATGCTGCGCCGTCATTTTTCAGTTCCATTAAATAAAATTTTATATAAAAATTATTTTATCCGTGTATTAATAAAAGTAAATTTTAATTTTCATACAAAATACTTTGCTCGATCACATTTAGAAAACTCAGCGAAACAATCAAAGCTAAATATTTTTTTCAAGGCGGTTATTTTCTCTAAAATTCCATGGCTGCCTCTTTTCTTTTATTTAAACAGTTATTATGAAAATTTGGAATTTCAGAAACTTTTCAATTTACAGATAGGATCACAAAACATTTATTTACATTGTTTTTAAAAGAATTGCCAAATTTCCATGAAATGCTAATTCGTCTAATTAATCTTGCAAAGGATTTCACAAAAAAAGCTATAACTAACAATTTATAAATCAGTTTCAATGTAAAAACATCCAACTTTCATATTATTTTTATATAAATTTTCCAAAATATTTTCAGACGTTAAATAAGATAATTATTGAGGTGTAGCGATTTCTTGAATAATAATTTTGGATATAAAAATTTAATTAACCCTTTATCTACCGAATTATGAATCAACAAATTGTTCAATCTCAATAAATATTTTCCTTGATGTCTGAATTTATATTAGACAATTTATATTATAATAATATGAAATTTAGATAAGGTTTTTCATTAAAACTGATTTAATAATGCGGTAGTAATAGCTCTTTTTGTGAAATACTTACAAGAATAATTTGATTAATTATCAGAAAATACTGTTAAGGAAATATCACAATTCTTTATCGGAACAATGTAGATGAATGTATTGTGATCCTATCTGTCATGTCTCTTCCGTATGTGTGTGGGCGTTCTAAAGGAAACAGGCCGTTCTAGACGACGAACACAAGTTTAATTCTTGACATAAAGTTGACATAAGAATGACGAAGACAGGTACATCACACGACATTAAATAAACATAACAGATTATTCATATTTTCAAGATTCATGACCGATAACATTTACTCACGGCCATTTTCATAACCAATTCTGGTTTCTCATATCACAAACGACGTTCTTCGCCGCTAACATTCCAAGTTCTACTGCCGCGCGCTTTCGTTTCTCCAGAAGGGGGCGCTACTAGAGCAAGAAGAGGCATGCGCAATCCTCACACTATCATTAAATAGAAAGGTTTTTATATTTGCAAAATTTGCATATAACAATTTTTAAAAAGAGAAGATCTACACTTATGTAAAAGGTTGAGAAAAATACCACTTTATAAAATATTTAGCTTTCACTGTTTTGCTGTGCTTTCTAAATGTTATTCAGAAAAGTATTTTGTATAATAACAAAACCATATTATCACTATTAGACAGATTAAAGAAAATTTATATAAAGTTTTCTATGATGGTACTTAAAAGTACCGTCAGTAGATAAAGGGTTAAGCAGCTCAAATGAATAATTATTTCAATTTTTAGCTTCGAATCACGCTGCATTTAGGTTTATGTATAACAGTTTTATAAATCAACTAATTTCAATCTAAAGCCGAAACCTACAGACATGCTGTGGCAAAAGGTTTTTATGTATCGTAAAGCTGCTAGTTATGACAAAGGAACTGGTGATATGTCCATAAAATACATAATACCTAGTCTATACTATTGATTAATTTTAACACAATTATTCTAATTGGTAAATAATTTACATGAGTTGTAATTTTCCAACTGAGTGAAAAGTGTCCAGGTCAGGATTCGAACCAAGCTTCTTGACTTAAGCTAACAGTGCTCTGCCAACTGAGCTATCCTAGACGAACCCGTTAGAATAATTAGGTTAAATTTAAATAAATGTATAGTTACGTATCCAGCGTTTATTGGAGCTCCATTACTTGAGATTTATTCTGGTGAGCTGTTTCAAATAACGGACCAGATGTCATGATCAATAAGGTTAGCTGGGGGAAATGTGCTTGCCAGTTTCTCTCAGAATTGCTCAGTTAGCAGAGCATTGGCAGCTTAAGAGTCTACATCAGTCACGCTTAAGAACGCTCAAGCTAATGTTAAGTCTATGGAAAGGTTTTAGCGCGATTTCTCGCTCGCATTTTAATATTTTTATTTTATTTATTTATTTTTTTTTTTTTTGCCTAGGATAGCTGAGGTCAATCTCCTTCGTTGTTAGTTTTTACTCTTTCGTTTTTACTTTTTGGTTCCAGTTATTTTATTTAAGTGTACTTTCACTTTCAGAATCGGTTCCAACCGGTTCCAAAATTTAAAATGCCCACTTATAAAAAAAACTGCAACAAAAATCGAAAAAGTAAAAACCAACAACGTTAGAGATTGACCTCAGCTATCCTATGCAACAAAAAAAAAAAAATAATAATAATAATAAAAAAAAAAAAAAATAAAAAAAATAAAAAATAAAAAATATTAAAATGCGAGCGAGAAATCACGCTAGAACCTTCCCGTAGACTTAACATTAGCTTGAATATTTCTTCTCGTGACTAGTGTAGGCTCTTAAGCCAAGAGGTCCCTTGTTCGAATCCTGGGCCGGGCACTTTTCATTCAGTTAGGAAATTATAACTCTGATCTATACTATTTAAATAGTGACTATATCACATAATCCCAATACTCAACCACGTTGTTATCGAACCCATGAAATTTGATTCCCTGCTCCTTATTTTCTAGCCAGCAGCATAAATATTGGAACGAGTGATTTATTATAGCTGAAAGCAATAAACATGCACTGAAAAAAAGTGTTGGCAATCACAGATTTATTTACAATGTAAAAATCTGTTGATTTTACAGAGATAAAACTGTGAGGCAGGACTTCAATACTTAAAATATAATTGAATCTTAAACGTTCTGAAAAATATTTCGGTGAAATCTTTCATAATTTTTCGACTGCTAGATTTATTTTGTAAAGCATTATCTAACAATTTTCTTCACAGGATAAAACAGAGTAAATACCGGTGCACCATAACTTCGACAAAACTTTACAAATTCATTAAATGATGCTAAAAAATTGCGGTTTGCACGAATAGGAATAGTGAGAAATCGGAATTTTTTAATAACAAAAAAAAAAGTTGGGGTTCAAAAAGTTACCGATAGATGGCACTTACATACATAATATGAAGCAGACTTATGCAGATCAAGTTGTTAATAAAACACCTCGAAGTACGTAGATTCTTTATTCAATTCCAGCAGAATGCTATCGTTACCAGATCAAGTGTTGTTGGTTAAGCTCTTTTACTAGAATGGAGAATCAGTAACTGACGTATTGCAATAATTCCGCGCTGCAAAAGAAAAAGAAAAGGGCCCGTTTCATTTGCTGGGATAAGGAAGTTTGTCAGACAAATCTACGAAACGTGTATTTTATTGTAAGCCTAATTTGTATTCATCTCCTTCATATTATGCATGCCAGTGCCAACTATTTGTAATTTTTGAACAAAAACTTTTCTTGTTATTAAGAAAAATCCGATCTCCCTCTAATACTATTTGTGCAAGCTGCAATTTTTTAGAATCATTTGTTCCTTTTTAGGGTTTCGTTCATCTCACGAAACCCTACTACTCCCGCTCCGTTGTCTGTCTGTCACAGAGCCATTCTCAAAAACTATGTAACTTACAGAGTTGAAACTTTGTGAATATAGCTGAATAGCAGCTATGAAGAGCTCAAAATATTAAAATTTTAAAAATTCGTATTATTTTAATAAATAGAGATAAAAAAACAAAATTCTAACAACCTTTTCCTATTAAATGTAAACATTTTTCGTTATAGCAGATGCCAAAAATTAAAAATCCACGATGAAATTCTTTCTACAATAATTAATTTTCTATCAAACGATTTCCACGTGAAAAATGAAAATGAAATAAAAAGTTTCACCAATTGAAAAAAATAAGATTAATATGAAATAAAATTGATTGACGTCATAGTGGTGTAAAAACTCCGGTGGGATTTGTAAAATGTGATCTGGTAGCCGTGGTTAGCCGGAGTAATTACTCTAGTTGATTTGTAGAAAGAAATATTTCTTTATTCGAACATCGAAGTACAGAGTATTCCTTCTACAGGTTTCAGTATTTAAATAAAATAAAATAAAAATGCGTGAGTCCAGTGAATGTTAAACAATAGCAATAAAGTCCTATATCTCTGGTTCAGTCTTTGCATTAGGTAATGCTGTTGATTTGCACCGGATGTCCAATGGATGTCGAGCCGAATGCTCTCCGGGACTCCTCTCTCACGGACAGACTCTCTGTCCGTTCTCATTTTCACCCAAGACCTATCTCCTTAGGTCTCCTTCGTTCTCCACTTTCCTGCCACACACCGTATCTCAGGGTCACGTCTTCCTCTCTTGCTTCCAAAAACTGATCTCCTCTCCGTCCTGTCTCGTTCCTCCAGCATCAGAAAAAAGGAGGGGCGGGGGTAAATATTCATCCCGGCCTCCTGAACTTTCGGTAGCCTCTCCTGGTTGACATACGGTTCTTATTCGTAAATTAAAAGGACCTCCCTTGGAGTCCGACCGTCTGGGAAAACTTTTCCATCCCCGACCTCCCAAGGAGAGTAATCACTTTGTTAACGTCAGGTTAGGCGCCATGCAGTCTCAGGTATTGTTCCTAAAATGTCCACACCATTCAGCATAGGAGATCGATCGTTTCTTTAGGTTTGGCCCGACAACTTGGGGGATCTGTGGTAACGGTTAAGCGAGGTACCTTTGCTGGGAAATGGGATAATGTCACAGTGGTAATAATACGGAAAGATTTTTCAATAATACAAGGAGTATGAGTATGTGTATGTACATAAAGCAGATTAATATCACGTCATTAGAGAATTAAAAAGAAAATCAGACGTCATATCGGAAGTTTAACGTATTATTCAAATGTTTCAGAATAATACAAAGCGAGTATCAATATGAGTAATAGAGAATAGTAAATATATGAGTTTGAGGAACGTATTCAATCATGATAAAAACCCGAGTATGGAAATATTCGCATATTTTAACATATTTAAGGTGTACAACATGTTTAATTTTGAAATTAATTTTTTTAAATATCGCATTTAGTCCACATGACAGATATTATTATGACAGAATATAATAGCCTGCTTCGCCCGCTATCGGACTGGTTTAGATATTCGAAAAAACGAGAAAAATAGACTGGTAAATTTTTACTTTATAAAAAACATGAGTTTTTGTTAATGAAATTTATTTGGATTTATTAAAGAAAGGATAAAATGTTTTGAAATGAATATTAAACGAAACCCTTTGAGCGATCTTCGATCACACTTACCCACTTGTTAATGTTTTTTTAAAGTTTAAACGAATTTATGGCACTTCTGGTATATGGTCTGTTTCTCAGAACACAATGCCAAAATCTGATGATTTTTACAAAAAAGCATTGTCAGCCAAGACTTCATTCAAATCTGTTTTATTTTACGAAAAAATTCTGTATTTATTACGAACTTTCTTTTATTTAAACATATATTGTTCGTAAAATAAACAATTTACAGATTTTCTCCGAAATAAAATCTCTATTTATAATCAACTTTCTGTTATTTTAACAGTTATTGCAGTTGCATAAATATTTTTGTAGAGTGGTTGTCCTGTCTGGCATATTTTTACTATAAAATTAACAGGGTTTTTTTTTCTTCTACTGTGTACAAGCCAAATGATTATATGTTCACAAAATTTCATTACCTGTCAATTCAGCTCACTGAACTGTAATAAAACGGAGAGGTCTTCCCATGAATGCAATAGCATACAATACGCAAAATAAGTATGTCAAAATAAACAGATTTCCTCCCATAGGGTAGTAAGGGTTAGATATTTCCAAATTCAATTTTATGTTTAATGTGTGACGAAGGTACCACAATCCTTATAGAATTATGATTTTTTTTAACTGCATATTTTATTTATTTCCATCACAAATATTTAATTTTACTATATATAAAATAAACTCTCATGATGTAAACTATGAAAACTTTGATAAGTATTGCTCATATAAATGCGAAAGAGATGTAAAAATAACCAAAGTGATTAAAAGTATGCAGAAAAATTTGATAAAAATACTGCTAATATTATGAAAAGGGCAATGTTTCATTACTTTCGGTTATAAAAAGTGTGATCAGGTCGTGCCAGAAAGTGGATCCTTAGCGCTCCGTTTTATTATGGAGCTCAGTGATTCACCTACGAAATATATTGATATGTCTTTTGTGAGCAGAATTCAAATAAGTGGGTAAATATGATCGAAGATCGTACAAAGAGTTCGATTAATCTCCCTTTCAAAGTACTTTATCCTTTAATTAATAAATCAAAATCGTCAATTTATTATTATCCTTATCATTTATCAATAAGAACATAGATGCCGGCACCATTATATATAATAATAAAATGAAAACAAAAGGAGGCTATTTTTAAATCAAATTAAAAATATTCAAGAACTGCTTTTCAGACAATTGTAACAGCATATGTTCGTATAGCTGAAAAGCATATTTAATTATATGACTTAATTTTAGCTTTAAAAAAAACGAAAACCGTAAAATAGCAAAAAAATACGAAAGTTCTTTTAATTAAATCCGTGGGATAATGAAATGTGAAAATATAAAATTTCAACTTCTGTCGTCCCGAATAGAACCCGGAATCTGAGAGTTACAACGGAAACGCTCTACCACTGAACCACCTAGCTTCGTGAAAAGGACTGAAATTAAGATTACGTTTTGAGATCTAAGAAAATCGCAGAAATGGTCAGATGTCATTAGATTAATTCATTTAATTAAAATTATATAGACTTTTTCAAAATTTTATGACTTGTCGTGAGACAGGAGGTACTCAGCTATAATATGCGAAATTTTAAGTCTCTAACTTATACAGTTTCCCAGTACAAACTCTGTGACGGACAGACAGACATGGGACTAAGACGAATAGATTTTCGTCAGATGAACGAAACCCTAAAAATGTACTTTTGACTAATGATTCATGGGTGAATGCAGTGCGAACCAGTGATCCCGATTGCCACCACTAAATTTTAATAGTATTCTTCGCCTCAATTAATGACAGAATTTTTTAGATTGAATAAAGGCCTAAGATACTAGTAAAATCTGTTGACGATACTCGGTCCTCTGGGGCGAAGTGCTTTTTTCTTGGAAAATGCTAAATATCTTACTTACATAATTAAATACATCATCTTTCATGGTATCGAACCCGTGAACTTTGACACCTCATTTTCTGCCTAGCAAAATAGCCACTCAAATGAGGTAGTTACGTTTCAAATCAAAGCCGAGACGGACAGACATGCAGTGAGGAATGGAGTCTGTATACAGGGTGTCTCTAAACTCATGGTACATACGCTAGGGGGTGATAGAACACATCACGACGAGTAATAGTAAATAGGAAACCAAGGGTCCCAAACGTCTTCCGAAGGAGATAGGCGCCATTGAAGTTTAAAGGTTCAAAATTTCAAATAATTATAAAAAACGGAAAAATTGGTCGATTCATTTGCGGTTTTCGCTAAAACTATTCTTTATGTCAGTATTTTCTTAAAAATAAATTTTAAAGAAAAAGTTAAAAAAAATGTGCACAGAGGGCGCTTTAGACTTTGGAGTAACGAACAACTATTTTTTACCGTTATTTTTTGTATCTGATTTAATGCTTTCAAAAGCTTAGACTTAAATTTTGAGCTCAATATTTGAATCGTTGGGAGTGGTTAAGTAGCTCAAACTGAACTGTGTTCAGGAATTGAAATTTGAACCCCCCACAACACAGTTCAGTTATTCCCGATCTTGGTGTCGCAGACCAGGCAGAAATTACTACCCCCTACACAGAAAATAAACGATAGAGGGATGACAAAATTAAATAAAATAAATTTAAAAAAATTAATTTTAAAGATAAAGTTCAAAAATGCCGATAGAGTGCGCTTTAGACTTTGGAGTGATGAACAACTATTTTTAACCGTCGACTGCGACGAGGACCTGGCTGCGAGGATTGCCGTCGTAGCGATATCCGGGAGATGCCCGAGGTATTCACTAATGTTCGCAACTCCCTCCGCCGCACAGTGGAGTATTTGACCCGAAATCCTGGACAAAAATATTTTTCTATGTAAATATAGTCCGATTGCCTTGAAATTGTTAGATGTTATTGGGTATCAATATGGCATGTTTGGTATTGTAAATGAAGTCTATAGCATTTACGGTTCATTTACAGAGACACCCGAAAGAATTCCCTTACATTATGTCTATGGGAAAAAATCGTTTGGTCTGTATTTTAATGATATCACATTATTTTAAACGTACTGAAATTTATATACATCACTGAGGTGTATTAAGGCACTTATTGTAGAATATGGTGTGCATAGAATATATCGTTCATTTACAGGGACACACAAAAGAATTTGGCTGAGGAATAAATTAACTATTGAAGTCTATGACCAATAATTGTTGGAAGTGCGCTTGTAATTGTGATATGTATTTTTAAATTGAAATTTTTAATAATATTACTTAGTTTGGATACATTCTATAGATCATATACAGGGTTGCACAAAATTTCTCAAACACATTTCCGTTTATTCCCTGAAATGGCTGAATAGAAATATTTAACTTTGTTATGCGTTTCACTGAACTAACTTTTAGCATACTATGTAGTATACATACAAATCCATAGCTTAGTTTAATATTTTATATCTTAAAAGCTGACGAAGTGTAAGTAAAATTTTAACACTTCACCTAATAATAAGTATACATTTTATAAATATTTTGACAACTAAGAAAAAAAAGAGACATCATTTAAGAAAAGCACAAAGAAAAAAGAAGTTAAAATATAAATTTATTAAGTAGATATTTTAAAAATACGAATACATAACATGCCCATAGACTTAACATTACCGAAGGGGGTTTTGAAGTCGAGTGACTAGCAGCCTTAAATGTTTACTGTTTATAAGAGAAAAGTAATTGTTGATAGATTTTGTTATTTACTGGTAATGTTTAATTAAATGTATTTAATTGTACTATCTATAAAATTTATTATTTACATTTAATTTACTTTAATAATAATTACTACATTTAATTTACATTTAATAAAGATTATTTACATTTGATAATATATTTAATACAGTGGAGTCTCTACAGTATACAGATGCTGGTTTTTCAGTGTATTTAATAGATTACCAGTTTCAATCTGATTCTTCAGAACTCTGTTTTTCATTTTCTTCATCACACTCTTCTTGGCTTTTATCAGGACTACCATCAGACCTAGCTGGAAGAAGAAGTTGTAGGGTCTCGCTACTGTATGGCTTGCTCTTTTCCCTTGGTCTTTGTCTACAGCAGTTTATAAAAGGATCACTGCTTAAAAAAGGCCAATTTAGAACATCTCTATAGCAAACTTCTCTATTGCGAACTTTACTATTGCACTTGCTTGAGTACTTTGTACGGTACTGTCTAAAGTGTTTGTTTCTGGACTCGGTAGCTTCTTCTGACCGTTGGCCAATGGGTACGACTACTTTCTTAATTACAGTGCTACCATGAATCAAAACCTTGAGCATTGTTGGAATCATCGGGTACCAATTGTAAAGGTTCACATACAGTCTTGCTGTTTCATCAGCAGATGTTTGGAACTTTTTTTCGTCAATGCGATGCCCACTTTTTATGACTTCCAATGTTACTTACAACCTTTTAAACATTTCTGCGTCTTCTCCAGAATTTTTTAATTCCCTCCTTTCTCCACTTATTTTCTACCTATGAGCCTCCGAAATTAATTGGAGACACTTTTTTCAGCAAATAATTATTTACAGTTTGAAGCCGATCTGATATTTCTATCAAGAGGTATCGAGTTGCATAGGTATGTAGTACGTACTTACATAGGTACGTACATGCATACATACAGGATATGTAGGGGCAAAAGCTCTCAGGCAATATCCTGTAAGCTAAAAACCCGCAGTACTAGAGTAAAAATAAAGTTTTTATATTTTCAATTCGGTTGCCGCAAAAAATGGGATTTAAGTAGTCCACCCGAAAAAAAATTATATAAAAAAATGGCAACAATATGCGGAAGATTTTTTTGCAGAAATTGGCACTCAAGACTATAACTAATACAATTATAATTCAAACATGGTCCGGCAAAGCCCGGCACATATTTAAAAAGCTTTCGATATGTTTAAATTAGAGCGAAAAACGCTTTAAAAATGACCCTTTTACACATTTAATATTTTTTTTATTACATTAAATACTAAACTATTTAAATTTACACATAGTTTAACATCAAGCTCTGACCTTTGTTAAACACGCAAGCCCTGTTTAGTTTCAATTCAAAAATTCATTGAAACACAAAGAAATTATATTTAAACATAACAACAATGCCAAAAATGAACAAAAAACACGTCTTCTCACAAAAAAACGTCCTCTTCAACTGAGGCCAGGAGCAACTAGATATAACTCAGGTTCCAAAAATAGACATAGATCGATGCATCAATTAGTTAGCTATTAAGAAATATAATTTTTACAATTGTTGACGAAATTTTAATTTTTGCATTTTTGTCCAGGTTTTTGGGTCAAATACTCCACTGTGCGCCGGCAGCGTGAGGCCTGCATCGTTGCTGGTGGGCACTCTTTCTAGCAGTTTTTGTGACATCATGCGTGTACCATTTTCTACGTGTCAACCTTCATTCATATTGCGCACTACATGCATACATCAAATTGTTTCTTTTTATTTTGCGCGAAGAAATTGCTCATGTCTGTTATGAATAAATTTTCTGTTTAGTTTTGTCATTACTCTATCGTTTATTTTACGTGTAGGGGGTAGTATTATCTGCCTGGATTAATTTTAACACAATTATTCAAATTGGTAAAGAAATCATATGAGTTGTAATTTTCCAACTGCACGAAAAATGTCCGATCCAGGATTCGAACCTGCGATCTCTTGGCTGAAGTGGCCATGCTCTACCAACTGAGCTATCCCGGCATGAACTGGATGAATTATGCCCTCCAGATTCAACCGGGATAGCTCAGTTGGTAGAGCATTGCAGCTTCAAGAGATCCCAGGTTCGAATCCCAGCCCGGACATTTTTCGTCCAGTTGGAAAATTACAACTCATATTGTTTCCGCCTGGTATGCTACACCAAGATCGGGAATAACTGAACTGTGTTCAGGAGTGGGAGGGGGGGAGGGAGGTGTTTCAAATTTCAACTCCTGAACGCAGTTCAGTTTGCGCTACTTAATCAATCCCAACGATTCAGATTTTGAGCTCAAAATTTAAATTTAAGTCTAAGCTTTTGAAAGCCTTTAATGAGATGCAAAAAATAACGGTAAAAAATCGTTTTTCGTTACTCCAAAGACTAAAGCGCCCTCTATCGGCATTTTTTGAACTTTATCTTTAAAGTTTATTTTTAAGAAAATACTGACATAAAGAATAGTTTTAGGGAAAATCGCAAACGAATCGACCAATTTTTCCGTTTTTTTATAATCATTTGAAAATTTGGACCCTAAACTTTAATGGCGCCTATCTCCTTCGGAAGACGTTTGGAACCCTTAGTTTCCTATTTAATATTGTTTGTCTTGATGTGTTCTATCACCCCCTAGCGTATGTACCATGAGTTTAGAGACACCCTGTATATTGTGAAGCGGATAGTTATCTACTACAAGCGGGATTGTGATTTGTCCGGAAGATTTGATTAACAATTTATACATCTGAGAAACATATTAGTATAGCTTGTGTAAAGACAGAGTTTAGAAAAATTACTTTTGACTAGATATTTATGGGTAAACATTGAAAATTTAAATTAATCATAATTTATCTGTGTTAGTATCGAACCCTCAAACTTTGAGTTACAGCTCCTCTTTTTCTGGATAGTACGGTAATTACTCGAACGGGTGAATCCTTCAGAAATTAAAACGAGGTTGCATGTATATAGACAAAAATTCTATATATTTGGTAAAGTTTCTAATTACGTATAAAAGCTCGAGGTCAACACGCCCATAAAATTTAATTATCTGAGTATTCAGCTATTCAATATATAAATATATTTCGTGTTACGGCAAATTATAGAAAATCTATTTTTAACTAGTCTTTCATGTATATCTAATAATCTGGCATTTACTGCAATTAATTCTTTAAAAGTGTCCAGACTTCAAGCTTGAAATTTATGTTTTAAATTTATCCTAACCAAGGAATTGAATCCGGCCAACCTGGATTACAGAACATGGATAACAATTGCTTTTAATAGAAAAATGTTTTTAATTTATTTGTTTATTTATTTATTTATTGGCTTTTAATATATATATTTAGAGGGCCACGAATTGCGCTACAAAGATACAAAGAAGTTTTACACGAAATATATAAATTATGCATTCAAAGACTAGAGTTCATGAGAACTACATATTTAAATAAGATAAACAGCACTATTGCTTTAGTAATGTATCGATATAAAGTGTTTCAAAGGAAATAGTTGAGCCATTTATACATTTTACGAAAGAATGAAATATATATGTACAATGAGTCCTGTAATTTCCGTCAATAAACGGAAGTATGCTCGAGATTGTTTTGTGCTGCCCTGTATATGATTTATAGAATTTATACACACCAAATAAAAGGTACGACATTGATAATTGAATAAATTCATATTAAATATTTTGAAAATTTTTCCATAGAAAATTTCACATTATTCATTAAAAATTTGGTTATTATAAATGCAAGGCATTTGAAATTTTCTATGGAAAAATTTCCAAAGTATTTAATGTGAATTTATTCAATTATCGATGCTGGATTTTCTTTGATTTCATGTTTGCCACAGGGTTGGTGGCTCACGAAAAATATTCCATCTTGTGCTGCGTTTGTAGCCTTGCCAACATCTTATAGTGAGAAAGTTCCAGGCTGAGTATAGTTCACAACTGGTTCAGTTGGAAAAACGTCAATGCGCTGTACTGATGACCCGGGTTCGAGTTCCGGCTTGGGTACTTTTTCACTATGTTGACTATACTCCTATTAAGCAATTAAAAATTTGATTGTGGTACAACATTAGTTAAATTTAAAAACGCGTACCGTATCTGAAAACGCACTTCTAACAATTATTGTTAACAGACAGTACTTTAACCGAATTATTTTGTGTGTCCCTGTAAATGAACGATGGATACTATGCACACAGTATTCTACACAAGTAAGCCCCATGTAATGCTACTTAGTAATGTATATCAATTTCAATATGTTTGAAATAGTGAAACATAATTAAAATAAATTTCAAGCAATTTTCCCCCATAGACCGTAATATCACGGAATTCTTTTGAGTGTCCCTGTAAAAAACTATAAGCGCGACACACTTCATTTTCCGTACCGAATATGTCATAGATAACATCAATAACATATATCAATTGCGCGACAATCCGAGCATATTTATGCGAATTAGAGCGCGGACAGACAGACACACAAGCCGAATTCATAAACACTTTTCAACTATGTTGAAAAGTGATAAAAAACAGCAATTCAATTAAATTTTAAACAAATTTTACTTGAAAGTAGATTTTTTTGGTATTGATGGTGTAAAAATTGTTGTCACTATCGTAAGGACGTCAGCATTAACGACGGACATGCTTTAGTCTTATAATAAAAATTATAGATGTTGCTTAATATTATAATATGCATAAAATATATTTTTATATGAAATAAGTGGAATTTTCTTGTTATTTAACAAACAGAAAAGCAATTTTAAGCGTTATATGTATTTACAATGGTCATTGTAAATTTATGTAGGTATAAAGGCAAGGAAAAGTATTTATTTTTGCAATATTATTCGCAATTGCTCTGAAATAAATTTTATTGGAATATACTAATTCTTACTATTTCCATTTTCACAAAAGATACTGCTTCAAAACTTTCACAATCAATCTACAAAGCACCGTTTTTATAAAAGTGGCAGAGGGCGCTACAATCATAAATATTGTGTGTTGCCGATCGAATACTTTAGTTGAAGTCTTTGCCTTAAAGTTGGAGGATAAATTTCAACTTTTCTTCCCGGGACTTTGCGATTTCGGATTTGTTAAAAAACAGCGGCTATTTTCTTCCGAGAAAAATTAATTTAAAACCATTTTTTTTCAACGGATATTACAGTCTTTGATAACTTCATTTATTAACTTTTCATAAATGATTTTAACATTCTGTGTTATTACTTAACCGGAAAGCGAACAGATTGAAAATAAACTATTATAAACTGGCATTGAAAGAACTGATGTTGAAAGAATAAACTGTTATTTAAAATAAAACTGATATTGAAAGAATAAACTAGCATTGAAAGAACTAATGTTAAAAGCATAAACTGATATTGAAATAATAAACAGTTTTTGAAAATATCTAACATTGAAGTAATAAATGTATTAAAAGAATTAATATTGAAAGAATAAACTGATAGTGAAACAGTTCATATTAAGAGGATAAACTGATATTGAAACAGATCTTGTTAAAAGAATAAACGGATATTTAAAGAGTTCATAATTAAAAGAATAAACTGATATCGAAATTTATCTGATAAATAACAAAATAATTTTCTCTTCAATCAGAAAATTCAAAATAAACATTTGAAAACGCAAAATGTTTTTCACCGACCTAGTTTCAAGTTGGTTCCATAAATTTATCACAGCAATGCACTTTGCATTTTCTACCTTTAGTGAATATCGCGTAAGAAAGTTGATAGTGTTCAGCATCTGGGTGTTGGTAGCTTTTGGTATCAATACGAAGTGGATGATGAAAGATAAAGTTAAATCTGACGTGTCGCTACCCATCACCCAATTAACATTTTTAAATTTCGTCGTCATAATTACATGCTTGGAGGTTGAGTTAATCTGGAACATTTCCGTGGAATTTCTTGCTGGAGACATAATGTGCAAAATTATCAAGTGGTTGCAGACGACTAGTTTGATGCTGTGTGCCGCTTTCATTTCGCAAACAGTTATCATGTTGAAGTACCCGATGAAAAACCGAATGAACCTAGTGAAGCTAGTTACCTGTCTTGTTTTTCTAATTTGTCCAATACTTTCTATACCACAGGTAAGAATCTAAAAGATTTCATTTTTACTTCATTTTTACTGCCGATTTTTAACCCATTTTATATTCGTATTCGGGACTAATCAGATTTATGAAATGTTTACACGTAATATCGAATTTTTAAGATTTTCCGACATAGTTGAAAAGTTTTTATGAATTGGGTTTGCTTGTCTGTCTATCTGACTGTCTGTCCGTGCTCTATCTCACATAAATGTACTCAGATTGCCATGCAATTGGTATATGTTATTGAAGTTTACTATGGCATGTTTGGTATTGAAAATGGAGTGTGTGGCATTTTAGTTCATTTACAGGGGCACTCAAAAGAATTCCGGTACATTATGGTCTATTGGCAGGAAAAGACGTTTGCGGTGTATTTTAGTGATGTTACACTATATCAAACATTTTAAACTGATATATATTACTGAGGTGCTCCACAAAAGGCTTACTATAGAATATCGTGGGCATTCATCGTTCATATACAGGGAAACACAAAATAATTCTTTTTCAGTACTGTATATGGACAATATTTCCTGGAAGTGCATTTTCAGTTGTGGTACGCGTTTTTAAATTTAAATATTTTTTACATATTACTTGGTGTGTGTATAAATGATCATATACAGGATAGCACAAAAGAAACTGAATACACTTAGGTTTATTGACGGAAATTGCTGAATATGAATTTTTTAATGAACTAAATTTTAGCGTACTATGCAGTATATATACAAAGCTATAGATCATAGACAGGACTGCAAAAAATAATTCGGGTGTTTTTCCGACAATTGATGGTAATTGCTGAAATCTTGTTTTCAGATTTGTTATGCGTTTTCCAAATTGTTTACTTAGGCGTCATCTTTCACGTTATTAATCGGTAAAATTTTGTTTAAATATTCTGGAAGTACTGGAATGTGTTTCACACTCTGTGCTTAACGCATGATTTTTCGTTTTTGTTTATTTCTGCTACACTACCAAAATAATAAGTTTGATAGGTATCACTTGTAATCATTTCAAGTTCAATTGTAATAACTTAATTTTGTTTTTTAAGTTTTTAACTTTGACAAAGATTTATTATTTTATCTGACACAACGTTTTCCTTTTTTCAACATTAATAATTGTGAAAAAAATGTGTTAATATTATCTTGATATTTAATTATGACAGATTTTATATACCATTGCTGAGTAAAACTGGGTTTTTATTCCTTTGCAATTTCAAAATAGACGTATACAATTTATAGTAAACTGTAAGTTCAATTCTAATAACTTAATTTTTTTTTTTAGATTTTAAATTTGACTAAGATTTATTATTTTATCTGACAAAACGTTTTTTCTTTTTTCAATATTAATAATTGTGAAAAAAATTGTGCTAATATTACCTTGATAATTAATTATGACAGATTTTATATATCATTGCTGAGTAAAACTGGGTTTTTATTCCTTTGCAATTTCAAAATAGATGTATGCAATTTGTAGTACACTTAAGTTGAATTGTAATAACTTATTTTTTTTTTTTTTGCTTTTAGATTTTAAATTTGACTAAGATTTATTATTTTATCTGACACAACGTTTTCCTTTTTTCAATATTAATAATTTTGAAAAAAAAATTGTGTTATATTACCTTGATATTTAATTATGACAGATTTTATATATCATTGGTGAGTAAAACTGGGTTTTTATTCCTTTGCAATTTCAAAATAGATGTATACAATTTATAGTACACTGTAAGTTGAATTGTAATAACTTATTATTTTTTTTTTCTTTTAGATTTTAAATATGACTAAGATTTATTATTTTATCTGACACAACGTTTTCCTTTTTTCAATATTAATAATTTTGAAAAAAAAAATGTGTTATATTATCTTGATATTTAATTATGACAGATTTTATATATCATTGCTGAGTAAAACTGGGTTTTTATTCCTTTGCAATTGCAAAATAGATGTATACAATTTATAGTAAACTGTAAGTTCAATTGTAATAACTTAATTGTTTTTTTTTTTAGATTTTAAATTTGACTAATATTTATTATTTTATCTGACACAACGTTTTCCTTTTTTCAATATTAATAATTGCGAAAAAAAAAGTGCTAATATTATCTTGATATATAATTAGGACAGATTTTATACATCATTGCTGAGTAAAACTGGGTTTTTATAGCTTAGCAATTTCAAAATAGATGTATACAATTTATAGTTCACAGTAAGTTCAATTGTGATGATTTTTTTTTACTTTTTAAGTTTGACTAAGATTTACTATTTTATCTGACACAACGCTTTCTTCTTTTTTTTTCAATATTAATAATTGTGAAAAAAAAATGCGCTAAAATTATCTTGATATTTAATTATGACAGATTTTATATATCAATGCTGAGTAAAACTAGTTTTTTATTGCTTAGCGATTTCAAAATAGGTGTGTACAATTTATAGTGCAATATATTAAAATACAAATGTTTCTTGCTCCCAATATTTGCTTCACCACATGATAGATTCCAAAAGATTTAACTTTTACTTTAATTGTACTGCAAATTTTTAACCCTTATTGTACCCTTGTCCTGTAAAGGTTTCACTGATCAGATTTACGAAATTTTTACACGTAATACCGCACTTTTACTTTCTGCTCCAACTGCTAAAGTATATTATAAGTTTGGTAAGTGTCACTTGAAATCATTTAACGTTCAATTGTAATAATTTATTTATTTATTTATTTTTAATTTCACTAATATTTACTATTTTATCTCACACAACATTTTTTTAAAATTATTATAATTGTGAAAAAAACCCTGCTAATATTATCTTGATATTTAATTATGACAGATTTTATATATCATTGCTGAGTAAAACTGGGTTTTTATTCCTTTGCAATTTCAAAATAGATGTATACAATTTATAGTAAACTGTAAGTTCAATTGTAATAACTTAATTGTTTTTTTTTTTAGATTTTAAATTTGACTAATATTTATTATTTTATCTGACACAACGTTTTCCTTTTTTCAATAATAATAATTGTGAAAAAAAATGTGCTAATATTATCTTGATATATAATTATGACAGATTTTATACATCATTGCTGAGTAAAACTGGGTTTTTATAGATTAGCAATTTCAAAATAGATGTATACAATTTATAGTTCACAGTAAGTTCAATTGTGATAATTTAATTTTGTTTTTTTTACTTTTTAAGTTTGACTAAGATTTACTATTTTATCTGACACAACGTTTTCTTCTTTTTTTCAATATTAATAATTGTGAAAAAAAATGCGCTAATATTATCTTGATATTTAATTATGACAGATTTTATATATCATTGCTGAGTAAAACTAGTTTTTTATTGCTTAGCGATTTCAAAATAGATGTGTACAATTTATAGTGCAATGTAAAAAAATACAAATGTTTCTTGCTCCCAATATTTGCTTCACCACATGATAGATTCCAAAACATTTAACTTTTACTTTAATTTTACTGCAGATTTTTAACCCTTATTGTACCCTTGTCCTGTAAAGGTTTCAGTGATCAGATTTACGAAATTTTTACACGTAATACCGCACTTTTACTTTCTGCTGTAATTGCTAAAGTATATTATAAGTTTGGTAAGTGTCACTTGAAATCATTTAACGTTCAATTGTAATAATTTATTTATTTATTTATTTTTAATTTCACTAAGTTTTACTATTTTATCTCACACAACATTTTTTTTAAATTATTATAATTGTGAAAAAACCCTGCTAATATTATCTTGATATTTAATTATGACAGATTTTATATATCATTGCTGAGTAAAACTGGGCATTTATAGCTTAGCAGTTTCAAAATAGATGTACAGAATTCATAGTACGTTGCGTAAAAGACAAATGTTTCTTAATGTTCCCAATATTTCTTTTACCACAAGATAAATTAAAAAACATTTAATTTTGACTTCATTTTTACTGCAGATTTTTAACCCATATTGTACCCTCTTCCCGTATACGGAACAGCTCAGATTTATGAAATTTTTTCACTTTCTGCTTCGCTACTAAAATAGATTATAAGTTTGATAAGTGTCATTTGTAACAATTTTAAGTTTAATTGTGATAACTTAATGTTCGTTTCTAAAATTTTAAAATTTGATGTACATTTACTATTTTAACTGACACTACGTTTTTCTTTTTTCAATATTAAAAATTGTGAAAAAAATGGGCTAATATTATCTTGATATTAAATCATGACAGATTTTATATATCATTGCTGCGTAAAACTGGGTATTTATTGCTTAGCACTTTCAAAATAGATGTACAGAATTCATAGTACGTTGTGTAAAAGACAAATGTTTCTTAATGTTCCCAATATTTCCTTTACCACAAGAGAAATTACAAAACATTTAATTTTGACTTCATTTTTACTGCAGATTTTTAACCCGTATTGTACCCTCGTCCCGTATACGGAACAGCTCAGATTTATGACATTTTTTCACTTTCTGCTTCGCTACTAAAATAAATTATAAGTTTGATAAGTGTCATTTGTAACCATTTTAAGTTTAATTGTGATAACTTAATTTTCGTTTTTAAAATTTTAAAATTTGATATACATTTTCTATTATAACTGACACGGCGTTTTACTTTCTGCAATATTAAAAATTGTGAAAAAAAACAAAGGGCTAATATTATCTTGATGTTTAATCATGACAGATTTTATATATCATTGCTGAGTAAAAGTGGGTATTTATAGCTTAGAAATTTCAAAATAAATATACAGAATTCATCGTACGCTGTGAAAAGTACAAATGTTTCTTAATGTTCCCACTATTTGCTTCACCACAGGAGAAATTCCAAAACATTTAATTTTTGCTTCATTTTTACTGCAGACTTTTAACCCATAATTTACCCCTGTCCCGGATATGGAACAACTCAGATTTATGAAATTTTTTCACGTGATATCGCATTGTCACTTTCTGCTCCGCTACTAACATAGATTGGAAGTTTGATATGTGTCACTTGTAAACATTTTAAGTTCAATCGAGATAGCTTAATTTTCGTTTTTTAATTTTTTTAATTTGTCTAAGACTTGTTACACTGTAAAAAATGACCAGTGTTTCTTATTTTATGAAAATATACTATAACCACGAACGAAAATATAATATAATCTTCTGAGTTATTCGAAATTCTGAATAGCGTGTTCCATTGTCTTTGAATCCCCAGAAACCAATACATTTCCAAAATTTAAAGAATTATTTATAAAAACAAAGTTTTTTTTCGCTGCCCGTATTTTTCAGAAACATTTCCGAAGAGTTTTTATAGTGTATTAATTTGTGTCCTCATCCTGGAATACCTGTTTTTCGAATGTCGTCAATTCTCAAGTAAACTTTTTCAGCTGCATAAGTTAATTTATACATGAAAGAGTAGAGCAAAAATCCTAATTTTAATATTAATGTTAACGCTGTTAATTTTGCATGTTTGTCTGTTAAACATATTTTTTCAGCATGAAAATGTTTAATTCAGAATTGATAGCATTCGAAAAACAGGTATTCCAGGCTGAGGACACTAATTAATACACTATAAAAACCCTTCGGAAATGTTTCTGAAAAATACGGGCAGCGAAAAATACTTGTAAAGGTTTTTATAAATAATTCTTTAAATTTTGGAAATGTATTGGTTTCTGGGTATTCAAAAAACAATGGAACACGCTATTCGGAATTTCGGATAACTCAGAAGATTGTATTATATTTTCATTCGTAGTTATAGTATATTTTCATAA
The DNA here is from genome assembly GCA_963931845.1 of Maratus michaelseni. Classification (NCBI taxonomy): domain Eukaryota; kingdom Metazoa; phylum Arthropoda; class Arachnida; order Araneae; family Salticidae; genus Maratus; species Maratus michaelseni. Next base: position 218,944,524 of record OZ007596.1, read on the forward strand.
AATAAGAAACATTGGTCATTTTTTACAGTGTATACTTTAACTGACACGACGTTTTTCTTTTTTCAGTATTAAAATTCAGAATTGATAGCATTCGAAAAACAGGTATTCCAGGCTGAGGACACTAATTAATACACTATAAAAACCCTTCGGAAACGTTTCTGAAAAATACGGGCAGCGAAAAATACTTGTAAAGGTTTTTATAAATAATTCTTTAAATTTTGGAAATGTATTGGTTTCTGGGGATTCAAAAAACAATGGAACACGCTATTCAGAATTTCGGATAACTCAGAAGATTATATTATATTTTCATTCGTAGTTATAGTATATTTTCATAAAATAAGAAACATTGGTCATTTTTTACAGTGTATACTTTAACTGACACGACGTTTTTCTTTTTTCAGTATTAAAAATTGTGAAAAATATGGGCTAATAATATCTTGATATTCAATCATGGCAATTTATATATATCATTGGTGGGTAAAAGTGAGTGTTTATTAGCAATTGCAAAATAGATGTATACAGTTTATAGTACACTTTAAAAAAAGACAAATGTATCTTAATTTATGAAAATATAATATAACCACGAACAAATATATATACAATAACCTCTCCTGAGTTACTCACGATTTCTAAAAACGTGTTTTAACTTTAGAAAACTCAGAAACCAACATACTTTCAAAAAAAATTAATATATATATATATATATATATATATATATATATCCAGCGTGGAGGAATTTGGCCACCTCCCCCCTTATTTTACCATGAATTCACAAAACAAATCACGGCCCTCAATTCCCGGCAGTCTGCATGTTCCTGATTACGGCAGCGATCAGAAAAACATGAAGACAGAGGGTGCTAAGAATCACCGGGCTCGGCTTGGCTGCCATAAGTTGATGACCTTGGCTACGTATAATGGACGATCCTTATCTTCTGAAAGTCGTTTACAGGAACTTGAAGAAGAATTAGAAAGAATCAACTGGGACATTCTAGGATTATGCGAAGTAAGAAGAAAAGGTGAAGAGAAGATTGATCTTGCCAGTGGACATGTATTGTACTACAGAGGTACAGAAGATGGAAAAACAAGTGGTGTAGGATTTCTGATTCATAAAAGGTGGAAGAATCAAATCGTAGAATATGATAGTGCATCAGATAGAGTTGCAAGGTTAGTTATACAAGTGTCAAAAAGATACAAGCTGCAAATTACCCAAGTTTATGCACCAACAATTAGCTATACTGATGAAGAAATTGAGGATTTCTATGAAGAAGTAGCTTCAATGCATCAAAAAGGAAAATGCTACATAAAATTAATAATGGGAGACTGGAATGCTAGAATTGGGGAAAAAAAGAAAGGTGAATTCTCAGTAGGAAATCATGGATATGGGGTGCGTAATGAAAGAGGAAACAGATTGATTGAATTTGCAGAATGTGAACAGATGTATATCATGAATTCATTTTTCAAGAAAAAGCCACAAAGAAAATGGACATGGCGTAGTGCAAATGGCTCAACAAGTGAAATCGACTACATCTTGACAAACAAAAAGCATCTTATTCAGGATTGCAGCGTTCTCAATAACTTCAATACAGGAAGCGATCACAGGTTAGTTAGATGCAAACTGCTTTTAAATACTAAAGTGGAAAGAATGAAGCTTTTGCAATGCTCAAAGAAATCAGTCGATATTATAAATCTCCAGAAACATAAAGAAGAATTTAATTTAGAACTTAAAAATCGTTTTCAAGTACTTCAATCAATCTTAGAAGAAGAACAAGATGTTACAGTAATGAACAAGAAAATAACAAATACTCTACAAGAAATTGCAAGGACGATAGCTGGTGAAGTACAAGTAAAGCAAACAAAGAAAATAACAGAAGAAACAAGAAGATTGATGAAGAAACGCAGAGAATTTAAAATGAAGAAAAACTATCCTAAATCAAGAGTTGAATATGCAGAATTATGTAAAACGGTAAGAAAATGTGTTACAGAAGATATCAGAAAATTTAACTGTGATCTTGTCAAAAAAGTTCTAGAAGATAACAAAAGTTTAAAATCAGCTAAGCGCAAACTGTGTGTTGGAAGAAAAGGTATTTTTGCACTGAAGAGAGCAGACGGAACAATCACCAAAATCAATAATGAAATAGTACACATTGTCGAAAAATTCTATAACAATCTATATAAATGTGAAGATCAAAGGGAAATCAACCTACGTGATCCACTAGTAAACATAACAGAAACTGAAGAGATAATCCCAGTGATGACAGATGAAGTTGTACAAGCCATTAGAGGCATGAAAAAAGGTAAATGCCCTGGCGAAGATGGAATTACAATTGACCTTATCAAAGAAGCAGGAGAAGAATTTGCAAAAATGCTAGCCATACTGTTTTCCAAATGTCTCGAGAAATCAGATGTACCAGAAGATTGGAATAATGCTGTGATGGTGTTACTTTATAAGAAAGGAGAAAAGGAAAACATTAAAAACTACCGTCCAATCAGCTTACTGTCAGTGATTTATAAAATTTTCACCAAAGTTTTAACGACAAGACTTGAATCAGCTCTGGACTCAGCTCAACCTAGAGAACAAGCAGGATTTCGAAGTGGATTTAGCACAATGGATCATATTCAAACAGTAAGGGAAGTTATAGAAAAACATAAAGAATATAATTTACCTCTCTGCCTTGCCTTTATTGATTATGAAAAAGCATTTGATTCGGTCTACACATCTGCAGTAATTACTTCTCTGGAGGACATTGGTATAGACAAACCTTATATCAATATTATAAAGAAGATCTACAAGAAAGCAACAGCCACCATCCGTTTGGACAAAGGAAAAGCGAAGATCAAGCTTGGAAGAGGAGTAAGACAGGGAGACACCATTTCGCCTAAGCTTTTTACTGCTGTCTTAGAAAGTATTTTCAAGAAGCTGGATTGGGAAAACAAAGGGATTAGAATAAATGGGGAATATTTAAGCCATCTCCGGTTTGCTGATGACATTTTAATTTTCAGTAATAGCCCTGAAGAATTGCAAAATATGCTAAAAGATTTGGCAGAAGCTAGCATTAATGTGGGATTAAAAATAAATTTGGAAAAGACTAAGGTGATGTTCAATTCATTTGCATCAAAAAAGAAAATCGTCTACAACAACACTGAGATTAAAGATGTTGAAAGTTATGTGTACCTTGGACAAGAAATATCATCAGACAACAGTATCATGAATGAAATCAATAGAAGAATAAGAAATGGATGGAGTGCTTTTGGGAAGAACAATATTATTCTGAAGAGTAACATGCCTCTTTGTTTGAAAAGAAAGGTGTTTAACCAATGTGTTTTGCCTGCACTAACTTATGGAGCAGAAACTTGGACACTAACAAAACGGATGGTACAAAGATTACAAACAACACAGCGAAGTATGGAAAGATGTATGCTAGGCATAACCAGAAGAGACCGAAAGAGAATAACGTGGATAAGAAGTCAGACGAAAGTTTTTGACATCATCGAGAGAATTAAACGGCTAAAATGGAAATGGGCTGGGCACATTGCAAGAAGACAAGACAATAGATGGAGCAAAAACACCCTACAGTGGTATCCCAGAGATGTAAAACGACCAAGAAGACGACCTCAAGTAAGATGGAGTGACGAAATCAGAAAAGTGGCCGGTGTTAATTGGATGACTAAAGCACTAGACAGGCAACAATGGAAAAATCTGGGGGAGACCTACATCCAGCAGTGGATTGAAAACGGTTGATGATGATGATGATATATATATATATATATATATATATATATATATATATATATATATATAAAGGTTTCTTTTGCTGCCACTGATTTCCGAATAGTTTTTATAATGCATTAATCAGTTTTCTCAACCCGAGGTACAGGTTTTTCGGATGCTGCCAATTCTCACTTAAACATTTGCAGCTGCGTAATTGAATATATACATGCAAGAGTAAAAGAATAATATTGATTTTAATGTTAATGATAATACTCTTAATTTATCATGTTTGTCTGTACAACATGTTCGTTGAATATGAAAATTGGACATTGTTTGCTTGAAATTTGATAGCATCCGAATAACGTATATTCCGTGTTGAGAAAACTAATTAATACAATTTAATATCTATTCGGAAACGTTTCCGAAAATTAGTAGCAGAAGAAGAAACTTTGTTTTTATAAATCTCTTTTTAACACTTTCCAACATAGTTAAAAAGTGTTTATGAATTCGGTTTGTCTGTCTGTCTGTCCGTGCTCTAACCCGCGTAAATATATCGATCGTCATGCAATTGATATATGTTATTGAGGCTTACTATACCATGTTCGGTATTGAAAATGAAGTGTGTAGAGCTTATACTTTTTTTTACAGGGACACTCAAAAGAACTCCTTTACATTACGATCTATGGGGAAAAATCATTCGTGGTTTATTTTAATGATGTTACGTTTTTTCAAACATATTGAAATTGATAAATATCACTGAAGTTCACTACAAGAGGCTTACTATAGAATATGGTGTGCATGGCACTTATAGTTCCTTTACAGGGACACTCAAAAGCATTCATTTACATTATGGTCTATGGAGAAAAATCGTTTGCGGTTTATTTTATAATGTTCTTCTATTTCAAAGATATTGAAATTGATATATAATATCACTAAGGTGAATAACAAGAGGATTACTATAGAATATTTTGTGTACAGCATTAATTTACTGGGACACACAAAATAATCCGGTACTGTCTGTTAACCATAATTACTGGAAGAGCGTTTTCAGTTGCTGAACGCGTTTTTAAATTTAACTCATTTTTTGTGTATTACTTGGTGTTTATAAATTTTATAGATCATATACAGAACAATACAAAAATTTTCGAGTACATTTCCGTTTATTGACGGAAATTCCATGCAATTGAGGGGAAATAAGATGAATTTTAAACTTTGCTACGCGTTTCCTAACGGAACTAAAATTGAACTTTCTACTTAGCATGTATACAAATCTATAGATCATATACAGCGATGCGCGCAGGCCTAGAATTAAGGGAGCGGTGCATCAATGCTGAGTGACGTCAGTTTCTGCCTTGACTGGGTGCCAATTGCTGTCAGCGCCATCTACTGTTTGAAAATCGAAATAAAATCAAGAATCACAGTAAAAAAACTCCTGACATCATACATAACCCTCCTGCAAGAATTTTTTTAACATCTGTCACCGTTTGCAAGTTATTGAATTTTAAAATCCATCATCCATCAGTCATTTTTAGGACACCAGGTGTATATATATATATATATATATATATATATATAATACCTTTGAATTAAAAAAAGTTCTAGCCGCAAACCTGACCAAATCTCTAATTTTTTAAAGATTGGTTGGCTTAATTGGTTGGTTAAGTTAATATTTTTCCTTGTAAGAATCAAAAACTGTGTAATTAATTAAAATTTACGAAAGTTCGTTTTCATTCAAATAATAAATTTTGCTAAATGCGAATATATTCCCCTATAAAATGAAAAAAATATATACATATCGAGTGTGTAACTAATTGAAACGTAAAAAATTTGTTTTGTTTAATGACTACACATTGTTGTTTAATCATGAACTTGATACATACCAAAGTATAAAGTTTATATACAGAATACTAGAAAAGGTAATAAGTAATTAACCAATTCAAACATCAAATTATTATAGCTCCAATTCAGAGACAGCACTTAGCCTATCATACATAATAGTTTTAAATAAAACTTAGAAAATAAAAATTTAAAAGGATAGAAGTTGCCAGAAGAACAGAATGAAATTTTGATATCAACTGATAGTAAAATTGAATTGAGAAAAAAATATGGTTGGTTGGTTGATTTTATGACGGCCAATTATCTACACGTGGGATATAGTCCCTAGGGGGGGAGTGTCCTCCGTGGGGGTGTTTCTAAGGGATCCTAACCCGTATTTACGGCAAGGTTCGAAGAAAACCACAGAAAACTCCGAACGGCTAGGTCGACGAGCGTGACAGGGGTTTGAACCCAGCACCTCCCATCTACCAGCTTTGAGAGCAGAACCTCTCAGCCACTGGTGGGGCTTGAGAAAAAAAGAAGAAGACATGTGCCAAGACTTCCCATATCATAGATCAGACTTGACAATCCGGAGAAAGTCTATGGGAGAAAATGTCCGCGGTAATTGCCAACTTATTAATTGACTTTCTCCGGAAAGTATCGCCGCCTGGTGGATACTACCGATACTAGTTCGTAAGCAAATGCATAGAACAAATGGAGCTGTGAAAAAATTTCGTGTTATTTCGTGTCGTAAATACTCCTATTACTGACGATTGATGGCGGTAGTAGCAGGACAACCATGTGGTTTTTAACCACGTGTATAGCGGTCAAAGGAAACTTGCTGATTGTGAGGTCTGATACTATGATAAGGAGGTCTTGACATGTGCCATGCATTATATATAACACATTTGGAAGCCAAATAATACATCAAACAAGTTCTGTCATTAAATTCTGACCCAAACGTAAATTTAAATATGGCATGTATTAAGTTAATAAAGAATATTTTTAAGTTTATAAATACCCAAGCAGCAAATAATCCCTGGCCGAAATTCCACCGAATGTCCTGACACGACTACTTTTTTGTCCAGACGACCTCTCTGCCTGATGTCGGCAGAAAAGGGATTTTTAAAGGCTTCCGGCCGGCAATCTCCCTCTTGATCATTGAATCTCTACTAGTAATGAATCAATTTTGAAGTTTTTGCCTATTAGATCATTTGCTCACTATTGGTAATCTTTTGCCGAGTGCGGTGGGATATATGACATTTTGCCGATTAGTTAGCGATATCATATAGGAAAAAATTTACACGAATATCAGAAAATATCCAAAATTATAAACAACAAATTATTTTCTCTAAATGCAATTTTGAAATTATGAATTAGAAAATACTGAGTTATTAAACTAATTTTTTTTAGAAATGATTAAGGTAAATTTAGGAATTAATAAAATACATCGCTAGGACAGTAATTAAATTAAAAAAGACATTAAAAAAATGGGATAGTGTTTGATATTTTATTTTTTAAATGTTATGAAGTAAATTCTTTTATACATTAGATTATCTATTTTGTTTTTCTAAAAATAGAGATAAATTTAATTTTATGCTTTTTTTTTTAAGTTAAGATAATATTTTTTATTCTAACACGCAAAAAATGTATAATTAATTAAAATGTACGAAAGTTAGTTTTAATTCAAATAATAAATTTTGTTAAATAGGAATATTTTCCACTATAAAAAGCAAAAATATATACATATCGAGTGTGTAACTAACATTGTTGTTTAATCATTGTACAATAAAAATTACATTTAATTACAATTAAAATTTAAATTGCAATTAATTTTCCATTGTAAGATGCAAATAGCATTATATTTTCAATAAAAAACTACGTTCTTGCTTATTAGTTACCTACACAATTGCTATATAAATATTTTTTCATCTTATAAAGAAAAAATAATTGTAATTTAATTTGTAATTGTAATTAAATTTAATTTTTACTGTAAAATCATTAAACAGCAATGTTTAGTCTTTAAACAAAACTAAATTTCTTACTTTTAATTAGTTTCACAGTCTCGATAGGTAAATATTTTTGTATTTTATAGCGGAAAATATTCACATTTAGCAAAATTTATTATTCGAATTAAAACGAACTTTCATACATTTTGATTAATTATACAGTTTTTGAATCTTACAATGAAAAATATTCTCTTAGCTTTAAAAAAAACATAAAATTAAATTTCTCTCTCTATTTTTTTTTTTTTTTTTAAAGATGACCTACTGTATAAAAAAAAATTACATCATAATATTTAGAAAATAAAATCTAAAAAACTATCCAATTTTTTACTGTCCTATTTCATTTAAAAACAGCTCTAGGTATATATTTTATTAATTCCTAAATTTACCTTGATATTTTCTAAAATAATTACTTTATTAACTCAGTAATTTCTAATTCTAATTTAAAAAATAGATTTAGGGCAAATAATTTGTAGTATATAATTTCGGATATTTTCTCATATTTGTCAGTTTATTTATCTAAAACAATCAAACAGCAAACCTTTCTAACCGCTTATTACAAATATATCAGTTAATTTATTAAGTTCCATTTATCAAGTATATATTAATTTTACCACATTTAAAAATAATAACTATAAATTTGATTTTTTTGGTTGCATTAAATTGATTTGAGACCATAACATATGAAAGAAAATACTTAAAATATTAAACAAATTTATTAGGTAATGAAACCAAATTAAATTTTGAGACAAACAATTAGCTGAAAGAATTTCAAAATTATCTATCATTAAATTATTTGAAATTTTTTTTATAATTATCCATCAATAAATAAATACATGAATAAACGTTGTAAAATTAATTTTACAAAATAAAGAAAATATATATAGAACATGTAGTAATTCAATTATACCACATCTGAAAGTAATAATTATACAATCGATATTAATACTATTAACGAACAAGATAAAACAACATAGACATATGTATCATTAATTACCTTAAATAACTGTAAATGGATTGTTCATAATTAATAAATAGTTTCAACATTAACTTACAACCACTATTTTAATGTCAAATTCTATTCAAACTAAATGTAATTAAATTATCTAAGTCCTATGTTGCATCTAAGTATTCCAAATAACTAAAATAATAAGTATAAATTATTAAAATGTTGTAATTATAAAATTTTCAATTTATTTTAATTGACCACTCATGAAACAATAACTTTAAAATAATAAAATATATTGAATAATTAATTATTTATAGAAATGACATAGCAATGACCACAGTGTGTATTTTATGGATTTTTTAATTAATATTAATACATATAATCAAAAATATATATCTTGCCAACATCTCTAATATTTATATTTTTTGTATATAAACACCAAATATCTTATGTATAAACACCCAAGAATTAATGAAATGAATTGATGATTGAATTTACCATGTAATTAGGATACCCATTTAGTTTTGCTTGATTATATATAAATTTAATATTTTTGTTTTTATTCATGTCAGAACATAAATATTTTATTCTGTGTAGATCATTGAGTAGTATATTTTTATAAACTGATTTATGTAAGTATAAATAAGTCGTAAAAATATTTACATTAAATGGAAAGTCAAATCTTTTATCGTAAATGTCAAACAGTAATTTATTATTATTATTGATAGTAAGTTTTAAGTCTAGAAAATTTATATTATTATAATTCCTATCATTTTGACTTAATGTGAGCTGATTGGGATATAAATTAAGTAACGATGTGATACTAGAGTCATTTAAATAAAAAATAACAATATCATCTATATATTGAGAGAAAACAAAATCATTGTTATAAACAAATGGATTCCTTTCATAGTAATATACATATAGATCAGAGACAACACTGGCAGCCGTTCCCCCTTGGGGAATTCCCTGGCTTTATTGATAAATAATATTATTATAAATAATATAATTATGATGCAAAGTAAAGTTTAATAAAGTTTTTAAAAAACTAACAGAAATATAATCTTTTAAATTTAATTGGGATTTGAATTTTGTTTAAAGTACACATATAGTATATTTTGTAAATCAATGATATTAATATTATTAAATAACCACATTAAAATCTAATGTTTTGATGACTTTTACATAATTTATTTTTTGTAATTTATTTATAAAGATCAAAACTATTTTTTAAACAACGTTTATTATCATGTTTAATCGTTATAGTATATATCTGAGAGAGTATATTTAGAAGTAATTTGCTAGCAGCATTATTATATGAATTATATGTATTATTAATTATTTTACATAAAAGAAAGTTGATATTACGGATATAATTATAGGGCATTTTTGCATTTTTGTAATTATATGTAAGATCGTTTTCTATTAGTCAGGATCAATTTCGAGTTGAAGTGCGTCAAGTTAGTATTGGGTTACGGGTCCGAGGATTTTTTTTTTTCGGTTACGGATTTGGTTTCAAGATAACTTCAAATAGAATTTTCGGATTTGGTACAGAACTCCGATGTGGATAAGGATAAAGTGTTGTCACAAAAACACGAAGATAAGAAAAAATCACTTGAAGCTGTTTCTTTTTTCTTAAAAATTACTTTTTTTTGTTTGTGTATTTTCAAGATTTGAAATAAATGTAATTTTCAAGAATGCATGTTTTTAATATTTGTCATATTTAAATTGATGTATATCTGGTAGAATGATTGAGAAATCTGGCTATTTGCAAAGAGTCTAAACAGTTTGTAGAAGAGCTAGGTTAATTGAAGAACCCTTTTCCAATCAGACAATTATATTTCGGGTTTATTGCAAACAGCCTATGAAGATTTTGTCTAATTGGAATATAACCAGTTCTTTCTCAATCATACTGATTACTTCTAGGATTATAACCTTATCTGCAAATTTCATTAATAGAGCAAGCATATTCTGCGATCCATCATCTTTACTTAAGGCTGCGATAACATTAAAAGTCTGCCTCATCTGAAAAATTCATTACTGTAGCAATTTTCTTATAAACTTTTAATTATTATCATTCAGCAATCGATCTTCTCCACGTAATTTTTTTAAAACATTAAAAATTTGCCTTATCTTCAGAATTCATTATTATATCAATTTTCTAATATATTTTTCTAATTATTTTCATTTAGCAATCCCTCTTCTCTACTTAAAGCTGGAAAACATTGAAAATCTGCCTCATCAGCAGATTTTATTGAGAAAGTACTTTTCTTACAATTTTTTACAATTATTTTCATGCATCATCCTGCATCTTCTTTACGTAATGCTTGGAAAATATAAAAAATCTGCTTCATCTACAGATTTCATTAATACAGGAATTTTCGTATATGTTTACATTATAATTTTCATTCAGCGATCCATTTTATAAACGTAATTCTGCTCAAACAATAAAAATCTGCCTTATGTGCAGAAATCAATATTACACCAATTTTCTAATATATTTTTATAAGTACTTTCATTTGCGATTCATGTTCTTTACTTAATGCTGGGAACACATCAAAAACTGCTTTATCTGCATAATTCATTAATATAGCGATTTCCTAATATATATTTTTAATTATTTTCATTTAGCGATCCATCTTCTCTACTTAAAGCTAGTGAACATTAAAAAACTGCCTCATCTGCAGATTTTATTGATATAGTACTTTTCTTACAATTTTTTATAATTATTTTCAAGTATCATCTTGCATCTTCTCTACGTAATGTTCGGAAAACATTAAAAATTTGCCTCATCTACAGATTTCATTAATACGGGAATTTACATTATGGTATATATAATAATTTTCATTCAACGATCCATATTCTCCACATAATGCTGGTAAAACAGTAAAAATCTTCCTTATCTGCAGTATTTGTTCATATAGGAATTTTCTAATATGTTTTTCTAATTATTTTCCTTTAGCGATCCATCTTCTCTGCTTAATGCTGGGAAACATTAAAAAATATGCCTCATCAGCACATTTTATTGATATAGTACCTTTCTTGCATTTTTTTTTAATAAATATTTTCAATTATCATCCTGCATCTTTTCTACGTAATGCTGAGATAACATTAAAACTCTGCATATGTGGAGAAATCATTAATATAGCAATTTTCTAATATATTTTTATAATTATTTTCATTCAGTTACCCATCTTCTCTACTTAATGCTGGGAAAAAAAATTAAAAAAATTCCTCATCTGCAGAATTCATTAATATAGCACATTTCTAATATATTTTTATAATTATTTTCATTCAGCGTTCTATCTTCTCTACTTAATGCTGCGAAAACATTAAAAATCTGTCTCATCTGCAAAATTCATTAACGTGACACTTATCTAATAAATTTTTAATTATTTTCATTCAGCGATCTATCTTCTCTATGTAATGCTGGGAAAAAATTAAAAATCTGCCTAATTTACATAATTCCTTTATATAGAAATTTTCTAATATATTTTATTAATTACTTTCACTCAGCAATCCATCTTTTGTACTTAATGCTGGGAAAACATTAAAAATCTGACTCATCTGCAGATTTTATTAATTTAGCACATTTCTTAGAAATTTTTATAATTATTTTCATGCATCATCCTGCATCTGCTTTACGTAATGCTGGGAAAACATTAAAAATCTGCCTCATTAACAGATTTCATTAATAGAGAAATTTTCGTATATGTTTTATTTAATAATTTTCGTTCAGGTATCCATCTTCTCCACTTAATGTTGTTAAAATCTTTAAAAAACTGCCTCATATATATAGATTCATTTATATAGAAATTTTCTAATATATTTTAATAATTTCTTTCTTTCAGTGATCCATCTTTTCTACTTAATGCTGGGAAAACATTAAAAAATATACCTCATCAGCAGATTTTATTGACATAGTACTTTTATTACAATTTTTTATAAATATTTTTAAGCATCATCCTGCATCTTCTCTACGTAATGCTGGGAAAACAAAAAATCTCTGCATATGTGGAAAAATGATTAATATAGCAATTTTCTAATATATTTTTAAAATTATTTTCATTCAGCGATCCATCTTCTCTACTTAATGCTAGGGAAAAAATTACAAAACTACCTTATCTTCAGAATTCATTAATATAGCACATTTCTAATATATTTTTATAATTATTTTCATTCAGCGTTCTATCTTCTCTACTTAATGCTGGTAAAACATTAAAAATCTGTCTCATCTGCAAAATTCATTAACGTGACACTTATCTAATAATTTTTTAATTATTTTCATTCAGCGATCCATCTTCTCTATGTAATGCTGGGAAAAAATTTAAAATCTGCCTCATCTACATAATTCATTTATATAGAAATTTTCTAATATACTTTATTAATTACTTTCATTCAGCAATCCATCTTTTGTACTTAATGCTGGAAAAATATTAAAATTCTGCCTCATCTGCAGATTTTATTAATTTAATACATTTCTTAGAAATTTTGATAATTATTTTCACGCATCATTCTGCATCTTCTTTACGTAATGCTGGTAAAATATTAAAAATCTACCTTATCTACAGATTTCATTAATAGAGAAATTTTCACATACGTTTTATTTAATAATTTTCGTTCAGGTATCCATCTTCTCCACGTAATGTTGGTAAAATATTAAAAATCTGCATTAGATGCAGAATTAATTAATATAGCAATTTTCTAAAATATTTTTATAATTATTTTCATTCAGCGTTCTATCTTCATTACTTAATGCTAGGAAAAAATTAAAAATCTGCCTCATTTGCAAAATTCATTTATATAACACTTTTCTAATAATTTTTTATTTATTTTCATACGTCTCTTGCAATTTTATGTAATTATTTCAAGCGTCATCCTGACAATAAAAATGACCGCCTCAAAACATTAAAAATCAGCATCATCTCCAAATTTGTATTGATATAGTACTTTTCTTACAAAATTTTTTGTAATTATTTCAAGAATAATCCTGCATCTCCTCTACGTAATTCTGATAAAATATAAAAAAACTGCCACATCTAATACAGATGTAATTAATACAGGAATTTTCATATATGGTTGTATATTAATTTTCTTTCAGAGATTTATCTTCTCCACGTAAATGCTAGTAAAAAATAAAAACCTGCCTATGTGCAAAAATATTTAATATGGTAATTTTCTAATATATTTTTATAATTATTTTCATTCAGCGATTCATCATCTCTAGATAATTGTGGGGGAAAAAATTAAAAATCTGTCTTATCTGCCTAATTTATTTATATAGAATTTTTTAAATACATTTTTATAATTTCTTTCATTCAGCGATCCATCTTTTCTACTTAATGCTGGGAAAGTATTAAAAACCTGTCTCTTCTGCAGATTTTTTTAAAATGGTTCTTTCTTAACACTTTTTATAATTATTTTTTCGCATCATCATGCAACTGCCTTACCTAGTGATGGAAAAGCATTAAAAATCTGCGTCATCAACCGATTTCATTAATAGAGAAATTTTCATATATGTTTTATTTAATAATTTTTATTCAAGTATTCATCTTCTCCACGTAATGTTGGTAAATTATTAACAATTTGCCTTAGCTTCATAATTCATTAATATAGGAATTTTCTATAATATTTTTATAATTATTTTCATTTAGCGATCCATCATCTCTACTTAATGCTTGGAAAACAAACAAATTATACTTAATGCTTCATCTGCAGAATTTATTAATATAGCGCTTTTCTAATAAATGATTAATTATTTTCATTCAGCGATCCATCTTTTCTATTTAATGTTGGGAAAAAAAATTAAAAATCTGCCTCATCTACATAATTCATTTTTAAAGAAATTTTCTAATATATTTTAATAATTACTTGCATTCAGTGATCCGTCTTTTCTACGTAATGCTGAGAAAACGTTAAAATATATACCCCATTAACAGATTTTATTGATATAGTAGTTTTATCACAATTTTTTCTAAATATTTTCAAGTATCATCCTGCATCTTCTCTACGTAATGCTGGGAAAACATTAAAAATCTACCTTAGCTGCAGAATTCATTAATGTAGCAATTTTCTAATATATTTTTCTAATTATTTTCATTCAGCAATCCATTTTCTCTATTTTATGCTAGGAAAACTATTAAACTATACTTAATGATAGAAAACATAAAAAATCCGCCCCATCTGCAGAATTATATAGCACTTTTCTATTAAATGTTTAATTATTTTCATTCTGCGATCCATCTTTTCTTCTTAATGAAGGGAAAACCTTAAAAATCTGCCTCATATGTAGATTTTTATTGACATAGTACTTTTCTTACAATTTCTTGTAATTATTTAAAGCATCATCCTGACAATAAAAATTACTGTCTGAAAACAATAAAAATCTGCCACATCTGCGGAATTCATTAACATAACACTTTTCTATTAATTGTTTTATTATTTTCATTAAGCCATCCTCATCTGTACTTTATGCTTGGAAAATATTAAAAATCAGCCTCACCTGCAAAATTCATTAATATAACACTTTTCTAATAAATGTTTAATTATTTTCATTCGGCAATCCATCTTTTCTACTTAACGCTGGGAAAAAATAAAAAATCTACCTCATCTGCAGATCTTTATTGACATAGTACTTCTCTTGCAATTTTATGTAATTATTTCAAGCGTCATCCTGACAATAAAAATGACCGCCTCAAAACATGAAAAATCTGCCTCATCTCCAAATTTGTATTGATATAGTATTTTTCTTAAAATTTTTTTTGTAATTATTTCAAGCATAATCCTGCATCTCCTCTACGTAATTCTGATAAAATATAAAAAATCTGCCACATCTACAGATGTAATTAATACAGGAATTTTCATATATGGTTGTATATTAATTTTCTTTCCTAGATGTATCTTCTCCACGTAATGCTAGTAAAAAAAAAAAAAAAAAAAAAAAAAAAAAAAATTCTGCCTATGTGCAAAAATATTTAATATAGTAATTTTCTAATATATTTTTATAATTATTTTCATTCAGCGATTCATTATCTCTACTTAAAACTGGGGGGGGGGGGGGGGAATTAAAAATCTGTCTTATCTGCCTAATTTATTTATATAGCAATTTTTTAATACATTTTTATAATTTCTTTCATTCAGCGATCCATCTTTTCTACTTAATGCTGGGAAAGTATTAAAAATCTGTCTCTTCTGCAGATTTTTTTTAACATGGTTCTTTCTTAACACTTTTTATAATTATTTTTTCGCATCACCATGCAACTGCCTTACCTAGTGATGGAAAAACATTAAAAATCTGCGTCATCAACAGATTTCATTAATAGAGAAATTTTCATATATGTTTTATTTAATAATTTTTATTCATGTATCCATCTTCTCCACGTAATGTTGGTAAATTAGTAACAATTTTCCTTAGCTGCAGAATTCATTAATATAGGAATTTTCTATAATATATTTATAATTATTTTCATTCAGCGATCCATCATCTCTACTTAATGCTTGGAAAACTATTTAATTATACTTAATGCTGCGAAACATAAAAAATCCGCTTAATCTGCAGAATTCATTTATATAGAAATTTTCTAAAATATTTTAATAATTACTTGCATTCAGTGATCCGCCTTTTTTATTTAATGCTGGGAAAACATTAAAAATATATACCTGATCAGCAGATTTTATTGATATAGTACTTTTATTACAATTTTTTAAAAATATTTTCAAGTATCATCCTGAATCTTTTCTACATAATGCTGGGAAAACATTAAAAATCTACCTTATCATATATTTAATTAATAGAGAAATTTTTATATACGTTTTATTTAATAATTTTCGTTCATGTATCCATCTTTTCCACGCAATGTTGGTAAAATATGAAAAAAATCTGCCTTAGTTGCAGAATTAATTATTATAGCAATTTTGTAAAATATTTTTATTATTATTTTCATTCAGCGTTCTACCTTCTCTACTTAATGTTGTCTCTAATAATGTCTCTACTTCTAATATATTTTAAAAATTACTTTCATTCAGGGATCAATCTTTTCTACTTAATGCTAGGAAAACATTAAAAATCTGCCTCATCTACCGATTTTATTAATTTAGTACATTTCTTAGAAATTTTTATAATTATTTTCACGCATCATCCTGCATCTTTTTTACGTAATGCTGGTAAAACATTAAAAATCTACCTATCAACATATTTCATTAATAGAGAAATTTTCATATATGTTTTATTTAATAATTTTCGTTTAGGTATCCATCTTCTCCACGTAATTTTGGTAAAATATTAAAAATCTGCCTTTGCTGCACAGTTCATTAATATAGCAATTTTGTAATATATTTTTATAATTATTTTCATTCAGCAATCCATCTTCTCTACTTAATGCTTGGAAAACTTTAAAACTATACTTAATTATAGGAAACATAAAAAATCCGCCCTATCTTCAGAATTCATTAATATAGCACTTTTCTAATAAATGTTTAATTATTTTCATTCTGCGATCCATTTTTCTACTTACTGCTTGGAAAACAATCAAAATCTGCCTCATATGTAGATTTTATTGACATAGTACTTTTCTTACAATTTTTTGTAATTATTTCAAGCATCATCTTGGTAATAAAAATGACTGACTGAAAACAATAAAAATCTGCCTTATCTCCGGAATTCATTAACATAACACTTTTCTATTAATTGTTTTATTATTTTAATTAAGCCATCCTCTTCTGCACTTAATGCTTTGAAAATTTTTAAAATCCGCCTCATCTACAGAATTCATTAATATAGCACTTTTCTAGGAAATGTTTAATTATTTCCATTCAGCGATCCATCTTTTCTACTTAATGCTGGGAATACATGAAAAATCTGGCCATCTGCAGATCTTTATTGATATAGTACTTTTCTTGCAATTTTTTGTAATTATTTCAAGCATCATCCTGTAAATAAAAATAACCGACTCAAAACATTAAAAATCTGCCTCGTCTGCAGATTTTTATTGATAATGTACTTTTCTTACAATTTTTTGCAATTATATCAAGTATCATCCTGCATCTCTTCTACGTAATGCTGGTAAAATAATAAAAATCTGCCACATATACAGATTGTTGCATATTAATTTTCACTCTGCGATTTATCTTCTCCACGTAATGCCAGTAAAACATTAAAAATCTGCCATGTGCAGAAATCTTTAATATTGCAATTTTCTAATATATTTTTATAATTATTTTCATTCAGCTCTTTTAGTTCCACTTAAATCTGGGAAAATATTAAAAATCTACCTTATTTGCAGATTTTATTAACATAGTTTTTTTCTTAACACTTTTTATAATTATTTTCATTCATCATCATGCATCTTCCTCACCTAAACAAATCATAATTTAGAACGTTTCATAAATGTTTTCTGCTCATTTCGTTTAATTTTGAATTTTTTTAGAAACCGTTCATAGCAAGTACAGTCAAAGAACCTTATAACGAAATCAAAAGTGCTCAAAATATTTACTCGTTATAATGTGCTTTCGTTAAAACGTTATTGTGATGGCGTTCGACCATCACGTGTGCCATTTTCGTATAGTGGAGTATATAATCTCAGGTTCGAAAACATTTTTTCACTGGCAGAAAAGGTCGATTTTTTAAAAATGAACTAATTCTATTCCGTGCTCGACAAAATCTTTATTTTTCAGGCAATGTTGGAGTAATAAAATACAGATGAGCTACGAGTCAAAGGATTAGCAGCAAAAAAAAATATTCAAAAAGACATAATTGCTTTTCATTCAATCGATACTAAGGGGAGCACATGACCTCTTGTCACCGTAACAGTTACATAACTAACTAAATTTTTATCTAAACTATATCGCCAACACAAATACTGGCGAAAAAAAAATAGATTCCCAACTAAACGCACGGGTAACAGACGTTAGATAGAAAATAAATGGAAAATTTTAAATTGAGTGCGCAGAAAGTGAAAACAAACATCGCCATTGGCGAAACGAACATAATACGAGCCAAATACGACAACCCTATAAGGAGCCACCTAGTCTAGCGACACCACTGTGCTCTTACTTAAAATACCGTTTTTATTTAAATAAAAACAGATAACCG
Organism: Maratus michaelseni; assembly: GCA_963931845.1. Classification (NCBI taxonomy): domain Eukaryota; kingdom Metazoa; phylum Arthropoda; class Arachnida; order Araneae; family Salticidae; genus Maratus; species Maratus michaelseni. Next base: position 218,963,093 of record OZ007596.1, read on the forward strand.
AAATAAAAATGAATATCAAAGGGGAAGAAGTATAAAATTTAATTGTTAAACTGTAACGAAAAAAAAATAGAAAAGAAATTATATTTTTAAAGTAGTATATTAATTATGTCTTATTAGTAAGTTTTATTTATTAGAAATTTAGGAAGACGCACTCAATAAAAAAATAAAAAATAAATGCTTTTTTTCTTTTATTTTTTTTTAAATACTGTTTAAATGGGGAAAAATTAATTTTGAAGCATTTTAAAATGAAAAAGGAAATAAAATATGTGACTGCATCACATATTACAACGAATCATTTTGTTAAAACGTTAGGACGAATTATTTTGTTATACAGTAAGAACTCCAATTATCCGGACTAATGTAGCCTGAACGTAATCTGAGTATGCAGCAGCAGTGTTGAATTCAGGGGGTGGCCCGGGGGGAAATTCCCCTCGGAGCATTGAAATGTCAACCCCGGAAGATTTGAGATTGTATGCTTTTAATGGTAAAAAAGTTCAATTTCCCTCCCGGAACTCTACAATGTCCCCCCCCCCGGAGCCACAGAAATCCTCCCGAAGAAAAGTGTCTGAATTCAACACTGATGCATCAGTCCGGGTAATGAAGGCAATCATTAAAAAGGGCAATTTATTACATAGAGATATCTCATAAAATTGCTTTTGTTTAATAAAAAAAAGCAAGATCTTATTATTCATATTAAATTAAAGCCTTCGTAGGAAGGATCACATTTACTAAAAAAAGTGAAAAGAAGAAAAGCGTTGAAATAAAAAGTAATTTCAAGACAATTATATTTTTACAAATATATATGTACAAATCTATATATATAAAAGAAAGTCCTTTCTGGCTAGATGATCAACGCACAGCCAAAACTACTGAACCTACAAAGACGAAACTTGCAGGAAAAATACTTCTTAGTATGTAGAGGCGCACTAAGACGGGATTTTCAAAAACTCCAAACTTTAAAAAAATTCCTTAAAAATCGGGTATTGTAGTTACGTGACAAATGATAACATATTTTAATGTATTTTTGTGTGCTGAATCGAATGGTATCAATTAAATACTCAGAAGTCAAATAGTTCGTGAGATATTGCACATTTTTCTAATTTGGCGAAGTCTTTGACGTCAAAATCTAACAATTCTAACAATACAAGTGAGAATTTCTGAAAATACATCCGTTACTATAGCAATGGAAGAAATTAAAATTAAATCATTTTGTTATTTAATTCTTTTGTTTATTTTTACCGATAGAAACATTAACTGTTCAATGGGCTTTATTGGGAATCTGGTTTCGAGATTGTAAGAAATCACATGTTGGTGGTATTTTATTATCGGAATTTCCAATTGAATGTATGCATGCGATACATAGACAAACAAATATAAACACAGCAGAGAGGTCACATGATGGTGGTTTATGACGTCATGCCAATAAAGCCCATTGGGAATGGAATGTTATTCTTACGGATATTTATGTAATTGTGCATTATTTTTAATTCTACAAACGCCACGATTTAAAACAAAACGTGATTGCTAAAATAAAGTTTCAAAGGACTGTTTAGTATTATATATTGCTTCTTTATTTAAAAGACACGCAAATGTTGAATTAAAAAACACTTGATGTCGTAACAAACACGTATAATGCTTCTGACATCAAGTAAATGGGACTGCATTTTTAGCGTTTAATCTTACAATTTGGCGATAGTTTTTTGTTATGAAAAGTGATCGACGGGATAATAGAGATGTACCCAATGAGGAAAAGCATCGTTTATGTTTGAAGCGAAACTTTTATGATGAATCCTATTACAGAAAATCATATCATCATCTACTATGAATAATAAATAATAATAATAATAATAATAATAATAATAATAATAATAATAATATAATAACATAATATAATATAATATAATATAATATGATATAATATAATAATAAATTAATAATTATTATAATTATATAATATATATAATTATATATATATATATATATATATATATATATATATATATATATATATATATATATATATATATATATAACCATAAATGAAACATTATCATAACACCAACTTAAACCATGAAATAATTAAGTATGAAATAATTAGTTGACAATGAAAGATTCCCCATCACACTTAATATGGAATCAAAAAACATTGAAAGAATAAGAAATTAAATAAAAATTGAATCAATGGAATTAAATGAAATGAAATGAAATTTGTGGAATTTAGACAGAATTATCAAGTCCCAATTGCCTAAATACCACAAATAAAATGAGATGTTTCATCTTCATATCAGCCAAACATTGCTAAAAAATATGATATTGGGACTACATCTCAAATACAATGATTCAAATCAGTGATAAAATAAAAAATAAAATACAATATAAAAAAGGAAAGAAACCATACTTATAAAAAAAATCCATAAAGATGAATAGAGATATAAATAAGATACCTTGCAGTTCATGAACCATCATGAAAACACCAACATGACTGGGGAATGAATTGCATAAAAAATCATATCATGTTGCCAATTTTAGAAATATAAATTGCTTAGAAATATAAATTGCTTTGCAGTGATGCCAGAAATAATGTTAAAATATAATGGATTATAAAATAAACAGGAACATTAGTGCTGCCATCTATTAGTAGAAAAGAAAGTGGATATAATCTGAATCGAAGGAATAGGATGGAAATAAATGTTTCATAAATCAACCAAATTACTAACTTAATTTATACCAGTTAGTTAAATAATAAATAAATGAAATTTATTAATAAATAGAAAATCGAATTACATTAAAGGATGTATTAATGTATAATACTATGTTATAAATAAGTATTAAGATGGAAAAATTAATAATAAAAAACAACTTAAAATAGTGCTGCTCTCTAGTGGTAAAAGTAAATATAAAGTATGGATGGAAATTAGTTTTTAATAATTAAACCAAATTACTATCTTAATGATAGCCATTAGTTAAATAATATATAAATGAAATTAATTAATAAATAGAAAGTTGAATAATATCTAAGTAATGGATGTACAAATTAATAATACTATGTTATAAATAAGTAGTAATATGGAAAAATTAATAATTAATGCAACATTAAAAATGTACCATTAAATGTCAACAACGATTAAATAACTGTACTAAAAATGCAACATCATTTAAAATAAATTAAATTAAAATACTAAAGATTTGAATTAAGAATCAAAGAATTTAAAATTAATATTGAGTAAATATTGAAATGAATTAGTCACAAAAATGTGGCTTTAAACAAAGTTAAATTAAATAAAAACACTAAATAAAATTAAAACATATTATATCAACACTGTATAAAAGTAATCATTATCTTAGAAGTAGATATGATATTGTCCACCAAAGGTATTAATCCAAATCATTAGATCAAATACATTCTTAATATTAATGAATATAAATTCATTTAAAATAATTAAATAATGAATAAGTAAATCTAACTAAATTAATATACATAAGAATAACACATCGCAGTCCATTATAAAATGTGTATGATCAAAACAATTGTGTAAATCAAAATGCCCCCATTTTTTTTTTAATATATAAATTAACCATGCGTATTTTTCCATACAACGCCGCCACACACCTCCTCAATCCAACGTCTACCCACCCAACCGTCCTATTATAATTTTTTTTTTTTTGTAAATATTTATAAGATTATATGATTTTTTTATACATTTTTTAAACGCATGTGTTAATTTGGTTGTAAAGATCAAATAGGAACTAACTATATATTAAGGAATAAATGAATTTTTTTGGAAAACCATGTTGTAATGCGTCAAAGATAAGTTTTTTTAATATTTTTGTTAATAAGTTGAGAGGAACATAAACTTTTTATTCTATAAATATGATTAAGGAGTATATTACGATATACAGAATTATGAAGACATGATTTAAAATTAGTAAATGAATTAACTTTAAATTTAAATTCTTTACGTTTATCAAATAGATCTATTATTGTTTTGTTTTCTTTTAGTGTAATATTAAGATCTAAAAAGTTAATAGTATTGTTAGAAAGGAGGTTTTCCGTTAATTCTAAATTAGTAGGATAATCAACTGGAAATATAGAAATATTAGTGTGATCAGTAGCAATTAAAATAATGTCATCAATATAACGATATAAATGTATATTACTATTAATAAATGTACGTTCATAATGATACAAGTATAAGTCTGAAAGTATACTAGATGTACATCCCCCTTGTGGTATACCGACTTTCTGTAAACATAACGTGTTATCATGCATTATATAATTATTATATATAATGAAATTTGTTAAAGTTTTAAAATAAGCTGTATCTATATGAATTGGTAAATTAAGTGAATGTTGATACTTATAAAATAATGCATTTATAATATTATGTAGATCTAATAAATCTATATTATTAAATAGATCTTTGAAATCATATGTCATTATATTGTTAACACATTTAAGATTTTTCAAAATATTGACGAGTTGATAGCTATTATATATATATATATATATATATATATAATATTTATATATATATTTATAATATATATTTTATAATATATACTTATAATATATAATAATTACTTATGTAGATAAATCTCCAAATAATTATGCTATCATTTGTAAAGAATACTATAAAGTGTTAATTCACAATGCAATCAACACAAGTAATATTTTTAATAAAACTAAATTAAATATTGAAATAAATAATAGAAAATTATTAAATTATCACAAATTACTAAAAATCAAATGTAATAATTTAAATTATCCTTATCTTGTTATAATTCCAAAATTTCATAAAAATCCTATAAAATTTCGCACTGTTACCATCGGGTGTAACACATATAATAATAATGCAAGTAATTTACTACTTAATATTTTAAAGCAGATATATGATATAACGTAAAAACATAATAACCAACATTGCCTAAAAAACAGTTTTCAACTCATTAATAAAATACATAATATCAATCCGGTAAAATTCATAAAAACATTGGATTTTAATGATTTATTTAATAACATTGATATAAAAGACTTACATAAAACAATGTGTATATTATTTAAAGAATTTAAATCTCAATTAAAATTAAAAGAACATATTTCAGTAAATTTTTTTAAAACTTTACTAAATTTTACATTGCATAATAATTACATCATATATGACAATATTATTTATAAACAATGCCAGGGAATTCCGCAGGGCGGAACAGCATCTAGTATTCTCTCTGACCTTTACTTATATTATTATGAAAGAAATATTAGTACGAACAATGATTATGTATTTTATCGATATATTGATGACATTATCATATTTTATTTCAATGAAAAAAATTGCACATCACCACTCAATTTTTATCCTACTCAACTTAAATTAAGCGAAAATGATTTAATTAATAATAATATTAACTTTCTTGACTTAAAAATCAATATTAATAATAATTATAAATTAATTTTTGATATTTATGATAAGAGATTTGATTTTCCATTTAAAGTAAATATTTTTACCAATTATGCTTCATGTTTACATTAATCTGTATATAAAAATATAATCATCAATTATCTACATCGTATAAAATACTTATGCTCAGATATAAATAAAAACAAAAATATTAGATTTATTCGAGATCAAGCAAAAATATATGGTTATCCAATTTTTATGATAAATTCAATTATTAACTCTTTTAAATAACATTTATTATATCATTAAATTATTAACACTGTATGTAATAAATTTTTGTTTGAATGTGCGATAACATATAACACTAGATATAATATTACAATTATAACATACATTAATACAATTATAACATATTAGGAAATTTAAAATTTGATTGAACATTATATACACTCTGTATAGTATGTGATTGTGCGTTGCCGATCACATATGTTTAGGGTGTCATTGATGAGCAGTTTTCATACATTTAAAATTATACATGGATAACATTGGTTATTATAACTTACAAACATATCTATTTGCAAAGTGTATAAATATATATATAGTTTTTTATTTTTATCTATGAAATTAAATTTAATAAGTAATTTTAATTGCTGCATAGCATAAATTTGATTGAAGCACAGTAGTGATAATAATAATTATTTAATTTGATATTAAATTAATCTCTGAAATCTAAAATATAATTAAGTATAAGTATAAACAATACATTAATTATTTAATAACAAGTCTAAAATATATTTAAGTAGAAGTAACAATAAAAAATTAATAATTTAAATATAAGTTTATAATATATATCAGTGGTTTAACACAGCTGGCAGCAAAGCACTTTGTTTTAAAATAATATCTCTTTTACAAAATATACTTTTGTTAAGAATATCTGAAATGCTGTGCAGGATGAATAAATTCTGTGTATATTTATTCATATTGTAGGATTTTATTCGAATTTAATATTAAAACTACAAGGAAGTATTGTTTATTAAAATTTATATATTGATTAAATTTAATGAAGTGATTATGTTAATAAGAATATGGATATGTAACTAAATATTAATTATGAATAATTATAATACCAATAGATGGCGACACTTTACGTTTTAGTTAGTTGATGATATTATAGATATTATTTTGAATTTAACTATAGAGGGAGCTATTGCTTGTATATTAATTTTACTTTCAGGAATTAAAATTAGATGGAGTAATTATATATTCACGGATATAATTTTGTTATAAGAGTATTATCAACAGAATAGTTTTGTGTGTTTTTGAATTATATTGTGTTGGGGTGTCATTTATCGAGTTGTGTTTTTAAAAAAATGAGCTCTCAACTTGTCTTTCAAATCATTTCTCTCAACTCGACTCGAATGTCAACATGTTTGATACGTGCCATGTGGAATTGATCATTATGAAGAAGTTGCTATATTTTGAGGATACTGTATCATTCTTGTGAGTAAAACATTTTTTCTACAATTTAAGGGTTCAAAATTCCAATATTATTTCAAAAATGATATCTGGTGGTTATATAGTGTGGTGATTTATAAAGATTTTAGGATAATCGTTGTATGTGATATATTTTATATTTCTTAATGGTTTTTTATTTACATTTTACATATTTCCAATTTTAAATTTTTCCAATTGTTGTCTGGTAATAATTCAGTATACTTGGCTGATTCTACTGTACTTAGCATCATGCCAGTAGAATTATGAAATACTGAATTATTTTTAAAACACATGTGGGTGCAGCCAAGCTGACGAGTACATCCACATATGTTTTTTCATATCCAATTCTTGATTGGTTCTCTTGTGGTCCAGTTTTTCCACTGAATAATGTTCATAATTAATTTATTAATCCATTTGTGTTTATATAATAGCAATTCCAATTTATAATTTTTTTCCCTTTTCTCTCTCTTTCTTTTTAAATGTTCTTCAGGTATGAGTAAATTTGGCTAATTACCATTGAAGCACATGCTATGGTAATTTTATGATTGCACAAGTTAATTATTAGCTATGTGGTATTCTGATTACACAATATCATTAATTATCTCTTAGTAGATTTTAGTAGAATGATATTAGAACTTGATATGTTTTTGAAATTCATAGATATTATAATTATATATATATATATATATATATATATATATATATATATATATATATAATATTTATAATATATATTATATATAATTATATATATTATATAATATATTATATAATCATATAATATAATAATTATTATAATTATATAATTTATAATTACAGTTATGTGTCAAATGATAACATAATTCAATGTATTTTTGTATTCTGATCGAATGGTACCAAATTAAATATTCCAAGTCCAACAATTCGTGAGATATTGCACATTTTGGAATTTGGCGATATCTTTGGATACAAAACCTCAAAATTTATTGCAGTGATCGCAAACTGATAATTTCTAAAACACATCCGTCATCTATCTGTCGTCTATCTATCGTCATCCTCTTTAATCCTCTTTAATAATAACAAGAACGAAAAATCATGCGTCAAGCATACATTATGTAGCACTTTCCAACGCTTCTAAAATAATTTTACAAATCATTACCGTTTAATAAACTGAAAGATGACATCTAAGTAAACAATTTGGAAAACGCATAACATATTTAAAAACGTAATTTCAGGAATTTTCAATATATACAATATTCGGAAAAATATCCGAATACTTTTATGTAGCCCTGTATATGATCTATAGATTTGTATGTATACATAGTATGCTAAATTTTAGTTTAGTTAGGAAACGTGTAGCACAGTTTAAATTCTCCTTCTGGAGTTTCTGTCAATAAACGGAAATGTGTTCGCGAACTTTTGTGCTGTCCTGTATAGGATCTACAGAATTTATACACACCACGTAATAGACAAAAAGCTAGTTAAGATTAAAATCGCGTTCAGTAACTTAAAACGCACTTCCAGGAATTATTGTTAACAGACAGTACAGAATTATTTTGTGTGTCCCTGTAAATGAACGATGACTGGCTATACACACAATATTCTGTAGTAAGCCTCTTGTAATGCACCTTAGTAATATATATAAACTTCAATGCGTTTAAAATAGTGGAACATTATTTAAATAAGCCGCAGACGATTTTTCTCCGTAGACGTAATGTAACGGATTTATTTTGACTGTCCCTGTAAAGTAACTCTAAGTGCTATACACCTACTATTCCATATTAAGCTTCTTCTAATGCATCTTAGTGATCTATATAAATTTCAATGCGTTTACAATAGTGAAACATTTTAAAAATAAACCGCAAATGATTTTTCCCCATAGACCGCAATGTAACGGAATTCTTTTGAGTGTCCCTGTAAGAAAACTATAAGTGCTACGCACTTCAGTTGAAATAGGGAACGTGCCATAGATAACGACAATAACATATAAAAATTGCAGAGCAATCCGAGCATATTTACGGGAGTTAGAGCACGGCCAGACGGCCATCCGGCCAGACAAACCGAAGTCATAAGCACTTTTCAACTAGGTTGGAAAGGGCTAAAAAGGTATATGTTGCTGACAACTGGGATTTTCGCTAATCGTTGTCACAGATTAATCTAGGAAAATGAAAAATTTGAAGTTACTGAAAAAATTAATTGCTTGAAAAGTATTTGTCTGAAAAGTTTGAAAAACTGCGTTTGAAAGGTAAAAAATTGTATTTTTCTTGATATAAATTTCAAATCTAATAATTATGTCGTTTTTCAAATATCGAATTTAAAAAAAATACCAAATTTTACAATGCAGTACCATAGCGAAATCTTCACGCATAAAAATATAATGATAACGGTATTGTGTCCTGCGGTATGAGTATAGCACGAGTCACAAATTATAGTAGCCTTATTATTCTGTTAAAATATAAAAGTGAATTATGATATCGCGAGTGCATGATTTTTATTTAATTCTCGACGAGTACCATATTTTTGTCCACCTCGGTGAGGCATATCAATTTCATTTTATTTTAAGTATTGTAAATTGTAACTTCATTCAAATCCAATTTGAATCCAACGGAAATGATTTTTCCCCATAGACACCATAATTTAAACCCCATAGACACCATAATTTAACATAACTATTCATTTTTTAAATGCTGACCTATTCCATAATAAAGTATACAGAGAATAGGCCTAATTTGTCCTTAACAGCCCAAATTTGTCTGTCATATCAAAAATGTAATAACGCAATAGCGTTCGTATCGTTTTCAGAAATGCAGAAGCACATTCCAAGTAAAGATCCATAGGGTTTTAAAATACAATGTCAAATTCACAGTCAACATTTAACTTTATTAAAGGTGCGTGAAGAGAAATTGACCAGCGTAGCGGGCGTAGCTTGCTAGTCATATCATAAAATTAAAATTTTGTGATTATAGATCTGGATGACTGGATTTCAGATAATTAGAGATTTGTTGTATTATTTTAACGGTATATACATATACATACAGTGGCGGCCAAAAGTTTGGACATTTTTTGAAAGTTTCATGTTTTTCAGTATTGTGTGCTTGTAGAATATATTAATTTTCACTTAAATACAAACGTTTATGTATTGAATTGAAGGTAATTTAATGTAGAATTTAATAATAAAAACAGTATTGCAATATCTGTATTACAAAAAAAGTTATGCTCATTTACGTAGAACAAACAAACACAAATCGTTTTGAATAAGGACGTGTTTTGTAATAAAAGCGTACTAGCCAATCACAAACACTGTTCTGAGGACCAATCAAATGTCTGTAACTATAGTTTAGGTTATTTGGATGGTAAAAGAGTTATTGTTCTGGAAATATTTTGCGGAATGATGCATACTAGTACAATTAAATAGAGTGTTGCTGTTTTTGAATATTTAAAGTCCTTTTTTTAATTAAACTAATTTTAAACAATGTCATCAATAAGATGAACTAATTGGACATCTACAAAAAGGAGCCGAATTGTCATATTGAGAGAAAATGGCCTTTCTTATGCTCAAATTGCAAGACAAGTTGGTGGTTCAGTGACTTGTTCTGGTGTACGAAAGTTCTGTTTACGTTATGGAAAAACGAAATCAGTGGAAAATAAGGACAAATCAGGCCGAAAAAAATGCACAAGTGCTACTGCCGATAGGAAAATTAAATGGCTATGCCTTCAAGATAGAAAAATTTCATCAGATGCCATTAGATGTGAAATGAATGCAGCGGGTATTGCAGTAAGTTCAAGAACAATAAGAAGAAGGTTATCAGGATTTGTACTACAAGCTAGAATTCCAAGGAAAAAACCATATTTAAATCAAAAGCAACGCGAAAAACGAGTTAAGTGGGCAAAAGAACACATTAAATGGTCAGAAAATCAATGGAAGCAAGTAATCTGGAGCGATGAGAGTAAATTATCGCTCTTTGGTAGTGATGGTAGAAAATAGTATCATCTTGCAACATCATCTTGCAACTTTTTCAACATCCACCCTACAGCTTCGACTTAGCCCCGAGAGATTATCATCTGTTCACTTCACTAAAAAACCATCTTCGAAGTAAGATGATGTTCACAGATGATGAAAAGGTTCAACTTGAAGTCCTAATGTGGCTGAGACAGCAACCCAAAGAATGTTATGCAGCTGGTGTTGGGGCACTGATAAAACGGTGATATAAGTGCATAAATATTGGTGGAGAATATATAATGAGAAATAAAAATAGTTTTGAAGAATACCATTGTAAGTTATTATTTAATCATCTTTTGTGAATTACTTAATGACTTTCCCTCGTAGGGGAAAATCGGGTAGCCCCAGCACTTGGATAAATTGCAAATAAAAAACAAATGAATGAAATTTCTGTCTTTATTTTATACATAAAATAAAATTACAAAATTATTTATTGGTTTTCAATGAACATTGCTAATAATATCGAATTATTTAACAAAATATTCTTAAAATAGTTTGGCCTTATTTTTTTGCCTCACAAGAAACGACGGGTAGTCCCGGGACATATTAATCAATGGTGTCCCAACCGTTTTTTGGCGTTACAAACATCACAATTATAATAGAAATTACATGCATACTACATAAACACAATCTTAGTGTCTAATAAAGATCATCTAAATTAAGATCTAATTTATCTAATTAATCTTTCTTAATAACCTGCAATAAAGTTTGACAGGAGCAACGAAAATTTATTAACGAAAATAAAACACTCACTTACGACTAACTTACTCTGCGCCCACGTCGCAATTAAACTGTATTTGTTTCGACTGTAGAGGGCGTTCATTTACAATAACTATTTATTTACGCAACACTTTGAATTTCTTAAAAATTGAAATGTCCGCGGTTACCCGCCGTCCGCGACTACCCGACTTTCCTCTATGTATTTTACAATTGTAACGGCAGTTGTGAACGAGATTTTTACTTTTTTATCTATGCCTTTCGGAAATAATAAATAACGAAAAAGGTTTAATATAAAGTGTATATTTTTTTTTGCATTTTTATAAAGATCACTTCTCAATTTTATAATTTTAAGTGCAATCTATATGAGGTATATCTTTCCTGAGATTCCCAGTACTTATTTTTGGTAAGTTTTCTCGTTCGTTTAATAATTATTTACAATTTTCCCCCGTTGAATAGCAATTATTTATCACAAAAAGACCTCTTAGGTTTGTTAAAAATGTTTCCTCATGTATTTTCATTACTTCTGAAAATATCGAAAATGGCAATAAAATTTTGTTTTAGTATCGTGCTTATTTTTTTAAGATGGCGCAAAAGCACGGTTTAATAAAAGTGTTTTTGTAAATATTTAAAAATATGTTTTTCCGCCATGTTGTAAATTTTGGTAAGATGCTAAAATTGCCTTTTGGCGCCATTTTGGATTTTTTCGCCAATCGCGCCAACCGGCACAGGATGCGGAACTCTTCCCTTTTTTGAATGTTATACTAAATGATTAAAGATTTTACAATTTATTTTGAATGGGGAATTTATGCCCCCCCCCCCCCACCACCACCACCGGTCTTGTATGTTATACATTTGTTGTGCTGCTTTAGTCGCATGTGTATGTCAGTGATACAGGTCGTCATTTTTCTCTCGTAAGCTTTGAACCAAGCAGATTCAGAACTTGTGGATCTCTCTGCCTTCCTCCTACTGGTATCCATTTTTCACCCGTGGCAAGTTGCTCTCGAGCCGGCTAATGCACTGAAAAGACGCAAGAGAAAATGGCGGCTTGTATCACAGAGATAGATACATATGCGACTAACGCAGGTTAAAATAAAACTCATACATTTTCTTTAATAACTTTTGCAAATAAGTTTTGAAAATAGAAAGTGTAATATCCATGCTATACTTTATTTTTGTATTTATTTTTTATAGGTGATGATATTTGGAACTTATAGAGTAGAGCCAAAAAACAGTACGCAGTGTACTGTGAAACAGTTTGTGCAAGACGATGACCAAGTTTTTCTGTACCTAAAGCATGCGATTTTTACAGGTCCGCTAGTAGTTCTACTAGCGGCTCATTTGTTATTATATTTTCTATTCATGAGTAAGTATCACTATAATTACTCGTAGTGCATGCATATTTGTAAACATTCCGCTTTTTTTTCCAAGTCAAATAAACGTATTTTTAACAAGAAATTCTACTTAAAAATGAAATTAAATAAGTAACGCAATGAAGCAAGTTCAATTTTTTATACTAATAAAAGGAAGTTTCGCTGTCTGTGTGTATGTGTCTGTCTGCGATGGCCAGCGAAATCTACAGCATGTAGAAGTCTGAAAATTTTGTGTGAGGATAGTCTAAGGCAAGTCGTGATGCACATGATACTCAGATTTTTAAAATTTTGATAATTAGCTGAGGTATTAATTAAAGACTCGTCAAAAACGCATCTGTTACTGTGCGAGCTGGCAAAAGCTGTCGCTCATGCCCAGAACCCAATTTACGTATCGTCAGGAAATGAAGAACTGAACGTGCGCTTTTTTATGTTATTTCGTAGTTTTAAATCGTCCTAAATTGGTCAAACCATTCGGTACATTTAAAATTGGAAGACATATTCAGAAAGATCGTCTCATTGCCGCACTCCCTTATGTTTCAAATGTCGCAATAAATTCAAAAAATTAAGACTTTGAAAAAAAAAAGCATGAAAAATGGTTGCTTTCCCGAAGGAGTTTTCCTCCTTATGGTAATGCCCCTCTAGAGAGAAATTTTAGAAGAACTGACAAACCAAAAATATGTCCTTAAAGCTGCAACCTTCTTCTAAACGACGCGATGGTGCATTTGTTTTTTAAAAATATGAATTTAAATCCTTTTGGGAACAACGGATAACGCAAGTCACTTCGCGCCTCACGGACACGATCTTCTTTCTACACTAAAAGTAGAGTAGCAAAGGCTAGAATAAACCCGGTTTAAACCTGGGAATAAACAGGGTTTTTTAGAAATAAACCTGGTTTTTTGAAAATAAACCAGGTCTTTTAGGAATAAACCGGGTCCATTGTAAATAAACCTGGGAATAAACCGATTCTTTGCAACTCTAACTAAAAGTAACTAAACGTCTGTATTTCGGCATAATCCCTTTAGAGAATCTCGGTAGACCAGATTCATATCACCTACAAAATCTTCAAAACATTTGAAAGTTAAAAAATATTTAAAATATTTAAAATCTGAGAATTTTTCGAAAAATAAACGCGAAAAAGGGGGTTGTTTCGGCAGGGTTTTGCTCTGCTTCGACTCATGTTTTCACTATTAAATATGCATATTTTTTCACGAAATATTAAAGAGACCTTGGATAAGTTATATTTTTAGCCGATTAAAATTTCAGAGAGTTTGGATGATGAGAACTATTTTTGAATTGTTTTGTTAAAAAAAAAAATATATATATATATATATATAGCGAGAAGAAAAGATATTTATTGTACAACTAGATAACAATATTTACCCATGAAATTTTTATACGGCCTGTAAAACATATATATTTATAAACTAATAAAAATTTCAAAGAGTTCAGACAGCTAAATATAAATTTTGCATTAAAATATATTTTCATACAAAATCGGGTTAAAGTTATAGAATCATACAAACTTGAGGTTTGCTTAAATTTATTATCACAGTCCCGGGCAACGCCGAGAGGGTCAACTAGTAAATAAATTTTCTTCTTCAATTTGATTTAAAAATGAGCGGCAGGTTGGCAGCTACATGCATTATTTGTAATAAATAATTATGTTAGATGTATAGTACGAAAAAACCCGAACCGGTCTATAACTTCAGTTTTAGCTGATGCAAGAAATGAATGAAAAGTATTGTTTGAATTCGTAGACAATTTTTTATCATTGTCTATGTTTTATTTTGTTATAAGAAGTCAACTACATGTTAAGAACCTAACGCAAGGAACGCAAAGACACTCACTAGCTACTGTTAAAACCAATAGTAATGTGCTTTTCAAATTTTTCGTTTCTATTTTAATAATTTTAATTTGGTTGCAGAATTTTCTTCTGAGACACTTTCAAACTTTCTGAATCGATTTCGAAATTAAAAGTGTCCACAGAAAAAAAAAAAAAAAAAAAAAAAAAAAAAAAAAGAAATCGAATACGAAATTATCCCGTTAAGCATTGACCTCGGATATCCTATTCAAAAGAAATTATTCAAAAATAATGAAATGCAAACGAGAAATTTTAAAAGAACGCTGCCATTGGTTTAACTTTAGATTGCGAATATCTTCGTGTTACTATAGCGTCAGGTATCTCTCTATGTTTGTTAGAAAAATGCATGTTTGCCAAGCGCTGTCTAAAGTGTCGTGCATGAATCTTTGTATGTATTGAAGCATTAAAAACTTGAAATGTACATACAAAACCGTGGTTGCTGGTATAGAAAAAAAAAAGACTCAAAATACCGAAAGAAGGAGAAATGAAATGCATGTACACTGTAAAAAAATAAAAAAATAAAATAAAAATAAAAAATAAAATAAAATAAAATAAAAAGACAAATGTTTCTTAATATAGGAAAATATAATATAACCACAAACGAAAATATAAAATAACCTCTTCCAAGTTACCCACGATTCCGAAAAGCGTTCTTTATCTTAAAAAAACTTCAGAAAATAATATTTTTTCGAGATTTAAAGGGGGTCCAGGACACAATGATCTAAAAAATGATTTTTTTTTTTTTTTAAATTGGCTAGAAAAGATAAAAAAAATACAATGTCTTTAGAGTTTAATACCGCAAACCGCATGCTTTTAAGATGATTAGATCTGGAGATATCTCAATTTTTGTCTTGTGATGCCGCGCGCGACCCACCCTCTGACGGGAACTTTAATTTCATTTATCTCGGAATGAATTTTTTCACGATTTGTCAATTTTGAAAGGATATATCTAAAATTCCTTAGAAGGTATATGTATGAAATTTTAAACAGAGTTCCTGTATTATGTTTCTAATAGATTGTCGTCAGGATTTTTCTTTTGAGTGAGAATTGTGAAAATATGGCAATTAATGCAAATGTCGCGCATGAAAAAAAACAATTTTTTCACTTAAAAATTTATTATGAACTTTATAATTAATATTTTTTAAAATCCTGATAACAAATTAAAATTACAGATTTGCTGTATTCAACAGTGCTAAAATTATGTAAATCAGGCAAGTGGTTCAAGACTTATATCAAAAATATTTTTAAATTTTTATTAAAAAGAATATTTTAAAAGTTTTCAGTATTTTTTCAGATACAATACGTTTATTATATAGACACATATTTCCCCAAAAAATTTCATTTGAAAATATATATAAATAAAAAATATAATTTTGTGTGTTGATAATGTATCCCGGATCCCCTTAAAGGAGCCTTTTATAGAATAAAGTTTGTTTTGCCAGCACTGATTTTCGGAAACGTTTCCGAATAATTTTTATACTGTATTAAACAGTTTTCTCAACCGGCAATATAGGTTTTTCGGATGCTATCCATTCTCAAGTAAACATTTAATGTTCAAAAAACATGTTTTACAGACAAACATGATAAATGCACAGAATAAACAGTAACATAGAATAAAGTATTATTATTTGTTTACTTTTGCATCGATAGATTCAGTTACTCTGATACAAATGTTTGATTGAAAATTGGCAGCATCCTGAAAACCAATATTCCGTTTTGACAATAAAAAAAAAAAACTGATTAATACACTATAAAAACTACTCGAAAGCTTTCCCAGAATTCAGTGGCAGAAAAAAATACTTTTTATTTTTATGAATGCTTCTTTAAATCTAGAAAATATATTAGTGATTTCTATAAAGATAAGGAATGCGTGGTTATATTATATTTTGTATATTTTACTGAAAAAAAATGTGGATTAAGAAACAAGCGATTGGAATGTGTATGGATTAAGAAGCCTTTTTTATACGAATATTGAAAAAAAAATGTCTTTGATTTTCTATTCAATAATTTGAATACTCAATAATTTTCTATGAAGTTGGCTATGTTTTTAAAATTTTTTGGGTGACTGCAGAGTAATAAGCTGTATTGATTTCAAGGACTTAATATTATTCATTTTATTTACTATGATATACTCCAAATATTGAATATGAAAATGCTTTATTAATTTCAAGGACTTAATATTATTCTTTTTTTCTATTTACCAGGTAAAAAATCTGAATTCTGGGAAACACCATCAAATGGAAAATGGAAGATGCTAAAACTTTACTTAATAGCGATGTCCTCTTCATGGTGTCCATTTTTGGCACTCTCCATCCTTTCTGTATATTTTCCTGTGCTAAGAATCTTAGTGGAACGTTTTCAGTACGCGCTCATGGAAACGGGTAGTTTATTTGCCACATTCAGTCCCTTTATATTACGAAATATTTTAGATAAAACTGCATCGGAAGAGACGGCTCCTAAGGTGAGATATCATAGAAATCCATTGTCATCATCGCGTGAAAATGTTTCTGTTGTATTAAGCGATGATATGATGAATATTTCTATCGATGAAAATGTTTCTCACGATGGAAACGTTTCTTCCGAGGAAAATGTTACTCTCAATGAAAATATTTCTACGAATGATGAGCGTATAAGAACGGTTCTTCGGAACTAAAACCAAAGAAGAGTTTAATCGTATGTAACGCATCAAACCCGAGCATTAGTGTTGTCGTTGTTTAAAGCTGTTCTGAAATGACAAAAGAACTAATTTCTGACTTAATTTTGAATTCATTTTTGTTCGGAAACAGGTGAAATTGACAGGTGTTCTAATTCAGAAATTATGTCATCGAATTGAGTTTTCCATTTTTTGGTAAAGGCAGAAGACAT
The DNA here is from genome assembly GCA_963931845.1 of Maratus michaelseni. Classification (NCBI taxonomy): domain Eukaryota; kingdom Metazoa; phylum Arthropoda; class Arachnida; order Araneae; family Salticidae; genus Maratus; species Maratus michaelseni. The sequence continues at coordinate 218,980,778 of OZ007596.1, forward strand.
TTCAGAAAATACTGTCAAAGTCGGCGTTTTTAACCGAATTAGCAATGCAGCAGATTGAAAAAAATGGGGGGTGGTGGAATCGTGTCTTCAAGTGACACGAATTGCTTATAACTCGATAAGTAATCTGTTTATACAACAATGGAAAAGTCATTTCGATTCCAAATCACTACCATAGTCAGGCCTGCCAATTTTATACCTTTCCATTTAAAAATGAGTCAGAAAATGTGTCAGCGTACTGAAAACGTTCCACGAAGATTCTTAGCTCAGGTAAATATGGAGAAAGGCTGGAGAGTGCCAGACACCATGTACTCCCTGTTTACTCTTGTCTGTCATTCTGTCGAAATCTTAACCCTACACTGTACGACTTTTTTTTTTTTTTTTGGAAGTATGTTTTTTAATACCTATATTTAGGGTTAGATACAACAAATTTTAAAGAGTAATTCCTGGTCTTATTTACTAGCAGACTTCTGTGATTACATAAGTGGAATATTTTTCTTTCAATGAAGTGGTAGCATGGAAGTAAAGGTTAAATTTTGATTGATCCATATGTGCATCACTGTGAAGTGCAGTGTTAAGGGGAGGTTCTCCGGTAAAACTTAAAAAAAATGCATTTTTTGATCCCTAAAGATATCTCTAGAATTTGTTCTCAATCACGTTTTTAACTCCTCCCAATCTTTAAGTTGTGTCAACAAATTTAACGGACTGGTTTTAGTTTGACAAAAGGACTGTTCAAAAACTTTAAACACGTTTATCTTGATTTTTTTTTTTTTAATCGGTGTACATTCTTTCACAAGCTTAAATCGTTGAAGATATAGGCATTTTGTTTTTTGAAAAGTAAACAAGGCTTTTATAAATGAAAGACAAAGCTTTAAAACAATGAAATTTTTAATATTTTGACTTTTTAAACACTTTTGAAAATTTCGAAAAGTAAAATTAGGCCCAGAAATTGACCTTGAAGATCAAATAGCCTTTATTTTGTAAAATTTTGATTTGTCTTATCAATTTAAGCTGCCACATCCAACTAATATTATATATTTTGAGAATCTGAGAGATTCTTGTCTTTTAGATGATTATTAAGAGAGTAATCGCTAGTACGAATTTACTGTGTACGTCATACGTAAGGATTTTTGAGGATTTTAGATTGAACTAAAGATATATATGTTTAAAGTTAAAAAACAGAACCCATAAAGGCTTATAAAAACCTTACAATATAAAGATCGACATGTTTCGAACACACAAACGGCGACATTTTCAAGATGGATTCATATTATTTCCGTATTACGGAATTTAAAAACCGAAATTTGTATATTAAAATTGTTTAATTATAACAATCCTACACAGTTAAAAATTTGCAGCAAACTGTCCAGTCATTTGACCTTTTTTATAGAAAAAGGCTATATAACCGTAATTTAACTGCATTCAGACCATGATATAAACAAAAATAAGGTCATAATATAGTTAAATTACGGTTATTTAACCGTTTTCTATAAAAACGGTCGAATGACTGGGCAGTTTGCTGCAAATTTTTAACAGTGTATAATCTACCGACAGTTTTTTGGATTGATGTTTCCGGAGAAATATATATTAAATGTAAAGAGGTTATAAATATGGACTTTAAGTTCTGAAATTTTCAAAGCTAGGCTTAAGTTTCCCATCGGAATTTTCAATAAATGTCAACAAAACATAATTTTGAATTCATTTTTGTTCGGAAACAGGTGAAATTGACAGGTGTTCTAATTCAGAAACTATGTCATCGAATTGAGTTTTCCATTTTTTGGTAAAGGCAGAAGACATTTCAGAAAATACTGTCAAAGTCGGCGTTTTGAACCGAATTAGCAACGCAGCAGGGTGAAAAAAAATGTTGGCTTACTTAATATGTATTTATTTTATTACGGAAATTATTCATATCGTAATAACAGACGATATAATTAATTTCACTGAAACTAGTTTTAGTACGAATGCACCTCATTTGTCCCGTTTGACGTACAATTTCCAACCTGTTTTAATTTGTTAAACATCTGGTGTCATATTTTAGGTAATATAAATGAGGCTGCTTCATTGCATATGTCATCGCTACGCATATAGATTTATATTGTTTCACGGATAATGGATGGGAAATCAAGTGTTAATGGATTCATTATTTTACTATTCTTAAATTGAATTTGTAGAGTCTCTATCCTAGTCTGGCCAAAGCTAAGTTTATAAGTCTTAATAAGACTGTATGTGTTCTGTTTTATCATTTTAAGCGTATTATACGTCTTTAGTTTAATGATAATGAGTGATTTTCTTATACAGGGTGTTTCAGTTAAACGTTTCAGAACTTCTAAGAGGGGTAGGGTACATCCTGACAACTCGAAATAATATGGCAATGTGGGGCCGGTAATGCTTTCCTTAACCCTTTGCGGCGCAGAGAATTTCCATTGCTTAACTATTGAAATTAATGAATGACACCAGAATTTGAAAACGAACTTTCTTGTAAATATGAAAAAGCTATATTTCACGCAACTAATAAACCGTATTTTTTTTAAAAAAATTCTGGTATTAGTGAGGGTTTTGGGAATTAAAATTAAGTGGTTTCATAAACATACTTAATTTTAATTCTGGTGCCATTCATTAATTTCAATAGTTAAGCAATGGAACTTTTCTGCGCCACAAAGGGTTTAGGAAAGCATTTCCGACCCCACATTGCTATATGATTTCGAGTTGTCAGGATGTACCCCATCCCTCTTAGAAGTTCTGAACCGTTTAACTGAAACACCCTGTATAATGAGTTTAGATTGATTAAAATTATCAATATTTTATATGTCAATATTCACACACTTAGATGAAAGTACGGTAAATCCAGTACTAAAAACCAATTTTTCTATGTGTATTACTAAAACAAAATATATTTTCCCCAAAATGCACTAAAAAGCAGATTCGTATAGGTAGAACCTCCTCTTGATAAAATGTGAAATATCTGTATGTTTGCTTATGTAATTGAAGTATTTACTGGTCTTGATTATATTGACTTATTTATGTATGGGATTATTTATAATTAATCATAATTGTTTTGTTTAACTCTTCTCCTTTGAACAATTATTGGAAAAATTTGAAAACAATATGAATAATATATACATATAATAATATATACATTATATATGAATAATATACAAGTTTAAAAAATATATGTAATCACATCACAAAATGTAATATTTTTTTACGAAATCAGTCATGTTTATAATGGTAAATGCTGATGTTTTATACAATTAAGAACATTTTCTTTTTAACTGCTTCAGAGGCAAGTAATTGCATTTCTGTAACATATAAAGATATACATAACGTGTAAGTCTGTAAGTTATAAAACCAGAATGTTGTTCAAAAATTCTGGTGCAAAACTTGATTAACATTAAGTGATATAAAAAAAATCCCGCCGCCCTTCAAGGGGTATAACTGAACTTGTAGTAATTTGAAAATATTGTAAACAGTATTGAAAACTAGATAAACAAACACATTATTTTATACGAATTAAAAAATAATAATAATGGATTTAGATTGCTATTTATTTTTTCTTTCATTTCTAATTTTTGTTCAAAATTAGTCTTTTAGTTTTTTAGAGAATTAGCTGATATTTTTAAAAACTTTCAAATAACTAATCGTTTGCACGATTTTGGAATGTGTATATGTAAAACCTAAGAGAATGTATTGCACTAAAAGAAAAGTAACATAATACTTGTTCACAACTATTGTCTTACTTGCATATTTTCTTACTATATCATCATTTTTCTGTCCAGTAAACATACTAAGGCAATCCTATCAGATAGCTTACGTACTAACAAGAAAACAGTCAAAAAGTAATAGCTACATATTTATACATAATAGTTGTGTAAACAGTACAAATTCTATAAATAGACTGTGAGTAGATAAATGATTCTATGAAATAGCTGTACTTTAATGTATTGTAATCTACTTTTTCATCTCAGTAAATATACGGTTTTGATTTCTGTTAATTCCTTTGTGGCTTTCAAAAAATGTTTGGAGCTATTCTACACAGTTACCTGATTGCTCTATACCTGATACCATCATGCTGTAATAATATAAATGTACTCACATTATCTTTAAAATATTTTAAGTAAATAGTGAAAAATCTCTGTGAAAAAAATCAGAAATACAAAATGTGCGAGCTTTATATAAACAAGAGCTTTTCTTTTCTTCCACAAAGAACTTACACTGTAGAGGTAACTTGTAAATCCACAGTTCACTAGCTGTAAAATTAGTAAGTACTAATAACTGAAACTACTGTTTTCTGAACTTTGACCTTTCAAAAGAAAACAATATCTGTTTGGATGCCGAATGTACAAATTTCATGCTCAATCAGTCCACCTGATATGATTATTTCTCTCTGTTACACAGTGGTTAAGTCTCAATATTAAGTCGACAAATGAATTAATTTTCAAATTACTCTATTTTCTTCTTGGTTTTTCATTAAGGTAGCATCTAAGAATCATAATACATATACACGTTTCTCAAAATAATATAATGTATATTAACAGTCTTGGCTTAACAGTATCAAAGGTGTCATTCAATTAAAAATTACTGTTGTTTATTGTGCTTCATTTCCAAAATTAAGACAGAAAGTATATTTGTTTCTCTTGAATTGTTTATTAAAATAAGTTGTTTTAAAATCAATAATGACCACATGCAATAATAACCATAATCAACCACATGCTTATATTATGTTATTTTTTAGATTATAAAGAGTTCAATTTCAAAATTTTGAAGTGCATGGCTTTGCTCACTAAAAATTAAATGTATTAATCTAAAGACTATACAAAATAAACGGTGTCTATTTTTTTTAAGTGATTTTTTTTTTCAGATGTAGATTTTTATTTTTAAAACATTTATCATACATAATTTTTTTTTTTAAGTTTAAAAAGTTGATTTAAAACTAAACTGTTAAGTTTTTTTTTTCTTTTGGTGACAGAAAAGATTTGTTTGCTAGTTTGTCGTCAGCTTTTCTAAAAATATTGCTTGTAGAACTTTTAGTCATTTTCAGCATGAAATATTCGTACTTTTTTACAGCTTTTTTTCCTCCATTCAAAATATTTTTGAAAATTTTGTTTTAATTAAAAATTCCTAAAAACAATGCATTTAAATTACAATAAAGATATTTCAAATTCATGCATTTAACGTGAAAAAAATAATATCACTTCACTGAGAAAAATGACACTTTCAAATCTAAGTAAATTGATGTTTTCATTTTGTTATGAAATTTTTTGCTTCAAAACCCAAGGCTTTCAATTCTGAAATACCAGAAATACTCAGAATATTGAAGCATGGACATACTCAAAACTGAGCGCATACAGATCAGTTCATACTCATTTTTGAAACATGGACATAATCCAAAATGATTACGATCAGTTCAAACGCATTTTTGAAACATGGATATACTCAAAAAGGATTAGGATCAGTTCAAACTCATTTTTGAAATATGGACATACTCAAAAATGAGCAAATAAATATCAATTGATACTCATTTTTTAAACATGGATATACTCAAATATGCACACATGATGTTTTATTCTTGAGTGTGTGCATGTTTTTAGAAATGAGTATATACATTTTTCAAACACGAGTAAGTTTGATTCGGAGCCATTTTGACTAAGCGACCTTACTCAGATTTGAGTATTTTTTGCTCAGTTTTGAAAATGTCGTTTTTAAAGTGTTCATAGTTACTATATCATAAAAAAATTTGTTTGAGATAAAACCATTTAAATTTTGTCAGATTTCTATGATTTGCAGGAGTAGTGTAATACAGAAGATAGAATAACAACTAATGCAAAAATGACAAAAAAAAGTTATTTGTACTGTTTGAGGCTGTACACGAAATAGAATTTTTAAGTCAACAAAAAATAAATGTGATTTTGTTCTTAGAATTTTAGATTTTTGAGTCCCGGACAAATTTATTAAAATTTCAAAGCATAATTTTTCTCTTGTTCTTCTAGAACTTAAAATAAATAAATTTTAAGAGCTGAAAAATTGCAGAATTTCAGTTCGTTATATATTTAATACACAATGGTGAACATTAATGTGTGCTTTTAATAAACGTGTTATATTGATGTTGGTGCTATTGTAGAAATGTGTATTCTTTTATCACTTTAAAAGTCATTTGTATAAGGTAAAGCTAGGATAGTCTGCGCACAATTCAAAAGATTAGCAATAAAAAATCTAGCTATTAATTTTTTGCTAAATTATCCTTTTTTGCTAAATAACTTTTACTTTATTTGTTTTTTATGCATTTCCATTGCTATTTTGTTGTTATGTTGCAATTTAATAGAACAGTTGTAATAAAACCAAGAGAGTTATTTTGCGCAATCTCTCCTTACAGGGTTGGTGTGATTGCGTACATGGGTAGGAGAGATTGTTACTAATAATAAGTACAATTACATTTTTAACAATAATAATTACACTTAAATGATATTGCTGTAAGGTTTTTTGTGAACAAATTTTATTGTATTGGGGGTGAATATTTCAACCTAATGCTTAAAGAATCAGAAAAAGGAAATAATTTTAAAAACGATTAAAAAATTTTAATTAAAGGGAAAAAAATTATAGAATCGGAGAAAGCAAATCCAGATAAGATCACAAAATAAAATTATGTAACTTAATAACACGTTTAACTTAAAATAAGTCCATTTTCATTTTTCATTTTTTATACAAATTTACCAATAAGCTGCGTAATCTCTCCTACCATGGAAACTAATGGGAACATTGCGCCATCTCTCCTAAGTAGCAGATGCGCAAACTCTCCAATTTCGGTAGGCAAGATTGCGCGGCTTTTTATTTAAACATGGCCGCTACAAAAACGAACCGTTGATGTTCACATTGTTAGTCTAGATTAGCTAGATTAATCTAGATTAGCTTATGAGAAATCGTTTAAGTTTAAAATATTTTGTACTATTGACATTGTATAGAAATTCTGATGAATAGCTATAACAATTCAAGTACTTACTTTGTAAAAACAAAACAAAATAGCAATACTTTATCTTAGACGCTCAAAGCAATCAACGTACACTTTCAAGTAGACAATCGACTACTGTTGTTGTACAACTACCTGGAGTGGCTGCGCTCTCCTTCTACTCCTTCCTCCCGAACCTCTATGTGCGCAATCTCTCCGACGGCGCCATCTCTCCTGGCTTTACCTTATAAGTTATTTTGCTATCGTCATACGGAAAAAAATAATGGTATTTAGAAATAACATTCTACTGCTGAGAAAAAGTTTAACATTTGTTGTAACAGTTTTTATGTTAAGTGTTTTTCTCTCTATGTTTTCTAGATATCGCGTAAATTAAAAAACAAAACGAGAAATATTGTACAATAGATGTAAAAATATTTAAGAAATATCATTAGCAGTAAACAAAAAGAGTTTTAAATTTAGATAGTACAAAATAACCTATATTTTGGATTCAAGTTGATGCAGATATTCGAGATATATAAAATAGGATAACGATCGTGGAACAGTTTTTTCCTATACCAGAATATTGTATTTAAGAATTTTGTGCAAAACATATGATCTCTAATATCAGAAAACTTTTGTAAATGCATTTTTTGAAAAATATATATCTCTATTTATAAAACTATACTTTTTGTCAACTAAACACTTTATCTTTTATATGAGAATGGATCATTTGGTATTTCGTTAGCTGTTATAATGTATACGTTATGGTTAAACAAGACTCTATTTGTGTGAAAATTGGTTCTAATAACTTTCTTTAGATTTTAAATGATGTTCATACAAGACAAATGAAAATGAACGTGAATATTGCATAATGAGGAGTTGCAACGTCCTTTGTATATTTTATATAGATCTATCACCATTTTCAAACTATTATTTTTGTGGTAGATTTTTTTAGCATGCGCAATAGAAAAGCTGCAACGAAGATTTAATTTCGAAAATAGTGGTGGCGTATATATATAAAATATATAGGACGTCGCGACCCATATATAAGAAATTATTGTTTTTAAGTATGCAATTTTTATGGGATAAATAATTATAATTTTGATGAAATGTATGGTATGGAAAATATATATATATATATATATATATATATATATATATATATATATATATATATTACATGCTTATCTAATTATTTTAAAAAGTATTTATAAATGCAATGTGATATTTGACCCAGTAAAACACCGAAATAATTAAACAAAAATAATTTCCATCGCAAAACGTTTTTAAGGGATTATGTTAAAGTGTTTCTGTATTTTAAATTTTAAATTTTTGCAGGAATAGAGATCGCACAAGCATCATTTAAACAAAACAAAAGAATGTTTTTAAATTTTCTACAGTGATTAAATCTATTTTTTTTATTAATTTTTTAGCTTTTCGTCTTCAAGAGTTTTGAAACAAATCACTTCTGATTAAATTAAATCAATTTGAATATATTTATATTTATGAACTGTTACTAAACTCAGCTTTTCGTGTCGAGCTTATACAACATTTATTATTTTTCCAACATTCTTAATATCATATATCATGAAATAATATATGTAAATATATAAACATATATTTATTCCCCAAAAATGCTAGAAAAATGTGTTCATAGTTCTTTTGGGGACATTATTACTACTTCTTTTTGATGTCATGAGAGCTTATTAACATGAAAAAAGCGTGTAATGAGCTTGATATAAATGTGTCTTAAAATCGATCATTTACTTATTTTGTGATTTTAATTTCGATAAGTAGAAGGAAATGTAACATATTTGTGAGATTTTAATGGCAATTTAAATTAAAGCAAGTGATCTTTATTGAAAAATAAACCGAAATTTTTTGTGGCAATCCTGTATTGTTATACATATTAGAGTCCTGTACGTCGACCTGAAGAAGAAAAAGATACAAACGAATTGTAGAACCTCCATCGTTTAATGTCTGTTAATAATACTTCTGGTCTTTATATTTATTTGTAACAAAAGATGTAGATCAGATTGCTGATAACAAAATATAATCTATTATTAAATGTGGTTACACTACCTTTGTTACCTTTGTTATATAAATTGCATTGTGACGTTATCTAATTTTTAGTGAAACAATTTTGTTCTGATATTTTTCTATAGCTGTCTAATCGTGAATATATGATACGTAATGATCCCATTAACGCTTATTGTAATCACTTGGTATTCATAATGTTTTGTTATTGTCTTATTATTGTGCGTGTCGGATAGTAAAATAATCACAAAGTATGATTATGGTGTGTTACACACTAAAAAGAGTTCGTATACGGGTACAGGTCCATAATTATCCTCCCACACTTCGCTAGCATTGTTCGATGCGTAGTTGTTTCCTGGTAGCCCTTGGCGCGTTATTTGTTGAACTAATATTATGGTTGTCTGAAAGACACTGTTTGTAGAAAATACACATAAGTGTGTTATTCAGTGTTACTCAAATATATGTAAAGTGTTTAATCTTCAATATTACGTTTAATGTTACAAAATAATTGTATGCTCATGTATCAGTTATTCGTCTACTTAAAAAAAAAAAAAAAAAACTATTTGACTATCACATGATTAAATGTTGTATTTTTGGAAATATGTCGTTTTTGAAACAATTACACTGTTGTGAATTTTAAAGTTCTTGTACAATCTTTTATTGTATATACCTACGTATTTTAAATGTAATCATATACCTGAATATAATGCATATATATACAGGGGTTGGACAAAAATACGGAAAAACCTCGTGAAATGCATGCTTGAACATAGCGCTTGATTAAAGCCAAGTCTATAGATGCTGCTGTTGTATTTACCCACTAACTCCACCTGTACAGTGTCCTCAATACGTTACATTATTCTTATCAGTAATGTGACCTTGCAGACTAATAATGTAACCCGTGGGAAACCACGATATGGCTGTGTAAATCATGACCGAACGCCTGCCATGTTTTACTCTTGGCAGCAAACAATCTGTATCGTAGGCTTGAAACGGCGTTTGCCAGACATAAACTCGGCCAGAAGTTGGAAAGAGTGTGAAAGAAGACTCATCCAACCAAATGATTGTCTTCCATTGCTTCATAGTCCAGGTTTTATGGCTTCGGACGTTTTCCTCTTATAGTCATTTGCAGTCATACTGATGATTAGTTTTAGATTTGCAGCTCGTCCTGAAGATCCATACTTATGGAGCTCCCATCATATGTGGTGACAGGCTTTGTGAGCCCGACATTCAGTTCAGCAGCGACTTTGGAAGCTGTCGTCTTCTTATTTTTCGTCGCAATCCTCTTCAATGACCGTATCTCACGATCACCCAACAGACAATTTCTTCAGCGTTGTGACTTAACGGATGATATCTTTTCGCTTTTCCTGTATGCCGTATAAATCTTCGATACGGTGCCCTTTGAAACATGATAAACTTCGGCTACCTTGGTAACGGAAGCACCCACAATAAGAGCACCAACAATCTGTCTACGTCGAATCCACTTAGCTCAGACATAATGCACTTACAACTTCACAGAACACTGATGTGACAACGACTGTCCATCCTACTGCCGACCATGTCCATCCCACTGTACAATGTTTGTTTCCCAATTGTGATGCTGTGTTCCAAGACAACAACGCCCCTGTCTATACGTCTTGGATCGTCCAGGACTGGTTTTCTGAGCATGAGGTTGATTTGTCGCATCTCCCCTGGCCACCACAGTAATCAGATCTCAGTATTATTGAGCCTTTATGGTCTATATTGGAGAGAAAGGTGCATGATCGATATCCACCTCCATCATCGTTACCTGAACTTGCCTCTATTTTGCAGGAAGAATGGTATAAGATTGCCTTGGAAACTATACAAGACCTGTATTTATTCCTTCTGAGAAGACTGCACGCTGTTTTGAATCCCGACGGTTTTCCTACACCGCATTAAGCATCGTAATGTGTTTATTTTTAGGTGTTTCCGTATTTTTGTCGAACCCCTGTATATATGTATGTATACAAAAAAACATATGTTTATAATGCTGTTAAATCATGGTGAATTTTATTGTATTTAACTAAAAGTACCTTGTTGTAAATGATGTGCTGAACTGAAAAATAAAGCAATGATTTATTGCAAATATTTACTGTGTTCATTTTGAATGTAGGATGTGCGACTTTAATGGATAAATTTTCACTATGAATTAAGTACCTCAAGAGCAGAAAAACTGAATAAAAACAGTTTTAGCGGCTGTATTAAACAGCGTATAAAATATCCGTACCAGTGATACATTTTTCCAGTGAAAAACTTTTTTTTTTGAAATAATGTAACCCCGAAGACTGATCTTTCGCTCAAACTTTTCAGAACTGACAAAGTTAGAAAAAAAATGAAATTTTTTTACTACAAAATATGAATGTTTAAATTTTATTAAATTCAATGACTTAATTTTTTCTAATATTTATATTATAGGCTTACTGCACGTGCCGTAATTTAAAGAACTGTCCTGAGATTCTTCGTGGAAAGGACAATTCTCCCGGATTATCTAGAAATGCAACAAAAATGCCCATCTGTGCTCTAGATTTTGAAAAGAGATCAAAATCTTAAGGTATACTTTGAACGCTTAAACAATTTAACAAAATGAAAAGTCTGTTTTACAATCTACAGATAAAAGAATTGCTGTTTTTTACAGAATTAGCTTATCGAAAACGACTCTGGAATATTTTTACTGTAGATCAATATCGAAAATGCGTCCCATTAAATGCATATTAATGTCTTCTATATTTTCATGTGTAATGTACTCGACTTTTTTTGTCATTAAATGTTATTAAATGAGTGCACAAATACGTAAAATTAACGTAAGTTTAAATCACAGGACATTTAAAAAACATACAGGACACACAAAAGGTAGATTCATAGACGTCCTTTACAGTCAAAATAATGAGATTTCTCATCACAAACTATGCTACTAATTACACTTGATTAATTTTAACACAATTAGTCTAATTGATAAATAATTCCAAGGAGTTATAATTTTCTAACTTACAAGGGGACCGCCAAACATGATGCGCACAGATTTTGATGATTTTAAAGTATGTTGCAGGGGTCATACGCCTAACTATTCAGGTCAAAGTTTTCCTTCAAATGGGCTTTAGTTTTCGAGAAATTTCGGGTTAAAGTTCAGTATGCATTTCAAATACCCATTAGTTCGCAGTCTTGAACAAGAACTCCGTGGTGCTGAGCTAGCGCGCGCGACTTGAGAGCGGGAGATGAGGGTTCCGTCCTCTCCAGTGACTTTAAAAAAAAATTATATATTTGTCGCGTTATAAGTTTTATGCAGAATTATGAATTCTGCATCTTTGAACTTTTTGATATTTTCCTGATAAATTCCATTTACATTTTCGAATTTTCCGTAAAAATTTACTTTTTTTTTTAAGTTTTGAAATTAATATTTCTATTGACGAAATTCAAAACTAATTTATGTCTAGATTTTGTTTATTTTTTTTTATTATTTACCCTTTATATTTTAATAACCGTTCTAAAATAATACTTTTTTTTAACTTTATGAAATTTTAAATGAAAATTTATCATTTTTTTATAGTTTATACAATATATTTTTTATCTCAAATCTTCTAAAGGTATGTATGATTAGGTAATTCCAACAGCATATCTTGAAAGGAGTAATAAAATATTAAAGAGTAACGCTTACATCCAAATTTTAGCCTGTTATATGTATATTTTTTATGCTATTTAAATACATTTAACTGTAAAGTTCAAACTCAACATAATTTTTGATTTGCACAAATAAAAAATAATATATTACATTTTTTTTTTATTCTAACGAGTCGATGCCATACAGAAAAATTCAACTAGAAATGAAAAACCGTTTGTAATTTACAATACATATAAAAAATATCTGAAAAGAAAATCGTCTGCAATGACTTTTACGGTAATATCAGAATAAATAAAATTTTCTTTTTATTCATTTCGTTTAGCTTCCTTTGCAGACAATTATAACGTTTGAAATCATTTCTTTTTCAACTTTTAATGCATTTTTAAATATATTTATCACAATTTAAGTATTTAAAGAAGATATAATATGCTAATTTATACATTCTTCCAATATTGTTAAAACAATTTACGTAAAGAATATATTTAAAGGCGATTTTTAATACGGAATTCGTTTAGAATATTTTTGCGATATGTATCACACAATTAGTTCATTATTTAATAAACTAAAAATGTCGATGTCGGTGATGATAAATATTTTAGTATTTCAGCAGTTAACATAATTCAATATATTTAGAACAATTCTAATATTAAAAGGATATATTATTTTGTTATTTTTTTCTTAATCATTAAATTTTTTTAAATAGAAAATGCAAATAAAAATAAATGCATTATTTCATAAATACGATAAATATATAAGTAAATTCATATATATATGTAAACAATAATCGTTTTAAAAAGACATAAATTAGTTTGGATTTTCGTCAACAAAAATATTAAAATAAAAATTGCGCAAAAACTATAAATTTTCAAGAAAAATTCGAAAATGTAGATGGAATTTATTTGGAAAATATCAAAAAGTTCAAAGATGCAGAATTCATAATTCTGCATAAAACTTATACTTGACAAATATATAAAATTTATTAAAAAAGTCACTAAAGAGGACAGAACCCTCATCTCCCGTTCTCAAATCGCGCGCGCTAGCTCAGCACCACGAAGTTCTTGTTCGAGACTGCGAACTAATGGGTATTTGAAATGCATACTGAACTTTAACCCGAAATTTCTCGAAAACTAATGCCCATTTGAAGGAAACATTTTACCTGAATAGTTAGGGGTATGACCCCTACAACATACTTTAAAATCATCAATATCTGTGCGCATCATGTTTGGCGGTCCCCTTGTTAGTGAAAAATGCCCAGGCCAGGATTCGAAACAGGGACCTTTTGGCTTATTTAATTTTACTGACTTTAAGCTGTCAATTCTATGTCAACTAACGTATCCTGGACGAATCTAGCGGACACAATGCACCCAGCTGGCCTTATTGATAATGGTATCTGGTCTGTTTTCTGAAACAGCACAACAGAATTTATTGCAGGTTATAGAACTCCAGTAAGCGCTGGATACATAATTACAATTGATTCATTTTAACACAATTATACTATTTGGTAATTCAATTGGTATTATCAGTTAGAATACATTTATTAAAATTAATCAAGTGTAACTACGTATCCAGTTCTTGCTGGAATAATTGTGTTAAAATTAATCTAGTGTATTTATGTATACAGCGATTACTGGGATTCCATTACATGCGATTTATTCGACTGAGCTATTTCAGAAAACAGACCAGATGTCATTATCAGTAAGGTTAGTTGGTTGAATTATGTCCGCCATATTCGTGCAGGATAGCTCGGTTGACAGAGCATTGGCAGCTTAAGCCAAAAGCTCCCTGATTCGACACTTCTCAGGTCTGGCCTGGACACTTTTCACTCAGTTTGAAAATTATAACTCATATAATTTATTTACCAATTAGAAAAATTGTGTTAAAGATAATTAAATGTAATTAGGCATGCAGAACTTACTGGAGTTTCATTACCTTCGATTTATTCTGTTGAGCTGTTTCAGAAAATATACCAGAAATCATTATCAATAACGTTAGCTGTGTGAATTGTGTCGACCAGATTCGTCAAGGATAGCTCAGTTGACAAAACATTCACAGCTAAGCCAAAAGTTTCCTGGTTCGAATTCTGGCCTGGACACTTTTCACTAAGTTGAAAAATTACAACTCCTATGCTAGTAATTGTTAAAACCAAGAACACAAACTAAATTTCACTTTAAAATATTACTCACAATGGACAGTAATGGACAGAAAGTATATAAAAGTACTAAATTACATTTATTTACAAATATACTAAATACACGAAAAATTCTAAATCAGCAGAATTAAGATTTTTATCTTGGATCTGTTTGATCCCATTCTCGATAGTATTTATTGAATAAATATACTTAGTCTTATTGTTACACACATTAATACGTTTAATTTTAACAAATAAATTTTGCTACCAACAATAATAATTTACTTCAAATTAATATTTAATACACTTAAACTTTTGAGAGTAATCACAAATGTTACCTTTTTTTTAATATGTTACAAACTATCATTCGAATAAATATTTTAATATTTTTACAATGAGAACCATATCGAAGACAGGAGTACGATTTATTGCACATTTTCAATAAACCACTTGAACTAATTAGCTGGTATAAAAAAATACCTGACTCGTCGTAGAAATTAGGCAATTCCGTTTGGTCCTCCAGATACCGTCTTTGTTGCAGTTCCAATGTTTCCCTTCCACACACACATATTATAATAGATGGTATGAAGGGGACTCTTTAGTCCAAACAAGTTACTTTTTATAAAACATTACATATCGGTACCTAATTACACCATTCTCTACAAGCATAACATTAAGATGAGATTACCCAAATATAGACGAAGTCTGGAGTAAACTTAATCGCCGAGACTAAAACTGCTTTGTCTTCAAGAGCTCGGAAGAACATCTGTGTCTTAAAGCATAACGTCACCAATCATCTGGCAATGCTGGCCATATAAATAATAATAGTTACAAAATAACCATAATGTTATATAATCAAGTTTTGTTCCCATACATAAACTACTTCAGGGGATTCATACTTACCCCTTCTTTCAGGCAATCGGTTCCTTTCTTTACGTCTTTCTATTAGCCATGACAGTTCACTTACGCCCGCGTTGTTACCTGAAGGGTGGACTACATCATCATCAACAGCTAATTCTTCTCCACTAGAGAACGCTTTCTCTTGTGGAGTAAATAGAGATTGGTAGTAAATTCTTTAAAGTCTTCTAGGCTTCTGAGATATCTCAATGACTACAGTGGATGTCGGATATGAAATCTGATTACATCTTATATGTACAAATTGAATTTGGGAATAGGGCATGAATCTGCCCCAGGATTTAATGCAAAATCCCATTAATAATAGGTTATAAATAATGAATTGTAAAATCTTTTGCATATAGTTAATTTTTATCACTAGCCGGCATCAGCTTTAAATGATGACCACTATTTTGGTTCATCATAATACAATTTTAAGTATGTTAAAAATAAACAGTATCATACTTCAGCTACAAACCGTAAACTTTTCGAAAAATAGTTTTTTTTTTATTACTTTAATTTCTTTCTTTGTACTATTTAACTTGTAATATAATGTTAGTAAATATTTGATGTTAACTACTTAAAGTATCTTCCTTCAGCATTTAGTGATGATTTTTTTTCTTTTATAATTTGTTTAGCATATCTTCACGGATAACTTCTAGAACAGACGAGGTACTTATAGCTAGTTATCATTATTTTTCATAAGGCAGGGTATTTCAAAAAATTACACAGCGTCGTACTTCTTCTAAGGAAGTTAATTTAGGAATTTAAATTAATCAAGTACTATTAGAGATTTAAGAATAATTGAATTCTATCTAGCTCTGCCCAGAGATGATTTTTTAAAACGATCACTTTATTTGTAATTTATGTTTAGAGTATATGCTAAACAAATGTTAAACTCTCCTGTTGATCTTTATGTTGGATGATTTTGATGTTAAACGTAATTAAAAATATCATCGTTCTAAATCATTCTAACAGAAAGTGTTTCGTAATATATGCCTGATGCATGATTTTTCGCTCTTGTTTAAATTTCGGGAGAGTTTTGCGATAAAACAGATGGTAAATTTGTTATGTTTAGATTCCAATCTTTAAAAGAATCTACTAAAATATTGTAAAGTAGATTGAAAGCTTGTTCGTTAAAGTTTTTTTTTCCTATTATAATCCATGTTCAGAATTAATCTATTTATAATACTTTCTTTATATTTGTTATTTCATGAAATATCGAGTATTTTATTTAATTCAATGGTTAACTGAACAGTGATACAGACCATGAAAAATTTTATGACAAGATTTCTATATACAAAACTATTGTAGGGAATGAGTGCTTGAAATTTTTTTTATATGTGTTGTAATTACTTTTAGCACGTTAATGTAATTGCATCTTTTTAATAAGATATTCTTGCTTAAGAAAATGCATGAAAATATTTAAGAAACCAAAGCTGTAATTGATAGATTACAATAATGAAAAAATTCCTATTTTTTAATTATTACATATTACTTTCTTTTGAAAAACACGACCATTAAAGTATTTGAGAAATTTGAGAAAAAAAGGGAAGAAAATGATCATTTAACGAATTTCCGGTTACAAATGCAAATTTCAACCAATACAAACTTTCTTTAAATTTTATTGAAATTTAATTGTATTCGTTCTAGTTCAAAGTAGAATAGGAAGATTCATTTGATAAAAAAATAGTAACTTCTAATTAAAGAACCAACTTTAGTTTCTATTTTAGTGAAACCCATTCGTTTCTAATGGCATTTTGTCTCTTAACAAATAAATCAAAAGACCTCTGTAGTTGTTTGCAATGGGATGGTTTTAATTAAGTAGTTTTTGAAGAAAAGTCTTATTATTGGTAGATAAACTTTAATGCAATGGTTTTAGACTATAAAATTATAAGAGAACCACAAGCAAAAAAAATAAAAATAATTTACTTTATCATTTATATTTAAATTTTAAATTAGCACTACCATTAATTCCATATATTATACACAAAACATTTTTTTTTTACCCTGAAAATATTACAGAGTACAAAAAGATTACATTGGTCTGAAAAAAACAAACAAAAAAAAAACAATTTTTCACCGGCAAACAAGTATGTAAATTGTGCTGATTCCTAAATCTACATATGACATCCAAATTAAGCCAACACGTACTATATTTTCCGAGAAACAGTTTTGACTAATAACAAATAGTGAAGGGCTATCATATTAATTTCCGATAATAGATAAAATTGAAATCATGAAAAAAATATTTCCGCTATTGTAGATAATTAATCGAAAAAATATAGAATGAAAATCATGTTTGTTAACACTTGTATCGTGTATTTTTATTTTGTGTCTCCCAACATTTCGTGTCCGAATTTACTATTTGCTATACACTAATATATTTTCATTCCTTATGCCACTGTAACTCGGGTAATTATTTTTATACATTTATTTATATTTAATTTACCTAGCATCATATACATTTTATTATTTACACAATTTTCACTTACATTTTAGCAAGATGTAAAATACCTTAAATTTAAAAGAAAACCCTCCCACTTAAAAAATGGTACGTGATAGAGCAATTTCATTGCCATATTCTGATTTAGCAACCTGAAATCTATACGAATCAACTATTAATTTCACAGGGGGGATTTTGGTGCGCACCAGTGTTATTAATAAGCAATATTAAGGAAATCAGACGCATGTTTTATGCGCCTGATTCTGATATTTTAAAATTTTCGAAAATGTTGAAAAAATGTGTATGTAAATACGATAATTAAATAGCTCCATTGAACAATTAAACGGTTTCATTTAAAACTTATTTTTACTACCTTCCTAAATTTTATCAAGATTTTTTTTTTACATACATGCTTATGAATAGACAAAAAGTAGTTGGCAATTTTTTGGTTGCCCCGGCGATGAAAAGATTAAAATAACTATCGAAAAGGCAACAAACAATCAACTTTCTAGAAAAATATTTTAATCTGGATGTTATTTACAAAAAAAATATAAAAAATGTAAACTTTAATTAGAATTCAACTATTTCCAATTGTGAATTGAATATGTATGTTTAAAACAGTTTTAATATTGTATAAAATTTTTGTGAAACAAATAACAATTTACTTGGAATTTATTTTGAAACAAGACTATGTTACTGACAATATTGACACAAAATCCAATTCTCTTTTTTAATGTGAAAATATGATTGACAGTGAAATAATAAATGGATCTTGTTTAAAAAGAATCGCATATCCGCAATTTAATTTGTTATAAATCCTTTCTTATTTATCAGAAAAAGGATTTAACACATTAAAAGCAGTGTTTTTTAGGGAAATTGAACGAAATGTTATATAATATATACTTATTATTAAATTATATTATTTTCTAATGTACTTTTTAATTTTAATTTATATTCCATACTGAAAAGAATAAACCGTCTAATCACTTTATAAATATATATACAGGGTGATTATAAAAAAACTATCCCGATATATGAGTCCTTAACTGTCACACCGTTCCCAAAAACTGACTGAAAGTTTGGTTTTAAGTATTTTGAGGTATGCGCTCAAGAATCGTATGAAAAACAACAGTTAAACTCTAACAGTTACGGTTACAGTGGCAAAATTTCAAAAATTTCAAATGGCAACACATATTTTTTTATTGGAATGTGATCTTCATAGTGAAAAACCAGAAAAAGCGTTGGAACGGTACATGTAGCACGAAAATTGCTGGCGCTAGACAGACTAAGAAGAAAAGTGAAAACAATGAATAAGGACAGAAAATCAACAGAAAACAAAACATTTTATTGTGTTTCACAAATTTTCCACGTCACACACGAAGACACGTTGCATGCGGCAGATGGTGGATAGTACTGAATAATAAAATGTTTTACTTTCTGTTGCTCCTCTGTCCTTTATTGGTTGTTTTCACTTTTCTTCTTAGTCTCTCTAGCGCCGGCAATTTTCGTGTTACAGGTACCGTTTCAACGCTTTTTATGGTTTTACACTATGAAGATCACATTCCAATAAAAAAATAGGTGTTGCCATTTGAAATTTTCAAAATTTTGTCACTGTAACCGTAACTGTTAGAGTTTAACTGTTGTTTTTCATACGATTCTTGAGCGCATACCTCAAATTACTTAAAACAAAAATTTCAGTCAGTTTCTGTGAACGGTGTGACAGTTAAGGACTCATATATCGGGATAGTTTTTTATAATCACCCTGTATATATATATATATATATGAAAAGAATTAATTTGGAATATAAAATATAATTCAGTTAAGCTTACAATTTATTGATTTCAAAAATAATGTTCTTTAATTACATGTAAGTGAATTTGGTATTTAATTAAATTAAAGATATATTGGAAATATGTGGCGAATCGTCAGTTGACCTTACACAGGAAATTGGCGAAGTTTTGACGACTTTGGAAATCAGGTGTGATGTCAAACTCTTGCCCAGAAAATTAAAGAAACTGATTTTTCCTAAATGTTCTGTATAAAGAATGATCTTATATTAATTCACTAAGATTATGCGCCAAAGGTGTAAATTTCATTTCCGTTGACAGAAAGAAAAAAATTAGTTTAGTTCAGCCAAAAGATTCAGATCAACATTACCTTGTAGGCATTTTGTATGTCTGTTTTGAAATAGCAAAGGTCTTGTTCGGGTCAGTAAACAGCTTCAAATAGTCGCCAATGTGGAGGGAGGTAACAGAAGTTATATTCTGTCGAATACCGAATCAATAACAGAAGGAGACTTAATCCTAGGTAAAACTTTCCCCATCATTATGCAAGCAACCCCCCACCCCTTCCAATTTTCCAGTGTTCCGCTTGAAGTTTAATTCATATCTTAATGTATTCATGCCACAACCGAAAAAGACCAACTCCTCATACCAGCCGAAATCACGACGTATATAACAATTTCCCATAATCTAGAACTAAATGAATATGTTTGCGAGGCGAAGTAAAACGCAGAAGCTGGTAATAGCTCTGGGTAAACAGATTGATACCGGTCGTCTGCTATCACATCCCGTCAGTGCTAAATGCCGCTACAAAGACACGTCTCAAGTGCATGCAGTACCAAACAAGAAAATCAGTTCAGGTAAGGCTATTCGTACAGAATGTACTAAAATGAATTGGACGATTATAAAATTCACTAAAACCTTAGAAGTGACAGCTATTTAAGTTTCTTTCAGGAGATTAAGTGTGAAGTCAGGAATATCTTTACTATGCTTTCTTGTTTTAGATTCAAATATTTGCCATAGAATAATGATACCAGTCTGTTTCATATTGTTAAAATGCTGAACTAATGTATAAAAACATATTAAAGTTCATGCAAATTTTAACCTGCATTCTGTTTAACTATTGACGTGCATAAAAAATTTTGTGTTTAGAAATTGCAAGGTTATGTTCAGCAGAATTACCATTTGAAACAGTACAGCGCTATCTATCAATTACATTTAGAACTAAAACAAAAAAATCGTAGTAAATAGATTCCTTAATTCATTCATATCTCTCTTGCAAGAATAAATTCAATAGCTGTCGTCATTTACATGTTACTGAATTTTAAAAGCCTCCAATGCATTTTAGGACACGCTGTATGTAAACACAAAACTTTTATGAGATGTTACTGGTCTTGATCATAAAGTAGTCTCGAGTTGTCACTGAACAGTCCTTTGTGGAATGTGGTAGCTTATATGATGTAGTCTCAGGACATGTTTGGCTATATAAAAGGAGGGTTACTAAAATTATCATAAACATCCAATTGCTATGCTGCATGCGTCCAACAAGCATTACATGTTTCAACTCTGTTAACCCTTTGATTTCTGATTGGAGCATATACGTCTCAGTGGACTTTTTTTTATTCCATTCGTACCCTTTTTAGAAAAATAATCTATGCCATACACTTATACTATGATATTTCAAGAGAAATCTACGAGAAAGATTTCTTTTTAAATTATAGTAGGAGTGAATATAAAAATAGTCGCCAATCCTGACCCGTAATCAAAGAACTCTACAAGTAACAAAGTCAAAGTCTTTAAGGTGAGGCGGTCAAACCAGGCTAGGACGAAAACCTTTTGGCTTAAGCTCAACGAGTCCCGCCCAACAGATTTGTTTACTATTCGTCAAAGCATTACAAGATAATTATTAAGGTTGAGAGAAAACAAGAAATACAAAATAATACTAATAGCTCACTTATTGAGCGATAAACAAATAATAAATACGATAATGTCAAAGAAAATAATTATAGTTTTAATAGTATTCGAGTGTATAAAAAGACTTGTTTGGGGAAAAACTTGAATAATTAGATAGGGGTATTTACAGTAAAAAGTTAACACAATTTCAATACAGCAATGTACTAGTACTAAGAATATTAGGGAATAACATAAGAGATTGTATAGGAATATGTACATGTATTGAAAACAATAAACACAAATCAAATACCACCATGAGATTAAAGAAGTAGTAGTGAAACACAAATTCCAAAAATTCAAATTTTGATGATATAATAACTCAGTTAACAATCTACTAATTATACTGAACAATACTAAATAATACTTTGTGATATTGAGCAATAATTATGCTATGTTATACTGAAATACCAATACTGAAATTACAAAATTCCGAAAATACAAATTCTGAAAATACAATTTACCAATCATACTGAGCAGTACTAAATAATACTATAATAATGTGTGATACAGCAATAATACTACCATGTAATAGTACTGTATGATGATGAAGTAGATAATAATATTGGATAATAAATGAACAATAATGAATGAATAATAATACTAGAGTAAATAAATATAAAATGTAAGCAAATTAAAATGTACAAGAAATTCCAATTCAGCTGGGACCAGACTTAATACTTAAAAGACATTTAATATGAATACGTGAACAAAGTTAAAACAAATTGGATAAGATACTAACTTAATATAAGAATTGAAGAAAATTACCTATGCTATTGAAGGGCTCAGCTGGAAAGGTATGTAATTATAGAATAACAAAAGAAAATATTTAAATGTAAACAAAACATTTTTAATATAAATAAATTTGCAAAAAATTAAATTTATATAATAGTAAATTATCCAATCGTATAAGTACTTTTAGACCTGCTACCATTGGCCCACCCCGGATTTTGCTTTGGGAGGGGCTAGTATATTTTATAGATCTGTAGGGGCTGGGCTCGATCCATTTTTCTTTCATTAGACATAAACCCAGACTTCATTTTTTCGGAGACATATCGGGCAGGTTCTCTCTCTCTCTTTTTTTTTTTTTTTAATAGTAATATTGTACCTTTTTTGACAGAAACTTAAGAAATTTGTTTTGATTTAATAAATAAATGACAAATATTAAAAAAAAAATTGACACTGCTTTCACTGGCAAGCTAACTTGATCTGGGCGAACTGCCAGCTTTTACACTGGGCCGATGCCAGGCCAAGATAGCTTTTTTCCAGGCCAAGCTGGACCCGGTTCTATTTCGAACAGGATTTTGCTAGTCAATTAAAATTAGGCAAAATCAAGCTACTTTTAAAACACTTTCGACATTCGGCAACTGCACTTCATATTATGGCAGTTATGAATGTGAGAAAAATGAGACCTTTTTAATTAGCATGTAACAAACGTGTTTATATTTTTCATTTAAAAAGACAATTTTAAAATATATGAAATATTATGAAGAAAAATCAATATTTTCCCAAATTTCCGTTTTCCTAACAGCGGTTTTTAAAAGTAAATCGTTCATAATTTTAGGAAACTTTAAATCGTTAGTCTAATCTCAGGGTCTGGGAGAGGCTTCAGCCCCCGTAGCTCCCCCTGTGGGTGCGCCACTGCCTGTTACTGATTTTCAATTTCAATTTAGTCCTACTAAATCTTTCTGAATACCTTTATGAAATACCTTATTCTTACAAATTTTATAGTCGGTTTAAGTTACAACCGACGTATTCGCTTCGGCCGCAGGCTGACATTGGCTCTCTTGAGACTACAGGTGGCTCCCTACACGTGCACAAATTTGATTCGCAGGATGGTAGCACACGGCCCCCGACATCGGAATTTAACCTTGCCCTGAGGCAGCGTGGTACCTGAACACCGAAACGTTCTTGCCTGTGCTATGCGGCCGGTACCAGTAGAATAATAGACACTGCCCAGAGTCCCAGAAGATTGCGGAAAGCTTCCTCTCAAGGTTCATAGGGGCGCCCCCTCTCGGGGATTATATTCGAAAGTTAGTTTTCAGAAACCCATGCTCATCCAACCGTCCGGCACAGAAAGCTCGAAACTGCGCATAAATACGTTGGACTGGTACTCGAACCGGGAATCGGACTTCAGTCTGAACGCCCTCACGTTAATTGACGAGTTTGTGGCTTGGTTCATTTAGGTCGACCGTTAGATAAGAAAGGGTCAACACTTTCGTTGAACACTAGTTGAACACTTTTCAACTATGCTGGAAAATGTTAAAAAATATTTCAAAAACTGAAAAAAAGACTTCACATTTGTGCGCTACTAAATAGGTTAGACATTTTAAAATGTTCGATAAAACTTGTCCGTCAGGACAATTTTGATTTTTCCCAAAATAACCGTTTGAAGTAAGGAAATAAAAATTGAAGTATTTTTAGCTTGACCAATACGCAACTGGGAATAGACTGTGAAAATATTTTAAGGAAAATGTTTTTAGCCATCTTTTCAGTGAATAGTCAACGCTTTTATTCAATTTTTTGGGGCAGAATTTGCCAGATGTTAGAATAAAATTTAATATCGTGTGCAGACTGACTTTTTACGAGAAATAATAATAAAAAAAAATGCAATAAGCTTTGAAATATTGATAAATTCCTTTTCTGTTATCTATTTTGTATTTTACACGTATCACAGTCTTATTTTTCATTGAACTGTTTGACAATAGGATATTTTAAAACATAAAATCATAATTTGTGTCTTATTATCTGGTACAGTATTATGAATATTTTTAGGCACTTAACAAACCGTAAACTATAATCTTCAGTCCAAACATTATTACACGTAGAGTGAATTTTCAACACTTTCCAATATCGTTGAAAAGTGTTTATGAGTTCGTTCTATCTGGCATTCTGTCTGTCTGGTCGTCTGTATTCAACTCGCGTAAATATACTCGGATTGCCATATAAATGATATATGTTATTGAGGTTTGTCATGGCATGTTTGGTATTGAAAATGAAATTTGTACATTCATGCTTAGTTTACAGAGACACTCAAAAGTATTCCATTACATTATGGCCAATGTGAAAAAAATCATTTTCAGCGCTTTTAGATTATGTTATACTATTTCAAACATAATAAAATTTATATGTATAACTGAGATGGACGACAGCCTGTTTTCTATAGAGTATAGAATAAGTAACATTTATAGTTCGTTTATTCATGGATTCACAAATTATCCAGTTACATTACGGTAAGTGGGGTAAAATCGCTTCCAGTGCATTTTTATTCTGTTACTCTGTTTCAAGCACAATGAAAATCAGTGGCATAAATGAAATTAATGCCAAGTAGAGATAAGTGTAATTATAGTTCTTTTGCGAATGGACACACAACATAATTCAATTACATTATAATCTATGGGTAAAAATCCTTTGCAGTGTGTTTTAATGTTGTTACGCCCTTTCAATGAAACTGATATACATTATTGACGCGCGTTTTCTATAAATTATTCAGTACGTAGAATTTATCAATTATTTACAGAGACATTTAAAAGTATTTGTTTACAGGTCTGACTATGAGATATAACTGCTAGTAGTGCGTTTTTAGTTGTGATATGCATTTTAAAACTTAACTAAATTTAGTGTATTTTATCCTTTTAGAGCCCTTTGATCATATACGGGGCTACACGAAAATATTCGCTCACATTATCGGCTTTGGACAGCAATTGCTGAAAGTGAAATTTTACTGCGGTGTATACTTTTTAACACTTTCCAACCTAGTTGAAAAGTGTTTATGACTTCGGTTTGTCTGGCCGTATGGCCTGTCTGCCGTCTGGCCTTCTGCCTTCTGCCGTCTGGCCGTCTGGTCGTGCTCTAACTCCCGTAAATATGCTCGGATTGCTCTGCAATTTTTATATGTTGTTGTTTTTATCTATAGCATGTTCCCTATTTCAACGGAAGTGTGTAGCACTTATACGTTTTTTACAGGGACACTCAAAAGAATTCCGTTGCATTGCGGTCTATGGGGAAAAATCATTTGCGGTTTATTTAAATAATGTTTCACTATTTTAAACGCATTGAAATTTATATATATCACTAAGGTGCATTAGAAGGAGCTTAATAAGGAATAGGGTGTGCATAGCACTTATAGTTACTTTACAGGGACAGTCAAAAGAATTCCGTTACATTACGTCTATGGAGAAACATCGTCTGCGGTTTATTTAAATAATGTTTCACTAATTTAAACGCATTGACATTTATATATATCACTAAGGTGCATTACAAGAGGCTTACTACAGAATAGTATGTGTACAGCAGTCATCGTTAATTTACAGGGAGACACAAAAGAATTCTCTACTGTAAGTTAACAATAATTCCTGGAAGTGCGTTTTAAGTTACTGAACGCAATTTTAATTTTAACTCGCTTTTTATCTATTACGTGGTGTGTATAAATTCTGTAGATCCTATACAGGGAAACACAAAAGTTCGCGAACACATTTCCGTTTATTGACAGAAACTCCAGACGGAGAATTTTAAACTGTGCTACGCGTTTCCTAACTGAACTGAAATTTAGCATCCTATGTAGTATATATACAAATCAATAGATCCTATACAGGGCTGAATAAAAGTATTCGGATATTTCTCCGAATATTGTATACGTTGGAAATTCTTGAAATTATGTTTTTCAATATGTTATGCGTTTCCAAATTGTTTACTTAGATGTTAACTTTCAGCTTATTAAACGGTATGTTTCGTAAAATTATTTTGGAAGCGTTGGAAAGTGTTACACAATCTATGCTTGACGCATGATTTTTCGTTCTTGTTAATGTTTATTTAGATATCTCATTTCATTTTATAAACAAAAATGAACTTCTGTAAATCATTCCGATAATGATCGAAAGTGTTTCATAGTCTATGCCATGATGCAGGATTTTTCGTTTTTGCTACTTATAAAGATGGACACTTTACATTTTTACATGTAACAAGGTTCAGTCTCTCTTTCCGAGTTGTTGTCGGAGAAATATTGCATCTCTCATATATATTTCACACTGTCTTTTTCTCCAAGGAAATTTACCGAATAGCGGATATTTTTACTAAAGAACCATAAATGATGTTATAAATATTTAACTAAAAATAAAAAATATTTATTAGTAATTCTTATTACTGTCTCAGAGGATATATGTGTAGATAACATACCTAACATTTGACAAATATTAAACAACTCGTGTTTTTTCATATTTTATATTTAAAGGTCAAAACGTATTATTTAAAAGACCTCTGTATAGAAATTCTATTTTTGCTTTCTTAAAGAGCTAAATACTTTCCCATCAGTACTGTTATGGAATTTCCAGAAAACACTTTTGAAATAAGGAAATACGGTGCGGTGCGTTCTTACTATAATTAGTTTTATAAATATTCTGATCTTGGTGAAATAGATGTTGTACTCTTCTGCAAAAATGCATGAATGCAAATTTAATTTTATGTGCAAATTTTCATATTATAGATATTAAATTTATTTTATGAAATTAAGTTTCAATACACATTACAAACAATTAATTACAATTCTGTTGCATTAAAATTATACTATGAGCAAATATCCAATGCAAGACAATGTAAAAAAATCATCGTTATTATTTCATTGAGAACTAGTCGGATGTGCCAATCCCAAAACTTTCTTCTATCTCAGTCATGTTAATACTTCAAAATTCGCTATCACATCGCCAATAAAATCAATATTTTTCGTCATTCTGTTGTACGTCAGCTGCTTGCGAATCGTCGGGTTACCGGAATGCGATCAACTGATGTATACTTAACTACGAAAAATCCTTCTGGCCTGAACCGACAGAAACAGATAGCCTCCCTATTCCTTGGTTTTATTATTTTAGCTAATTTTACTGGAAAACACGAAGGTAGAACGCGTGGAACCTAATTAAAGAAGATTCAATCCCAGTTCTCCTCAACATTGAATTTGATTGAGAATATCGCCAAATTAGTCCTCTACAGCCAAGTTGGCTTCATTTAGGGCAAACTATTTTGGTCGCCATATTTGGCGATATTTCGCCAACTGAGAATAGGAACAATGGTTACAACAATGAAAGAAAATTTGCCGAAACCATGTTAACTAAAACTCATAAATTAAACCCGTTTATGGATGAATTCTACTGTCTTGCTTGGAAATGTCAGCCACCCTAAAATTTCAAACCGCTATATCTCAGCCCATTTTTTAAGATAGAGGCAAAACAAAAATTGTTCCGAATTCTCCGGATGAAGGCCGAACATTTAACGAAAAAAACTTTTATTATTTCTAATTTTTTTTGCACATCTTTTTGAATTTTAAATCTTTAAATAGCTATCACGGCGCCCCCTTTCGTTGAAATATCCCCAAATTCTAATAGAACCTGCTTGCCATAGCCAAAAATATAGTAAAAAAAATGTGGTTTAATTTGAAGCATAACTTCATACACTTTTCGATGGTACAATAGTGAAAATGGAACAAAAATATTTATGGAACAAAAATTTTTTGATTTTGGGTATAGTTGTTTTATAAGCGGACATTTCCAATTTTGGAACCGTTGGAACCGGTTCAGAAAGTCAAAGTACCCTTATATAAAAAAACTGATAACAAAATCGAAAAAGTAAAAACTAACAACGTTAGAGATCGACGTCAGCTATACTATGCAAAAAACATCATTTAACCCCTTCAGGGGCAAAGCACTCTTGTAGCTAAAATATTGAAATGATTGATTGACACCAGGATTCACGAACGAACTTATTTTAAAATAAGTAAAAGCTTTTTGTCATGTACCTTATACATTCAAAATTTGATTATAAAATTCTGGTGTCATTGTGGCATCTTGGGATTAAAATTAAGTGGTATATATAATATACCGGTGACCTTCAAGGGGATAAAAATATTAAAATGCGAGCGAGAAATCTGCCAAGAATCTTCCCATAGACATTAGCTTGCAAGTTTTTTCGCATGACTGATGTAGGCTCTTAAGACTAGCCTTGAAAATTACAAATGTTGAAATCCATATTTAGACTCCTTTTCCATTTAATATATATTTATCCGGAAAAATCTATCCAAAAAACGGTCGTTAGATTATATAATTGCTATAATTAAACAATTTTAGTTTACAAATTCGGTTTTTAAACTCAGTAATACAGAACTAATATGACTCCATCTTAAATATGACGTAATCACCATGGCAACCTAAAATCATTACCTATCATGGGATATCATTGAATTAATTACGTATGATAGAATTTAATAGAATGAAGAAAACTTTTATTAATATTTTTTAAAGTTTTGATTCTATTTTCATAAAATTTGAAATGACGTGACAAAATTCTACAAAGATTATATATATTAAATTTCAAACCATTCGGTTGGGTAGTTTTTGCGCTGTTATATCCTTACAGGCGGACAGACAGAAGGACGAGACGACGAGAAGAGGTGCTACGTATTTATAAAATTACGAACGCACCTAAAAATGGAATTTGTTTTTAAATCCTTACCAATGGGCTGTGACTACTGTTAACCCTTTGTGATCCAAGAAATCCGATTAAAAATATATTTACTCAGATATTAGAATACATCATTTAAGCATGTAAAATATATATAAAACAAATCTGAATGTATAGTTAAAAAATTATTCACTACAAGGTACTTTTTTCACACCTGCAATTAACAACAAATTACATACTTCTTATAAATATTGTCAATTTTCTAATACAAAATTGTAAATTGTACAAACTAATATTTGTGAAATATTTATTTTGAGACGTCTACAGTCTTTTTAATTTTACAAAATTTACAAAATTAATTTTAGCCATAACGATGCGAAACTGCTCAAATGATATATAAAACATTGCAATGAAAAATTAAGTAACAAGGGGACCGCCAAACATGATGCGCACAGATTTTGATGATTTTAAAGTATGTTGTAGAGGTCATACCCCTAATTATTCAGGTCAAAGGTTTCCTTCAAATGGGCTTTAGTTTTCAAGAAATTTCAGGTTGAAGTTCAGCATGCATTTCAAATACCCATTAGTTCACGAATTTAACAAGGTATCCGTGGTGCAGAGCTAGCGCTCTCGATTTGAGAGCCGGGGATGAGGGTTCTGTCCTCGCCTGTGACTTTTACCTTTTTTTAATAAATTTTACATATTTGTCGCGTTGTAAGTTTTATGCAGAATAATGAATTCTGCATCTTTGAACTTTTTGATATTTTTCTAATAAATTCTATTTACATTTTCGAATTTTTCTTGAAAATTTATAGTTTTTGCGCAATTTTTATTCTAATATTTCGGTTGACGAAAATCCAAACTAATTTATGTCTTGATATCTCGTCTTTTTAAAATGATTATTGTTTACATTTATGCATATTTACTTATTTATTTACCGTATTTATGGAATAATGCATTTTTTTTATTTGCATTTACAATTTTAAAAAATTTAAATGATTAAGAAAAAATTAACAAAATAATATATCCTTTTAATATTTGATTTGTTCTAAATATATTGAAATATGTTAACTGCTGAAATACAAAAATATTTATCATCACCGACATCGACAATTTTAGTTTATTAAATATGGAACTAATTGTGTGATACATATCGCAAAAATACTCTAAACAAGTTCCGCATTAAAAGTCGTCTTTAAATACATTTTTTTACGTAAATTGTTTTAGCAATATTGGAAGAATGTGTAAATTAGCATATTATATATTCTTTAAATACTTAAATTGTGATAAATATATTAAAAGATGCATTAAATTTGAAAAAGAAATTATTTCAAACGTGGTAAATGTCTGCAAAGGAAGCTAAACGAAATTGATAAAAAGAAAAATTTATTTATTCTGATATTACCGTAAAAGTCATTGCAGAAGATTTTTTTTTTCGGATATTTTTTATATGTATTGTAATTAACAGACGATTTTTCTTTTCTAGTGGAATTTTTCTGTATGGCATCGACTTGTTAGAATGAAAAAAAAAATTAATTGTAATATATAATTTTTTATTTGTGCAAATCAAAAATGATGTTGAGTTTGAACTTTACAGTTAAATGTATTTAAATAACATAAAAAATATATATAACTGGCTAACTCTTGGATATAAGAGTTATTGCTTTAATATTTTATTACTCCTTTCAAAATATGTTGTTGGAATTACCTAATAATACATACCTTTAAAAGATTTGAAATAAAAATATTTTGTATAAATTAAAATATACATATGTAATGTTTGTGCTGGTCTGGTGTGGGTTTTGTCAAAGACTCACACTTTTTAAGACATCACAATTTTAATAATATACAGCACAAAACGACAAAACACAAAACACAATAGAAAATCAACATTTGGTCTCGGGACGAGATCCATTCTCGAAACTAACTATTACAACTCAACTACATCTACAGAGTTACAGAACCGCGAAAAGTTACTCGCTCTCTTCAGTTCAGTTCGGACTTGGCAAAATATCTGCTAAAAGTGGCAATAGCGCCATCTATACGTTGTTTCATTTAGGGAAAGGCAGTTATTTTGTTATAGCCTCCCCCTCTGGTTCCGAAGTCGTCCCGACGAGGAATCAGAAATTTTAGGCGGTCGACCACGCTTCCGTAGCGGTTGCACGGGCAATTCATCAGCACCTCGATATGGACTGAGTGCGGATGTGTGGTAAGTGCCTACCGAAATGTTAGGATTATTTGGATGAGCAATTTCATACGTTGTTAATGATTTTTGAGTTAAGATAGTATACGGACCATCACGGCGCGGCATGAATTTAGCACTCCGTTTTTGTTTAGCGTTACTAAGTGGATGTAAAGTCACCCACACCTGATCTCCAGGATTGTAATTTGGACCTGCTCTACGCTTCCTATCCGCATAGAATTTACGTTTATCTTTCTTTTCTTCAACTAGATCATGTACTCTAGATGAAAAGTTTGCGAAATTTTTAAGGTATGGGGTAATTTCAGGGACGAAATTATCGTTATGAATCACAGTTCTTAAATCATGCGTAACATCGTCGAGTGTACGCATCTCACGCGCAAATTGCAAATATGCGGCCGTTTGACCGGTAGTTTCACATTTTGCGGAATTCATTGCAAACCTAACCGCTGGTAAGCGCTCTTCCCAGGAGCTATGGTCGTCTCCTACTAAAATGGCAAGTCGAGGTTTTAAATCGCGATTTTTACGCTCAACAGGGTTCGCTTGAGGGTGATAAACAGGTGTTAGACTTTGTTTAATGTCCAACAGATGACATAATTGTTGCATGACATCGCTCACAAATTGGGGTCCATTATCATTAACTATTCTTCTGGGTAAGCCATAACGTAAAAATATTTCATTAAGGAGAGTTAATGCACATTCCCTAGCAGTAGCCTGTGATAATGCAAACAGCTCCACCCACCGTGTTGCACAATCCTCAACAATAAAAATCCATCTTTTTCCAGTTTTACTTTCTGGAAGAGGCCCAAACAGATCTATCGAGAGAGTTTCTAGCCTTTGAGCATAAATTGGAGTTTGCAGCAGTCCAGCTGGTTTTTGATTTGAGGCTTTATACCGGTTGCAATCAGGACAAGCTTTAACATAATCTGATATGAATTTTCTCATGCCGGTCCAGTAATATCTTTTAACAATTCGACGGAAAGTTCCTTCGGCGCCATAGTGTCCAGCGGTCGGAGCATCATGGTATTCTTTTAGGATTCTTTCACGGTCATGAGTTGGAACTACCAACTGAGCTTCTTCGACTTCAGAGTCAGGGGCGTATCGATACAGTACACCCTGATTCATTAGATAGCCTCTTTCAGTCCAATTAACTAAATCCGTAGTAGGGGGGTTAGTTTCAAAACCATCTATAATTTTCTTCAGTTCTGGATCTTTCAACTGTTCTTCTCGAATGTCTTTAGAACTTTTAATGGGAAAGTCCACTATGACAGTATTCACTTCACATGAATCTTCTGTACAATCTGGGCGGGATAGCATATCCGCAACTACATTTGCTTTTCCTGGGATATACTCTATTTTTAGATTGTAGGTTTGTATCTGCAACGCCCATCTGGCCAATCTACCTGATGGAGATTTTAGGCTCATCAACCATTGGAGAGGTTGATGGTCCGAGGCTACTGTGATTTCAGAACCTTCAATATAGCCTCGAAATTTATTTAGAGCCCATACAACGGCTAAGGCTTCACGCTCTGTGGTAGAATAGTTTCGCTCAGCAGGATTAAGAAGTCTGCTGGCATACTCGACAGGATGTTCCTCAGATCCTTGGCCCTGGAGTAGAACTGCTCCAAGAGCATATGCACTGGCATCTGTTCGAAGAATGAATGGCTTTGTCATATCAGCTTGATGCAATATAGGAGTGGTGACGAGGCATTGCTTTAGAGTGGCAAAAGCTTTTTCTTCTTCAGTTCCCCATTTCCACTGAACTTTCTTTTTAGTAAGATTACTTAGTGGACGTGAAATATCAGAAAAATGTTCGATAAATCTACGGTACCATGAACAAGTTTGTAAGAATGATTGTACCTGTTTTACAGTCTTTGGAGAGGGTATTTTCATAATGGCTGCAACTTTCTCTTGGTCAACTTCAATGCCTTTGCTTGTAATCCAATGTCCGAGATACTTGACTCGCGAACGAGCAAAGTAACATTTGTCACGGTTAGCATGAAGTTTAAACTTGGACAGTCTCTCAAACACTAATCTTAAATCGGAAAGATGTTGCTCAAAAGTCGATGACAGAACAATGATATCATCCAAGTATGTCAAAATTTTAACGTTGTTAAATCCATACCGGAATTTATCCATTAGTCTCTGAAACGTTGCAGGAGCATTGCGTAATCCAAAAGGCATTCTAACAAAGCGAAATGTTCCAAATGGACAAATGAAAGCTGTTTTATCTCTATCAGCGGCACTCACATTAACTTGGTGGTAACCAGATTTCAGGTCAATGGTTGACATGTAAGCTGTAGGAGTAGCATCCTGTAATAAATCATCCAATCTGGGGAGTGGATAAGTATCCGGAGTCGTAATTGCATTCAGCTTTCGGTAATCTATGCATAGACGCATTTCACCATTAGGTTTTGGTATAAGAACAACAGGAGCTGCGTATGGGGATTCACATTCTTCAATAATACCGTTTTCTTGTAAAACTTCCAATTCTTTCTTTAATAATTCCTTCTTCATAGGTGACATTCGATAGGGTGGACCAGCTACTGGTGCATGGTCTCCAGTAGGAATATGGTGTTCTATAAAAGGAGTGGGCTCTCCCCCTGGTTTGAACACATCTTCATATTCTCGTAACAATTCGCTTAATTCTTCTCTTTGGTTTTCAGGTAGCTGATTCCCCTCTTCCTCACGTAACACGCATGAATTAAACTCGTTTGGTACTTTCTGCAGAAGCACTGGGTCATCATCAGAAGAAAAGTCATATACTTGATGAGGAAAATCATTAAAATACCATTTCCGGTTCTTTATATCAAGGACAGTTCCTGCTTTTTGTAAAAAGTCTATACCCAACAAAGTGCGATTTCCTTTTGCTTTGGGCAAAACAATTAATTCAGTTTGAAAAGATTTTCCTTTAACTTGGATAGTTACTTCAGTGTATAGAACTTCACCATCAAGTTTACCTCCATTAGCTAGAGTCATTGTTATCACTTTGGACTTAAAAGAAACTCCTTGGCCTTTTAATAAATTATACAAAGTTTCTCCAGCAATAGAATTAGTTGCACCTGTATCGATACACGCTGTACCGTAAAATTCATTTATATGGACATCCAAGATGGGAAGGTGGGCAGAGTCTGCTACACAGGTATAGAGATCTACGCTATTAAACTCTTTAGATTTTGTTTTAAGAGAGGGATTACACTTAGGACATTTCGAACGAATAACCCCGGGATTCCCACATCCATAACAAGTTACAGTTGCATGTTTGTCATTGTTTACATATCGCGAGTTTATATATTTTGGGGAAGGGGTAGTATTTTTATAATTTCCAAAATGTTCGTTAGCTTCAGTTTTGACTATTTGATTTTTAGAGAATTCCTGACCATTTGAAGTTTTCGGGAAAACATATTTCTGTGTTTCACGCGTTTTTGAATTACTTGCTGATTTTTGAGAATGTGGTTTGATATTTTCGTATATGTCAAGCTTTTCTGCCAACACGACAGGATCATTTAGTTTGTCCCAACCATCTAAATAATGATTCTTATATTCTGGTGGGCACTTTCTTTTAATCTGATCAGCAATTATAAGTTCTTTTAACTTTTCAAATGAATCAATTTCTAATTCCGATAACCAACCCTCAAAATAATTTCGAATTTCAAAGTAAAAATCTTTCCATGTAGAATTTTCTCTTTTCTGATTACGGGTGAACAATACCCTAAACCTCTCTGCTGTTAACCTAAATCTATTTAACAGTATGTCGCGAATATGTTCATAATTTTTAAACATTGTTTCAGGCTCTCTTGCTATAAGTTTAGCAATATCGTTTGGAAGAACGCCAAGTAATTGTGAAACCCAGAAGTCTTTAGGGACACTTAGCAATTTCATCTGACGTTCAAACATTGTCAAAAACAACGACATATCATCTTTTTCGGGAATAAATATTGGTAGGATATTTTTAATATCTATGCGCATTTGATTGAAATCCAGTTGATTCTGTGGAACAGTTGTCGCGTTAGGGGTTTGAGCTTGTAGTTTAAGTTTTTCTAGTTCATACGCTCTCTCATCCGCGACACGCTTCTCCTCCAACTTTCGTTCTTCCGCGACACGCGTCTCATCTAACCTTCGTTCTTCTGCGCTTTCCTGTTTCTTTCTATCATCCACTATAGTAAGGAATGCCTCTTTCACAAATTGCTCATCATCTTTAAATAGAGCGCACTTTATAATTTTATCACGTAAGACCGCAATTGTATCACCTGTATCCGGAGCAATGTCTAATTCAATAGCTAAATTATATAAATCAATTTTTTTTCCCTTTGCCAGAAACGTCATTTTTCTCAAAGCAGTTATTTCAATTTTCTATACCCAGAATACTTAAATTGCAAAATTATATGTAATTCTTGACCTAAAATCACTAACAAAACAACTACCTTCCCTTTACAGGTAACTATAAGCAGGTAAATATAAACAGATAAATATATCAAACTTTTATAACCACTTGATAAAACATATAGGAAATAATTTAATAACATACTAAAATTTACTAGCAATTAACCATGAGCTCATTTAAATCTCTATACGAAATATTAATATTCAGCCATTTACCAATTTAACTTACCGTATATAAAACTTTCAATTCAAACACAAGTATTATAGATAATCTGAATTTATCACCAATAAAGATAAAAGCAACACAATTTATAAATAAAATACTTACTCTACATCTTAAAAAAATTATATGAGAAATAATTATAGAAAGTTATTGAAATGACGTATTTTATAGAGCTAAATAAATAAAGATAAAATGTATTTTACTTAAAGAACATTTCATTTAAAAAAAATGTATATATTATCAAAGGAATAATATAAATATTTTATGTCATTAATCTTACGTAACTTACCAAAACCAATGAACAAAACAAAACAAAAAAATATATATATACACCGTTTAAAGAAAGAAATAAAATAAAACAAAACCGCTAAGCTCTGGATCCAGCAAAAAAAAAATTCTTCCAAACTTTTATAAACATAACAAATAAATTAGAAATAGATGATCATCCCATAAAATAAAGAGAAAGTTAAAAAAAAAAATTTAAACGCGTAACTTTCATTCACTAAAAACAGCAGCGAATAGATGTAAGATTTTTTGTTTTTCTTTTCGAGGTCAAACTACATCACACTTGAAAACACTAAACTTTTAATGCTGAAAACAAATAAGGCAGGTTGCGGTGATTTTTCACAGTATAGTTTCAAAATCAGAATGATTTTTTTTTTTCCTGATGAATGAAAAAGAAGTCACGTGAATTTCCTTCAAAATTAGCTATCGGGCGGATGCTTCACAAAATTTCACAGCATAAATAATAAATAGGATGGTTCTAAATAATTTCACAACATATATGGAATATTTGTTGAATATACACGTTGGATTACGTAGACGATTCACAAATTATCGTGATGATAAATCGTTTTAAAACTTCTTTCAAAACGAAACTAGGATGGGCGGGTAAAATGTAGAATGCATACGATTCCTTCACTTTAAAAGACTCGAAACCAGGATGGTTCACGATTGAGGACGATTTTTAGAAACTTTGAAACCGGGGTGGTTTCCTTTTAATCTCACTTTTAATTTCACAAACAACACAGAATGACTCTTTTAATTTCACACATAACAGATCAGCATTGCACTGAAAGACTTCACAAACACTTGAATCAGGATGATTCCTTGAAACACAGAACCAGGCCAGGCCGGACGGTATAAAATATTCCACAGACCTTCAGAATCGGGACGATTCTTTCATTCGAAACCAGACGATTTTCTCTTCTTTTACGTTGGGCGCCATTTGTAATGTTTGTGCTGGTCTGGTGTGGGTTTTGTCAAAGACTCACACTTTTTAAGACATCACAATTTTAATAATATACAGCACAAAACGACAAAACACAAAACACAATAGAAAATCAACATTTGGTCTCGGGACGAGATCCATTCTCGAAACTAACTATTACAACTCAACTACATCTACAGAGTTACAGAACCGCGAAAAGTTACTCGCTCTCTTCAGTTCAGTTCGGACTTGGCAAAATATCTGCTAAAAGTGGCAATAGCGCCATCTATACGTTGTTTCATTTAGGGAAAGGCAGTTATTTTGTTATACATATATATAAAATTCATTTAAAATTTCATAAAGTTAAAAAAATTATTCTTTTAGAACGGTTATTAAAATATAAAGGGTAAATAATAATAATAAAAAAATAAACAAAATCTAGACATAAATTAGTTTGGAATTTCGTCAATAGAAATATTAATTTCAAAACTGCACAAAAAAAAAAAAAAAAAAAAAAAAAAAAAAAAACCCTGTAAATTTTCACGAAAAATTCGAAAATGTAAATAGAATTCATTAGGAAAATATCAAAAAGTTCAAAGATGCAGAATTCATAATTCTGCATAAAACTTGCAACGCGACAAACATATAAAATTTATTAAAAAAAGGTAAAAGTCACAGGCGAGGACAGAACTCTCATCTCCGGTTCTCAAATCGAGAGCGCTAGCTCTGCACCACGGAGACCTTGTTCAAGATCGCGAACTAATGTTTATTTGAAATGCATCTTGAACTTTAACCCGAAATTTCTCGGAAATTAAAGACCATTTGAAGGAAACCTTTGACCTGAATAATTAGGGGTATGACCCCTACAACATACTTTAAAATCATCAAAATCTATGCGCATCATGTTTGGCGTCCCCTTGTAAGTATCGCTGTCTGTTTAGAATTCTTTGAGCAATTTATGTTAACTGCTGTGTTGGAAGATAGCAGCAATAAATAAAATCCTCTCTTAAAGCTCGTTGTATAAGCAACACTGCTGTTTGGGCTTGTTACAGATATGCAACGCGGTGATGCACTGGATTAAAGGAAAATATTTTTGTCCTTCTTTTACTGAAACATTCAGACATTGATTCACTTATTTAGTCAGAATTTCTCAGATGTTAAAAAAATTCTGCAATTATTATTTTCATTAGAATTTTTTAAAAAATTAATCTACTTTCCAATCTTTCTTTAATTCTCATTCTTTTCGTGTAGTATACGAATTCTTGACTGATATTTGCAGCTTTTTGAAAGAAAGGCATTTGAAATTTTGAATTTAAAATTTGCATCTTTTTACTTTCTATGTCTTGTCCACATTTTTAAAGTTGCACCAAATCTTATTTGATATATAAGATTTTTTATCCTATAAAATTTAAAGCTTAATATTGTGAAGTGTCGCAAGATACATTTTTTCGTTCCGAGTTCTGAAACACATATGAAACGCATATTTTGAATTGCTTTTCCTGGCAATTTTATGCAATAGAGAAAAATTCATAAGAATGTATCAAATATTACTTTTCCTTACATTTTTTTAAAGAATTTGTTGTATAAAGAGAAGTTTTACGATATAAACAAATGTCACGTTATAGATTTTAAATACAAATAAGAAGATTTTATTTAAAAGGTATTTTTTTCTTATTGTTATTTTATATGTGTTGATAAGATGTTTGATATTTGGATGAAATTAAAATTCAGCGCTCTAATGGATTCCGAATTTCTGTTTTAAGGAAAACAAAAAAGAAAACTCATGCGTCAAGGATAGATTATAAAACACTTTCAAACACATCCAAAATACTGTAACAAAACTTCACAGTTTAATAAGTGGAAATATATGTCTAAGTAAAAAGTTTTCAAAAGCATAAAATAATCTTGTTGGAGTACAACCCCAGCACAGTCCAACACAAGTAAGTATGGACTGCAGAAGTTGAACTCTAGTTTTTTTTTTTTTTTTTTTTTTTTTTTTTTCGAATGCCGTTCTCGCGTCTTTCTCTTTTTATGCCAATTTTTAAAAATCTAAATCTTGTTTCTTAATCGAAATACGAAAAAACAAAAACAGCCCACTTAATCGGCGTATATTTCCTTTCTAACTACGGTTTTGGTTTGAACAAATATTAATATTAACCGTTTCAACAAAATTGTTTTCTCAATACCAATTTCGTGATTTCCTTTTTTTATCCCATTTTTAAGAAACAGCATCCGCTTTCCTTAAAGAAATAGAAAAAAAATCATTTATGAATGATACTTTTGACCTTCTAACGTTGTTTTAGTTTAAAAAAATATTATACTTTATTTAAAAATAATAATTCTGGAAGTCCTTTTAGTCCGGGTGCTGAGTATGAAAAACAGCAAATCGTGATAAGAATATCCCGATTGGTCAGTATCTACTTTAAATTAATAAGATTTAATTAATTATACTTTATATTATACTCGTTTAATGCATATAAGAGAGGGAGAATGTTGTAAATTCAAAGGAATTCAAGATGGCGGCTGTAATTGAAAATGACGTCATTTTTTGGACTTCTTGCAATTTTTTTACAATTTATCGTATAAAAGTGTGTTTAATGTTAATTTAGATGTATTCAGTTGAAAAATGTCATTTTTAACATTTTCCAACTTAGTTGAAAATTATTTATGAATTCAGTTTGTTTGGCCGCCGTCTGTCTGGCCATGCTGTAACTCTCGTAAATATACCCGATGATCCAGTTAATGTAAATATGTTATTGCAGTATACCGTAACAAGCTCACTATTGAAAAAAAAGTGTGTAGCATTTATAGTTCGTTTACAAGCACACTCAAAAAATTTCGTTACATTATATGGTCTTTGAATGAAAATCTTTTTCTACGGGTTTTAATGTTGTTAAACACTTTGAAACATATTGAAATTATTATACTGCATTTTCATTTCTATCTAAACTTCAAACTTCCATACCTAGCAATATTTTAAATATTTCAGAAAAGTTCATAGTATTGTTGTACAGTTCAACAAGTAACAGTATAAGTGTCAATGATGGAAGACAATAATTGTTTTATGATGAAAAATCGCCCTGTTGATCATCTTCCATCAACCTAGGGTGTAATAAAACAACATGATGCGACAACACTATGCTTTCCAAACGGGGTACATTTGTGGACAAGAACATGAGGGTGAAATTTCTCCATTCTCTCCAAACGAATGAGAATGGAGGTTGAATAATTTATCGCAGAAAATAAAGCATGTCGAAAATGCCAGAGATTGCAGAATATTGTGAAGAGTTAATAAAATGTATGTGCAAAATCTGTAAGAATAAGTGTGGCTGTAGAAAGGTTGGATTATCTTACACATTATTGTGCAAAAGAAAAAACAATTGTGAGAAATAACGTGACACAAACTGAAGTTTTTATATTCTCTAATTTTACATGTAGCGTTAAATTTTTAAATATCTTGTATAAGTAAGCATACAAAAATACTTTAATAAATGTCCTATTTTCATTTTAAGCCTATTTCCGATATTAAAAACGAAAGTTTTCGCTTAAAAAACATCGAAATTAACATAAAAAATCTTTTTATATGATGGATAGTAATAAAACTGCAAATAATTAATTGTGAATAACAGCCATCCATCTTGAATTCATATAACTTTTGTTGATGCCTCCCCTTCTTATATGCATTGTATTAATAGAAAGTAGATACTGACCAATCGGGATATTACAAATTACGGTTTTTTATACTCAGTACCTCCCCACTATTAACAGTTGATTTAGCTGATGATCTATAGAAATTATACACAAGTTGAAAACGTAGTGTGCTCTTAGACAGTATTGTAACAGTATTCTTTTCTTTTGTGTGTCACTGTAAATGAACGATAAATACTATCCACAATATACTATTTAGTAAGTATCTTAGAGTGCATCGCATTGATGTATATCAATTCCAATGTTTTTCAAAGAATATACCATCATTAAAATGCATTGCATACGAATTATCCTATAGACCATATTGTTACGGAAATGTTTTGAGTGCCCCATAAACGAACAATAAAAGCTACACACTTCATATTCCGAACATGTTACGGTAAACTTCAATATCATATATAAAAAACATGGCAATCCGAGTATATTTTCGCGAGTTAGATTACGGAAAGGCAAGCGGGCAGACAAACAGACAAACAGAATTCCTAAACAATTTTAACTACCTTGAAAATTATTACAAATGACATTTTCGACCTAAAATCACCGAAATGGACATTAAACTCACTTTTATCTGAAGGAGTGTAAGAAAATTCAGAAAAGTACGCCATTTTCAATTACAACCGCCATCTTGAATTTCTATGAGTTTGCATGATGCCTACCCCTCTTATATGCATTGTATTTATATAAAGTAGATACTGACCAATCGGAATATTCTTATCATGATTTGCAGTTTTCACCTTCTTTTGGTCGTATAACACTCGGACTATTTCAGGAATTCGCCATAAAATGTTTTTTCTCAATGATTTTCCAGAATTCATAAATCGGAAATCTCTATATGGTTGGAACTCCGCTTTCAAAATTGAAATACCAAAAAATATACATATCATTTGGAAATGGTATTGATGTCTGCATTATTTGATGTCTGCACTTTGTATTGATCTCTGCGTTTAAAAAAAATATTTTCTGGTAAATCTTGCAGGAAATCGCAAGAATTTCTTTTTTCTGAGTGATTTCTCAGAATTCACTTCATGTTTGAAGAGAGTTGTGTAAGGAAGTTTTTGAATCGAGAATGGAATATATCATTTTATGTTTTATAAGAGCATAAGGGCGATTTTATTATTTACGTTTCCTGGGGAACTATTGGTCTGAACTAAAAGTTTAATATATCTAAATGTCAGAAATTAATTCGGCAATCATTATATCGTAGGCTCCGTATTTAGTTCGGAATGATTTTCAGTTAAAAATATAAATTCATGCAAAGTCATAACATTTAATATTATTATCACGAGTCCGGATAACGCCGGGTTCGTTCATCTAGTTATTAAATAGAGATATTTCTTATTTTTGTCACGAATGAATTTGAGGAAAAACTTGGGAAAATATTAAGCTGCTCTTCTTTCTAACATATTCACATATTCTATTTTAAATGTAAACAAAGATGAAAATATCATGCATACGGCATAGATTAAAAAACATTTACCAATACTAACTATGAAATTTCGTTTTTTTTATACGATGAAATGCGATTTAAAAAAAAGACAATTTAATGAAACACAGCCCAGAAAAAATTCATTTTCTGCAATTCCTGTCCACGTCCGGTAATGTAAGCGAATTCTTTCGTTCAAACCTGTATGTGATCTTATAATTTATACATCTAGGTTAGATATAGGTTACAAATACATACCACAGCTGAGAAACACTATTATCTAGAGTCGTCCAATTATCGAGAACGACAATTATCTAGAGTCGTCCGAAATGTAAATGATTTTTTTTAGTGTGCCTGTAAATGTCCGATAAAACTAGGTAAGCCGTTAAGCGAGACCAACCGCCATACCTACCTTATCTTGAACCTATAAGGAGCACGACCAAATGGGCCCAGTTTACCCGGGAAACCAAATAGGTACACTCTATGGTGAAAAGTAGCACAGCAAAATGCACGACAATACACCTGCAATTCTTACTTCAAAAGGATGCCTGATCGCCCCAACAGTCAGTTCCAAAAGCTGGAGAAACAAACCGTATAGTTCGGGGAGTATGCTAACTCGCTCCGAGAGGCCCGAATAACTGGACACCCACAAGGCGCATGGCTCGAGACCTTATCCCATAGTTCGCCAACACGACGTTGCTTTACCAGAGCTTTTAGACATCAAAATTTATGAGAGGTAGTAACTAGCCCGTCGGCTGTGGATAAAGAAAAGGAAAAAAATCTCGGGAGGTTGTGGAAACCCTCTCTCTACACATAGACTTGTACTTGCTCCGCCGCAGTCTGAAGTGGGCGCTCGTGAGCCTCCAGATGGCTCCCCGCTCCTGCACAAATTCGAAATCACAGGTCGGTACCACACGGCGCCCGACCTCCGAATTTAAACTTCCCTTGAGGCAGCATGGCACATGAACACCGAGACGTTCTTGCCTGTACCAAGATAATAATAGGCTGGTACCAATATAATAATATAGGCACTGTTCACGATCTCAGAGTACTGCAAAAAGCTCCCTCGCAAGCGCCATAGGGGCGCACCCGCTCGGGGATAATATCGGCAGTGGTTAGGGAAAAGGAAGGATTCTCTCGCGAGTCAATATGCATATGAAAATGTACTGCGTTTACTGTCAAAGAAAAATATTTCTAATCTCCCTTTATGTAAAAATAAATCATGGAAATAATTTATTTTTGTTATAAACTGTTGTAATGAAATTTTCAGAAAATTTAAAGACTATTTCTAGAAATTTTTAATCTTCAATCTAATGGATTTGTTATAACACATATTTGCTATAGCTGAACTTTATTGTATATTTGTTTAATTCGTATTGGATTTGTTGTGTTGAAATAGAAATTGTACAAGTTCTGCTAAAACTATAACCAAAATAAAATAATATTTCATGAATTGTACTTTATGAATTGTATTTTATAACAATATATTTTTACAAGCTGTAAAAATGTATAAAAACATTTAGAGGTTTTGTTGCGAATTAGAAATCAATAATCTCTATTTCAGACGAAGTATATATTTGTTGTTTTCAATTCCATTGTAAAAAAAAAACAGTTCAAACTGAGATATAATAAATATAAAACAATATTTTCTATATTATATTTCAAAATAATACTATTTTTTAATCTATAAAAATGTATAAATATTTTTTTAACAGTTAATAAACGTCAGTCGTTATCATAGACCGAATCTATTTCGGTTAATTCCGATTGCAGTACTAAAACAAGAATGAAAAATCATGCGCCAAACATAGATTAAGATACGCTCTCCGACACATCCATAAAAATGTAACGAAACTTCCCAGATGAAAGAAGGTGAAAGAAGATATGTAAGTAAGCAATTTAGAAAACACATAACACCTTTAAATATCCATTTTGAGAAATTACTGTCCATAGTCCCAAAAGTAGGCGATTTACTTTATGGCGTCCTGCATATAATCATAGATTTGAATGTAGGGGAGTGTAGCCATATATCGATCGCTGATTTATGGACTGCTGCAGTTTTGCCATTAATTACAGAAAAAGACGCCATCTACTCATGAAATCCTACTCATCAGAATGACGTCATTTGTGATTAGAAGAAGCAGCCGCCTTCCACATGCTGTTTTCAGACAATTTTAAAAAACCTAAAATTA
Organism: Maratus michaelseni; assembly: GCA_963931845.1. Taxonomy (NCBI): domain Eukaryota; kingdom Metazoa; phylum Arthropoda; class Arachnida; order Araneae; family Salticidae; genus Maratus; species Maratus michaelseni. Next base: position 219,025,374 of record OZ007596.1, read on the forward strand.
GCTGTTTTGATCTCATTTATTCCTACTAAACGGAAGAGAATACTTCAAAACTAAGGTAAATTTTTATGTTTTCATATCTATACATATAAAAATTCATGTGTTTATTGCACACATTTTTCACGCAAATTTGTTTGCTTTCGTTTTTGTTCTTAGTCTTCATATTATATGACATGTTTTAAAAAATAGCGTTTTTGCTTTAATTGGATCAATTTGAGTTGTTTAAATCGGACCAGATATACGATCATAAATTAAAAAAAATATGTAATCAAGTTCGAGGGCTGTTGCCTTCTTTTAACCCTTAAATACCTATTACGTAGAGGCACAAGAATTGGGGCTTCGAACTAAAAATTTCCCTTTAGCAACTTTGCAGGTCCCCCAGCTTTTAATTATCGCTTACAACAGAGCAGCAACCGTTGAAACCGCCGTCCAAGATGTTAAAGGAAGCGGCATTTGGCATCTCTAACAGACATGTTTTTAAACGTCATCATTTTGCAGATGCTTCTGTACTTTTTCCTGACGTGAAGATAGGTACTTCAGATAGATCCGTTGATTCTCCTGCTAGTCTGATTTCGGAGTCAGAGTCAGTAATCATGAAACCTAATAAAACTAAGAAGGTAAAAATTGATGAAAACGACACAGACAAATAGTCTGGAACAAAAACATCAGTGACAGGAAAATATGTTAAGAATATAAGCAAAATAAACATGAGTCATGAAAAACACAACACTCAATTGAATCAAATTCACCTCTGTACTATAATAATTGTTTAAAAACAACACATAATGTCAAACAAAACATATATGCATCGTCTAATAAAAACTTTTACTTTAGGTGCGTTAAAATATACAAAACTGTATTTCACTTTATAAACCTAGTGTTTTCGAGCCGTCCTGACTCATCATCAGGGTTAAAAACATTAACACACAGATACACACAAAAAACACAAATAGTCTGGAACACCGTAAAAACATCAATGACTGCTGAAGACAAGGTCAAACCATTATGAACAGGTCACTAGGGGGGGGGAGCATAGTGAGGGATGTGCCAATCTTATTTAATCTTGAACTATCTGTAAAAGTTTATACCATAATTTAGGGATGTTGTAAGAAACTGAATCATTGCATGCTTTATCTTTCCTGGTTAAAATTTCTATGGATTTACTTATTATTGCTTGATAAAAATAGGATGTGGGTTTAATAATTCTAGCTTTATCAAAATCTATTTTAATCGACTGCTCTTGTTTTAATCTGAAAAGTGCCGTTTTACTTCTATTGTACTTCATATCTGCAATATGCTCTTTTAACCGAATTTTAAATTTCCTTAAAGTCATACCAATGTAGTCTTTAACTTTATAAGATTTCATCCTATTTTCAACTATTTCCGTAGTAACTGGGATTCTATAAATTCCTGCTAAATCTTCAATCGGTATGGGATCAATCTTCTTATGTAGCACCGCATTCAATTTAACTGGAGGGGATGCTATCAAATTTATTTCATATTTCTTTAAATTATATTTTAATTTTACAAAAAGTTTCGGACTATATTGAAATTTGTAAAATTTAGTTGGTTTTCCTATTAATTCTTTTTGTTTTTTATCCTGATATTGATATTGACAAATTAACTTATTAACTAACCTCTCTGAAAAACCATTCTCATTTGCTATAATTTTAATTCTGTCAAGCTCCTCATTGATATAACTATCAGTACACACTGAAAATGCTCTACGGATGTAAAACCTATATGCAGCCAGTTTATAACTTAAAGGTGATGAAGCATCTCTGGAAATAGTATTTTTTGACCGCATATTTTTCCTATAAACTGTCCGATCTATTGTTAAATTACTGTTTTTTATCAGCTCTACATCAAGAAAAGGTAAACGATTCTGTTTTTCCAACTCCAGGGTAAATTGTATTTTTGTATCAATTTTATTAAGTTTAACAACAAAGTCCTTCAATAAATCTATACCATGCTCCCATATAATAAAAATATCATCTGCATATCTACACCAATATGCAGGTTTTTCACTAAAATCATTCATAACCATATTTTCAATGGGTCTTAATTTAAACTCTGAGCATAAACCCGAAATGAGGGAGCCCATTGGTGCACCATCCTTTTGTTTATAATAAATATTATCAAACTGAAAAACGTTATTGTTTTTAATAAGATTAAACCCGGAAATAAGTGTGCTTTTTGTGTTTATGCTAAAATAATCATTACCATTAATAGCTTCTTCCACGAACAAACCCACATCATTCATATCTACAGATGGATATAACGATACTACATCCAAACTCGCAAAAATGCTGTTCTCAGTAATCTGAAAAAGTTTTACTTGCTCAATAAACTCCGTTGTCGATGAAATGACGAACTCTGACTGAGGGAGGATAGTTTTTAATAAGACAACATATGCCCTTTCTAGATAATATGTAGGTCCTATACATTTAGTTACAATTGGTCGAAGAGGGTTTCCTTCTTTATGATCTTTTAAGCGTCCTATAATCCGTGGAGTAACTGCTGTTTTATTAATCTTAATCATGTGTACCATTTCATTTGGCCACCATTTCATTTGTATAAATGATTTAAATGTAAGTGTTCCGAATAAGGACCCAGTTGATTTAATCGCAAGGAAAACACAAGAGATAGTAAATAATGGAAGTTTGCCAAATGAAATGGTACACATGATTAAGAAAATGATTAAGGAAACAAATAACAGTATATTTATAAACATAAATACGTCATCTCATTATTTAAAATTTGACCCCCAGTATTCATCCCCATCAGGAAATCTAGAAGAAGATTTTTTTATCATGGTCCCAACAGATAACAAATTGCAACAATCTGATACTCGGGGGTGGTTTTAATGCACACCTACAAGCATGGGGATATAAAAAAATAACATAAAAGGCGAGATTCTATTGGACTACATTTCACAAAAAGATTTATATATAGTCAACGACCCAAATACTGTATTCACTTATCATCAAAACAACAAATCGGGAACACCTGATCTAACATTCTGCGGCTATTCTTCAAGAAATCAATTAAATTCATGGCAAGTGGATGACAGTCACAATTCCTTGAGCAATCATCTATATGTAACATATAAAATCAATGCTCAACCTACTCTGCGAAATCAGTATCTTTATAAGACGAAATATACGAACTTCAGAAAAATTCAACAGCATATTAAAGAACCACGCCAACAATCTGCAACTTGCTATGGAGGAAATTACTACTCCACAGGATTTAAACAACTGGGTGAGGATTTTTAAGAAATAATAACTTTCATAATGGACTTAACACTGAAAAAGAAAAACAATCTTATAACTTAAAAATCAACTGGTACAGAGACAAACCAAGAGTTCAACGTAATAGGCTTAACGCAATGTACAAGAGAATTGACACCAGCCAGACAACATTATGTACAGAACAAAATATAATAAGAAAAGAGCATTATATAAACAAGATATCAAAACGGACAAATTATTATCATTACAAACATTTTGCTCGACAACAAATGGTATATTTACCGCCCAGCATTTCAACTTCTAAAACAAAAATACCTGAAAAACACGGACTTAATCCACTCAGTACCGGACACTTCAACACAATCAGAAACATTTCTTGAAATTCAAATACGCTTAGTAGACCACCACTTTGGAACACATATTCCGAATAACATCCACACATTCACCAATGACCATTTTTTAACATCACAGGATAAATTAATACATTAGATTTCACTAAGGGAACTCAAATACTGCTCACAAGATCAAGATAACACCAAGGCACTAGGTTGTGTTTTAATTGACAAAAGAGTAGTAAAGAACCTAATAAAATTTTCCGGATCTGATGCTGAACTTAAATTATAAATGCTTTCAGCTAGATCATTTTCCAGATGTATGGAAAAAGAGTCTCGTTATATTCTTTAGAAAAAAGAATAAAGATCCTCAACTTGAAAAATCCTATCGCCCAATAACTTTACTACAAATGTTGGGAAAACTTCTCGAAAAACTAATAAAAACAAGAGTAACGATATCATTGGAAAGCATATCATACCTAGATAATGTTCAATTCGGTTTCCGAAAAGGAAGAAGTACTGTCAACGCAATAAACTTTTTAAAAAATAAAATCACGGAACCACTTTCCTCTAAAAAATATTGTGGCATTGTATCATTCGACATAGAGGGAGCTTTTGATAGCATTGACTAGCACATTATTTCAGATATCACTGACAATTCTTCTCTCCCACCCTACTTAAAATGTCTATTAAAACTACATTTCTAATCGCTTTATAGGTGTTAAATGATTTAAATTTATAGAATGGTTTCAAGCATACAAAGGATACTCACAGTCTTCGTGTCTGGGTCCCCTCCTCTGGCTTCTGGTTGCGGATTACATCGTAAAACAGTATCATAGCAAAGAATCCCTAATACTAGCTTACGCTGATGATTTTGTTATTATAACAACGGGGAATACCAGAAAGGAACTCGAAGAAAGAGCAAATTCAAGAATCACGATCTATTCCAATCTGTGCAATTCTCTAAATTTACAAATCTCAACTCAAAAAACTAAAGCAATCTTATTTTGTAGATATCTTCGGACTCGTAGGAAACTTATATTCAAATTGCAAAATATTAGAATAAATATTACGAAGAACTTTTAGGCTTAGTATTAGATTCTAAATTTAAATGTCTAGACCAGTTTGAAGTTGAAATCTAAAATTTCAACTTCATACTCAGTTTCAAAAGATTTAATTTTTTTATTTACGGAATCAACCCGGATATTTTGAAAATAGGGTTTAGAACGGTTTTTAAACAGATCACTGATGGATACGTGGTTTGGTTTCTTGATTTAAATTGCCGCGGAACACGGAGATTGAAATTAATACAGAAAACTGCTCTATTAAATTTAATAGTGGTATACAGGAGTATGTCCACTGACGCATTATGCGTTCTAACTGGCATTCCTCCAATAATTACTTTTATTCATGACTATAATTGCTACCTAGTAAAAGAAGGACGAAGAATCATGAATGATAAAAGTCAAATATACAAATTAACCAATTTCATGCTAAACTTGAAAACTTACAATTTCCCAATTTATAAACAATTAAAAAATTTAAACATACTTGATGAAATTTCCACAACAACGCTAAATAAATATGACTTAAAAAATACACAGATGGCTCCCTCATGGAGCAAGATACTGCATCAGCATTTACAGTAAACTACCAGAATACATGTATTTACGATAATGTAATCAGACTACATTTATCATCAGAACTCAATTTATCAAGCAGAATTGAATACCATTTTACACTCAATAAATTGGTTCGCATCTTTACAATGTAAAAATATCCTCATCTTGACGGATAGCCACTCATCACTAGAAGCCCTCAAAATAGTGTTTCCACAAAATTATTTAATAACTAATATATATAGCATTTTATTGTCAATTCCCAAAAACAAATAACAATTCCATGGATCAAATAGCACTCTGGAACAGAGGGTAATGAACAAGCAGATTTACTGGCAAAGAGTGCTATCACAAATGACTGTTACAACAAGAAGATAACTCTCTTATTCCAATTTTCAAAAGTTAAATTATTTCTTATACTAAAAATAGTTACAGAAGGGCAGCAAGATTGGTCATATTCATTAACAGGCCGATATACTTACGAAATTTTACGAAAAGTGGGTCTGAACTTTATTTGCAAAAATACAGTCATAGCTTACTAAATTAGTGGACACGGTAGCATCAATTTTAAATAAAATAGGAAAATTCTCTTTCCCAACATGCATATGCCAAAAAAGTTCAGGAACGGTTCTACATTACATATATGGTAATTGTCCTCTAATGAGACATACTTTCAGTTTCAATAAAAATGTCACAATGAGACAAAATCTGAATATAATGAATACAGGAAGTGCTTGGCCCAGGTCTCTGAAGCTATTGACGAACTCCTGCGGCTTCGAGCTCTGTGTTCGTCTCTGTTTGATCCTTTAAACTATGATAAACTAAAAGAAATTTACAACATTCTGAATAAACATTTCTCCTTTATTAAAAAGGATCTATGATCCTTTTTCCTACATTTATAAAGTATTTTTAACAGAATATATTTTGTTTTTGAAATTTGTATATTATAGTTTACATACTGATCACATTTTTGTACTCATACTGTTCCAATTTCAGCTTACTGTTTGAGACATGCAAAATTACTAGTTATGTTATGATTAAGTATTCTTTTCATAAATTTTTAATTACTTTCTTTTATAGTTTTTCTGATATCATTTTTTTTAATATTAAAAAATTTTGTGATCTGAACTAGTGTTGTAAAAACTAACTTTGTACTAATTTTATTTTAATCTCTAATGCAATATTCAACATCTGTATTCTGAAATATGAATTTTCAATAAACATTTACCCTCGAGAAGAAACGTTCCTATGCTTAACGGCTGGATATCCACGAGAGAGTGATTTCATTTCATTTGTTTACTTAGATATCGTATTTGCATATCATAGTCCACCTTATTAAACGGTAAAGATTTGTAAAAATATTTTGGTAGTGTCGGAAAGTGTTACACAATCTATGCTTGACGCATGACTTTTAGTTCTTGTGATATTAATTCAAAGTATAATTCATATATTATATTGGTTTATAAATAAAATCAGTCGATCCATCCTGACCTACCCGGGATAAAGATGTCGGACATATTACCGCTGAACAGAACGTACATGAATATCATTTTTAATGGAAAACTTTAATTTATGATTTTTACAATTAGTGTATTTTCTTAGATGGCCCACCAATTTAAACCAAAAACTGTTTTTGGTACTTTAGTATTAGCTGAATGCCAGTCGTTAATCACAAAAGATTTCTGTATTTATAGCAAACTTTTAAGTTTTGATTGTTTCACTGTTTAAGCGTGTAAGTAAATACTATATGGGGTGCTGGGCCACTAAATTTGAGGATTAAGTGAGGATTCAGGAGGTTCTTCTCCCTCCCCCCTCCGATTTCACTTGATCCTCAGATTGAATGACCCAGCACCCCCATTAGATGAGCTAATAAAGATCATGAAAAATTTTTAATTAAGTAATTTTTCTAATTAAGTAATTTTTTTAATTAAGAAATTTTTCTTTTCTTACTTTTTTTTTTTTAATAATTTTCAAATATCGTGAAATTAAGAAATAAATTACCGTAATGATAATAAATTAAGTGAAATAAAGTAACGAAAGTGATGAATAAGTTTTATTGAAACAAAAGTTTTGAAAACATTTAGTTTTAAAATAAAGAAATGTTTGATGTTTAATGAAATTACTAAATGACATTCATTTTTGTACGCACAAGTTTTTAATGAATTAAGTGAAGGTTTATTTTTTAAATGAAATGTTTTGCTGAAAATAAATAATCAGTTACAAAAACTTTTTAATTATCAGATACTAATGATTTAAAAAATATATATATGGTGAAAGTGTGTTCTCATTGTAACCGTTAGCATGCACATAGTGAATTTATGAAGAGAAAGAATAAGTGTAAAAAGAATAATGTCGAAAAGTTAAAGTATCATACCCAACTACATACGAGAAATGGATAAAATTTAAAGATTTTCCCTACTTTAAATGTTTTTTAATAAATCAGTTACAGTAATTTTTGAGTGATTGACATAAACATAATTTTTCAAAGAACACTTATAAAGGTATTGATAAACTTTCATTAAGTATTTTAAGAAATAACAATTCTATTAAATATATTTACTTACAATAGATGAAGCACCTTAATTATCATCAACGGAGACTTTTAGTTAATGCGTATGCATTCTCGCTTTTTTTTTACAGTAATTGTTTTTAGAAGTTTGGAAGATTCTTGGTGATTATCATGATCTGTAAATGCTATAGGTAGAAAAATCAAACTAGTGAATTTAGTCTCAACTAACTGAATTTAGTCAAAGAAAATAATATTATATGAGTGAATTTGTAAGCGACTACTTTAAGGAATAACTGCATGTTTTTTTAAAGACACTTTCTTAAAAAACATTACAGAATCACTTTAACTTGTTATTTTAAAATATTTAGAAACACTTATGTAACTGATTCATAAAAAATTTTTAGAACAACAGTTTAAAACAAAATATTTTCTATTAATGTTTTGTTAACGAGTGGTTTATTTTCTGTATTAAGTGGTTGGTTTATCGAATTATCTTACATTTAATGCTATTGTTTGAAAAACTAAACTAGTGAATTTAGTTCCAACTTTAATAGAAAATAATATTATATGAATGAATTTTGTAAACGAGTACTTTGAGAAATAACTGCATGTTTTTTTAAAGACACTTTCTTAAAAGACATTACAGAATCACTTTAACTTGTTATTTTAGAATGTTTAGAAACATTTATGTAACTGATTCATAAAAAAATTTTAGAACAACAGTTTAAAACAAAAAAATTTCTATTAATGTTTTGTTAACGAGTGATTGATTTGTTGATACATTATAAGCATGTAATGTAATCTATTAGAAAACACAAGTTTAAAATAAAACAAAAAACCAACCGCTCAAATAAGAAAGCATCCACTCAAATGCTTATAACAACCGCTCAGATAAGAAAGCAACCCATTAAAATACTTATAACGACCGTTCAAATACTTATAACGACCGCTCAAATACTTATAATGACCGCTCAAATACTTATAACAACCGCTCAAAACATGTTTTGAGCAGTTGATTTGTAGTTATAGCTATTTATACATATGTTACATATGTTTTATACATATGTTACATATGTTTTATATGTTTTATACCTATGTTACATATGTTACATATGTTTTATATGTTTTATACATATGTTACATATGTTTTATATGTTTTACACATATGTTACATATGTTTTATACATATGTTACATATGTTTTATACATATGTTACATATGTTTTATATGTTTTATACATATGTTACATATGTTTTATATGTTTTATACATATGTTACATATGTTTTATATGTTTTATACATATGTTACATATGTTTTATATGTTTTATACATATGTTACATATGTTTTATACATATGTTACATATGTTTTATACATATGTTACATATGTTTTATACATATGTTACATATGTTTTATACATATGTTACATATGTTTTATATGTTTTATACATATGTTACATATGTTTTATACATATGTTACATATGTTTTATATGTTTTATACATATGTTACATATGTTTTATACATATGTTACATATGTTTTATATGTTTTATACATATGTTACATATGTTTTATATGTTTTATACAGATGTTACATATGTTTTATACATATGTGACATACATATGTTTGATATGTTTTATACATATGTTACATATGTTTTATACACATGTTACATTTGTTTTATACATATGTTTTATATGTTTTATACATATATTACATATGTTTTATACATGTTACATATGTTACATATGTTTTATACATATGTTACATATGCTTTATACTAATGTTACATATGTTACATACACATGTTACATATGTTTTATACATATGTTACATATGTTTTATAGATATATTACATATGTTACATATGTTTTATACATATATTACATATGTTACATATGTTTTATACATATGTTACATATGTTACATATGTTTCATACATATGTTACATATGTTTTATACATATGTTTTATATGTTTTATACCTATGTTAAATATGTTATATGTGTAACAACTGCTTAAAAAAATAAAGCAACTGTTAAAAAAACACCAATATTGTTTTGCTAACAAGCAATTAATGTATTACTATAACACAACATTTAAAAGCGCAACAGCAAAAAACAAATCATTTCTTTGATTGTCACAATCTATCACATGTTTTTTCACTTTTTATTTAAAAAATTGTTCTAATTGATACGATTTAAGTAATTAACTACTTTTAATTAAAAAATACAAATAATTACTCGCAAAAATCAGTACATACCATTTCAAAAGACGTTCTCACCGAACCAGATAGGTTCAGACAAGAGGCAATAAAGTACACGGTATAGAAAAATCAACTTTAAAGAAGTTCAAAGCGAGAATACGCTAGGTTTACTGTAACTTAGCAAAAAGTAGCTAGCAGAAGTAGGTTAGCAGTTGTCGGTAACTAACTGAAATGTCCCGACAAATAGTCGTACTATACCCGGGAAGAAATAAAGAGGTGACCGATGAGTGAGATCGAACAAGCAGAGCTCAAAATGATCAACATCGCTTAGCCAGCACACACAACAGAATGAAAGAAAAGACGTGTGCAAGCAGGCTTTTTATCTCTGATCAAGATCAGAGATATCAGATTAACCAATCAGAGACAATCATGTGATTAGAATGTGGGTGTATGAAAACATAGCGATGCAGGTGTTATGACGAAATCCTGCGGCAATACCTTTCCTCGACAGTTGGCGACCTCCTATGACATTTCCTTGCTGACAAGCTGGAACCTGCTTAATGTGGGATTGGATGGGGGGAGATAAGACTCACCCTACAGTGCTTAACCAATCACAGACCAGTATGATATGCTAGAGGGCGCTATCACTCTCCTCTAGCGTGATGTCACCGGTCGTGGAAAGGTATTGCCGCAGGATTTCATCATACTAACACCTGCATCGCTATGTTTTGATACACCCACATTCTAATCACATGATTTTCTGTGATTGGTTAATCTGATATCTCTGATCTTGATCAGAGATAAGAACCCTGCTTGCACACGTCTTTTCTTTCATTCTGTTGTGTGTGCTGGCAAAGCGAGGTTGATCATTTTGAGCTCTGCTTGTTCGATCTCACTCATCGGTCACCTCTTTATTTCTTCCCGGGTATAGTACGACTATTTGTCGGGACATTTCAGTTAGTTACCGACAAACTTTTTACTAAGTGACAGTAAACCTAGCGTATTCTCGTTTTCAACTTGCTTAAAGTTGATTTTTCTATATCGTGTACTCTATTGCCTCTTGTCTCAAGCTATCTGGTTCAGTGAGAACGTCTTTTGAAATGGTATGTACTGATTTTTGCTAGTAATTATTTGTATTTTTTAATTAAAAGTAGTTAATTACTTAAATCATATCAATTAGAACAATTTTTTAAATAAAAAGTGAAAAAACATGTGATAGATTGTGACAATCAAAGAAATGATTTGGTTTTTGCTGTTGCGCGTTTAAATGTTGTGTTATAGTAGTACATTAATTGCTTGACAGCAAAAAATATTGGTGTTTTTTTAACAGTTGCTTTATTTTTTAAGCAGTTGTTACATATATAACATATATAACATAGGTATAAAACATATAAAACATATGTATAAAACTTAGGTAACATATGTATGAAACATATGTAACATATGTAACATATGTAACATATGTATAAAACATATGTATAAAACATATGTATAAAACATATGTCACATATGTATAAAACATATGTATAAAACATATGTCACATATGTATAAAACATATGTCACATATGTATAAAACATATGTATAAAACATATGTCACATATGTATAAAACATATGTATAAAACATGTGTATGAAACATATGTAACATATGTAATATATGTAATATATGTATAAAACATATGTAACATATGTAATATATGTATAAAACATATGTAACATATGTAATATATGTATAAAACATATGTAACATATGTAACATATGTATAAAACATATGTAACATGTGTATGTAACTTATGTAACATAAGTATAAAACATATGTAACATATGTGACATATGTAAAAAATATATGTAACATATGTATAAAACATATGTAACATATGTATAAAACAAATGTAACATGCGTATAAAACATATGTAACATATATATAAAACATATAAAACATATGTAATATATGTATAAAACATATGTAACATATGTGTAAAACATATAAAACATATGTATAAAATATATGTAACATATGTATAAAACATATGTAACATATGTATAAAACATATGTAACATATGTGTAAGACATATGTAACATATGTATAAAGAGCTATAACTACAAATCAGCTGCTCAAAACATGTTTTGAGCGGTTGTTATAAGTATTTGAGCGGTCGTTATAAGTATTTGAGCGGTCGTTATAAGTATTTCAGCAGTCGTTATAAATTTTTGAGCGGTCGTTATAAGTATTTGAGCGGTTGTTATAAATATTTGAACGCTCGTTATAAGTATTTGAACGGTTGCTTTCTTATTTGAGCGGTTGTTATAAGCATTTGAGTGGTTGGTTTGTTGTTTTATTTTAAACTTGTGTTTTCTAATAGATTACATTACATGCTTATAATGATTCAACAAATCAATCACTCGTTAACAAAACATTAATAGAAATTTTTTTGTTTTAAACTGTTGTTCTAAAATTTTTGATGAATCAGTTACATAAATGTTTCTAAACATTTTAAAATAACAAGTTAAAGTGATTCTGTAATGTCTTTTAAGAAAGTGTCTTTAAAAAAACATGCAGTTATTTCTCAAAGTACTCGTTTAGAAAATTCATTCATATAATATTATTTTCTTTTAAAGTTGGAACTAAATTCACTAGTTTAGTTTTTCAAACAATAGCATTAAATGTAAGATAATTCAATAAACCAACCACTTAATACAGAAAATAAACCACTCGTTAACAAAACATTAATAGAAAATATTTTGTATTAAACTGATGTTCTAAAAATTTTTTATGAATCAGTTACATAAATGTTTCTAAACATTTTAAAATAACAAGTTAAAGTGATTCTGTAATGTTTTTTAAGAAAGTACCTTTAAAAAAAAAAAAACATGAAGTTATTTCTCAAAGTTTTTTTTTTCTGAAAGTACTCGCTTACAAATTCACTCATATATAATATTATTTTCTTTTAAAGTTGAGACTAAATTCACTAGTTTAATTTTTCTACCTATAGCATTTACAGATCATGATAATCACCAAGAATCTTCCAAACTTCTAAAAACAATTATTTAAAAAAAAAGCGAGAATGCATACGCATTAACTAAAAGTCTCCGTTGATGATAATTAAGGTGCTTCATCTTTTGTAAGTAAATATATTTAATAGAATTGTTATTTCTTAAAATACTTAATGAAAGTTTATCAATACGTTTATAACTGTTCTTTGAAAAATTATGTTTATGTCAATCACTCAAAAATTACTGTAACTGATTTATTAAAAAACATTTAAAGTAGGGAAAATCTTTAAATTTTATCCATTTCTCGTCTGCAGTTGGGTATGACGCTTTTACTTTTCGGCTTTATTCTTTCTCCTCATAAATTCACTATGTGTAGGCCACAATGAGAACACACTTTCATCATATATATATATATATAGTGTTGGTGATGTCTTTTTTACAGAAATCCGGACAACTTCACCTACATTTAGACAAAATGTGACAACACATATATAACTTATTTGAATGGTGAAACCTTTTGTATTACTTTCAGAAAAAAAATCAAGTTATTTCAAAAAATATAATTATTTTACACATTTCACTAGTTTAATCTTTCTACCTATAGTATTTACACATTATGATAATCACCGAGAATCTTCCAATCTTCTAAAAACAATTACTTAAAAAAAAAGTGAAAATGCTAAACTGAAAGTCTCCGTTGATGATAATTAAAGTGTACCATTTTTTATAAGTAAATATATTTAATTGAAATGTTATTTGTTAAAATACTTAGTGAAAGTTTATCAATACATTTATAACTGTTCTTTGAAAAATTATGTTTATTTCAATCACTCAAAAATTACTGTAACTGATTTATTAAAAAAAAAAAAGCTTTGAAAGTAGGGAAAATCTTTAAATTTTAACCATTTCTCGTTTGAAGTTGGGTATGATACTTTAACTTTTCGACTTTATTCTTTCTACACTTATTCTTTCTCTTCATAAATTCACTATGTGCATGCTAACGGTTACAATGAGAACACACTTTCATCATATATATATATATAGGGTTGGTGATGACAAGTTCCTATACATTTAGACAAAATATATTAACACATATATAACTTATTTGAATAGTGAAACATTTTCTATTACTTTCATTAAAAAAATAATAAGTTATTTAAAAAATATATTTAAAAAAAACAATTGTTATACTTCAACTATAAAAATATAATTATTTTCCATATTGACATAAAACTTGTTTATATGATTTTTTTTAAATCATTAGTATCCGATATTTAAAAAGTTTTTGTAACTGATTATTTATTTTCAGCAAACATTTCATTTAAAAAATAAACCTTCACTTAATTCATTAAAAACTTGTGCGTACAAAAATTAATGTCATTTAGTAATTTCATTAAAGATCAAACATTTCTTTATTAGGTAGCTTTCAATACAAAAAAGTATAAAGCTACCTATTGCAGCCGTTCGGAGGAAAGCAGTTCCGGAAAATTTCGATATATTTTCACCGATCATGACCCCCAGACCCCAAAACCACTCTCCGTCCAAATGTTGATTTATATATATAGATATATCCATATATATATATATATATATATATCTGACCTATGTCATACGATAACGCCCGTAATTATGAATCGATTTTGATGAAACTAATTGTGTGTATTAAGGTCACTAATGTCTCGACCGAGTTCGTTGGCCAGCTTGGTCCGCCATCTTGTTTCAAGATGGCGGCCATTTAAAGATGTAAAATAACTTAAAATCTAAAATAAATATACAAAAAATTTAAAAATTCAAATTTATTTTTTAATTACGTGTTAGGCCTTGATACAAGGATTCCAGAGCTTTTTTTGGTTTACCTCTATCTTAAAAAATGGCTGAGATAGAGCAGTTTGAAATTCTAGGGTGGCTGACATTTTGAAACAAAACAGCACATTAACGCGATTACTCGCAAATTATTTTCTTTCATTGTTGTAATAATTTTCCCAATCATACGCATAAAACTATATATTCATATCCGTTAACGCCAAAATTGGCGACATTGGCGACAAAATTGGCAAAATTGGGCGACATTTGGCGAAATATCGCCAAATTTGGCGATCAAAATAAGTCTTCATAAATGAAGCCAATTTGGCTATTGCTCAATAATTTGGCGAATTTCTTATTCAAATTCAGTATTAACGAATCTTTTGTAAACGTTTCTTTGCATTTTAGCTTGCTGTTTTCGTGTAACATTAGCTAAAATTTTAAAACGAAGATATAGGAAAGCTACCTTTTCCTCCCGGTACAGGCCGGAAGGACTTTTTTAAAACTAAATGTTTTCAAAACTTTTGTTTCAATAAAACTTATTCATCACTTTCGTTACTTTATTTCACTTAAATTATTATCATTACGGTAATTTATTTCTTAATTTCACAATATTTGAAAATTATTAAAAAAAAAAAAATATTCTTAATTAAAAAATTACTTAATTAAATTTTTTTCATGATCTTAATTAGCTCATCTAATGGGGGTGCTGGGTGATTCAATCTGAGGATCAAGTGAAATCGGAGGTGGGGGGAGAAGGACCTCCTGAATCCTCACTTGATCATCAAATTTAGTGGCCCAGCACCCCCATATAGTATCTACTCGTGTAGTTAAAAAAATCTCTGTTAAATCCGTGTTTTATTTACTTATTTATTTGTGACGTTTTAATAAGTATTGATTTTGTTTGGCAAGTTAGTTATGGAATATTATACGGAAAGAAACAAATTCTGAATTCTTACGTTGTTCACTCTAAATAAAAATAGTGATTAATCACTGAATATTCGACGACTGAATATTCACACTATCGCAGTGACAAAATTTGTCCAACCTCTTTAGAATAACTATTCACTGTAAACAAAATTGGGATTGTTAACTCTCTGAAAGAGTGAATACTCACTCCTGGGAAGTGATTATTCACTCTAAACAGTGTTGAATAATGACTCTTTCAGAGGAGTGACTATTCACTCTTGCCAAAGGAGTGCGTGTTTTAACCCCTGATAAGAGTGAATAGTCACTCTTTCATAGAAGTCACTATTCACTGTTGTAGAAAGAGTGCGAAACACGCGTTATTTCCAGGTGGTCACCCTCCCAAGTACTAAGCACACCCGATGCTCCGGTTCTTCTGTGATCGGAAGAGAACCGGTATTTTCCGAACGGTACAGCCATTGGCAATTTTAAAACTCTTATTACATTATTTATCTTTGTTTCTTTTGTGATTTGCGTGTAGAACCTGTGTAGAAATCAAAAATATTTGCGGTGACTGTGTGAATTAGAAATATAATGTTTCCACATTTATATCGATTCATTTATTATATCAATGGCTTTTTTTAGTTTTTTTTTTATCGTACTACTATACAAATGCATGGTCACCCTGAGTAGGCATATTTTTTTCATTTAATTCTTCCACACACACTTCTAAATATTCGATTCTACGTACGTACACATCCGACCTGAAACGGATAAAGCCGCTAATTTTTTTTTGTCCATGAGATACAAATTTTCGATTTTCCAGTTATCTCCATACTTCCATTTTTATGGAAGTAAAAGGTACCGTAGCCCCTTAAACATATTGACATAATAAAAAAACCTCAAAAAGAATGATAATTTCGTTTTTGTCAATAAATAAATATGGACAAAATTATTTAATACCAGGCTTTCACTCTCGTCAGTGGAGTGAAATATCACTCTTGTGAATGGAGTGAGACATTTCACTTTCGACAACGGAGTAAAATATTTCACTCCTTTCTAGGGGTTGGAAAATTCCACTCTTTAAGAAATGCATTTTTATAAAATTCACACCAAACAGAGTGAAAATGCATTTCAATCTTTCAAAGAGTCAACTTTTCACTCCTTCCGATTTTAGAGTGTTTGAAACGTAAACGGGTTAATTTTCCGTAATCGGGATGCAGTTTAATTTTTGAAAAAGATTTTTAAAGAATCATGCTTGAAAACTATTTTAAAAACCATAAAAACTCTGCAAAATGAGATACAGTTTTCAAAGAAACTGCATTTGAAAGATTTTTTTTCCTATTCGACGGTGTAAAAATATAAATTGTGTGATGTTTAGAAGATAAAAAAAAAATTCAATAAAACTAAATATATGAGTTAGATCGTTGTCGCTGTAGATATGACGTCAGTGTTACTCACGGATATGTTTTTCATAATATAGAAAGTTCAAAATACATTGAAATGATAGTATAGTTCATTTCTCAGGGTTTTCGTAGGCGACCAATTTTATTTTTTGTCTACCACTACTTCCAAATAATAATCTGTTTGGTAACTTTTCAGAAGAATATTACAAGGAAGATTATTCTTTCGAAATGGTGGTACACAAAATAGTGAAAAAAAAGTGGCATGTGTCAACTCTGAATTCTCTAGCTTTTTTTTCCTGCTGAATGTACGTTCTAAAATTTAGAGCTCCGATGCAAGATTTTTCTATTCACATAACTAAAAAAACATTTAAATCAAATAATTCATTAACTTAAGTTATTTTTAAGTGAAAAAAATCATTATATTATCAGATCATTATTATTTCCTTATTATCCATATAATATTTTTTAATTAGGTACTATCTCGTTTTTAATTCAGTTTAAATTCTCGTTTGTTATACAGCGCGGAGTAAGGATATACTTTCTTAGAATCACCTAGAAGCATCTCTGAACTTTTAGATTTGTTCAAATCGTTCGGTTGAAAAAATTAAATAAATAATTCCAAAGGAAAAAAAATAATTGGAAACAAAATTTTAATTATAATTATATTTCTCAAATGTTTTCTCTACAAATTTGTAATTTTTGCTGGCCTCATTTTTTTTTTTAATCAGCTAAACTAACAACCAAAATTCTGTTTTTAAACCATTAATGGAATTATCTGTATGTTATACCTATTTATGATATAATCCTCTGTAATTAGAAGTCTTATTTTTTAAATTTAATTATAAGATTCTTAAATCGTTACGTAAAAGTAAGAAAGCATTAAGGAAAAAAGTAAATTTATAAATCCTTTTTTGACGATCCTTAAGGATGCATTTCATAATATTAGAGATAGCATTTTCAATAACATAAATAGTTTATTTTTAAAAATAAGAATGTTAATTAACAGTCATATTCAATGCACCTTTTACATATGACATGACATTTTATTAATTTTTCTTAAATTAATTAACATTTCGGAAATCCAATCCCACGCAAAAAATAAAAAATAAAAATAAAAATAAAAATAAAAAAAAACGTTTCAAAAAGATAAAAAATGCAGAAGAAGTAAGGTTTTAAAATGTACTTTATTTTTTCAAATTTTAAAGTGCTGTAATTTTTAACACTTTCCAATATACTTGAAAAGTGTTATGAATTCAATTTGTCTGTCTGTCTGCCATCTGACTTGTCTGTCTGTCCATGCTCTAACTCACGTAAATATATTCGGATTGTCATGCAATTGATATATGTTATTGAAGTTTACTATGGCATGTTCGGTATTAAAAATGAAGTGTGTAGCAATTATACTTCGTTTACAAGTAACATTCCAAAGAATCCTGTTACATTACTATCTATGAGGGAAAATCGTTTGCGGTGTATTTTAATGATGTTACACTATTTCAAACATAATGAAATTGACATACATCACTGAGGTGCACTATAAGATGCTTTCTAAGCTAAGATGCTTTTTCACTGAGATGCACTATAAGATTATGGTATACATAGCATTCATCTTTCATGTACTGGGGTGCTCAAAAGTATTCGGCACAGTACTGTTTATGAACAATAGTTGCTGGAATTTCGTTTCCAGTTGTAGTACTCTTTTTTAGGTGCGTTCGTAATTATATAAATACGTAGCACCTATTGTCGTCGCTTGGTCAGTCCGTCTGTCTGTCCGTCCGTCCGTCCGTCTGTCTGTCCGTCTGTCTGTCCGTCCGTCCGCATATAACAACGCAAAAACTACCCAACCGAATGGTTTGCAATTTAAAATATATTATCTTTGCAGAATTTTGTCGAGACATTTCAAATTTTATTAAAATCGAATCAAAACTTTAGGAGATATTAATAAAAATATGTATTAAGAAATTTGATTTTTTTTTTAAATCGGTGCTTTTTTTGTTATAGGAGCTTCCGAAGTTGAATCGTCAAGCGACCGAGATACTTATTTTATTACAGAAATGAACCTGCAGACGATATAATTCATTTCACAGAATTAAAAATCAGAAAAGATGTGAATATTTATGTAACTAGCTATAGTACGAACGCACCTCATTCGTCCCGTTTGACGTACAATTTCCAACTTGTTAAATTTAACTGAAGTTTTGCATATTACATGGTGTGTATAAGTTCTATCGATCATATACAGGGCTGTAGAAAATAACTCGAGTTCATTTCCGTTTATTGACTTAATTAGATGAATGGAAATTTTTAACTGTGCTAAGCGTTTCTTAACTGAACTAAATATTAGCGTACTATGTAGTATATATATACAAATCTGCAGATCGTATACACACAAAATAATTCGGATATTTATCTGACTGTAGATGGAAATTGGACAAATTGGGTTTTCAAATGTGTTAAGCGATTTCCAAATTATTTTCTTAAACATCATCTTTCATCTTATTAAACTGTGAAATTTTGTTACAGTATCTTGAATGTGTTCAAAAGTGCTTCATAATCTATAATTTAAGAATAATTCTTTTCTGTTGTTTCTTTATTAAATCCTTTTCTTTCTTATAAAACCATTTAATAATATGTAAAAAAAAATCGTTATAAATCACTGAAAAAAAATTAAAAAATGTAGCGAATCTCTTCAAGATAAATGATGTCAGTAGTTTATTCGTTATTTCACACGAAAAAATTTAACAGTTTATGCATACTTAATATGCGAAAACAAATATCAATATAAAATCAATAACCATTTTTTTATTAAATGAAATTTTGATAAAACATGCATTTCAGTTTTTTATTCTTTAATCATATTGGTTGAAAAACTAATCATTCGTGTACAAACTTTTCAGGGCAATGAAAAACTATGTAGACCAAAAAGCGAACCTAGGACATTTGGATTAACGTGCCAAAACTCTATTAAACTGCCTAATCTAACATGCAAAAACTGAGAGGAAATATCAATATATAAAATCAAGGAAAATATCAATAAAAATTATTTTATTAAATGAAATGCTGATAAAACATGCATTTCAGTTCTTTATTATTCAGTCACATTGACCGAAAAAGTAATCAATCGAGTACAAACTTTTCAATGCAACTAACATACCCTAGATAATGGAAAATTATCTAGACCAGAAATTGAACCTGGGACATTTGGCTTAACGTGCCAAAACACCACTAAACTGATCTATCCTGGACGACTCTGCCCAACACAACTCACTAAGACAAAAATCCGGATTGCAATATTATGTGGTTCAACAGATTAAACCTTAGGTAAAGAAACTCCATTAAATGATGGATACTTTATTATGCACACACAAAACAATAAAACCTAATATGAGTAAAAAAAATGAGTTGAAAGATTCTTAGGTTACCAAATTTGGGTTCATACCAAAATGGGTCATGACCCATGACTGTTTTGGTTACCACTGTGTATCCATTTTTGACACTGTCAAATACCCTATTGGGTATCTTAAGACACATTCTGGACACCACCCAAAATGGGTATTTAACACTACCTAAAATGGGTATTTAACAGTATCTAAAATGGGTATATAACAGTTCCCAAAATGGATACTGAGTGGTAACCAAAACAGGCATGGGTCATGACCAGGACTTTACAAATTTGAAAAAATCTGATAGCCAGCAAACAATTCTAGTCTCAAGAAAAAATATCCCCCCTGTCCTCGTCATTGATTTTCAAAAACAAAAAAAGCTTTTAACCATAGGGAAAATGATTGTTGTTTTCGGTCGAGAATGGACCCCTTGTCATCGTCACTTTATTTTTTTAAGCGTTTTTAACAAAATTCTGCTACTTTAGAAGAATTTTTTTAAAGCGTTTTTAGCGAAATTATGTAACTTTAGGAGAATTTTTCTTTGAATAGGCAATAGAAATGCATAAAATCGTTACAAAAATGTTAAAGTTACAAAGAGGATAGATGCAAACTATCAGATATGAAAAAAATGCCGAATTCAAAAATGGACGTCCGATGAGAAAACGTCTTATAAAGCAAAAAACGTGGTCTTCAACTTTAATTTTCTCAAAATACCTTTAGCTCAGACATCAATCTAAACAAGAGTTAAAGTTATTGTAGGAAGGAATCGACAAAATATTAAGGTATATGTTAAGGATAAGGTATAGTAATGGAAAATACGTTTCAATAACTGCGGCGATTGGTTCAAACGAATATTTTTGCGAGGACAGAGAATGCCAGGTTATCTTCAACTGTAGTAATGGAAAATGCGTTTATTTGTAGATGGTTCCGATGAATATTTTTGAATAATTAATATTTTTAATTAATTTGAAAAAAAAATTATTATTATTTTAAGCTTTCGGAACATTTTTCCAATGGTTGTTGTAATTTGTTAAATTACAATTTTTTATTTATGAATTAATTGAGAAAAAATAATAACAAGCATAGTTTAGAATTATTAGTTACATAGTTTTAAAATATAATATCTAAGTTTTCTGACGAAACTTATCAAAATTACATATCTCTGGGGGCAAAAAAGAAAAGAAAGATAGAAAAAAAAGAAAAGATTGCTGAGTAAAGGCTGAATTAACCGCTGATTGCCAAATGCTTTAAATGTCCGGATAGCTGGGTGCTACAAAATCATTATATCATGAGGGAGTCTCGAAGAAAAAGTGAAGCAGGAAAACAAGTTTTTGCCTATTTTCCAGCCGCAGTCAGTAAAATTATTCTGATTTTATTATTTTAAAATTTGCAGTTGATAAACATATTTTTGCCAAATTAAAAATAAAAGTTAAAAATATATATATATTTAATATAATTTAAAAGTTTGTTTATTAATATCGGGAGGGGGGGGGAGGAATGGAAAAACGCCGTTTGTGTTCGTTATCAATTTTTATTTTTTTTTTAAACGCCGCTCCATTAAATAATTTGGTCGCCAGATATAAAAACTTGGTCGCCAGTGGCGACCTGGTGGCCCCATTTGTCAAGCCCTCGTCATGACCCAATTTGATATGAACCCAAATTGAATAACCTCATACCTAAGAATCTTTCAATTCAAAATGGGTTTTTGTTACCCATTTTAGGTTTTATTTTTTTTTTCTGGGCAAGGAATGCGAGAGAAAACGCCCTAATTTTAAACACTTATACTGAAGATAATAAACAACCAAGACAATTTCGTTACGTGGTACATAGTAGCTTAGATGTGGAAATTTACACTATATAATAGCAATGATATTTTTTTATTTCATGTGCTGAAAATAGGAATAATTAAAAAATGAAAAAAGACCAATGAATTCTGAAAAAGCACAAACCGTGTTGTGGTATGCAGAATCGGTGTCCATTGGCAGGATGGAGCACCTCCACCTGGAATTCGGGAGTCCATAACACATTGACTGCCGAATTGACACAAAGATGGGTTGGGAGAGGTAGTCCAATTCGCTGGCCATCCTCCGTAGACATCTTCCATACTGCTCGTGAGACACGTGTAGAAATGGTGTGACAACACAAAAAAAAACCTTCATAAATATGTGCATCCATTGTTGTTTCAATCTTCTTAATGCAACGATTATATGTTGTATTACAGACTGTTCAAATTAAGGCGTTTCGTTTCGGACACCGTGTACTTTATTAAAATTGTCTCAATCATACTGATTCAAGAAGAAATCATACGAGTTCTTCAGTTTCACTTTTCCAAAAGTGTCCAGTCCAAGAACTGTGCCCCATGTCGAACTCACGAGTGCAAGATAGTTCATTTGTTAATGTATTAAGATAGAGGTCTGCTGGCTTCAATTTACCCGGTAAGTCTCCGTCAACCTCAACTAGCGAGTTAGGTCTTAACTCTCGGTTGACTCTGAAATCCAATTCTCTGCTAACTCAACCAGACGAAACAGAAAAAGAAAACGAATCATAAATTCAGTTACTCAACCTTCCTTCTCAGCCCGAGTTATTCGACGGTGCATGTCCAGTTGAAGAAAAGATGGCGGTCGTTTTAAATTGTGCTATGAAGTTTATTTTGTAGCGAACATTGTTTGTACTAAACTAGCGAAATGTTAAATATAAAAGAAGGAAAAACGTGTTAATTTTTATTCTTAGCCCTTTTTGGAAAGTTTAGCACTGTTAATTCAAGTTTATATTAATTTGTGATGAAGATTTCAGCCATGAAGATATTTCAGCTTTGAAGGCTTTGGTATTTGGTAGCGCCATCTACAAAATGCAAATAGGAACAAATGGTCTGACACAAAAGTTTTGGGTACATGATTCAAATATTTACTTTTTTTTTTATTTTTAAAGAATAGTAATCAAAAAATTTAAAATAATAAATTTTATTTGAAAGAAACATTTTTCATAGGATTTATTGAAAAACGTTGCATTTCGCTAGCGATATTTTGGACATCTTCTAAAATTATTATACATGGAAATACAAGAAATCTATTATAATAATCCACACATGGAATTAAAAAAAACTTTAAATCTCGTATAAGAGATAAAGGCTATCAGGCATTCAATTATATCCAAGATATTTTCATTAAATCTATAATCCATTACTTTAGTTAATATATATATATATATGTGTGTGTGTGTGGTGTGTGTGTGTGTGTGTGTAATTACCATGGGTAATTATGGCTGTTAATTGAGGACTCGCTTGTGTAGAAATAATACGGTTTTAATACCTAGAGTAAGGCATGAATGCTATTTACAGGTACTTACTTCTATTTACAGGACACATAAAAATTATATACAGGTTATAAGGGGAAAATTGAGGACTTCTGCTGCAATTTATCGGCCGTTAATACATCAGCGATACCAGAGCTTGGATGAACCGTCTGTCCACACCAACTCAAAAAAGAATTCTGAAGTAAATTTTTAAATTCTGTTCTCAGCCCGGATATGCAAATCACTAAGTCATCAAGTTTATTGTATGTCGAGTTTTGCTAGCCTTGTTAATTCTCTTGAGAACCATTCACACACATACATACACACATATATATATATATATATATATATATATATATATATATATAAGCTACTTTTATGTTAGCCGGATGCCAGTGATATATATACATACATATAGATATACACATATTTATACTTTATATATGTACTATATATACGTGCATATACCACTGGTGCCCGGCTAACATAAAAGTACCGAAATTAATATACGAAAATATCTGCATATAATGTTCGTTGCAAAATAAATAAACCTAGCTCGTTATTTAATTTTATTCTAATTACTATTGCCAGCTTGATCAGAAAATTGTTTATTAAACTTATATATTAAAGAAAAATGCATTTTTATTTTATCAAGTAACTCTTTTTAAAAAAGAATTTTTCTGTAATGCAAAATTTTGTAAAAATAAACATAACTGTATCGGTAACGGTATTTCTAATCTTTGGGTAAAATTTTGTGAACGAACAAAACCATCAAATCAAAATAATAATTCGAAATTTATTTGTAATGTTTATAAATCTAAAAATTAAACACGACAAATAATCCACTTTCAATGCTCGTTTTTATTAAACTGGTGCTATTGAGGACAGAACTGATCATCAAGATTACTACGTCATGTGATTCCTTTGGCCAATTAGCTATACACATTTCAACCTTATGTTGACTAACCAGAGGTCTGAAGTAATCGAAGAATTCGAAATATTAATCAGCAGTTAGATTTGCTAACCTGGGATTACTCAACTGGGAGTTGAAAGGCGAGTTGAAGGTTGGCGGATAATTATCCAGTTAGGATCCTGAATTGTTGGATCAAGCAACCGGTTTTTACCCAAACTCGACCCCCCCCCCCCGTACTCGATACGAGTTGACGCTCATTTTTTTCGTTGCTGGTCAGGTCATGTCCGGTTAGACTTTAATTGTTTCGAATTGGGATTTGACTTATATGGGTCAGGTTCAGATCGAATCGATTTTTCCAAAAAGTCTACAATACTTTTTGAGATAAAAAAAACTATATATTTAAACTTTAATGAGTATTATATACATTGTTCCACAAAAGTCGTGGTACAGGGAATAGTTTTTGAAAAATATTCAAATCTAACTATTATGAAATGAAAGAAAATTAGTTAACAAATAATAATTAATTAGCATCCTTTGTAACATTATACAATGAAATATCAATAGAAATTTCATTTGATTCTACTGAAAATAAATTATAAATGTATTACAATTCAAAAATACTTCCACAAAAGCCATGGTACATTTGAATAAAATTAAAATATTTTGTTCATTTACACATTTCACTGAACTTCCACATGAAACCACAGCAATAGCACATGTCTCTGGTGTAATCTCTGCAGAAAAACAAAACAAAACATTCTTAATTTAGAAAAAAACAGTGCGAAAAGAACTTACAGTAAGGTAATAAAGAATAATTTTTAATCTTCATGAAAAAAGGTATAAATCTTATAGTGACATTTCTGAAATAATGTCTCGAAGTTGTTACACCATCGTAAAGATACTTAATAGTTAAAGAAAAGAAAATAGGATTAAAAATAAAACTCCACACGTTCGTCCTAAACAATTAATAACAATAATATCAATAATATAAAAATAATAAAACACTGCATTCTAAAAAAACTCAAGACTAGAAATAAAATACTTAAAAAAATATCAGAAGATAAAATTAATGCTGCTAGGATTAGATTAAGAACTCCAAGGAGGAAATTATATATCTCTCCGATTAACAGAAAGAAAACAATCGAGCTTTCTAGAAAATATTTAAATGTATTCCCTGATTTTTCAGAAACAGGTAATCTTTTCAGATGAACATGTTTAATACTCTAATTCAACATAAATGGACAATTTATGCTTTGGAAGAGAGAGGGTGATGCACTGAATCCCAAATATACAACAAAAATTATAAAACATGGTGAAGAAGGTCTAATGGTCTCTTAAATTACTAGTAGTTACGTTAAGAATTACACTGGATGCATAAAGATTAATTAGGTTTATTAGAGGATCCAAGATCCAACCTGCATAAATCGCGGCTTGCATAAGACTGCAGTCCGATCGCCAATCACGACCTCGAAACATTTACATGCGCCTGTGGCGCCATCTAGTGAGTTACAATGTGAACAACTTGGATTATAACATTCTCTTCCTTCTTAAAGAAAGCTAAGAGTAAATATTAAAAAGTTCTTTCACAGGGAACAGTTCAAAATCAACAGCAATGCAAAAGAGTTCTAATGTCCATAATCACAGACGATCAGGTTTCCTCCTTGGGCGATTTGAACGTCTGAGCTTTGGGGTTCCTGGGTCCTGCCTAATCACTTGTGGCAATAGTGCAGGAGGGTCTGCTTGCGAACTGTTCTCCCTGTCTAGAACACTTACCTGTGGAGACAGAAGGGGGTACCGGGGTGTTTGGAACTTCCAGAGTTGGTGATTCTCCACTTACAACATCAGCCGGCGTTAAGTCCTCTGAGCATTCGGGGTGAAGAACAGTTGTAGCTGGCAGCTGTGGAACGAGAGGAACGTCACTAACACCTTCAAGTCTGTGGCGGAGTTGGTCAATGTGCCGAGACCAATCTCTCCAACTGGTTTTGACTTTGCACATCACATTTCCCACTGGGGAAATAACAGTTCCAGCCACCCATTGTGGGCCCCGGCTAAAAGAGCGCACCCAAACCGGGGTGCCTTCTGTAAATTTTCTTGCACTGATTTCTGCCTTCGCAGGAGCTGGGCTACTGGAATCTCAAATTAGATCCAAGCGTGTGCGAAGAGGTCGTCCAAACATAGCCATAGCAGGGGATATGCCTGTAGATGCTGATGGCGTATTCCTGAAATTCAGCAGGAATCTAGCCAGCCTCTCCGCAAAGCTTCCTTCCTTGTTTTTTCGCATTGCAACTTTCACAGTGCTCACCACTCTTTAAGCTAATCAATTTTAGTTTGGATGGTAGGGTGCCGTTTTTATAGCCGTAATGCCATTTAGACGTAAGAAATCAGCGAATTCATCACTACGAAATCCAGGTCCATTGTCACATACTAAACTCTGTGGTAAACCAAAGCGTGCAAAAAGATTGCGCAGAGTCAGTATTGTTGAAGCTGCTGTCGCATTAGGAACATAAATCACTTCCAGCCACTTCGTTTTAGCATCGACTACAATCAATAGCCAATGACCTTCCACAGGACCTGCATGGTCAATATGAATTCTTTCCCAAGGTTTGTCAGGTGCAAGCCAAGAGCTTCATGTAGAAGGGGGAGCTGTAACATTTTCTTGGCAGTCAACACAGCTGCGAACCTTTGTTTCTAAGTGCCGATCAATACCAGGCCACCAAACATGTGAGCGGGCAAGAAATTTTATTGCATTATTAATTTCTTGATGAGCACTGTGAAGTTCATCCAAAACGAATTCACGAAATTTTCCTGGGACAAACACACGGGAACCTCTAAGAATGATATTTTCTTCCACTGATAGTTCATTTCGGATGTGCCAAAAGGCTTGTAAATTTTCTAACACTTTCTTTGGCCATCCATTCTGAATATGCGATCTTAGACGACTCAGTGCAGGACACTTGACTATCTCCCTTTCAATTAGGTGTGCTGTCAATGGGCTATCGTTCAACTGTCTGATGAGTAAGACTGACTCGGCTGGCACTGGAGGATCTACATATTCAGACTTTAGCGGAAGTCTACTGCAAGCATCAGCATTTCCATGTAACTTCCCTTTACGATACTCAATCTTGTATACATATGCAGATAAGGTTAAGGACCATCGTTGTATGCAAGCTGCAGCAACTGATGGTATTGGTTTACCTTCAGACAATAGGATTACTAATGGGCAATGGTCAGTGACTAAAGTAAATTTGCTTCCTAACAGGTAGTTCCTGAAACGAGTCACTCCAAAAACTAAAGCTAAAGTCTCTTTTTTGATGTGACTGTAATTCTTCTCCGCGTTTGTAAGGGAGCGAGAAGCAAACGCAATTGGGCGGTTGCCATCTGATGTTTGTGTGAAAGTACAACACCAAGACCTTAAGGACTTGCATCACAAGCCAGAATGACTTCTTGCTCAAAATGCACAAGTAAGGAAGAGCTCTGCAAGACATCTTTAGCTTTTTGAAAAGCTTCTTTCTGGGATAATTCCCATTTACATGGCTGCTTACTGTCTAACAACTTGTATAATGGTGCTAACAAGGTAGACATATTCGGTAAAAACTTGGCATAATATGTTAATAAACCAATGAACGAGCGCAGTTCATCAACATTTGTTGGCTCGGGTGCCTCTGCAATTGCTCTCACCTTCGATTCAACTGGATGCAGTCTATGTTCGTCTATGCGATGCCCAAGGTATTCCCCAGATGATTTCAGGAATTCGCATTTCTCAGGGTGTAATCTTATACCTGCTGCTTGTAGACGGCTAAAGACTTCCTCTAAATTTTTTAAGTGTTCCTCTTTATCTTTACCCGTTACTAGCAAATCATCTCCTTTTGTGCCTTGCAAAATCTTCTCAATTTCTCTTTGGAAAAACGCAGGAGCAGAGGCAATGCCAAAAGCAAGTCGAGTGTAACGGAGAAGGCCCCTGTGAGTATTTATCACCACCAGGCGTCTCGACTCTTCATCCAGTTCTAGTTGGCAATAAGCATCTCGAAGATCTAACTTGGTGAATGCTGTACCACCTGACATTTCAACAAACAAGTCCTCAATCTTTGGAAGGGGATATTGTTCCAGCTCTGTTGCTTTATTCACTGTCAACTAAAAATCAACGCAGATTCTTATTCTTCCATCTTGTTTTAGCACCGGCACAATTGAAGTTTCCCAATCTGAGGTTTTCACAGGTTCTAAAATACCATCTGCAATAAGGCGATCGATTTCTGTGTCAATTTTCTCTTTGTAAGCATACGGGACAGGACGGGCTTTGAAGAATTTCGGAACTGTGTCCTTCTTACATGTAAGGTGAACTTTGACTCCTTTACCCAACCCCAATTCTGGTGAGAAAACTTCACTAAATTTTTTTAGAACACCATCTAATGTGGATTGACTGGCACTTACATTATGCAAACTGTGATTCATATTTGAGTCAAATGCATTCATGAGGCCTAGTGGAACAATCCAGTTCCGACCAGCTAAATTTGTGTTTCCTTCAGAAACCACGAGTAAAGGCAAATGTTCTGTTCTTGACTGGAACACCACATCTACATTTGTCACTCCCAGAATGCCAATGGGATGGCTAGTAATGGACTGGAGTTTAATTCCTGTTTGCTCTAAAGGAGGGCAAAACCTTCTAATTATTTTAAACATTTTCACGGCCATTAAAGAAAATGGGGCTCCAGAAATAATTTCAAAGGTTATGGGTTGTCCCTGCACTCTACATTTGATTTTAAGTGGAGGGTAACTTTCCTTAACATCAGATAAGTGATACATAGTATACTGCATATGTTCCAACTTTTCCTTTGTTTCTGATAAAGATTTACTGTTGGTTTGTAACTAAATTTATTTTTAGACAAACATACCTTTACTAGGTGCCCAAGTTTCTTGCAGGTATGGCATATTGTGTTTTATGCCTGCATTCTGATGCCTTATGTTTTGGGTCTCCACAACGAAAACAATGTTTTCCTGTATCTGCAGCGGATGCCGATTTAGCGTTTTCGTATTTCCGCAGCCTTTGCGCCATAATTTTCAGTTTCTGAACTTCAGAAATCGGAGATACCTTCAAATCAACCGCATCCCTTACTGCTGCTTCCATCGAAACGGCGATTTCCGACGCACGCACAAGGGTTAATTTCGATTCCGACAGCAATTTTCGTTGAATTCCTTCGTCCTGTATACCACACACTATTCTGTTTCGTAGCATCATATCCAGAGTGACTCCAAAATTGCAATATTTCGCTAATTTCCGGAGATCCGCGATGTAATCGGCCACCGATTCGCCCGCCCGTCGCACGCGGCTATTGAACTTGAACCGATCCACGATTTCTGAGGGCAACGGATCATAATGTCTATTTAGTATCCCAATTAGTTCTGTTAACGTCATGGAGGTAGGTGCTTCCGGCGATATCAAATTTCGGAGCAGTCCGTATGTGGCAGGTCCAACCACTGTTAAGAAAACAGCACGTTTTCTGTCATCTTCGATCGCGTTTGCGATGAAGAATTGGTCAATTTTTTCAGCATATTTACTCCAGCACTCGTTTACAGGGTTGAATTTCCCAATGCAGCCAAAAGATGCCATGATAACACGTAAAGATATCCACCAAGCGGTCGCCGAACGTCGATTAGGCTTAGCACGCCGTCATCTGCTGAAATCGCGATTTTTCTTAAAAATACGCGAAAATAGGTTATATTTTCAAACAAGAACGAAAAATTATGCGTCAAGCATAGATTATGTAGCACTTTCCAACGCTTCCAAAATAATTTTACGAATCATACTCTTTAATAAGCTAAAAGATAACATCTAAGTAATCCGAATACTTTTATTCAGCCCTGTATAGGATCTATAGATTTGTATATATACTACATAGGATGCTAAATTTTAGTTCAGTTAGGAAACACGTAGCACAGTTTAAAATTCTCCGTCTGGAGTTAAATAATACGGAAATGTGTTCCCGAACTTTTGTGCTTCCCTGTATAGGATCTACAGAATTTATACACACCATGTAATATACAAAAAGCGATTTAAAATTAAAATCGCGTTCAGTAACTTAAAACGCACTTCCAGGAATTATTGTTAACATACAGTAGAGAATTCTTTTGTGTGTCCCTTTAAATGAACGATGACTGCTATACACACAATATTCTGTAGTAAGTCTCTTGTAAAGAACCTTATATAAATTTCAATGCGTTTAAAATAGGGAAACATTATTTAAATAAACCGCAGACGATTTTTCTCCATAGACGTAATGTAACGGAATTCTTTTGACTGTCCCTGTAAAGTAAGTATAAGTGCTATGCACACCCTATTCCCTATTAAGCTTCTTCTAATGCACCTTAGTGATATATATAAATTTCAATGCGTTTAAAATAGTGAAACATTATTTAAATAAACCGCAAATGATTTTTCCCCATAGACCGCAATGTAACGGAATTCTTTTGAGTGTCCCTGTAAAAAAACTATAAGTGCTACACACTTCCGTTGAAATAGGGAACATGCTATAGATAACGATTATAACATATAGAAATTGCAGGGCAATCCGAGCATATTTACGGGAGTTAGAGCACGGACAGACGGCCAGACGGCAGACGGCCAGACAAACCGAAGTCATAAACACTTTTCAACTAGGTTGGAAAGTGTTAAAAATACATCGATAAACTTTATCCTTGTCGCCACTGAAGAGTTTCTTAAATTACTAGTAGTTAGTTACGTTAAGAATTACACTGGATGCATAAAGATTAACTAGGTTTATTAGAGGATCCAAGATCCAACCTGCATACATCGCGGCTAGCATGAAAATTTAGTCCGATCGCCGATTACGACCAGGAAACATTTACATGCGCCTGTGGCGCCATCTAGTGAGTTACAATGTGAACAAGTCGGATTATAACAGTGCTGTATACGTTTTAACAGCTTCAGGAGTAGGGAATTTAGATATCATTGAGACTATCATGGACAGATTTGGATATTTAAATATTTTCAATAATAATTTGAAGAGCAATGCATTCAAGTTATTGGTGTCACACGGGAATATTACTTCCAACAAGATAATGATCCCAAGCACACTGCTCATATTGTCCGATTGTGTCTACTCGGGTTGTATAGTAGCCAAAAGGTGAAGTTCTTGTCGGTTATACCTAACACATACAGGACTCTAGTTCGAATCTGGAACTGAACAAATTTTACTCCGTTGAAAAATTTTCAACTCGCATGTATTTTAATAATACATTGTTCAAAATGGGTAAGGTAGTTTTATGCTGATATACACTGCTCAAAACAATTAAAGGATATTTGAAGTTTTATATAAAATAAAGATATAAACGAAATTTTTTTTGCCGAAAATAGAAGAAGAGAATCACAAATGCAAATTTTTCTGGTTTTCAAACTGTGGAGTATGCAAATTTTGAGTTTGACGTCAAAAACGTCGCTTCAGCGGCAGCGAATGAAATTTGACTTTCAACTGGATGAAAGAGAATGAAGACAAGGATGATCGGCATTCAGTGATTGCTTTGTTTCGATGAGTACGAAGTCTCAGCGAAGTCATTTGACAGATTCAAAAGCTTGGAGAATTGTTGGTAGGTTAGAAGGGGGCCAAACTCAAGCCGAAGTAGCGCAAGCCATTGGAGTGTCACAAAGTGTCATTTCCAGGATCTGGAACCGTTTTTCGGAGAGTGGATGTGCAGGCCGAAGACCAGGGCAAGGTCGTAGACGGGCAACAACGCCCAATGAAGATCGGTATTTAGCGTTAACAGCTCGGAGACACCGAAACATGAACGCTACTCTTCTCCAACAACACCTTCGCTCGGCTACAGGCACCACGATTTCAACTCAGACTGTCCGAAACCGGCTCCATGCTGTAGGTCTGTATGCTCGCCGACCGATGGTATGTGTTAGATTAACATCAAGGCATCGTCGCGACCGCAGGGAGTGGGCAACCGAGCATGTCAACTGGAGGAGAAATGAATGGAGCAATATTCTGTTTTCTGACGAGTCCCGTTTTTCTGTGCATCCGGATAATAGGCGTATTTTCATCTGGAGGGACCGTGGCAGTAGGAATAATCCTGCGTTCGTGCACGAAAGTGTCAGATTTGGCGGTGGAGGAGTGTTGGTGTAT
This sequence comes from Maratus michaelseni, assembly GCA_963931845.1. Lineage (NCBI taxonomy): Eukaryota > Metazoa > Arthropoda > Arachnida > Araneae > Salticidae > Maratus > Maratus michaelseni. Next base: position 219,058,130 of record OZ007596.1, read on the forward strand.
GGTGGCATCTCCATTGACGGGCGCACTGACCTCTACATCATTCGAGATGGAGCTCTGACTGGTCGCCGATATAGGGATGAGATCCTCAGACCTATTGTAGTCCCTTACGCTGCAGCAATCGGAGATAACTTCATTTTAATGGACGATAACTGCAGGCCACATCGTGCAAACCTGGTGGAGGATTTCCTTTTCGAGGAAGGAATCGTTCGAATGGAATGGCCGGCGTGTTCTCCAGACATGAATCCAATCGAGCACGTTTGGGACGCTCTAGGAAGACGAGTTTCTGGCCGCCAACAACCCCCACAAACTCTCCAAGTACTGGAAAGAGCTCTTCTGGAAGAGTGGGGCAGAATACCCCAACTCGTCATTAATAGCCTCATTGAGTCCATGCCTCAAAGGTGTTCAACTTTGCTGGCCGCCCGTGGAAACCATACCCCCTACTGAAAATGATTTTCTTTGAAGAAAACACCTTTTCTTATTCTTTTTTTTCTCATATGCACAAATTGTGTTTTTATCCTTTTGTACACAAATGCGCAAAAAAATGCATTTTTTTCTGCCAAACATGTGTAATTTATTCTCATATAACCTACTATGTCTGTCGACCATGTATCAATCAGCTAAAAAGTTTCCCAGATACAAAATCCACCTGAAACTGCAATATCCTTTAATTGTTTTGAGCAGTGTATAATGGAAACAAAACCATTCATCACAATGCATAGGTAAAAAATAATAATAAATGTGCAGAATCGAATCAATAAAAACAAGAAATTTTATAATAAAAGAAAAATCATGCATCAAGCATAGATTATGAAATACTTTTCAACACTTCCAGAAAACTTTAACTAAACTTCGCCGTTTGATAAGATAAAGAAGATACCTAAATAAACATTTTAGAAAACGCATAACATGCTTTAAAACCAGATTTCAGCAAATACAGAATATAGGCGGGAAAATACCCCAATACTTATGTGCAGTTCTGTATTTGATCTGTAGAGTATACGTTCTACCTAGAATACTAAATTTTAATTTAGTAAGAAAACGGATAATAGATTGAAAATTTACCTTCAGCAGTTAGCCAATGGATGGAAACTATTTTAATTCTTTTGTACATCCCTGTATATTACCGAGAGATTTTTTACATATCACATATTTAGCTAAAATTTATTTCAGGCTAATAATACACGATTAAAACTACCTGAATGATACTTTCCAAATTATCATCCATAGGCGGCTATGTATCCAATTCTTTACAAGGGGCTGTATATGATTTTTGTTTTATATTCTACAAGAATCTGTTAACATACTAAATGTAGTTCAGTTAAAAAATCCATAACTCAATTAAAAACCACTTTTAAGCATTTCAAGCTCATACTCCTTAATGCTAAGGAATTATTTTTATAACCCTGTACACCATCTATAAAATTTATACACACCACGTAGAATGCAAAAATTTAGTTAAACATAAATACGCATACCATAAATGTAAACGCACTTTCAGCATTTATGCTTTATAGATACAGTACTGTATCCAAAATTTTTCGTGTGTCCCTGTAAATGAACGGTAAATGTTATGCACATCATATTATACAGCAAACTTCTTGTAGAAAACCACAGTAATGTATATCAATTTCATCATGTTTGAAACGCATAAAGTAACTGAACACGCACGTGCGTCAATTATCGCTAATTGACAGTCGTGTATCCGAAATGTTTTGTGTGTCCCTGTAAATATCCCTGTAATAATACGTAAATGACCGGAAAATTCTATGCGCATTATATTCTACAGTATTTGTAGTGTAGTAAACCTCAGAAATCTATATTCATTTCATTATATTTGAAATAGTGCAATATAATTAAAATACGCTGCAAACAGATTTCCCCATACACCATTATTTTGTGTTTCCCTGTAAATGAGTAATAAATGCTTTGCACCCCATATTTTACAGAATGCATGTTTTACTGCACTTCATAAATGCATATCAATTTCATTATGCTTGAAATGATGTAACGTCATTCAAATGCACTTGAAACGATTTTTTCACATTGACCGAAATGCAACAGAATACTTTTGACTGCCCCAGTAAACGAACTATAAATTTCTACGCATTTCATTTTTACTAGCGCTCGTGCTAGAGTGAACTTTAACAACATATAAAAATTACAAGGTAATCCCAGAATTTTTGGCGAGAGTTATAAACAAGCCGAAGTCATAAACACTTTTCAACTATGTTGGAAAGTGTTAAAAACGGCGCGAAAATGAATCTGCATAGGTAATGTTTTCCATTACAAAAATCAAATTTTACAAATACTCTACTATGACTTCAGTATTTCTTTGTTTTTAGAATGTAATTTATTTAGCTCAACAGGAAAAACTGATTTATCATAATTCTTTGAAATCTAGATAGCTCATAGCTCAGGTGACAACGCTCTCAAGGTTTTACTCTTAGTTGCTATGGAAACTCTCCGTGTTCTCCAAGATGTGACTCGCGGCGATGGATTTTGTTTTTTATTTCTCCACTTATTTATCTGTGTTTGGTACATTTTTAATATAAAAAAACTCGTCCAACAACACCAAAATTGACACTTTAAAAAAAGTTTCCTTTTACGTAACATATAATGTATAATTAACATTATAATAGATGAATTTCTTTATGCCTATGTCAATCAAAATTTAAAATATTTTATTTTATACTACTTAAAATATTTTATTGTAAAAATTCAACTACACGTTTTAAATAATTTTTTAATGCACTTTCAATAAATACTGTTTTAATATTAATTCCAATACATTTCAAAGCAGATTTTCATTAATAATATACCATCTCATATGTAGTAACACAATATTATTATTTCTAGATTTAACTCTCAACAGACGGCTATACTGAGTTAATTTTTATGCCAATAAATAACGAATAAATCAAAATTCACATAAATTGTTACAAGACAATCAGGAAAAAATGAAGTTACATTGACACAATCAGAGAAAAAAAACTTTGGCTTTATAAATAAGAGATTTTCTTTGAGAAATTAAAAGAAATTCTTTAAGAGAAATTCTTTGGTGCATGTAGATACCATCGTATTGGTATTTTTCCAACTGGGTTTTTTACCCATACTGTAAACACAAACGTCTGAAATTCAGTTAAAAAGGTGTCTTAAATGGATGGTATCATTTTAAGGGAAAAAAAGTGTCTTACTGTTTAAGACACCTTTTTGCATCTGAAGTTAAGGCATTGGAAATTTCTTAAACTGCCGCCATTTTTAAAACACTTGATATGTCTTAAAAAAACGCCATTTTTAAAACACTTCAAATGACTTAAAAAGCCGCCATTTTTTAGAATTTCAAAACATCTAAAATGCTACCATTTTTAAAACATTTGAAACGTCTTAAAAAGCCGCCATTTTTTAGACATTTGAAACATCTAAAATGCTGCCATTTTTAAGGCACTCGAAACATCTTATATGATTTTTTTCTTTTATTTACACTGGCTGATTGACAGCAGGTTAAACTTAGACTTACAGTCAAGCTACAGAGCAAAATAAATGGTTGCCAATTATGGAAGACTACTACAACAGTCTGCATTATACTTTCATAATTTATTTTGTATTGCAGCAAGACATGTGCAATATTCCCAAGTATATTTTTAAAATACTGTTAAACTTTTATATTAATTTGTAATGATGAGAACATTACCAAATAAGAAAAGAAATTTTTTCAAAATTTTAAATGAATTCATTTTGATTCTTACATATCTGTAGCAGCACATTATTCTTTAGAAAGGACCCAATCTGCGAAGGATATTCATATCCTGTCCTTCTAGGAATTAAAATAATTTTATAAAAATTACAATCTTCCTTAAGTATTTTCAAAAATTGTTTTTTCCTGTTCAATATACAAGGCTAACATATTTAGGGGCATTTTAACACTAAGGAGATAAGGAGAATTAATAATATTTAAGGAGAATAAATAATAAGATTAAAAAAATATGTTCTCATAAAAACTTTAAAGAAGGAGAGAGAAATATTATGAACAAAAGCAATAGGTACGATTTGCTGCTAATTGATATTGCGATAATAGTAAACAAGCTATTTGAATATGTTAGGAATTGATAAGCATGAACTCGCACCACCAGACGCCCGCGGGGTCGCCGGCTCGCGTTCTGACCATCGCTCCCAAGTCTCTAAACGACTTATAACGCACCAGAGCATTTGTCTCGCCTCGGCGCTGTGATCGGCCTGGGGCCGCTCCCCACTGCGGACCCCCAAGCCAATTTACCAAGTGTCGACGAACTGGTCGTTACAAAAGCAACCCTGCTAATGGGAAACTTCCGCATGGGACGGACACCTGATGAACCGCCAAGGATCCCCCGACGGCTTCGCTGGCGAAATCTCATAAGGGGAGACTGTCGCTAGGTCATATGTCGAGTTACTTCGACGGCTCTTGCTTTCTCACGGCTTCCGAACATTGACATGCATAGAGGGGAAAGCAACTAGTCTCATCGGCCATGAGGTTCACATATCATATCACTAAAAAGAGCAGAAGGCGCCTCTCTCCGACCCAGGACCATGAGGAAACTCGGCTCTTTCCCAAAGGAGGGATTCGGATAGTTCGTCACTCGCCAAAGAACCCGCGAGGTATTTATTACCCACCGGACAAGCCCAGTTTGATACCAAGCGACCCGGTTCCCTTTGGGAGATCATTCTCATAATATATGCACTACAAAAAACGGAAGAATCCTAAAGAAACCACTATTGGACTCTAGAGGACGTGGAAACTCCCTCTAAGCACTCCAAAGAGACGAGCCCGATCGAGATTAGTGAAGCTTAGTAGGCGTGCCACTCGTCCGCCCGCCAGATGTGGAAACTCCTGGCTGCACGAGAGACGTGCCGGACTGGGGTTTCGGACCGAGGTCTCGAGTTTTGGCTGATTGATGCCGCGTTAGTCTGCAGCCTCCGGCCCGTTTCCTCGTAATCACATGCAGGTCGCGGTTGGGTCATCCCTCCTCAGAAAGAGCGGTCTCGTCCCCAGTAACCTGATGGGTTACCTTTGTATAGTGAACGTCCTTCTGATTCGGGCACTTCCTGCAAGTACCGTTGAGGTCGGCTCACAACTCCTCCAGCTGCAGAGGATGTAGAGTGGTCGTCGAGATGACTATTTCACCTCTGTCGCTGGAACGTCGCAGATAGTTGCTGCCCGCCGTAGCTCTCGACGGCCAGCGCACCACAGAGTCACCACCCATCGTGCTCTTCAGAGGTCGATCTGCCTCCGTCAATTCCTTGGTCAAGTTTTTGGAGAGATCCGGCTGGCATTTGCTCCGGCCATTACCCAGTATCGTCAAACCACTGGGATCGGCCGTACGGGATTTCTTTCCACCACCTACGGAGGAGGCTCCGAGCATTGGCCAATCCTCGCGCCGCAGAGAACCTGCGTTTACGAGGGAGAGACCCACGGCCCACATCGTAGCAAGGGTCGAGACCCATATGAGCTATTGCGCGCGGTGTCTCCGACTTTCAGAAATCCCTTCCACTGGCAGACCACGATGAGGAACCCAGACCGGTCGTCTCCTGTACCCGTCTCGCTACGAACGCAAACCATGGAGCGTCCGCGCACTGCTCCGCTCCGGGTCACCTCCTCCACTGAAGGAGTCGGGTCAGGACCACGGTGGTGCAATCGGATTAATCATAATAAATTATTTGAAAGTTACATATAAAGAAATCGAAAATAAATCATTGGCCGAAACTCAACTTAGTGGCAATAAGACTTTAAAATTAAGTGAATTATAATAGTATATTAAATAAATAAATATTTAAATTAACGCCGAAAATGAACCGAAAACAGTTAGCCGGCATAAAATTTATATGATTTATAGAAAATATATTTGAATACCAACGCATAAAATGGAATTTTGAAAAATATATAATAATATCGAAATAAAGAACAAGAATCTTCTTTAAAAAATATTGCATGGATAAAGTTTATCCATGCAATATTAATATATCCATGCAATTATAGACAAAATATTTTTCAAAAAATTATCACAAAGGTACGTTTTATTTGTTTATCTAACCTTTAATCAATTTATTTTATTATTCAATATTTCCTCACAGAACTTCGTAGATCCATTTATTTGTATTTGAGAATACCTACTAATGTAAATCATTAATATATATTTTTTTTGTTTTCCAACAATTTTAGTTATATTTTCTGCATATATTTAAAGAATTTTGTTTATTGAATGTAATCACTAAGCCTCCCCCCCCCCCATCTTACAGATCTAGAAAACTCTCTGATATTTAAACTATCAAACATATATAATTAATAACAATACCTTATTTACGCAACTTTCTGAAACGGACACTTTATTGATAAGAAACTTTTTTTATGTAAGAAAATTTTATAAATCAACATTTAATTCTACAAATATCGTCAGATTCTATTAACCCCTTCGCGACGAGCGTCTTTTACAGAATTTTTAATCTTTTACCACCGTTTTTTTCAAAACAGAAATTTTCGCCTAATTGAATCGCAGAAATGCTAAGATCTAATAAGGCAAAGCTTACAATAAAAAAATAACTCGTGGGAATGATCGCGTATTCTGAGCATCTTATGTGCCACGTATATGTATCGCTCGTCCCCAAGAGGTTAAGAAATGAACACAAGTGAGGGAAAAGAAAAACACGAAGTTAGGAAACTTTTACAAATCTCTAATTATAATTAATGGGAATAAATAATAAGATTTAAAAAATGTTCTCATAAAAACCTTAAAGAAGTAGAGAGAAATATTATGAACAAAAGCAATAGGTACGATTTGCTGCTAATTGATATTGCGATAATAGTAAACAAGCTAGTTGAATATGTTTGGAATTGATAAAATGGTACAATCGGATTAATCATAATAAATTATTTGAAAGTTACATATAAGAAAATCGAAAATAAATCATTGGCCGAAACTCAACTTAGTGGCAATAAGACTTTAAAATTTAGTGAATTATAATAGTATATTAAATATTTAAATATTTAAATTAACACCGAAAATGAACCGAAAACTGTTAGCCGGCATAAAATTTATATGATTTAGAAAATATATTTTAATACCAACGCATAAAATGGAATTTTGAAAAATATATAATAATATCGAAATAAAGAACAATAATCTTCTTAAAAAAAAAATATATATATATATATATATATATATATATATTGCATGGATAAAGTTTATCCATGCAATATTAATATATCCATGCAATTATAGAAAAAATATTTTTCAAAAAATTATCACAAAGGTAGGTTTTATTTGTTTATCTAACCTTTAATCAATTTAATTTATTATTCAATATTTCCTCACATGACTTTGTAGTTCCATATATTTGTATTTGAAAATACCTACTAATGTAAATCCTTAATATATATTTTTTTTGTTTTCCAACAATTTTAGTTATATTTTCTGCACCTATTTAAAGATTTTTGTTTATTGAATGTAATCACTAAGCCTTCCCCCCTCCCCCATCTTACAGATCTAGAAAACTCTCTGGTATTTAAACTATCAAACATAAATAATTAATAACAATACCTTATTGAACTCAACTTTCTGAAACGGACACTTTATTGATAAGAAACTTTTTTATGTAAGAAAATTTTATATATCAACATTTAATTCTACAAATATCGTCAGATTCTATTAAGAAATGAACACAAGAGAGGGAAAAGAAAAACACGAGGTTAGGAAACTTTTACAAATCTCTAATTATAAGTAAGGGGAATAAATAATAAGATTTAAAAAAATGTTCTCATAAAAACCTTAAAGAAGGAGAGAGAAATATTATGAACAAAAGCAATAGGTACGATTTGCTGCTAATTGATATTGCGATAATAGTAAACAAGCTAGTTGAATATGTTTGGAATTGATAAAATGGTACAATCGGATTAATCATAATAAATTATTTGAAAGTTACATATAAGAAAATCGAAAATAAATCATTGGCCGAAACTCAACTTAGTGGCAATAAGACTTTAAAATTAAGTGAATTATAATAGTATATTAAATAAATAAATATTTAAATTAACGCCGAAAATGAACCGAAAACAGTTAGCCGGCATAAAATTTATATGATTTATAGAAAATATATTTGAATACCAACGCATAAAATGGAATTTTGAAAAATATATAATAATATCGAAATAAAGAACAAGAATCTTCTTTAAAAAATATTGCATGGATAAAGTTTATCCATGCAATATTAATATATCCATGCAATTATAGACAAAATATTTTTCAAAAAATTATCACAAAGGTACGTTTTATTTGTTTATCTAACCTTTAATCAATTTATTTTATTATTCAATATTTCCTCACAGAACTTCGTAGATCCATTTATTTGTATTTGAGAATACCTACTAATGTAAATCATTAATATATATTTTTTTTGTTTTCCAACAATTTTAGTTATATTTTCTGCATATATTTAAAGATTTTTGTTTATTGAATGTAATCACTAAGCCTCCCCCCCCCCCCCATCTTACAGATCTAGAAAACTCTCTGATATTTAAACTATCAAACATATATAATTAATAACAATACCTTATTGAACGCAACTTTCTGAAACGGACACTTTATTGATAAGAAACTTTTTTTATGTAAGAAAATTTTATAAATCAACATTTAATTCTACAAATATCGTCAGATTCTATTAACCCCTTCGCGACGAGCGTCTTTTACAGAATTTTTAATCTTTTACCACCGTTTTTTTCAAAACAGAAATTTTCGCCTAATTGAATCGCAGAAATGCTAAGATCTAATAAGGCAAAGCTTACAATAAAAAAAGAACTGGTGGGAATGATCGCGGATTCTGAGCATCTTATGTGCCACGTATATGTATCGCTCGTCCCCAAGAGGTTAAGAAATGAACACAAGTGAGGGAAAAGAAAAACACGAAGTTAGGAAACTTTTACAAATCTCTAATTATAATTAAGGGGAATAAATAATAAGATTTAAAAAATGTTCTCATAAAAACCTTAAAGAAGTAGAGAGAAATATTATGAACAAAAGCAATAGGTACGATTTGCTGCTAATTGATATTGCGATAATAGTAAACAAGCTAGTTGAATATGTTTGGAATTGATAAAATGGTACAATCGGATTAATCATAATAAATTATTTGAAAGTTACATATAAGAAAATCGAAAATAAATCATTGGCCGAAACTCAACTTAGTGGCAATAAGACTTTAAAATTTAGTGAATTATAATAGTATATTAAATATTTAAATATTTAAATTAACACCGAAAATGAACCGAAAACTGTTAGCCGGCATAAAATTTATATGATTTAGAAAATATATTTTAATACCAACGCATAAATTGGAATTTTGAAAAATATATAATAATATCGAAATAAAGAACAATAATCTTCTTAAAAAATATATATATATATATATATATATATATATATATATTGCATGGATAAAGTTTATCCATGCAATATTAATATATCCATGCAATTATAGAAAAAATATTTTTCAAAAAATTATCACAAAGGTAGGTTTTATTTGTTTATCTAACCTTTAATCAATTTAATTTATTATTCAATATTTCCTCACATGACTTTGTAGTTCCATATATTTGTATTTGAAAATACCTACTAATGTAAATCCTTAATATATATATTTTTTGTTTTCCAACAATTTTAGTTATATTTTCTGCACCTATTTAAAGATTTTTGTTTATTGAATGTAATCACTAAGCCTTCCCCCCTCCCCCATCTTACAGATCTAGAAAACTCTCTGGTATTTAAACTATCAAACATAAATAATTAATAACAATACCTTATTGAACTCAACTTTCTGAAACGGACACTTTATTGATAAGAAACTTTTTTATGTAAGAAAATTTTATATATCAACATTTAATTCTACAAATATCGTCAGATTCTATTAAGAAATGAACACAAGAGAGGGAAAAGAAAAACACGAGGTTAGGAAACTTTTACAAATCTCTAATTATAAGTAAGGGGAATAAATAATAAGATTTAAAAAAATGTTCTCATAAAAACCTTAAAGAAGGAGAGAGAAATATTATGAACAAAAGCAATAGGTACGATTTGCTGCTAATTGATATTGCGATAATAGTAAACAAGCTAGTTGAATATGTTTGGAATTGATAAAATGGTACAATCGGATTAATCATAATAAATTATTTGAAAGTTACATATAAGAAAATCGAAAATAAATCATTGGCCGAAACTCAACTTAGTGGCAATAAGACTTTAAAATTAAGTGAATTATAATAGTATATTAAATAAATAAATATTTAAATTAACGCCGAAAATGAACCGAAAACAGTTAGCCGGCATAAAATTTATATGATTTATAGAAAATATATTTGAATACCAACGCATAAAATGGAATTTTGAAAAATATATAATAATATCGAAATAAAGAACAAGAATCTTCTTTAAAAAATATTGCATGGATAAAGTTTATCCATGCAATATTAATATATCCATGCAATTATAGACAAAATATTTTTCAAAAAATTATCACAAAGGTACGTTTTATTTGTTTATCTAACCTTTAATCAATTTATTTTATTATTCAATATTTCCTCACAGAACTTCGTAGATCCATTTATTTGTATTTGAGAATACCTACTAATGTAAATCATTAATATATATTTTTTTTGTTTTCCAACAATTTTAGTTATATTTTCTGCATATATTTAAAGATTTTTGTTTATTGAATGTAATCACTAAGCCTCCCCCCCCCCCATCTTACAGATCTAGAAAACTCTCTGATATTTAAACTATCAAACATATATAATTAATAACAATACCTTATTGAACGCAACTTTCTGAAACGGACACTTTATTGATAAGAAACTTTTTTTATGTAAGAAAATTTTATAAATCAACATTTAATTCTACAAATATCGTCAGATTCTATTCACCCCTTCGCGACGAGCGTCTTTTACAGAATTTTTAATCTTTTACCACCGTTTTTTTCAAAACAGAAATTTTCGCCTAATTGAATCGCAGAAATGCTAAGATCTAATAAGGCAAAGCTTACAATAAAAAAAGAACTGGTGGGAATGATCGCGGATTCTGAGCATCTTATGTGCCACGTATATGTATCGCTCGTCCCCAAGAGGTTAAGAAATGAACACAAGTGAGGGAAAAGAAAAACACGAAGTTAGGAAACTTTTACAAATCTCTAATTATAATTAAGGGGAATAAATAATAAGATTTAAAAAATGTTCTCATAAAAACCTTAAAGAAGTAGAGAGAAATATTATGAACAAAAGCAATAGGTACGATTTGCTGCTAATTGATATTGCGATAATAGTAAACAAGCTAGTTGAATATGTTTGGAATTGATAAAATGGTACAATCGGATTAATCATAATAAATTATTTGAAAGTTACATATAAGAAAATCGAAAATAAATCATTGGCCGAAACTCAACTTAGTGGCAATAAGACTTTAAAATTTAGTGAATTATAATAGTATATTAAATATTTAAATATTTAAATTAACACCGAAAATGAACCGAAAACTGTTAGCCGGCATAAAATTTATATGATTTAGAAAATATATTTTAATACCAACGCATAAAATGGAATTTTGAAAAATATATAATAATATCGAAATAAAGAACAATAATCTTCTTAAAAAAAAAAATATATATATATATATATATATATATATATATATATATTGCATGGATAAAGTTTATCCATGCAATATTAATATATCCATGCAATTATAGAAAAAATATTTTTCAAAAAATTATCACAAAGGTAGGTTTTATTTGTTTATCTAACCTTTAATCAATTTAATTTATTATTCAATATTTCCTCACATGACTTTGTAGTTCCATATATTTGTATTTGAAAATACCTACTAATGTAAATCCTTAATATATATATTTTTTGTTTTCCAACAATTTTAGTTATATTTTCTGCACCTATTTAAAGATTTTTGTTTATTGAATGTAATCACTAAGCCTTCCCCCCTCCCCCATCTTACAGATCTAGAAAACTCTCTGGTATTTAAACTATCAAACATAAATAATTAATAACAATACCTTATTGAACTCAACTTTCTGAAACGGACACTTTATTGATAAGAAACTTTTTTATGTAAGAAAATTTTATATATCAACATTTAATTCTACAAATATCGTCAGATTCTATTAAGAAATGAACACAAGAGAGGGAAAAGAAAAACACGAGGTTAGGAAACTTTTACAAATCTCTAATTATAAGTAAGGGGAATAAATAATAAGATTTAAAAAAATGTTCTCATAAAAACCTTAAAGAAGGAGAGAGAAATATTATGAACAAAAGCAATAGGTACGATTTGCTGCTAATTGATATTGCGATAATAGTAAACAAGCTATTTGAATATGTTAGGAATTGATAAAATGGTGCAATCGGATTAATCATAATAAATTATTTGAAAGTTACATATAAGAAAATCGAAAATAAATCATTGGCCAAAACTCAACTTAGTGGCAATAAGACTTTAAAATTTATTGAATTACGACGGGTGATCAAAAAAAAAAGTTTACAAGGCAAAGGAAAAAGTATTTATTAACAATAGAAACAAGATACAAATGGCAATCAAGAGACACATCTGACCTTTACTTTTCCACATAGTCGCCAAACCTGTTTAGGCATTTGTCAGAACGTTCGACCAACTTATTTATCCCGTCTTGGTAGTAATCAGGGCCCTGCTCATTGAGCCATTTCTCAGCAGCTGTTTTCACTGCATTGTCTGAGGTGAACCGTGTTCCGGATAAGTTTCGCTTCAACGCCGGAAAAAGGAAATAGTTTATTGGAGCCAAATCGGGGCTGTATGGGGGATATTCCAGACCTCCCACTTGAACCTTTGCAGCAATTCCTGAGTCATTTCGCTGCCTGTTGTCTACTCATTGCTTTGTCCCCGTATACCTCAACGATTTGTCTGTGAATTTCGGATAGGGCCACATTCTTGGCCCATAAGAATAGAAATTACGGCTCGCACCTCTATGCGAGACCACTTTTCTTAACGTCGTGTCATTACTGTCGCTCTTAAGTGTCTGCGTACTGACGCTACTTACTCGTAGAACCGCTGTAGGACAACTAGCGCCATCTGTCAACCACCCTGGGTGGAACTATTCGCTACACAATTATTACGTTTCAAATGTCCCTGCTTGTAAACTTTTTTTTGGATCAACCTACGTATAATAGTATATTAAATATTTAAATATTTAAATTAACGCCGAAAATGAACCGAAAACTGTTAGCCGGCATAAAATTTATATGATTTAGAAAATATACTTGAATACCAACGCATAAAATGGAATTTTTAAAAATATATAATAATATCGAAATAAAGAGCAAGAATCTTCTTTAAAAAAATAAAATAAATAAATAAATAAAATATTGCATGGAAAAAGTTTATCTTGTATTTAGACACATATATCATACGTAAATAATAAAAAAGTACTGTGATAAAACACACGTAATAGTTACAGTAAACTACAATAAAACCACATAACCCAATCAAAATCATCTATTTTTAATGATTTAAGATAAAATACTTATTCTAGGCAAGTGACTTGAAAGCTATTTATCGTGTTGAACACGTACTTGAAAACTAATCTACCACTATAATCACCCAAGTTTTCAGGGGTGATCTGTCAAAATGACTGTGTAAAAAATGTCCCTTAACGCTCACATTAGCTACTATACTGCAAGAACCACAGCCATTCCAACTGACTACTTTATATTCTGTATTTATAGACTTTTGTATGTATCAAAATCACCAAAGAGATGTAATGTCGCATTTTTTATTCTTTCTTTTTTTATTCCCCTGTGTGATGATGCACTGATTTTAGCACGGAAGAAGGGAATGAATGACTTCATTGTAGAAACTCTTGGGTTGCTTCCTAGATATGTGTTCATGCTCTTTTTTCGGAGCCGAGCCCACCCGAACCAAGTGATTTGGAACCGGAGGTCGAAACACTTCGTGCCATCAGTCCTCCCGAGTCCTATACAGGAAGTTTGCAGTAGAAAATTGTTAAAAACTACTTAAAATTGTTACAATATTTTTTTTCATTAAAAAAAAAAATCTGTTCTTGCATAGAAATAAGTATAACCCTAAATACTCCCTCATGAGAGTGATTTGTGATTTTCATGTCCCTGAAAATCTGTTCAAAATAGCAAAATTGTTATTTATACCAAACCCCAAGCATAAATCTGCAAAAGTCACAATTCTTGTTCGTTTAAAATATCATTGTACACACTGTAAACTGAAATGTCTGAAAATCAGATACTTATGTGTCTGAAACGGAAGGTTAAAAAAATAGACACTTTGAAGTATCTAGTTTTTTTAAGACATGCATGTCTTATTTTAAGACACATAAAGTGTCTGAAAAATCGCCATTTTTTTACCCGGGCAAGGAGCTAGAAAAAATTCCAAAAAGAACGAAGAAGTGCTGCCATCTATCCGTGAAAGCGTTTTGATTTTATCTACAATGCGGGAGAATTATTTTGTCCGCTAAGGGCGAATCGAACCCGAGACCTGCGGATTAGAAACTTAACGCGTTTATCCATCGCGCCAGCTGTACCACAGGAAGGTTTAATTTTAAATGCAAGTAATGGAGTGATTGGGCTGCATGTTGATATTCTTATAGGGCAAATTGTAATTTATAGGCGTTGTCATAGTACTTACTACTTTTAATTATTGAGGTTAATTATTAATATTTTCTATGGTTAATGAATATTTAGAATATGGTTTCATTAATATAATTTATTAGAAAAATTTTCTTTCCTTTAAAAAATGGTTAGAATATGATATGATGCATTTGTTGCCGAGAAAATGGGAAATTGTGAAAAAGATTTGCTCAATTTGAAGTGGTGGTTAGGATTTGAAAACTTTATTATTTATATAAGGGGAGGGATATGAAATATACATACTTTCAATTCGATTGTTATCAATATATTTCTTAAATCAAAAGCGCTCACTAGATTTTAAAATTTTGATTGACTAAATTTTCTTTTTAATCGGTTTTGAATAAACACGTAAACTTATTCTTTTCGAGTAACTTAAAATAATTGAACCCTTAGAAAAAGCACAGCTACGAATTTTAAGTTGTGGGGGTGCTTTTTTTTCACCCATGGAAAATTATTATCTTTTTAGTTTTTTTTTATTTTTATTTTTATGTTCATGTGTTAAAAATTTATTTCAAACGGGTGGTCCAAGGCAATTCTGAATTCAGGCGGCTGTATACTGGAGATAACATCCCCCCTCCCTCTACCGCCCGAATTCTGAAATTTAATAAAATTTAATCTTCCAAGTGGTTCTAGAATGTTTAAACAGCACAAGAAGGAACTACGTACTTTTTTGTCAGGCATTTCCCTGAACTCCTCTAAAAGATAATTTAAATTATGCTTTCTTTTTAATGTTATGTGTTTTTATTTTAGCTTAAACCGGGAATTCAGGAGTACAGAGACTCCCGACAGAAAAAGTATTCTAGTTTTAATACATTTTCAATATTCATTGCCTTCTTTATTATCTTGTTTAATTTTATTAAAAAAGGGGGCATGTAATGTATTTTAGTATGTTATACACACTAGATGGCAACACATGCTGTGTAAAACTCCGATCTAAATACTTCAGCTTGCGATTCAACAGTCTAATGCAGGAAGACATGCTATGCTGGTAAGAAGCAGCTAGCGTATTTAATATTTCATATTATGCAATCTTTTATAATTAAACATAAATAGTTATGTTTATTCATAACAAAGATATATCAAGTTCTTTATTTGGAAAAATGTTGTTCACAGTGTTGAATTCAGGGGTAGCCCGGGGGGGGGGGGCATTCTCCCCGTAGCATTGACATGTCTTCCCTGAAGATTTGAGATTTTATGCTTTTAATTGTTAAAAATTGTAATTTCCCCCACGCAACTCTATAATGTCCCCCCCCCCCCCCACCGGAGCCACGAAAATCTCTCTTGGAGAAAAGTGTCTGAATTCAACACTGTAAAACTTGTTTTTGAACAGTCAATATTTCTTAATTGTTAGATTTTGTATCTCTTATATGTTAAAAATTGTTTGCACAAGGAGCCCTGACACAAAAATCATAACTTATTTCATGCATATATTATTCATTTTTAAAAAGCGAACTATGCTTTACATGTATATCATTGGCCCATATGTTACAAAACCTTACCTGTACCTACATTTTTTTCTTGACTCTTAATATTTCATGCTATATATCTTACCATTTCCAAAAATTTAGAGGTCTGTGTGGGGGGAGGGGGGGTTGTTGACCCTGCATTTCCCTGCTTACGCCTATTTGTGCAAATAATTTTTGGAGAATAATTTTTTTTAAAGCAATTGTTTTCTGACATTATCACACCAAAATTACTTACTTCCATGATTTGATCTACAATTTTGACACTCGTTCTATGGTCTTATCAAGTTATGGTCTAATGAAAGTTTAGTGGATGGAAAAGTATTTTAAATACTTATCATCTATTGAAAACATTCTCTGATGGCTGGAATATATAATGGCATGATTGAATCATAAGCATCGTGTATATGATACAATTGTATAATATTTAGACACTTAAGTGTCTGAATTCTAAATGTCTTAATTCCAGACATATCAGCGTTATTCAGACATTTATTTCAGTTATTTTATACCATGATCATAGTAAGACACTTATGTGTCTTAAATTCAGACATCTATGATGCCTGAAATTTCAGATTCAGACACTTATGTGTCTGAATTTCTTTTTCAGAAACATATGTGTCTTTATTTAAAACGCCTCTATTTGCAGTGCAACTACAGCAGAAAGACGTACATTTTGTTTTCCAGTAATTCTGAAGAAAATGACTTCAAACACAAAGCAAGGATCCTACGGCTTCTTTATGCTACTAATACTGTCCTTGAAAACACTTCAAAATCAGATAAGATATTCCCCGTATATCTCATCAATAACAATTCAATTCCCTTTCAAATAGATTTTTAAAGGATTGTAAACACGGTTTCAATATAAATTTTTTCATTAAAAAATCACTTCTTGCATAGAAATAAGTATAATCCTAAATACTCCCTCATGACAGTGTTTTGTGATTTTCATGTCCCTGAAAATCTGTTCCAAATAGCAAAATTGTTATTTATACCAAACCACAAGCATAAATGTGCCAAAGCCACAATTCTTATTCTTTTAAAATATCACTGTACAACTACAGCAGAAAGACATACATTTTGTTTTTCCCTAATTCTGAAAACAAGAACTTTAAACCACAAAGCGAGAATCCTATGGCTTCTTTATACTACTAATGTTATCTTTGAAAACACTTCAAAATCAGATAAGATTTTTTTCCTTATATCCCATCAATAACAATTCAGTTCCCCTACAAATAGATTTTCATAGGATCGTAAAATAATTTAAGGAATTTAGACTACATCCTTGTATTCACATAAAGAGAAAGATTTTAAAGTTGTCACGAAACTTGAACGTATTTTTTATTTATAAAATTCATTTCACATTTTTATAATTACTGTCCGCAATAAAAATTTTTTAATTTAAATAGGGAATAGATATAAATTAATTTGATGAATTAATATTTTAGCGAAAAAATGAATAATAAGGATTGAATATTAATTAAGTACTATATAGAATATAGGCTGATTGTTTAGCAAAAGAAGTGGGTTTTATACGCTAAACTACAAAATTATATGCAAAACCACTGGACTTGTTACAAAGCTCAACCTTAAAAACCGTACTTAACATCTCTTTCCATTCATTTGATAATTTCTATAACAATAGAAATGAGAAAAAATATATGTCATAGATTTTAAAATATTTCAATTTCCTTGCAAAAAATTTCATAGTTAAATAATAAAACGAACACATTTAATGGAAAAAAGTTTCCATTTAATTTTTAGTTAACTAAAAAGGAAGGTCTCAATAAGTATTTAGTCAGAAAATTTTTAAAAATTACAGAATATTCTTCTCATGAGAATATATACGTTTATCTAAAAAAAAAAAAAAAAAAATGCTACGGAACCTTGATATAACGTCTGTAAAAAATAATTATGAAAATTTTGCGTTTTTGGCGATTTATCGCTGGTTGGCGACACAATGAAATAAAGGAAAATACGCATTTATAATAAATACTCTTTTAGGAAAAATGTTTTCTACTCTTCATACCGAACTAGTTTAAGTAACAATTGAATCCATTTGGACACTACACTGTTAACTGGTATTTTAAAAACACAAATTGCACAAATTGTGCTTATTAGTTGCTAAAATTAGTGTAAAAATTGTTTTAAACTCATAAAAGAGCTAAAATCCTACATGTTTCGGCTTTAAATTTAAAGCCATCATCGGGGAAGAGGAACAACACAAACGACTACTGATCTTTTAATTTTCGACACGAGAAAATTGAAATCAACAGTATGGAAAAATTTAAATAAAATAAGTGGGCGCTCTCTGTTGCCAAAGAGCGAAAAACAAAACAATGAATTAACAAGGGGTTAAAAATGTATCCCATAAACTAGGTATGTTGAAAGAAAAGTTATCATTACAAATACAATCTTTTCTAATTTTAATTTCCAATGATTCCCTAGTGGCGGCTTTAAATGGGTTATTGAACCTATGGATAATTCTTGCTTTATCGAAATTAATTACAGTATCATTATTTTTAACGTAAAACCGGGAGAGTGCAGTGGATAACTTTAAAGGACTTTGGACATAAAATTTGGAAAGTTATCCACTGCACTCTCCCGGCTTTACGTTAAAAATAATGATACTGTAATTAATTTCGATGAAGCAAGAATTATCCATAGGTTCAATAACCCATTTAAAGCCGCCATCAGGGAATCATTGGAAATTAAAATTAGAAAAGATTGTATTTGTAATGATAACTTTTCTTTCAACATACCTAGTTTATGGGATATATTTTTAACCCCTTGTTAATTCATTGTTTTGTTTTTCGCTCTTTGGCAACAGAGAGCGCCCGCTTATTTTATTTAAATTTTTCCATACTGTTGATTTCAATTTTCTCGTGTCGAAAATGAAAAGATCAGTAGTCGTTTCAGTCGATCAGTAGTCGCCTCTTCCCCGATGATGGCTTTAAGTTTAAAGCCGAAACATGTAGGATTTTAGTTCTTTTATGAGTTTAAAACAATTTTTACACTGATTTTAGCAACTAATAAGCACAATTTGTGTTTTTAAAATAGTTTAAGTAAGTTTAACTTAAATAAATACACTTTTATAACTACAGTTTTGCCATATAAATTTATAGGTATGTATAAAGAAAACTAACGATCACATTCTACGCTTTAGAACAAACTTTAAATCGATTAAAAATACTTCAAAAAATTGATAGCCTATTCTGAGCACTGTCAATTTGACTTCGATAATGTCGGAGATATCAGGAGAAAAGTATTGTTGCCATGGAAACAACGACTTATTCAATATCGAATGTATAATGAGAGCGTTCTTAATCGGGCATTTACTGTTAAAATACACTTAAAACTTATCCAGCAGGCGAAACCGTGAAAAATTAAATAACTTCAGCAATACGCTGCTTGTATATATATATTATATAAGCTTATAGAAAATATAATAAACTATTTAGTCGTTTAAGATTAAATTCATTTTGTAGTTCTACGCATTTAAACACTCACTTAAAACAGCAATTTCCAAATGTATTAAAATCGCTTGCATTTGGCGAGTAAAAAGTGTTACTCGCCAAATTGCGTCTTTTTGCGTCAAATGCTCGAAAGTATTTTATTTTTTTGCAGATTTTCTACTGGGATTCCTCAGCTAAATTTGACTGATCTTTTATTACGTATATGAGTAGTTCTGTTAGTATTTTTTTTTCAAAATATTCTGAGTATCGCTTTAAGGAGATTTCCCTTGTAAGTTACATGAAAAAAATTTCACGTACAGTGCTGAAAAAAAGCGATCACCTCCTACTAACTCTGCAAATCATCATATAAAAATGTGACTGACACTAAACCATTTGTAATAACGTCTACTAATTAATGCTATAACTAAATTTTTGTTAGGTGGTCAGCTACCTATTAAAATTGAAAAAAACTTTAAAATTTTTAATACTAACCAAATTTTTACTTCATGTTTGGATTCTTTGGTACATTTGACATTCGGATACCCAACGGGAAGTTATTCGGTGAAGAAGTTAAGGAATTATGCAGAATTAAAGTTTTAAACTCCTAAAGTTAAATTAATTTTTAATTCTTGCAAATCAAATTTCAATGCAGGTAGTTTTATAAGCATAATTCAAAATCTCCTTCCGGCCTTTACCGGGAGGGAAAAGTAGCTTTCATAGTCCATGTTTTAAAAATTCAACTCATTTTACTCAAACACCCGAAGCTAAAATGCTTGGAACCCGATTATAGAAATTCAATTCCGGTTTTTGTTAATACTGAATTTAAATGCGAATTTCAGCATGAGAGTTACAGCATAACGAAAATCAGATTGTTTCAAAATGTCATCCACCCTAGAATTTCAAACTGCCATATCTCAGCCATTTTTTAAGAAAAAGCCAAAACAAAAAATTTTCCGAAATTCTTGTACCACGATCTAACACTTAACAAAAACATTTTTTTCAATTCATAACTTTTTATGCATTTTTTCATTACAATTTTTTTTATTAATTTGATGCCCTTTTGAAACAAGATAGCGCATGAAGCTGGCCAACGAACTCGATCGAGATCTTGGTAAGTTCTAATAGACATAATCAGTCACATTCATATCGGTTCATAAATAAGAGAGTTACATCTTAACAAATATCAGATTGTTTCAAAATCTCAGTCAAAAAGAATTTCAAACTGCCCTATTTCCGCCAATTTTTAAGATATAGCCAAAACAAAAAATGTTCCGAAATCCTTGTATCACGTTCTAACACTTAACGAAAAGAATTTTTTCAATTTATAATTTTTTGGTACACATTTTTGATTTTTTTTTTTTAAACTGGCCGCCATTTTGAAACAAAATGGCGGCTGAAGCTGGCCAACGAACATACATAGAAGTTAATGATAACAATGTTTTATTTAAAATAAATAAAAATGTCAGATGACAGTGGACCGAGCGGAATTGAAATTTCCGTGAATCAAAAGAAAAACTTGAATACAAAAAAAAAAAAAAAAAAAAAAAAAAAACTGAGTGAAGAAATGCTATTCCCAAGAATCACTATATTAAACCACTAACGTACAGAACAATGGCTACTCTGACAACTTTAAATTCTACTTACAATATTCAATGTTTCTTACATTATAAATTCAAAAACATTGTATAAATGCATACTTCAAACATTGGGAGATGAAAAGTTTTATTAATGAAAATCTGAAAAGATTCCTTATTTTTAAGGTATTAAAAATTATTTCTGTTCAAATCAAAATCATTTCATTGATTTTTTTTTCATCCAAATAGAATGAGTTTCGTGGAGGAGTATAAGATTTCCAGGTTGTTTTTGCAAAAAGAACTACATTCATTTGAAACCGGAGTATAAAGATAAGAACCTTTCTTTTCTTTTAAGGCGTTAGATATATATTTTTTAAATATCAGATATTTATGTAAAATATTTTCTATTTCATTTGAAAAGACATGAAACATTTTAAAAGAAGATATTAAAAGTATTTTTATAGCATTGAAATTCGTTCATTGTCAAAACTACTGGCATCATATTGCTTGTGCTTTCTCATCGCAGCAAACTCTGCCTCACATAAAAGTACAAAAGAGATTTTCTGTCAACTTTTACAAAGAAAAAAAATGAGGTTCTGGAAAATAAAAGTTAAAACAGTTTTTAAAAAGCATTTTATAAAACATTCAACATTTATCTTAAAAATCACGCCTAATTTCATGACGGCAATTCATGCCATTTCAAAAATATATCCGTTACAATACGTTTATTTGAAGTGGGTCTCGATTATGGGAAGTTTACCGCTTTCATTTAAGAAAGTGCGAACTAGAGAATTTATTCAAATAATTAATATTACAGGTCTTTTTTTTTAGAAATATGGCAAAAGGTAAGAAAAAAAGCATTATTGAAACTATTTGTTCATGATTTCTAAACTCATATTCATAATTTACTTAACATTTAGCAATTAATACTTTCATTGTGTTTACCAATTATCCAGGTCTATCCTCTTGGTGCAATCCGTTTTTCCCATTTTTATATCTACATGGTGATTATAATTAAAGTCCCACACTCAAAAGGCTGTAAAAAAAATTTACCACTGGTCAGAATGACTTCAAATTTGAACTGAATATACTGGAAGAAAAGGGAAACGGTATGGCATAAGAAAACAAAAGTTCCAAAGTGTAGCAATAGATGGCGCTGTAAGCGGCATACTATACAAATTAAAAAACACTCATGCGCAATTAAAAACCGAATCACTGTGTGTTTTTTATGCGGTTTTTGACCAAAGGACATTTAAAAACCGATTTTTCCCATCCAATGTGGTACTATCTTGCCGTGGTGGCTGGACTTTCCGCTAACAGTACTACAACAGTTGACCGATTTGGAACTCATTTTTTCCGTCAAACAACCGAAACACTCATGCATATAGAACGGTTGGTTTACTGTTCAACTTATGCCAAAGTCGTCGTATTTTGATTAAAAACGTCACTTGTAACCGAATCCACTTTCGTAATGCCGCTTACAGCGCCATCTATTGATACACTTTGGAACTTATCTTTCTTATGCCATACTGTTTCACCCTTTTTCCAGTATATTCAGTTCAAATTTGAAGTCATTCTGACCACTGGTTCCTTTTTTACAACATTTTGAAAGTGTGACCTTAATTATAGTCACCCTGTATAACAGAAGAAAGTACTGTAATCGAATTTTTTTTATTTCTAGTTTTCGACAGATTCACTCGTCAGAGTTCCCGAAAAACATGTATTTACAAAATGTTTGTCTGTCCGCTTTGTATCATCGAAAAGTGTAAGAAGGTATTAGGTATAAAAGGTTCACTTTGTGTGTTTTTTAATACGAAAAAGGCTAAAAACAACGTTGAAGCACACAAATTACAAAACTTTAAGGAGGTATGCATAGAATTGAACCAAATTTCATTTATATGTTTGTGGCTAAGTTCTGCAGGTCCCAGTTGAATTTGGGGATATTCCGCCGAAAGGGGGTGCTGTGATAACAATTTTTGTATCATCTTCATTATTGTATTATCGAAAAGTGTATTGAGTAGAAATAGCGATTCATTCAATCACAAACTCAGAAGTAATCTACGTACTTTTCAAGTTTTCACACTGCGACGTAATTTAAATCTTTTTCTATGAAACTGTGAAAAAGACAAAGATTTCTTAATCTAAGAAAATATAATATAACCACTAACGGAAATATACAATAACCTCTTCCGAATTACTCACGATTCCAAAAAGCGTTCCTTTATCTTTAGATACCTCGAAAACCAATAAGTTTTCGAGATTTAAAAAAGCATTTATAAAAACAATTTTTTTTTTTACTGCTGCTGATTTCTGGAAACGTTTCCGGGTAGTTTTTATGGTGTATAAATAAGTTTTCTTACACCGGAATATTGGTTTTTAGGTTGCTATCAATTCTCAATTCAACATTTTCAGCTGCATAACTGAATTTTTCCATGTACGTGTATCAAAATAATATTAATTTTAATGTTAATTTAATGCTGTTGTCATGTTTGCCTGTAAAATAAGTTTTCGGAACATGAAAATGTTTAGGTAAAGTGGCCTAAAATGATCCCCGTAAAGGAAAAAACTTGTGTAAAAGAACATAGCTTTTTAAACAAAACTTTTGGCCTTTTACTAGTATGTTTTACAGTATATTTTGAATTATAAACATAATTTAATAATATTTTAAACCCAAATTGAGTAGTGAAAAAAACAGATTATTTAAAAAGTGTCCAAAGGATCATTTTACCCTCACCAAAGGGCAAAATGAACCTTCATTTGAAAATAGTTGTAGATTGTTTTTCATCGGCAAAATCAAGGATATAAAAGTAATTATGACAATACATAAGTGTAACTCGCATAAAAAAACATACATACCCCCATTAAATAAACCAAGTCATATTTCTGTATACATGAAAGATTGTATATCTAAATAAATATGAAAGTTAGTGCTTACCTTATAACAGATGTTATAAAACCCAATTTTTCAAGGAATTGTATTCAGACGCTTAATACTGCGATGCGATCACTTGAATACCGCCATTGCTTCTTCTTCACTTATTACAACTAGTTTATTTGTTACCCTGTAGATAACGTGACCTGTGTGGAAGAAAACATATGTGGATCGTTTTGCTCGTTAGGATCATTATAGGCCCCCTTCGCCTACTTGAGAATTGATAGCATTCTAAAATCAGATATTCCGGTTTGAAAAAAAAAATATTAACAATACTATAAAAACTACGCCTACACGTTTTCGGAAATCAGTTACAATAAAAGAAACTTTGCTTTTATAAACGCTTCTTTAATATATTGATTTCTGAGTTTTCTAAGGATAAAGAATGCTTTTCGGAATCGTGGGAAACTCGGGGGAGGTTATTGTATATTTTGGTTCGTGGTTATATTATATTTTCCTAGATTAAGAAACATCTGTCTTTTTTTACAGTGTAGATAAGATCATATTTTTATTTTAAAAAACCAACTTTTAAACCCAATTTAAATGTTTTCTCTTCAAACATATTAATTATTGAAATCGAGTTGTATCACCATCTTCAAACTAATTAAAAATGGTTATTTTTGACTTAATGAAACCGCTCTCTATCTTATTAAATCAGTCTAAATAC
Organism: Maratus michaelseni; assembly: GCA_963931845.1. Lineage (NCBI taxonomy): Eukaryota > Metazoa > Arthropoda > Arachnida > Araneae > Salticidae > Maratus > Maratus michaelseni. The sequence goes on from OZ007596.1 coordinate 219,082,931, forward strand.
TGTTTCTTTATACAGAAACACTCATTAAAAAACTTTAATTAATAAAATCTTTGATCTTTAGTTGATTTATGATTAACTTTAAAAAAAAAATTCCGGGGAATAAAAGAAAGAAATAATTGTGTTCTTCGTTATTTATGATACCGATTATTATATTTCAATTTGAATTCTAAAAATAAACTAAAAGTAGAAATGATTAAGAAAATTCTAGAAAAGTTAATCTTTGAACATTCTAAAATTATAAGGTAAAGCAGCAAGTAATTTATTCAACAGATTGGAAAAACAAGAGCGAAAAATCATGCGTCAAGCATAGATTATGTAACACTTTCCAACGCTTCCAAAATAATTTTACAAATCATTACCGTTCAATAAGCTGAAAGATTCTAAGTAAACAACTTGGAAAACGCATAACATATTTAAAAACGTAATTTCAGGAATTTCCAACATATACATTATTTGGAAAAATATCCCATTACTTTTATTCAGCCCTGTATATGATCTATAGATTTGTATATATACTACATTGGATGCTAAATTTTAGTTTAGTTAGGAAACGCGTAGCACTGTTTAAAATTCTCCTTTTGGAGTTTCTGTCAATAAACGGAAATGCGTTCGCGAACTTTTGTGCTGCCCTGTATAGGATCTACAGAATTTATACACACCAAAAAGTGAGTTAAATTTAAAATCGCATTCAGCAACTTAAAACGCACAGTAGAGAATTCTTTTGTGTGTCCCTGTAAATGAACGATGACTGCACACAATATACACACAATATTCTGTAGTAAGCCTCTTGTAATTCCCCTTAGTGATACATATAAATTTCAATGCGTTTAAAATAGTGAAAGATTATTTAATTAAACCACAAACGATTTTCTCCATAGACGTAATGTAACGGAATTCTTTTGACTGTCTTTGTAAAGTAACTATAAGTGCTATGCACACCATATTCTATATTAAGCTTCTTGTAATGCACCTTAGTGATATATATCAATTACAATGTGTTTGAAATTGTGTAACATCATTAAAATAAACCGCAAATGATTTTTCCCCATAGACCGTAATGTAACGGAATTCTTTTGACTGTCCCTGTAAAGTAACTATAAGTGCTACACACTTCAGTTGAAATAGGGAACATGCTATAGATAACGACAATAACATATAAAAATTGCAGGGCAATCCGAGTATATTTACGGGAGTTAGAGCACGGACGGCAGACAAACCGAAGTCATAAACACTTTTCAACTATGTTGGAAAGTATTAAAAAGACAACATAAACTAGTCGGATGTGCCCAATCCCAAAACTATCTTCTATCTCACACATATTTCACATACACTAAAATCGAATCAGCACCAATTTATATCAAGGTCTAACTGAATCTAAAGTATTACTAAATTCCGTGCAATAGTTCTTGAGATATGACTATCGCTAAAATTGGGCAAATCCTTTAAAAAAAGCATAGCAGTGCCACCTGTTGGGAGATTTACACCAAATCCTAAACAATAATAATTTATGCCAACGTCTAACTGGATCTGAAGTTTGGTGAAAATCCGTGCATTAGTTCTTGAGATATAGTTGTCGTGAAAATCATGAAAAAGTAGCATAGCAGCGCCAGCTGTTGGGCTATTTACACAAAAACGTAATCAGCATCTATTTATGTCACGGTCTAACAGGATCCGAAGTTTGATGAAATTCTGTGCATCAGTTCTTGAGATATAGCTATGGTAAAAATCCTGAAAAAAGTAGCACAGAAGCACCACTTGTTGGGATATATACACCAAAACGTAATCAGTGTCTATTTATGTCAGGTCTAACAGAATCTGAAGTTTGATGAAAATCAGTACATTACTTCTTTAGATAGAGCTATTGCGGAAAATCACGAGAAATGCAGCATAGCAGCGCCACCTATTGGGCGATTTACACCAAAAACTAATCAGCACCCACTTATATCAGGGTCTAACTGAATGTAAAGATTTATTAAAATCCGTTCATTAGTTCTTGAGATAGAGCGCCCACAAAATATTTGTCACATACAGGCAGACAGACAGAGTCACAGACTCACAGACTCACAGACGGACATTTTCTAAAAACAGTCAAATTGTGTTCAGGACATTCTAAAACGTATAAATCAGTCGAAAACCGGAAGTCGAAAATTTTCATAAATACAATGTTTTCTTCTTGTAAAGATAGAAGAAAGTAATAATAATAATAAAAAAAAAACATTAAGCGTTGTGAAATATTAAACGAATATCTCCATTTTAAATGTAAGAACAAATTTCAGATGGCTTTTAATTGTCTTTATAAACAAGATTTTTCTTGGATATATAAGCAATATCTTTCTGTATTTCTAAACATAAAAGGTGTAGTGTTTCAGAGGAAAAAAAAGCTTATATCCTTTTCTCTTGCTATTTATTCATAAAATGTATATTAATAAAACAAAGAGTTTTTTAATCTGTCTGTTTGTATAGACTTTACCACCTTTACTTTTGCAATCGAACCGGTAGTTCCAAAGATTACCCCCGACAAAAAAATAAAAAACAAACAAACAAACAAACAACATTACTTCTTTATTATTACATGCTTTCTTTTAACTTACATTTCTGTATATATGTGGCAGTCAAATCATGTTACTCATTTTTCACCCACTTTCTGTTGACCTAGAACATTGAAATTTGGAATATATATGTATTCCTGGGGGCAATACATGAATTGAACATTGATTTTTTAAAATTCGATCTCTAAGGAAGGTGAAGCAACGTCGGCCTAAGACTTCCATTTTCCCCCATAGAAAAAAATAGCACTACGATTATATAATATTAATTGAAAAAATAGTTCCATTGTTGCAACATTCATATATTTTAACCACACTGTTGTCCGCATCATTGTGACGTCAGCATTGAGCGACGCACACGTTTGTGCTTTATAATATAAATTGACTTTTTTGTGATTTTTAATAAAAGCATGTTTTAAAAAATTGTTTTACATTTAATTTAAAATATTACTAGCTGAACCCACCCAGCTTTGCCCGGTGCCGTGATAACCTTTAAAAAAACTGAAGTTTGTATGATTTTATATCTTCAAAAAATCTTTCAAATGAATCTAGTTTTCTGGGCCCTTAAGACTTCGGCAGCGTAGAGCGCTTCAAATGAACTTAGTTTCCAGGACGCCAAACTCTTCGGCAGCATCTAGAGTGTTTCAAACATGCCTATTTCTGAACGACCGTGTGACCTGGATCCCCGCTGAGGCAAATTATACTGTAAGTGCTCAGCACGCGCCAGACACAATCGAAAACCAAGTTGAATGAGCCAAACCCTGTAGTAATCAGGTCCATAGAACTGGACAGAAGAATGCGTCTTTTCGCGATAGAACTAAAATCTGTAAGACAATTGAAAATAAAGTTGATTGAATCAATTCCCGTTAAAATCGTGCCCATAGAACCCGAGAAAAGAATGCACCCCCAGACTGTGGAATGTGACCCCTTTTACATTTAACGAATTACTTTTAACATTAACGGGGCATTTAATTAACAGATGAAATTCCCCCCCCCCCTTCTGAACTTAACCACATATCTTTAACAGTAACATGATTTTTAATTTACGGCTATAGTGAACCAGAAACTAGTAAAAACCTAAGTTGATGCCAAAAAAGAAGATTAATATTTTAAAAAAAGGTGGTAGCTGAGATCTAAGGAAATTTTTAGTAGTGTATATAGTAGCTGGAGGACCCTAGAACTATGTTAAAAAATTCTAAGAGAATTGGATCATTTTTAAAGAAGCTGCACCAATGGCCCCAAGAAGGCGATTAATATTGAAAATTGGTGGTAGCTGTGGTCTAAGAAATATTTTTTTGTTCATGTAGTAGCTGGAGGACCTAACAAGTTGTTTCAAAAGAGCTAGTGAATCGGACGATTTATAATAGGGGGCCAACTGAAAGTTTTGAGCAGAGTAAGCAGATCGATTACACTAAAAAAGAAGACAGAAAGTTATAACAAACACATATAAAATTGCAAAACATTAAAAAGGGAAAAACACGAACTAATAAACAAAGAAGAACAAAGAATAAATAATAACAAAATATTTCAAAACAGTGCCCCCCGGGGTGGCAAAGTGGGGGGGAGGGTGGACGGGATGTGCATAATATGAAAGAGTGGTCAAAGGGCTTTTGAATGATATATCACATGATGGATGTCGGAAAAAATTTTAAAAGTGCCCTACGGGGGGGGGGGAGGGGGGGAATTCGGGAAGAGAGGAAGCGAGGTCCATAACATAACAGAGAGGTTGTTCAAAGGCTTTTGAATGATATATCACATGATTGGTGTCTGAAAAAATTAAAAGGTGTCCCCAGGGAGAAAAATTGGGGGGGGGGGGGGTGAATAGTAGGCAGATAAAAACACGTGCGTATTCGAATGTACAGTTGTGTCAAAATTTTAAAGCAATCGGTGGAGAACTTTCGGATATTTCAGATTTTGAACAAACGAACATTTCTATTTTATTTATATAGATTAGTATTAGTATTAGCATAGATTCATATAATGTAGTATATGAATTATTACATTTTCACACCAGAAATTTCATTTCAGAAAAGTGTTTAAATAAATTGCAACTAAATTAGATGCTATTAAATGAAATTTCTTAGTAGATTTAAATTTATGAGAGATGCATTAACTTCTCTCCCTTGACTTTGATAACCACTGTTGTAAGATTTTTGTACATATACCTTAATAAAGTTATTCAATTGTTTTGTCAGTAGCGTGACTTTGAAGGCTAAAATAACCTATCCATAAATGCGTAATGCTACACTAAATTCATTTAATTAGTTCTTATTGGAAAGGCATAAGAAAATTCTATTTAGAATACACATTTTTTATAAATACCAACTACACAGAATAAGTTTTAGTTGTTGGAGTGAGCGGGATGTTTTGGTAAAAAGAAACATTTCTATCACACATATTTGGTTGTGCTGAAAAATGAAATCTTCCCGCTTGGCGACAAGTTTGAGTTTTAGGGAGAATGTGAGGACAAAATTGGACACGCATATTACAGGATTTATCTTGAAACCAGTTGATTTATCTAAAATTTAACTATGATAGTAAGAAACATTACCATACTGTAAAACGAATTTTTACGAAAGAAGTATCTGCTGTAAAACTGTGCTTTCAAAGATGAAAGAGACTTTAACCAGAAGAAAAATTACTGTTAGTTCTTTAAATATGTAGTTTGAGTTATTAAACTCCTACTTAAAGCGTAATTTTCCTACCAAGCAAAATTGCCCATTTAGAAGATCTCCAAAACTCTGCTTCAGACTTTATAAAACAGTTTACCAAAAACTGCAAAGGAAATACTCCTAATCTTTTAAAAAAGTAGTTTGTTAGTAAATAACCTGACTTAAATTTCAAACAAGTAAAAATGGTCACTTTATTGATAGAAAAGTCTACTGAACCCTTCATAACGCTGTCTAACGACTGTTGGTCACTTTAAAAATACAGTAGGAGTTATTAAATACGCTTCCAAAAATAATGTTTTAAGCAAGCAAAAAATGTCATATTAATTGCCAAACATTCTGCTGTAGATTTCATAAAAATATTTAACTTACTTAAATTTTTACTCTTAGTCACATTAAAAGTATAATTTGAGTAATTAAACACAGTTACAAAAATAATGTTTTGACAAAGCAAAAAATGTTACATTAGAGGAGCTCAAAAAATCTATTCTAGCCTATCACTAATCTTCATAAAACTGTTTAACTATTGTTAGTCACTTTAAAAATATAATTTGAGCTACTAAACACTTTTACAAAAATAATGTTTTGACCAAGCAAAAAATTTCACTTTACAGGAGCTCAAAAGTTGTATTGTAGGTTTCATAAAACTGTTTAATTACTGTTAGTCACTTTGAAAATATAGTTTGAGTTACTAAACACTCTTCCAAAAATAATGTTTTTAAGCAAGCAAAGTATGTCGTATTAAATTCCAAATATTCTGCTGTAGATTTCCTAAAAATATTTAACTACTCTTAGTCACTTTAAAAATATAATTTGAAATATTAAACACTCTTACAAAAATAATGTTTTGACCAAGCAAAAAAATTCACTTTACAGGAGCTTAAAAATTCTACTGTAGATTTTATAAAACTGTTTAATTACTGTTAGTCACTTTGAAAATATAGTTTGAGGTAGTAAACACTCTTCAAAAAATAGTGTTTTAAGCAAACAAAAAAATGTCAAATTATATACTAAACATTCTGTTGTAGATTTCATAAAAATATTTAACTTCTGTTAGTTACATTAAAAATATAGTTTAAATTATTAAACACAGTTACAAAAATAATGTTTTTGACAAAGCATAAAATGTCACATTAGAGGAGCTCAAAAAATCTACTCTAGTCTATCTACTCTTTATAATACTGTTTAATTACTAATTAAAAATTGGACAATTGCACCATAATTTATACTTAAAATAATGTATTCAAATCAAATACAACATGCTAAATGGTACACACAAGAAAACAGTCATTTTACAAACACATTAAAAAAATAATTAAAATTTAACTTTCGTTTCGCTTCTGCGAACGTCATCAGGATATGATGTTACATACAAGTAAGACGTTTATGTCCATTTTGAAATTTTAGACGTGTATGTAACATCATATCCTGATGACGTTCGCAGAAGTAGTCCTAGTATCCTATACGAAAATTAATTTTTGTAGCATGCTGTACCACCTCTTACTTTGGACAATTAATTCTGAATTGTACATAATAAGAGGAAAATGTGGTAATTCGTAGAGAATAAATCAATTCACAAACATGTTATGGGGGCTTAAAATCGAACTATAAAAGCTGCTTACAACATTTGTATTTTGAAACATATTTTATAACTATTCAATTTTTTACGATAATTTAAAATTCCGAAACTTTTTCGGATATTTTTTGTAAACAAATGTGAGTCAAAATTCTTTGAATTTATAGATTTGTTATCGAACTATATATTTTTACAAAGTAAATTTCCATTTAAATGACGTGCTATGCTTATTTTACAGATATAAAATAAGACTGAAAAATTTAGGAAAACATTCCAGATACATTTAGTAGTTTATAGCTTTATCACAAAAACTGCAACAAGGAAAGGTCTATTCTGAAAAGAACTCATCAAACGGAAATAAATTTTTACATACATTTCGAACTGACAATGAATTTTATGAAGTGCAAAAGCATATAATTAGTAGGCGGCATGCTACGCAATCTGTAAAGATGAAAAGCCGAAAATGTCAGACAAAAATATATGATGTAAAATAATGCTGTTTCATAAAATGTTTTTTAAAATTGCTGTTACATATCTATTGTATGCTACCTGTATTTGATGGAATATTTTAAAATTTAAATTCCCGTAATCCCTTAACAACAAACGTAGATTTTGATATACAATACAATTTCAGAAATATAGTTTCCAACAAGTTCCGTATTCGGGTGATTCTTTTCTAAGATACGAATGTAAACAGCTGTTTGAATATCATTTATCATAGGAAGTTATTTTGTATTATATATATATATATATATATATATATATATATATATATATATCGCGGCAATAAACATGAAATGTAAATTTTTAGCTTTACATTTATAAGATGTAATGTATTGTAGAATTGATTTTCATGTGGCTTTGAATTACAAATTTAATTTTTTTTTTCATATTGTCTAAAATTTTAAAAAATAAATTTTCCCATTTCTTAAAATAGTCCAATTAACATAAAATTTTTACTTTCTTCTATACTAGCTGACACATCTTTCGATGTCCGGTCCTGTGATAATAACCTTAAATATACATTAAAAGCTGTGTTGAATGATTTTATATTTTTAAACGAAAATCTGTCCAATTGAACCTAGAGTTGCGGGCACCACTGCCTTCGGTACAGTACACGGGGCTTGTTACGCACGCACCGGTTTTGTTTTTATTTTAAATTTTTAAACGAAAAATTTTCCAAACAAACCAAATGTTGGGGGACCCACTGCCTTCAATAGCTGCGCACACCGGAAATGCTACGCGCGCTCCTGTCTATTTTGATTTTATATTTTAAAACGAAAATCTTTCCAAAATAACGTAATGCTGGGGTCTCTGCTACGTTCGGCAGCGTACACCCTAGAATTTGTATGATTTTTGTTTTCGAGTGAAAATCTATCGAAACGAACCTAGAGTTGCGGTTACCACTCTGTCTCCGGCAGCGTGCAAGGCGTTCTATGTACGCTCCGGTCTGTTTAGATTTTATATTTTTAGACAAAAGACCGGCGTAGCCCGGGTCCGTGATAATGATCTTAAAAATATACCTAAAATCAGTAATGAATATGTATGCGATCATTATGTAAAAAATCGGTAATAAAATAACGATATTTAATTGTAAAATGGCTTGTAAACGAACGATGAATACTATAAACACAATATTCTATAGTAAGCCTCTTGTAATGCACCTCATCGATATATATCAATTTCAATGTATTTGAAATGGTGAAACATTGTTAAAATAAACCGCAAAATATTTTCCCCTTTAGACGGTAATGTAACTGAATTCTTTTGAGTGTACCTGTAAAGAAACTACGAGTGTTATGCATACCATATTCTATAGTAATCCTCTTATAGTGCACCTGAGAGATATACTATATCAATTTCAATATGTTTGAAATAGTGTAATATCATTAAAATAAACCACAAATGATTTTTCCCCATGGACCGTAATGTAACAGAATTCTTTTGAGTGTCCCTGTAAAGGAACTATAACTGCTACACGCTTCATTTTCAGTACTGAACATTCCATAGTAAACCTCAATAACATATATCGATTTCATGGCATTCCGAATATATTTAAGCGAGTTACAGCACGGACAGACAGGCAGACAAACCGATTTTATAAACACTTTCAACTACGTTGGAAAGTGTTTAAAAGTATTCCATCTGTGGTTACCATTCTTGCAATTTATCTCCTCTTTGTGCAGTCGCTTCACTTGAGACCGTCTGGAAGGAAAGGAAAGACCAATTAGAGAATATATAAAATATATTTTTTTACATAACTTGATTTGGATATAAATAGAAAATATAAAGAATTAACATTACGCATCAGTTTCATAACTCTAAATGACCTTCATCTTAACTTTCATAATGCTATAACCTTATACTTTAGTTCTACTCTGTACGAAATTTAGAGATAATACACTGCAAAAAAAAAGTGTTGATTTTACAGTATAACTAGCATCCCAGCTGCCAGTATTATACTGTAAAATCAACACTTTTTTTTTTTCCAGTGTACACATATGATTTTTTCTATAAATAACATGTTTCTGTATATTTCAGTTATATGGGTAAATATTGATAAGTATTAAATAGCAAGTGACTAAAATGTATTTAAAAAATGTTTCATAAACAGATAATATTATGTGTAACTTTGTTACAATTTTTGTATGTACAGTCATGTAAAATGACTATATAAGTAACAAGCACAATTTGCTGCAGTATACATGTTACAGTGAACCATGGAAATATGTATGAATTTCGTTACGCTTAAAATGGCATGATTAAATTTACAAGAAAAATTTACTAGCTAAGGACACTAATGCATCTGATTTATTTCCTTTGAGACTATGCAGGATATACACTAAATGGCCATTAATGACCGGCAACTTTCAATTTTGGACATTTTGTCGAATATTTAAAAATATACTTGTCAGATTCTTCTGGAATTTTAGGATTAAAAAGAACAGGTTTGTCTTCACATTTATCAACGTCGATTTGATAAGGAGGACAATTAAAGGGTTAAAAAAATATTAAAGAAAAAAAGAATACTTTGGTTCACCCTGTAAAATAAAATGCACGAAATGATCTATCGCTACAGAATATACATAGGCAGACATTGTACAATATATGTATTCATTTGTGTAAGAATAGCATGTATATTAATAGAGTTATAGCGAATTTTTTTTTTAATAAAAAAAAATCTTGCATGTGTTTTGCTAATAACATACAGGGTTTTTAACCAAATTTAACGTCAGTTTCAGAAAAATTGACAAAATGTAGTAGAAACAATATAGTGCAATTGATACGAAAAAGCTAAAAACAACGTTGAAGCACACAAATTAAAAAACTTTAAAACACATACGGCCGTTTCAAAGATGCATAGATCCCCTTCATCAGTGTAAGGTGTGGGGAAAAAAAATGTTAAAAGGGGTTCAAAAGACACACGCTCGGCTATAGCCCCGAGTACTGGCTGTAATCTGACCAAAAATGACCATTTTTGGTCAGATTACAGCCAGTACTGGGGGCTATAGCCGAGCGTGGGTCTTTTAAACCCTTTTAACATTTTTTTTTCCCCACACCTTACACTGATGAAGGGGATCTATGCATCTTTGAAACGGCCGTATGTGTTTTAAAGTTTTTTAATTTGTGTGCTTCAACGTTGTTTTTAGCTTTTTCGTATTGAAAACCACACAAAGTGTACCTTTATACCTAATAGTGCAATTGGATTATAAATATATTAAATATTTAATGAAATATGGGCAGTTGTATAAAATAATTTTTATCTGCGCATGCGCGTACAATAACAAGGATTTTTTTGCATAATTTAATAGTCAACTCTATCGAGCAACTTATTAAAAAAATCAATCAAATATCGTAAAAATTTAGAGAGATATCGGCGTTAGAGTGAGCTGTTTTTTAGCTTCTCCCTAAAACTCGCTGAATGATAAGGGATTTTCAACAAATTGTCATTTTTTATTTTCATACTATTTTCCAATTTTTAATGATACTTTAGTTCTCTTTGAAAAACTACCCTAACGAGCTTATTCGAACTAAAAAAGAATAATCAAAATCAAAGGATCCGTTCCAAAACTATTATAACCTGGTGAAATGATGTTTTCCAAGGCAAACTAAACTATCAATAAAAAATGAAATATAGTATAAAAATTAAACAGGACAATTTGTGAACAATCCCTTATCATTCAACAAGTTTTTGTGAGAAGCTAAAAAACAGCTCACTCTAACGCCGATATCTCTCTAAATTTTTACGATATTTGACTGATTTTTTTTAATAAGTTGCTCGATAGAGTTGACTATTAAATTATGCAAAAAATCCTTGTTATCGTTCACGCATGTGCAGATAAAAATTATTTTATACAACTGCCCATATTTCCTTAACTATTTAATATATTTATATTCCAATTGCACTATATTATTTCTACTACATTTTGTCAATTTTTCTGAAACTGGCGTTAAATTTGGTTAAAAACCCTAGCAAAAAACATGCAAGAATTTTTTTAATTTTTAAAAAAAATCATTATATTTCTATTACTATACATGCTATTCTTACACAAATGAATACACATATTGTACAATGTCTGCAATGTATATTCTGTAGCGATAGATCATTTCGTGCGTTTTATTTTACAGGGTGAACCAAAGTATTCTTAATATTTTTTTAGCCCCCTAATTGTCCTCCTTATCATATCGACATTGATAAATATGAAGCCAAACCTGTTCTTTTTAATCCTAAAATTCAGAAGAATCTGACAAGTATATTTTTAAATATTCGACAAAATGTCTAAAATTGAAAGTTGCCGGTCATTAATGGCCATATAGTGTACAGTATGCCCACTAAAATCCCTTGCCACCCTCTTAACTTCGGAACGGCTGCTGCTATATTCATAACAGTAGTGTCTAGGTATAGTAAAGTAGCCATGCGCTACTCAATGAAACCGCCTACGGCGCCACCTGGTGGAATGTTGCGTAGTTAGCATTCCTATCTCGAAAACGGAAAGAGATAGAGAAAAAAAGTGATTCACAAAGTTGTAGAGCATCATCGATTTAGTACGAAAACACACATTGTGGACATTAATGCGAAGAATAGAACGGTTAAAACGTGCATTTGTCTTTTCGTGATTTCCTACACTGTGACGTGATAAAACGATCATAGAAAGGAAAAAGCAACTAGTTATAATAATATACCTTTATTTTAGAAGTTCAAACTTCTCACCGTCAGCTGCAATGCATATTTGGATGCTTTTTTTAATTTCACGTTGCACACGTTGGAGCATAGATGCTGACACGTTGGCACAAGCGTCCGTAATAGCGTCGTTTAATGTCCTGCAATGTTTGTGGAGGGATCGCACACACCTGCTGTTTCATATCTGGTTGTTTCTTTCTTTCTAAGATCGTTTTGTCACGTCACAGTGTAGGAAATCACAAAAAACAAATGCGATGTTTTAACCGGTCTATTTTTCGCATTAATGTCCACAAGGTGTCTTTCCGTATTAAATCGATGATACTCTACAACTTTGTAAATCAAATCACTTTTTTTTCTTTATCTCTTTCCGTTTTCGAGATAGGAATGTTAACTCCGCAGCATTCCACTAGGTGCCGCCGTAGGCGGTTTCATTGAGTAGCGCAAAGCTACTTTACTATACCTAGACACCACTTTTATGAATATAGCAGCAGCCGTTCCGAAGTTAAGAGGGTGTCAAGGGACTTTAGTGAGCATATTGTATATAACTTTACGTAATTGAATTTCTAATGGAACAAATTGTAGTAAATGTTAATAACACGTACGTACAGCCTGCATGGGTATGAATGCATAATGCATATAAAAGTATAACTCGGATGAATAATCCGTAAAGAAACAGGCATACTTATTTTTGGAAAACCCTGTAACAACAGACAAATGTTACTTAATCTAGGAAAATATAGAACGAAAATATACAATACATAACACAAACGAAAATATACAATAACCTACTCCGAGTTACACACGATTTCGAAAAGCGTTCTTTATCTTAAGCAACTTCAAAAACCAATAAATTCTCGCTATCAATTCTCAAGTAAACATTTTCATGTTCAACAAATACGTTTTACAGGCAAATATTATAAATTAACAACATTAATATTAAAATTATTGTGTTACTCTTGCATGTATAAATTCAGTTACGCAGTTGAAAATGTATATTTCATTGAGAATTGAGAGCATCCTGAAAACCAATATTCCAAATTAAGAAAACAGCTTAATTCACTATATTGCTATAGCAAAACTACTCGGAAACGTTTCCGAAAATCAATTGCAGCAAAAGAAACTGTTCTTATAAATGCTTCTTTAAATCACGAAAATATAGTGGTTTTTGATGTTTCTAAACATAAAGAACACTTTTCGGAATCGAGGATAACTCGGGCGATGTTATTCTATATTTTCGTTCGTGGTTATATTATATTTTTGTAGATTAAGAACATTTGTCTCTTTTTACAGTGTATTTTGAATGTCATTAATAATTTTTGTCTAACATAAAAATTTTAAATTTTGCCGGAAAAGCATAAAAAAACAATAGCAGAAATAAACAAAAGCGAAGAAAAATGCGTCAAGCATAAATTATGAAACACTTTCCAAAATTTTCAAAATACTGTAACAAAACTTCACAGTTTACTAAATAAGCAAAGTCAAAGTCAAACCGGGTGGGGAGGCCTACCTTTCAGCTTAAGCTCAACTAGCCCCACCCAGAAGGCTTGTTTACTATGCGACAAAGCCTTACAAGATAATTATTAATTTTTAGAGAAGGCAATAAATACAAAACAATACTAATAGCTCACTTATTAAACTATAAACAATTAATAAATACGATAAAGACAAATGAAATAATCATAGAATAAACACAAATCAAATACCACCATGAGATCAGAGAAGTAGTACTGAAACACAAATTCCAAAAATTCATATTTGATGATATAATAACTGAGATTTTTAGGAGGAGTAAATTTTGATAATTTACTAATTATACTGAGCAATACTAAATAATACTTTGTGATAGTTAGCAATAATTATACTATGTAATACTGAAATTCCAAAAATACAATTTACCAATTATACTGAGCAGTACTAAATAATACTGTAATACTATGTGATACAGCAATTACCATGTAACAACACTGTATGATGCTGAAGTAGATAATAATATTGGATAGAAGTAAGTACTAAATGAACTATAATGAATGAATAATAATACTAGAGTAAACAAACATAAAATATAAGCAAATTAAAATGTGCAAGACAATTCAATTCACCTGGAAACAATCTTAATAATTAAAAGACGTTTAATATTAATACGTGAACAAAGTTAAACAAATTTACTAAGTAATAAATTTAGAAAACGACTAACACATTTGAAAATAGAATTTCACCGATTACTACCAACAGTCGAACAAAATATCCGAATTATGTTGTGCGACCCTGTATATGATTTACAGATTTGTATGTAACTGCACAGTATGCTAAAATTTACTCCACTTAAGAAACACGTATCACAATTGAAAATTCCAATTTAGCAATTTCCGTCAATAAACGGAAATGTATGTGAGATCTCCTGAGCATCCCTGTATATTATCTATAGAATTTATATACAACAATTAATATGCAAAAAATCATTTACGTGTAAAAACGCGTACCACAAGTGAAAACGAGTTACCAGAATTTATTGTTCCTAGACAGTACTGTAACCAAATTCTTTTGAGTGTCCCTGTAAATGAACGTCACAATCTATGCGCCCATATTCTACAGTCAGGGCCTTGTAGAGTGCACCTCACAAGTAAAGGTAGTATAGTCCGTGGCGGCGAATTTCGATTTTTATAGCTCATTCGATTCGTCTCAATGAGCTTAGTAATTTTATACCTCGCATATCGGCTATTGAGTTTTGATAGTGACAGGGGGCCGGGTCAACGATCAAAATATTGTTCCGTGAAAAACAGATGCCTTGAAAGAAATAAGTGCTATTTAAGTTTACTAATTGTTTTTGCAGTGCCATACATTGCCAATAACTACTATAAGGTTGTATTATTGCTGTTACTATAAGAATTTGTAATTGCAGATAAAATAGTCATATGCTACTTGACAGGCAGGTTTTCGCAAGTTATGATGTCCTCGTCTAGTTTTTTTCATCTTGTCAATAATTTTTCCCGAATTACTTCTTAAATTACTCGCAAAATTCTGATAATAACAGCAATAACATAATCTTATAGTAGTTATTGGCAATGTATGGCGCTGTAAAAACAATTAATAAACTGAAATCGCATTTATATCTTTGAAGGCATCTGTTTTTCACTGAATGAAATTTTAAACTTTGAACCGGCCCCCTCCATTATAAGAACTGAATAGCCGATATGCGAGGTGTAAAATTACTAAGCTCGATGAGACGAATCGAATGGAACTATAAAAATCAAAATTCACCGCCACAGACTATAGTACCTTTACTTGTCAGTGATACGTATCAATTTTAATATGTTTAAAATAGTGTAACATCATTAAAATACAACCGCAAACTAATTTCCCCCATAGACCATACACTTTTTTGACTATTCTTGTAAACGAACTATAAACGAACCACTTCATTTTCAATACCAAACACGCCATAGTAAACCCCAATAACATATAGCAATTTCATGGCAATCCGAGTATATTTTCGTGAGTTAGAGCACAGACAGACGGCAGACAAACCGAATTCATAAACACTTTCCAAATATGTAGGGAAGTTTAAAAAAATCCCTGACGGTTCGGACTACGAGAACAGGAAGATTTCGAAGACGCACAACGTGGGGCGCTACTTTGTTGGGAATTGCAGAAAAAATTACCTGAAATGACATTTTTGCCATGATGCGGCAGTTGTGCCCGCCCATTTCGAAATCTACCTCGTCTGTAGGCGGAGCCGGCAGGGATTTTTTGGTTTTTAATTTTGTTTTGCTATAATGGTTGGTAAGATATTTCCTATAGA
Organism: Maratus michaelseni; assembly: GCA_963931845.1. Taxonomy (NCBI): domain Eukaryota; kingdom Metazoa; phylum Arthropoda; class Arachnida; order Araneae; family Salticidae; genus Maratus; species Maratus michaelseni. The sequence continues at coordinate 219,098,703 of OZ007596.1, forward strand.
AAACTTGTCAATATAAAAGTTTTAGATAATATTAAGAGGATTTATAATAAATCTAAGCGAATTTAATGTCTTGTAAATTGACGAAGTTACGAATTTTTCTTCTGAAACCCTTCTTTCCCCCTCCCTTGGGGTCATTTTTAATGATATCAAGAATTTGTCATACATAAATTTTTTACCCTTTTCCTATATGTAATAATAACCTTAAACGGATTCGATACACATCATAATTAAGAAGTTATGGTTTTTTTCTGTTTTCACAAAAAGGCCCCCCCCCCATTCCCCCCCCCCTCTTGGTTCGATTTTGCCCATTAACGAACTTGACCGAGATTTTATGCCCCTTGATTTTATGTATTAGTTTGGAAGAGATTTGCTCAGAATTATTGAAGTTATCGTGTCCATAAAAAAGTGACATAAATAGATAGATAGATAGACAGATAGATAAAGATATGAACAGGGGGTGGTTTTGGGTTCTGCGAGTCATGATCAGCGTAGATCTTCAAAAATTTTTCAAAAATTCTAATTTAGGGGGAAATGTAATAGGTAGTATTTCTTACGAAATCTATCTAAAAAATGAATGTGCTGATTATTTTTATAACAGTTTTTAACATTGGTTTTATGTATATATGCATTAACTCACTACATATCATGACATTGTTTCACATTTCTGAAGCTCTTAAAAACTTTTACTTCAATTTATAATTTTACATAGATACTAAGTATTATTTCTTGCATAAAAATAATGATCATCAAATATTTTTTTCGGTGATACTGATAATATTATCCTTCAATCCAGACTAATTAGTGATGCTCTGTTGTATAAAATAACGAAACATTCTTCATTGTAAATTTTTTTAAGTATTGAGCAAATAAAAAAAGAAAATAGAGGATATTTTATGCATAATATTAAAAAATTATAATGATATTATTCTAAGGTTTACCTTCTCATGCATATAAACTTCATTTGAGGCGGTATTGAAAAAAATATCTATAAAATCCACCAGCAAACTGCGATTATTTTATTTTTATTTTTGTATCGTACTTAAACTTCATATGAAGAATAATAATGCTTCTGAAAAACAGCAATTGGTAATAGAGACATTAAATTTTCAAAAATCTGCCTTTGATTCTTGTTTATTCTGTTCTGCAGGAGAGGCATTTTCTCGAAGAATTGCTGTTCTTGGATCTGAACAAAAACATGACGAAAAAAGTTTTTTATTCTTTACTATGTGGTATGATGTCCTAATTTAAATTTAAAAAAATTCAATAACTGTTAATAAAAAGCTTTTGGTGCTTGTAAACTTTATATCCGGAATGTTCTGTAATTTTGTAATAAATGTAATATGTATATATATAATTCAACATCATTTGTTCTTAATAATCCATTTTAAATCTATTTCAAATGTAAAATATATTTTCCATTCATTTAAAAATTACTCAATGGGGAGAGATTTCCCTTTTGGTGTTCTTTTAATTTTAATTATAGATAATCCATTAAAGTTTGAATGCATATTCAAAGGCTACTCTCTGAACACTATTTAATTAAACTATTTGCCAAGTAAGAAACTGCAAAGGTATTTTCTCAAATTTATTTGTTAAAAGATAAAGTAACATTGAAAATAAGCGGAACTGACCAAATTTGAGAAGATTACAATTGTCTTTTTAATACGAAGTGGTTCAATTTTTATCTAATGATTCTTTTTTTTCTACTTTGGAAAACGTCGAATTCAATTAAAACTCAGCAAAACTTGCATAATTGTTTTTTTTGGTTTAAAATGACATCTTTAACCAGTATTTCGCATGATAATAATTTTTATTCCACATTTTCGTATATATTTTTAAAAAAAATTAAAGTCTTTTTGTTAGAAAATAATTTTGAAATATCTTCTTTGGTTGTTCGTCTTTTCATAAATTTAAAAAAAATAACAACTGTTTCTTAAAATTTGGTACTAACAAATGGGATACTACCGACCTGAACCCCAAAATCTCGCTTAAAGTCAACCTGAAACCCAACACGAAATCGACAAAAAGATTTTCGTTGACCCAAAACTCGACTCAATAATCAGAGTCTATAAATGAATTCTAATAATACAATTATAAAAAAATATTCTACAACCACATTTCTAATATCAAGTCTATATTTTATGTAGCAAAATAAATACGTAAACAAACTCATTCATATCTAAATATATAGTTTTTGATCTGAAATAATAGTGTAGACTTTCTTTTCTAAGATCGAATTAACCCAAACACAGTATCAAAAGTCAACCCAAAACCTATTTGAACCCGAAACAATTAGAGTCAACCCGACCTGAACCCAACCGCAACACAAAAAGTTAGCTCTAAATGGTGTTGCCAGGTACCAATTTTCAGAGGCTCCAATAACTGTCCCGTGTAAACACTGCACGGGAAGCTAAAAGTCCTGATTTTTCGTGCTGCACAAATTCTTTTAAATTTCTTTTCGTACCATGCTACTCGTCAGTCTGCATCGAGTAGAAATTAGTGCAGTAAAACCTGTGAAAGCAGACGGACGAAGACTATTATTTGGTAATAGTAATAATATTGGGCTGCTGGAACGCAGACTTGCAACCTCTAATCTAATAGTAACAAGAACGGAAAATCATGTGTCAAGTATAGATTATGCAACACTTTCCAACGCTTCCAAAATAATTTTACAAATCATTACCGTTTAATAAGCTGAAAGATAACATCTAAATAAACAATTTGGAAAACGCATAACATATTTAAAAACGTAATTTCAGGAATTTCCAACATATACAATATTCGGAAAAATATCCGAATACTTTTATTCAGCCCTGTATAGGATCTATAGATTTGTATATATACTACATAGGATGCTAAATTTTAGTTTAGTTAGGAAACGCGTAGCACAGTTTAAAATTCTCTTTCTGGAGTTTCTTTCAATAAACGGAAATGTGTTCGCGAACTTTTGTGCTGCCCTGTATATGAAATACAGAATTTATACACACCAAGTAATAGACAAAAAGTGAGTTAAATTTAAAATCGCGTTCAGCAACTTAAAACGCACTTCAAGGAATTATTGTTAACAGACAGTAGAGAATTCTTTTGTGTGTCCCTGTAAATGAACGATGACTGCTATACACACAATATTCCGTAGTAAGCCTCTTGTAACGCACCTTAGTGATATATATAAATTTCATTGCGTTTAAAATAGTGAAACATGCTACACACTTGAGTTTAAATAGGGAACATGCTACAGATAACGACAATAACATATAAAAATTGCAGGGCAATCCGAGCATATTTACGGGAGTTAGAGCATGGACAGACGGCAGACGGCCATACGACAGACAAACCGAAGTCATAAACACTTTTCAACTAGGTTGGAAAGTGTTAAAAAATTGGTTGTAAAATTTTAAGGTCTTTAAGCATTATTTTACACAAAAAAAATGTTAAAATTATTGATTTAACATTATGTTTGTTCGGATGACCCACTTGGCTAGGTGAACAAAGTCCTGCTATAAAATATTATCTACTAGCGATGTCAAAACCGCATTGAAATAGGCCAATTGTAATCTCTATTTCCAATCAGTAATTTTCGCCTTATTTATACACAGATTTTCTGTAATAAATAAGATGAAGACCATTATTTGGAAATAGTAGTGAAAATTGGTCTGCTGGCACGCTGATTTGCAATATCTGACCTAATAATTAAAAAAAAAAAATTTTTTTTCTCAAATTTTAAGGTCTTTAAAAGTAACAGTTTACACAAAAATGTTAAAATTCTTGATTTTTTATTTTAAATATATTTTAATTTTCTTTATAAACACATGTTTTCGTATTGGATTGTTTCTTTAAAATATTAATTTTTTGATTACGAAATGAATTAGGAAAAATAAATTAACCTGAATGTACTTAGTTCCTTTATTTTCTTAAAACCTTTTATACGTCTGAAAACATGTACTCAATTTATTTGTAGTCATTTAATTACCCATAATTCCGAAAGCATATAAAATTTAGTGAACCTAATCAGCTGAGATTACCAGACAGTATACTGTTTCTATTCAATTTTGTTTATCGTAACCATATATATTTTCTCATTCTCACCAGAGATGAGAATTGTTTTCTTGTTGCTCTCCTTATTTTGTTCTCTTTCGCATGATTCTATATACCGAGTATATATAATCCGTTTTGCATCAACTATCTTAATGTATAAAGTATTAGCTTACAAATAGATTTTCAGGAATAACAAAATGACATTAATGTATAGAGCATTGGGTTACAATTAGAGTTGTATTACAAACGTACAGTATACACTATATTTCCAATGATGACCGGTCACTTGCGATTTTAGACGTTTTGTTAAATATCTGGAAAGATACATGAGGAATTATCCTGAAACTTCAGGAGTGTAAACAACCTGATAGACGTTATATATTTCCGAGAAGATTTTTTCCGGAAACCCCATAAGGGGCCGTCAACAAATTGAAGAAAAACGAATATATTTTGGATAACCCTGTAAAAACTAATATTGCAAAAGCATTCAAACTGTAGATTATGATTAAGTGGATTATTGTAATAATTTGGGTTCATTTTTATGAAGATAGAATGTCTACTCAAAGAGAAATTCAGGTTTTTATAAAAACAGTCCCAAATTGTATCAAGTTTTTTGCTTATAATTTGCAGAGTTTTTAATATAAAAACAAGTTATTTTCAGAAAATATGACAAATAAAATTGTACACAACACTCGGCAATCAGAATTAAAAAATAATAAAAATTGTATGAAAAATGAGCAGGTTCACTAAATATTGTTTCACTGCGCATGCGCGAATTCAATCAAAATACACTGTGCATAATATATTAGCTAAATATATAGACCAACTTTTATGAAAGTCTCAAAAACGTAGCTTGAAAATTCTGATAGGAATCGTCTATAGAATAAGCTCAAAATTCGCTGTTCCCAAAAGGAAGCAAAAAGATGAGGGGTTGTATCAAATATAGAATGAGAGACACTTCATTCTTATTATGTCAACTTTCATAAGCTAGTATATTTGGATACAACCCCTCATCTTTTTGCTTCCTTTTGGGAACAGCGAATTTTGAGCTTATTCTATCGACGATTACTATCAGAATTTTCAAGCTATGTTTTTGAGACTTTCATAAAAGTTGGTCTATACATTTAACTAAGATATTATGCACAGTATATTTTGATTGAATTCGCGCATGCGCAGTGAAATAATATTTAGTGAACCTGCTCATTTTTCATACAATTTTTATTATTTTTTAATTCTGATTGCAGGGTGTTGTGTACAATTTTATTTGTCATATTTTCTGAAAATAACTTGCTTTTATATTAAAAACTCTGCAAATTATAAGCAAAACACTTGATACAATTTGGGACTGTTTTTATAAAAGCCTGAATTTCTCTTCGAGTAGACATGCTATCTTCATAAAAATGAACCCAAATTATTACAATAATCCACTTAATCATAATCTACAGTTTGAATGCTTTTGCAATATTAGTTTTTACAGGGTTATCCAAAATATATTCGTTTTTCTTCATTTTGTTGACGGCCCCTTATGGGGTTTTGTGAAAAAAATCTTCGCGGAAATATCATGTTGTTTACACTCCTGAAGTTTCAGGATAATTCCTCCTGTATCTTTCCAGATATTTAACAAAACGTCTAAAATCGTAAGTGACCGGTCATCATTGGAAATATAGTGTGTAAGTAGGCGCTATTGCATTACGTAAACAAGAAAAATGTAATATCGAGCATGGCATAATAATGTAACATTAATCGTTTAGAAAATTATAACTTAATTAGAATATAAGAAATTAATTTAATTAAAAATTTTCCGCTTAAGCAATGTAATTATAAATATATATGTGGTATTTTGTCTAAGCTGAGATAGTACCAGATGTAATTTTCCATGAGAAAAGGGGTAGTCCGTTAAAGAAGTAATATATTGCAGTCGGTAATCACGATCATGACGAAGTAGTCAGGCAATGAAAAGACACCAGAACAGTTTCTCCAGTAGAGTCCAGGCAATTTTCGGATAAATAATTTATTAAGAATAAGAGCGATGCATCACAATTTCCACAGGTATAAAACTTATATCCTCGGGCTTCACGATGGTTCACTTCATTGATTTAAAGATGTTAAATGGCCAGATGAATATTCTACGACATAAAAACACCAGATACATATTTGTTTACACTTTCAGCTACGTCAAAAATCTAACTCTCCGACCGATGCGGGCGAATTTTGTTCTCTCCGCGGAGACATACAGAAAATTACGTCACGAGCGCACAAACCAATGAGTGAGAGGCGACCTATAGACCAGCGAATGAGGCTAGAGGGAGGAGCTAAGACAGTAAAGAATCCCTCACTTGAGCGCGTATCAATTTTGAAGTGAAACTACCTCAGCGCGCGAAAGACATAATAATAATAATAATAAAAAGAAAATGGCTTTTTAAAAAACATTCGAAATGAGAACGCATCTCAGAATTTTATAGATTGGGGAGCTGATAAAAGCGACGAATGAACTTAAAATTTTAGATTGCGATTTGGAATAAGATAATTATTAATATACGGATATTTACTTTTAAAAGGACATTAAATAGGAATAAATATTATTAAGAATTAAGGATAACATATATATATATATATATATATATATATATATATGGGTGAAACCACCAGTTATTGACACCTAACTAGTAACTGACACTTCAGCAGAAATCTAACTCAAATAAACATTTCTTGTAAAAGTCTGCAAAGTAATGTCATCTAGTGGTAATTTATTTGTCTTAACTGTTATAACTTATTTTTCAGCTGTGGGTTTTTCAAAAAAGGGATGGTGTCAGTTACTGGAGATATTGACCATATTTATGACAAAAAATCATTTTTAGTAATAAAAAAATAATAATTTTTAAAAAATTTTGTCAATAATATTTTTTTAATGTATCTTTACTATGCTTTCAAAAACAAAGATAAGTATAAAATAGATTTAAACCTTTGTAACAATGATTTGAAGAATAAAAAACCCTTAATCCCTTCGGGACCGGCGACTTTTACACAAATTTTATTCGGTTGGCACCACTTTAAAAAAAAAAAAAAACCTACCTTTACTTAAACTATCCCAAAAATGCTCTAATTAGAGAAAGCAAATATTACTTTTATTTTTTACTGGTGCCTAAAACAAATTCTGTATGCTCTTTTTGAGGGTGCATATATGCACCCATGGTCCCTAATGGGTTAAAGTGTCAGTTACTGGGGGTTTCACCCTATCTATTTATTTATCAAATTATATGCAGGTAAAAATCTAAACAAAGCAAGTTGGAAATTGTATGTCAAACGTTACAAACGAGGTGCGTTCGTACGCACGTTTTAGAATTAAATTCATGATATCCCGTGCATAGAACGGGTTAAACAGCTAGTTAAGTATATATTTTATGACACTGTTCATACAAATATCTTAACTAGTTATATAAATATTCAGATATATATGTATCAGCTAGTTATATAAATATTCAGATCTTGATGATTTTTAATTCTGTGAAATGAATTATATCGTCTGCAGATTAATTTCTGTCATAAAATAAGTATCTCGGTCGCTTGACGATTTAACATCCATCGGAAGCTCCTCTAACAAAAAAGCACCGATTTAAAAAAAAAAAAAATCAAATTTCTTAATAAATATTTTTATTAATATCTCCTAAAGTTTTGATTCGATTTTAATAAAATTTGAAATGTCTCGACAAAATTCTGCAAAGATAATATATTTTAAATTGCAAACCATTTGGTTGGGTAGTTTTTGCGTTGTTATATGCGGACAGACAGACAGACAGGCGGACGGACAGACAGACAGACAGACAGACGGACGGACCAAGCGACGACTATAGGTGCTACGTATTTATATAATTACGAACGCACCTAATAAACTGATAATGAATCAGTAGCGGTTATTCTCTTTGATTATTCTTAGACAATTACTCTTCCATATTGGAAGGGGTTAAGATAACAGTGGAGTAAGTCAAAAATTTTGAAAATCTAGATAACCATATTTTCACTGAACGTATATTAATTTCTGTTCAGTGCAACAGTCAAATAAGTCATAGTTCACTTAGGTAGTCGCTAGAGGGCAAAGAAAGTTGGACCACTCAATGCAACGGTAATACAACAAGTTTCACAAAACACTTCGTTTCTCAAATCCCAAAATATTGACTTACTCCACTGTCATTCAGACCTCTTCATTTATCCAATGCGTAAAGTAGCGAGTAGTTAGAGTTGAAAAAAACCGGTTTATTCCCATGTTTATTTCCAATAGACCCGGTTTATTCCCAGGTTTATTTCCAAAAGACCTGGTTTATTCCCAAAAAAGAACAAGTTTACTCCCCAAAAAAACAAGTTTATTCCCAAAAAACCCGGTTTATTCCCAGGTTTAAACCGGGTTTTTTCTCGTCTTTGCAACCCTACGTGCAGTAAACCTACGAAACAGGGTGGTGCAAAATTTTAATTAGATTAACTATTGAAAACTAACGATTAAAAGTTTAATCATGGCTAAAGATTGACGATAAAGTTCAATCGTCAATCTTTAGTCATGATTAAACTTTTAATCGTTAGTTTTCAATAGTTAATCTAATTATAATTTTGCACCACCCTGCTACGAAATTCAATTGTTCAATGTTAATGACATGCAAACTTAAATAGTTTTTAAGTTCCTCTATGGGAAAAATTAAAGAGTTTGAGACAATTGCTCTTATTTGATTTTTGCATAACGCATGAGATATGGTTTTAAAACTCTTTTATGATTTCAAAACATGAAAACAAAAATTTAGAATACTCTTTTTACGAGATATCAAACTTATCTTCACGAAACACTAATGAAAATATGTCGTATGAAACTTAACAAATCATTGAAATCATTCGAATTTGCTATTAAGTGAAACATATAGAAGTTCTTCCGTGACATGTTGTTACGAGGGTAAGTCATTAAGCAAGTCACAAAAGATAATTAAATAATAACTGCAAAACTATTTTTATTCCTCAACATAGTCTCCACCAATGTTTATGCACTTATGTCACCGTTTTATCAGTGCTCCAACACCAGCTGCATACAATTCTTTGGGTTGCTGTCTCAGGGTTGCTGTGTCCACATTAGGACTTCAAGTTGAACATTTTCATCATCTGTGAACATCATCTTGCTTCCAAGATGGTTTTTTAGTGGACTAAACAGATGAAAATCGCTTGGGGCAAAGTCGAAGCTGTATGGTGGATGTTGAAGAAGTTGCAAGATGATGTTCACAGATGATGAAAAGGTTCAACTTGAAGTCCTAATGTGGCTGAGTCAGCATCCCAAAGAATGTTATGCAGCTGGTGTTGGGGGACTGATAAAACGGTGATATAAGTGCATAAATATTGGTGGAGAATATGTTGAGGAATAAAAATAGTTTTGAAGTGAATATCATTGTAAGTTATTATTTAATTATCTTTGTGACTTACTTAATGACTTACCCTCGTACTTTTGATAGATTGCTTTATTACCGGACTAATTTGAAAAATATAAAAATTATAGTCTTCTTAGCATTTGTGAAAGATTAAAAGATACTGAAGTTTAAATGGTACTGATAAAATTTATGAGAATCAGTCATTCTTATCATCAATTTATCCTAAGTGCTGTCATCAAACACCTTTTTTTTATCTACACTTTAACACTTTGTTGAACGGTCACGAGTATACTCGCGTTTGTATGGCTGTCAACTTTTAAGTGTTTTTTGTTACCACTGTTTCAGAATAATAATGTTCGCTTTATTTAACCTCAGATTTCTGTAATTAAATAAACCGAAGATTATTATTGAAAAATTGGGGTAAAATAAAGCATTATAAAAGATATATATAGGGGAGACCGGGGCAAGATGACTATGTTAACAATTTTTGTCGTTTATTAATTTATTTTGAAGTAATAGTGAAATTAATTTTACATGAACTGATAGAGTATACCTTTGTAGTATTAAATACATTACCATTTAATTTTTCAAATTAAAAAAATAAAGGATAATTTTATTTTTTCATAACATTAACAAATACTGGGGCAAGATGACTTTGGCCTTGGGGCAAGATGACAACACTGAAAAAGATTGAACATATTTTATCTTTTGAATATGTTACATGGTTTAACAAATGATAATTGTGTTTTTACATCTTACAAAGTATCAAACTAAGCATAATGCATTGATTGTAACGTGTTTTGAAGTGTTTAGTTGTGCAGCTAACAACAGTCACAAATAAAAATGCCATTTTCATAATTGGAACATTCCTCATGCCACCACTCTTGGCATTTACAGCACTGGATCCATTCTTCTGTTGGTGGGTCACAATGCCGAAAGTTGGCCTTAAACGCTTTTTGAATTTTTTGGGAGGAGGGGGACCAGCGGGGGAGGGGGGAGGCCTTGACCCCGTCGAACGGTACTCTCCTCGTACCGATCGGACGCTTGGAAGTGGAGATACGGACCCCGATATGTTTTTTCTTTCGGGAGGCTAGGGGGGAGGCTTAGCGGATGGCAAAAATGTCTTCCTCTGGTCGCCCTCTTTCGAACGACACCTCCCCCCATCCCATGCACCCCTTAGCCCCAGAGGAGATAGAAACGAAAGGTCGTGCGAACAAACACACAGACAAACAAGCGTTTACAGGATTTAAATAGAATGGACAACATAGTTAGTTTAATAAATTCCGAAACACAGGGCCAGATGACGATCTCGTCATCTTGCCCCGGATTGCCTGTTTAAAAACATTCGTTTGCATTGCCATGAATGAAGGCGATTAATTGACATTTATTCATGGTAATAGGTAGTATTTAAACTAAGTTACGCATAAATATTAAATAGAAACGCTATATCTTACCTGTATCTGTAGCAGAGCTTATTTACACATGCATAAAAGTTATAACGTGGCAGCGGAAAACAATCAAAGCTTCACAACTGACACAAAAATGGCGATTTCAGCGTCTCTATAGTATTGTTTAACGAACGGCCGATAGGAGAGCCAGTAGTGTCCGGTTGATGCTGCCACCTAGCGGTAAACGGAAAAATTAAGACATTCGTCATCTTGCCCCACTCTTCATCTTGCGCCGGTCTCCCCTATATATTAAATTTCCGATCAGCAAAGACTTTTTTTTAAACCAGTGAGGATTTATCCCTAACAATTTTATATAAATCGTAATTCAGAACGTTTTTAGAAAGTTTCCCGCTCATTTCACCCTTTTAATTTTTGGATTTTTTTAAAAAACCGTTTTTAGCGAACAATTACATCTTATAAATTACTACCATACCAAATTTCAAGTTTATAGACCCAACAGTATCACAGAAATTACAATAATAGAACGTTAGTTTCTCCTATCCCATTTTAAATTTAGAATTTCTTAAAAACATTTCTGTGCGAGCATTTACGTCTTGAAAGTAACATACATGTCAAGTTTTATATTTTTATTCCTAACGATTCCATATAAAATGTAATCTAGAACATTTTAAGAAAGTTTTCCGCTCATTTCCTTCTTTTAAATTTCCAACTTTTTTTTTAAACCGTTCCTAACGAGTACTCATATCAAATAAGTAACCACAATATCGAATTTCAAGTTCCTAGCACCTTCAGTATCACAAAAATTGCATTTTTAGATTATTTTTTTATTGCTCCTCCACCCCTTTAGTGGTACTTTTTCTGGCGTAAAATGTAACCTATGTTGGTACAGAGATGGTCACCAGCTTTTGCCACCATTATTTTAAAAATCGGTTTGGTTCTAGAGATTACCCCGTACAAACAAACAAACAAACGTTACTTCTTTTAAATACTAAAAGGTGTAAACTAACAACATAATATACAGTAAAATAACTTTTATTAGATCGTTGACATGTTTCGGCTCACTCCGAGCCATTATCAAAAACAAATGAAAATATTCTATAACTGCACGTTCTTTGAAGTTATTATTTGAAATGCTATCATTTAATTTTCATGCACTTTTTAAAAATTATGAACGTTATTTTTTATTTTTATTTGGTTGTTCATTTCCATATTTGTTTTTAAAAATTACGTACATTATTTTTAATATATATAACATTTCAAATAATAACTTAAAAGACAATGCAATTGTAGAATATTCTCATTTGTTTTTGATAATGGCTCAGAGTGAGCCGAAACATGTCAACGATCTAATAAAAGTTATTTTACTATATATGTATATTATGTTGTTAGTTTACACCTTTTAGAAGTTAAAGGAAATATATTATTACAAGGTGTTATAATTTATTATATTGTTAAACGTTACTTCTTTATAATATTAGTATAGATATTCAATATATATATATATATAATTTCATGATTACACTTGTTAATTATTAACTTTGTGGTATTCTGTCTACACTTTATTACTAATTATCTCTTTGGAGATTTAGTTAGAATGTTACAAGAACTTGATTAATGTTTTTTGAAATTCAAAGGTATTATATATATATATATATATACAGGGTGATTCATAAAAGATGGGCAGAACTTTAAGGGGTTATAGTACACTTAAAGACAAATAATATTAAATAGGAGACTAAGGGTCCCAGACGTATTCCCAAGGAGATAGGGGGCATTAAAGTTTAGGGTCCGAAATTTCAAATGATTATAAAACATGGAAAAATTGGTCGATTCGTTTGCGGTTTTTGCAAAAAATTTTCTTTATGCCAGTATTTTCTTGAAAAAGAATTTTAAAGTTCAATTTCAAAAAATGCCGATAGGGGGCGCTTTAGACTTTGGAGTAACAAACAACTATTTTTTAACGTTATTTTTTGTATTTCTTTAAATGATTTCGAAAGCTTAGACTTAAACTTAAATTTTGATCTAAAAATCTGAGTCCTAACGAGTAGTTAAGTAGCGTAAACTGAAATTTGAAATTTGAAACCCTTCTCCCCCCAGAACAAAAATCAGTTATTCCCGATCTTTGTGTCGTAGATTAGGCTCTAACTACTGCCGCGTTTTGCTAAAATTATTCTTTATGTCAGTATTTTCTTGAAAATAAATTTTAAAGAAAATTTTCAAAAAATTCCGATAGAGGGCGCTTTAGACTTTGGAGTAACGAACAACTATTTTATACCGTTATTTTTTGTGTCTCATTAAATGCTTTCTAAAGCTTAGACTTAAACTTAAATTTTCAGCTCAAAATCTGAATCGCTGAGCGTGGTTCAGTAGCGAGGGGAGGGGGTTCAAATTTCAACTTCTGAACATAGTTCAGTTTGCACTACTTAACCATGCCCAACGATTCTGTGCTGTGATACGAGGCAAAAATACAACTTTCGTCAAGGACTGCATAGTCGGAATTCACTCATAAAGGCACTGGCACAGTTGGAAACGTCGCTCATGCAAACGTTAAAGCTCCATTCCTGACGCTAGTCACCGGGTGAAGAAGGAAACAGAAAGTATGCAAATGTCAAATGGGGAAGAAGAAGAACACGTATGCAAAATTTCGACACGATTCAGGCATAAAAACCACTGAACGGTGAGTCAAGTGTAAGTCGCTGTAGTAATGAATCGGAAGATGGTGCCCTTCACGAATAAGGAAAAGGCTGAGATGCATTTAATTTACGGAGCGGCAGATGGAAATGGTGCAGAGGCACAACGAATGTACGGAGAGCGATTTCCTAACAGGCGGTTGCCTAACCGCAAAACTTTCGAGCGCTTGCAGACAGTTGTGTGAGACGGGATCATTTCTCGCTTCCCGGTCGAATGCAGGTCGTGCAAAAAAGGACGAATCAGTAGTTGTTGCAGAAGCCATTCTGGATGTAGTAGCGGCGCAGCCAAGTACAAGTACACGAACAGTGGCATGTGCATTGTGTACATGTACACACACAATGCACATGTGCATACATGTGCATTGTGTGTGTTAAATGTACCTTCACGTGTGAAGGTACTAAGGTCCAAGATTTAGAAAGCATTTAATGAGACACAAAAAATAACGGTATAAAATAGTTGTTCGTTACTCCAAAGTCTAAAGCGCCCTCTATCGGAATTTTTTGAAAATTTTCTTTAAAATTTATTTTCAAGAAAATACTGACATAAAGAATAATTTTAGCAAAACGCGGCAGTAGTTAGAGCCTAATCTACGACACAAAGATCGGGAATAACTGATTTTTGTTCTGGGGGGAGAAGGGTTTCAAATTTCAAATTTCAGTTTACGCTACTTAACTACTCGTTAGGACTCAGATTTTTAGATCAAAATTTAAGTTTAAGTCTAAGCTTTCGAAATCATTTAAAGAAATGCAAAAAATAACGTTAAAAAATAGTTGTTTGTTACTCCAAAGTCTAAAGCGCCCCCTATCGGCATTTTTTGAAATTGAACTTTAAAATTTTATTTCAAGAAAATACTGGCATAAAGAAAATTTTTTGCAAAAACCGCAAACGAATCGACCAATTTTTCCATGTTTTATAATCATTTGAAATTTCGGACCCTAAACTTTAATGCCCCCTATCTCCTTGGGAATACGTCTGGGACCCTTAGTCTCCTATTTAATATTATTTGTCTTTAAGTGTACTATAACCCCTTAAAGTTCTGCCCATCTTTTATGAATCACCCTGTATATATATATATATATATATATATTCCTTGAATATATGACTTTTAAATATGTTTTTAGATTTCCGCATTTTCGTTTTTATTTCAAACGAAATTGAAATTAATTTCTTATTTCTTATTAAATAAAGATCGTATTCTCGGAAAACTTTCATATTGATTGATCTCTCTTGTGCGTTTTCCGAAAATCATCCTGTTTTGCAATTTGCCATTTTCTAATTACTTAGCAAGTTTAAATTCTACAAAAAGAAAATGAAACCTCTAATTAAAAGAGGATTAGTCGATGCTTTGGGTAGAACATGCAAATAATAATACCACAATACTTGGAAAGAGAGTGAGTATCTGATATATTAATTAATTTCTTCTTAAAATATTTGTTAAACGAAAGAAATTTAACATTGATGTTGTTTTGTGAAAGGAATAAAATATTTTGCAATAAAATCGGCTAAGTGCGAGTATAACTCGCGCTCAAAAAGTTCCGTACATTAAATTTATTAATTACTATTTATTAATTAACTAAAAAACTCCTTCAACTGTTATTATATTTCAAATAAAGTGGAGAGTCAAAATACGTCCATTAGAATTAACTTTTAAATATACACTAAAAACACTTTTTATTTTGCTTAAAAGACGTCAACATAAGCCTTAAAGATGTTAAAATTTAAAATTTACATGTTTCGATTTATTCATCAAATCGTCATCAGAATATATACAAACCACAAATACAATGTACATATAAAAACGAGAGATTAAATTAATTAAAAAATTTATCTATATAAACTTTTTTATGAATTAATTGGGAAAAAATTATAATAGCATAGTTCAGAATTATTAGTTGCATAGTTTAGAATAGTATATAATTTAGAAAGATAATATCCAAGTTTTCTAATGAAGCTTATCAAAATTATATATTCCACTTATGGATTCCACTAGTGATTTTATTGAGAAAATTAAGCAGTTTAAAATACCTGATGATTGCATTATGGCAAGTTTAGACATTAAATCGCTTTATCCGTCGATTGATACAAGTGAAGTGGCTAAGAGAATCGAGGGTTTTATTGACAATGTAGAAGAATTTGATGTACACATGAAGAACACCTTGAACAGGGGTCTGATTTTAATAATTAACAGTAACTTTTTTATTTTTGACAATATTATTTATGAACAGTCATGTGCTGCGCCAATGGGGTCCCCAGTGTCGGGCCTTCTTGTCGAGTTCAAATTACGTACTTGCCCCCTTGAATCTAAGATTTTTAGCACATTTGAACTACTTCCTTTAATATGGCTTCGATATGTAGATGATATTTTTATTGTTTGGAGAGGAGGAGGTGTTAGTTTATCGGCATTCGTTCAGAAGTTAAATGCTATTGATGATAATATTAAATTTACGTTTAAACTTGAGAAAGATGGGAGACTGACTTTTTTAGATGTAGAGTTAAAGAGAGAGGGAAATGTGTTGGTTCGTTCTGTTTACAGGAAACCAATAGCTAATTTAAATATCATACCTTTTGATGCGTGCACTCATATTCTTACAAGTTATCTACCTTCCGGTTCCTAATTAACAGAGCATTCAGGGTTTCTTCTGCAGAAAATTTGGGGGGTGAATTAGATAAAATTAGACTTATCGCTATTGACAACGGATATCGCGTGAATTCATTTAATAAATTATTTCAGACCTTTATCACTAAAAGGAACAAGGTATTGGGGAAAATAAAGGGGATAGTGATGTTAAGTTGAAGAGAGTGGTTATGAGTTATTATCCGGGTTTATTTGAGTTTATAAAATTTCCTTTAAAAGCTTTTGGTTTGAGTTTAGTCGCGAGGGCTCCCCCAAAGTTAAAGACGGTTTTGAGCACGAGAATTGATCCTATCAGTAAGGGTGACCTTTCGGGTGTTTATGTTATTCCATTTATTAGAGAGGGGGGTGTTAGAAATTATTATGTTGGTATGACACAGAGGAAATTCAATGTTAGATGTAAGGAGCATATTGCAGATATTAAGTATGGGAGAGGGAATACTGCCTTATTAAGGTTAAATAATAGAGAGAGCATCAACATCCTATTTAATGAAGCTAAATTGATTTATTGTTCCAGTTTTTATTTTCAACTTTTTGTGAGGGAATCTATTGAAATTTATTTAAGGAGCTCGGAAGCATGTAATGATACGTTGTCATTTAATATTCCAAAGATTTGGGATGAGTGGTTGAATAATAGTGGTGTTGTGGAGTTCTGGGGTTCTTTTAAAACACAACTTACTTAATTTAATAGACTCATTTATTACTCATTCTTCATTAAACAATTTAAAAACAAGTATACTCTGATTAGCTCCACTGAAATCTGTTGCCATGGAAAAGGGAGCAAATTAAATTGAACTTATCAAAATATCAAAACTTAAAAATCCGAATGAGTTAATACAACATGATATTTTTGAAATCATCACTTTAGAATAATACTAAATGTAGTAAGGGGCAACAGATTTCTAAATCAAGTAGTATACTAAGATGCATAAAGAACACCCAACTCCACTCCAACCCGATCAAGCTCAAATCTCCATACACATTAAATTAATGAATACAAACATCAAAAAATTTGGAAAACTAAAGAGAAACCTGAAATTCCTCTAATATGAGGACGAGAAGGGGCAAGAGAGACATTAATAAAATAAGGATATGATGGAATACCAAAAATTAGAATAATTATGGAGATTTTGAACAAGATCAGATCGGTTAAAGGTATGATCGTATAGTGGCATAAATAAAACTGAATACCTCTCCTTTTTTTCTTACTTTTTATAAATAAACAACTTATTGTTTATTTTAAATAATATTCCAAAGAAATGAGAATTAAGAATTAAATTAATCAATTATGAAATTAAACCTAATATTACTGTACCATCATTTATTAGCTTATCCATCATTGAGACAAGATCAAAATTACAACGAATAACTGTGACTAAACCTCACTTAATGTTCATTTAAACTATTGGTATGAATTTTAGATTTAGGAAATTTTAAAAGTATTAATTTAGCAAAATTATAGCTTTCATACTTTTAGCCACACTTACTGAGAGGTTAATCCTCTCTTATAGGTTTGTTGTAATTATAAAAATATTAATTATTTAAAAATTTTATATAAAGAAAAACATATTTGAGAATAAACAAAAATTTTTATTTGAACAATTTGAACTTCAGAAGCAACTTGATTCTCAAAATTATAACAATAACACAATATATAAAAATTGATCCATAATACTGAGATTCGCTATAAAGAATTTTTTTTTTTTTTTTTTTTTTTTTTTTTTTATAACACAGTTCTTAACTTATCACAATATCTTAATTTAAAGGCTAATCAACTTTATAAAAATTAGGTATTAATTATTTTCAATTAAGTATTATGATTCTTAACTTTATCAAAACATTTCTTCCAAGATTAATAACACAAATAAGCAACTTATTGAGTTTATGGAAAGAACACACTTAAAATATACTCTTTGGATATATATATATATATATAAAAGACATCATTTAAATATAATCTCTTTACGATATTAACCATATTTTTTTTTGCATCAGGACGATATGTAAATAAAAAAAAACTATGTAAAGAGTACTTACAACAGGAAAAGAACTCTTCAGCTTAATCAGTGGGCATTAAGGATTATTTCATCCTTTTCACAACTATCTGAACATACAGCTTGAACATGGAATTTTTGCTGGGGAAACTTTCACTAATTGTCATATGAAATCACTAAATCACGAACGTGGTATTTTTGCTGGGGAAATTTTCACTAATTGTCATATGAAATCTCGATATCACTCATCATTACACAAAGCGAGAGGCTTCATCGTTGATATAAATTACGACGTTGTTTCGCCCATCGATTTGAGCTTTACAAATCATCATCAGCTACAAGGATTATTATCTTGTTAGGAGGGTGAGATTCCATACCACAGAACTTGGCAACCAGAATTATAAATCGCACTTACAGCATCAATCACTGAGTTACTAAACTTTAATATTGGATCAAATAAGACGCTTTATTTCCACGATGAACGTCAAGACAATACGGTGTAAAACATTGGCCTCCCAACCAAGGATTCATACGATCAAACACAGAGTCACCGCACCCGAATTCTTCTCAGGACCTCTATTACTCCTTGCATATATCGCTACTAAGGCCATCTCCTTTCACGAACGCACCCACGGATCTATTTTCCAACTCAGGAATTTGTCCTTACCTCTTTTAACGCACAGTACACGGGTCAAGAATTTTCATTGTCCATCCAGATCAAGACCCAAAGCAACAAGTGTCTCACCAAAACAACAAGTGACGTTCAACATTTTCTCTCTCTCACCGCTTCAAAACTGGACGGAACCACAATCACTGTGTCGAGGGGTTTTCGGAGATGAAAACAATAACAAATGGACCGAGCCTAGTACGCCAGTGACAGTCTGTCTCTCTTCTTCCCTAAGCCGCTTCATGATAAAAGCACCCGCCTCTCTTTTACTGCGGGCTGCAGAAAACAGTTCCCATAAATGTATGTCTACGCTCGCGCCACTCAGACTGAAGGAAAACGAAAGGCTATTGTATCGGGTTGTAAAATACAATGCCAGAATACATGGGTCGCCTTTACATAAGATAACGTAATTCTTATGGTGCGTCCTAGCTTTCTTTTAACAAAGACCAGACTCGGTGTCTATAAACACATAACCCTAGGGTGTGGGAAAATTACGTATACGACTGCCCAATACAATATGTGTGGTCTTTATCTGACAAACATCCCTCCCTGTTATCTATCTTCCGCATTTGAAAACAGGAAGCTAAGCTAGACTATAAAAGTTGTAACTGCTTAAAAGAAAGAGAAAGAAGAAAAATAAAAAACTGTTTTTATTATTATTACAATTACTTTTATTTATTTATATTTTTATTAGAAACAGAAAAAGAGTGTTTTTAAATAAATGTTAAAGTGAATGAAGGAATTTAATGTAGATAAAAAAAAATGGTTAAAGCCAACCGTAACAAGATTGCTCCCCTCGGCTAGTTAAAAAAAAAATTTGAGAAAACAATTTTTTTTGAAAGGCAGCTGGGTGCCACATGGCATGCTGGGACCTCAACACCGAACAACTGACCCACATACATAAATCATACTTCGATCCGGGACGGGATCCAGAGAGTTCACTGCTGAAATACCACTCCGACAATATATTCCGGATATATACAACCAGAGCTTGCACATCCTTAGCAACCATTACCTAAAATATTACCTCAAACATGACTATAAAAGAGTATTACCAGAGGTGGGACCACAAGGCTGATTTTACCACTAAAATGAACAAGACACCTTCTGCACCTGTAAAAGAACACATGTTCCACTTGGACTGTGAAACCTCACTTCCCTACTACTGTCATTCCTACGCATAACTGCATCCCACCTGAAATTTCTGGTAACAGAACTGTAAACAATGCATAAATTGAATTTTGAGAGAAAAAAAAAATAAGCCGAAAAAGAAGGAAGTGCCCACTGATTAAGTTTCTTTACACTGTGTATATACATAAATTCAATAATTGGCATCACAGTATATTACAACACTATATATTAATGTAAAAAGTACTAGTAATAATATAGTTATAACACTGTACATGTAATGCATTTTCTTGTTTAAAACACATATAAATTCTACTATACAAAAATACACAAGAGCAACTGGTGAAACACAAAAAAAAAATATGCATATACTTCTGTAAGACACATATTTTGGTATCACAGACCATGTTAGAGAATTACGCACACATTTATACGTGAAGCTATGTTTGTGTTCGAAGAAAGTTCATTGAACTGTGTAACTTTGTAGATTTTACAAATGCACTTACACGTAATGTGCAAGGGAAAGAGTATCTCTGCCTCTGCGCTACTTATAGCAAAAGCCCGAAACTGCTTTTAAAACAACAGGGAAAACATTCCACAAAAAATTAAAACAGGGGTGGTGAAGTATATCACCAGGAATGAAAACATACATTCCACAAAAATAGGAAGTAAAATTAAGAAAATACTTAATTTTAGCACTTTTAGCCATACACAACATCCTGGCATGTACATGAGACAGTATGTACAAGAAAAAAGAAAAAATAGGGTCCACACTCCTTAAAGTTTAAGTTCAAATAAAACCACAAACTGTATAGTAAATAATAAATCCATCTAGTTAAAATGCAGTAATTAAAATAAACACACACTTGAAGGGTTATGTACAGAACACAGATGCATTAAAAGAAACTGAACCAAACAGAACTACCTCGGCATAAGGGCATACAAAACATAACATCCTAAAAAAATTTTAGAGTAACGAAAATTACATTCGTTTTTGCAAAAAAAAAACACCCAAAATCTACGAAAACGGGGTGCGGAAGGGTATATACCACATAATCTATCATAAAACAGACGAAAATTGCAGGTAAAAGCATAAAAAGGGTTCAAAATGCATATATGAAAGTATCAAAACACAACCAAAACAAACCTTTAATATGCTAAAAAAAACTAAGTTCCGTTTCAAAATGCCAAAAGAAAATAATAAAGTATACATACACATTAACTAAACTACAAATAAATACAAATAAACAAGGTAAAATTGAATAAAAATGCATGACTAACGAAAAAGGTAGTTAGTATTTATAACTCGGACGGTCTTTTCTATTTCGTAGCGAATAGTCGGTTCTAGAAATAGATACTGATCGACTACCTCTATTCGATTTAGCAGCTGAACGAATCGATGAACGAGACCTGCGCGAATCGCTGTGCGCAGCAGCTGAAAAGCTTACTGCTGTGGCTGAATTTTCACTTACGCTCATCGTGTTGCTTTCTGTCGTTGCCGAATTTTCATTTACGTTCATCACGTTGCTATCTGCCGTTGCTGAGATTTCACTCTCGCTATTTTCTGTCGTTGCTACCTCCGGAGAAATGGGAGGTGGGGGAGAGGGAGTTATGATTTCAGTCCTGTCGCTGTCTGTTTCCTCCATTTCCGGCGTTACCGGAGTTTCGTTATTGTTGACATTCACCTCTGCTGGCGCGCGGTTATTATCATATGGTGCCCAGGGAATGAATCGGTTACGCCTGCACCTGCGTACAGGAGGAGAATCGCACGGTTGGTGTGGTGAATCGATGGTCACGTTTTCAGTCGATCCAAGGCCAATTGTTTGTTTTGGTTCACTGGACCAGATGGGGAGTCTGTCTTTGAAAGAAGACAACCTGTCAACATGGACAACCTGACATTTTTTTGGATTAGCAACTAGCGCTATTTTAAAATTAACTTCATTTAGCTTCTCAATTATAGTAAAAGGACCATTATTTTGCTTGCTTAATTTTTTTGTATTACCAGGGGCGACTGTGGGTGTAAATAACCACACAAGATCTCCTATTTTAAAATTTTTATCAACAGCTGTCTTTTCACGGTATTTTTCCTGCTGCTCAGAAACTTTAATTAAATTACTATGTACTTCAGTGTATACTTTTTGAAGAGCTGGGATTAAGAGTTCGCAAAAAGAGGGTGCATCATTATAATTAAAAGAAGGTGGTTGAGAAAAGAAATTATATGGTAGATTCATATTTCTGCCATACATAACTGCAGCTGGGCTAAGTTTAGTTGAAGAGTGGACAGCTGAACGCATAGCTAGTAGCGCAAATTTGAGTTTAGTGTCCCAGTCAGATTGATTTTGATTGACTATGTGACAAAGTGCATTTTTAAGAGTACGATTCTGTCTCTCCACTTGCGAGTTGCCAGCCGGGTGATAAGATGAGGTCTTAATATGTTTAATACCAAACATTTTATACGCGTGTTCAATCGCATCTGAAATTAGATTCTTCGCATTATCGTCGTAATAAAACAGGGAGCTCCGTAGCGTGAGATGAAATCAGCTAAAGTGTCCGCAATGACATCTGAAGTGGTTGAACTAACCGCATATGCTTCTAGCCATTTAGTAAATGCATCTATATATGCGACTATATACTTATTTCCCGAAAAAGTTTGCGGCAAGGGTCCAATGAGATCTAAATGTACCTTGTTCATGGGAAACTGGGGGGTCGGCATACGTTGCAGAGGGGTGAGCTGGTTCGCTCTATAAGCTCTCTTCTGCTGGCAACTAATACATGACTCCACTAGATGCTTGACATCTGACGACATTCCTGGCCAATAAAAGTGCTCACGAATGCGATCAATGATCTTTTGAAAGGCTTGATGACAAGCCGCTAGGGACTCATGTGTTAGTGCAAAAACTTGAGTAACCAATTCTTTTGGCACGACTAACTTTACAGATTTATTCAAAATAGCTGACTCCCTTGTATCCTCACAAACTAAAATGTCATCTCTAAAAAAAATTTCATGTATTTAGGAGCAATTTCTACACCTTGGTCTAGTTTTCTTGCAATCTCGCAGCATTTCTTGTCTGATTTTTGCAATTCACCAATTTTTTCAAGTAGATTGGAATGAGGCATAAAAGTAACTTCCTTTTCGACTTGTATACAAAAATTACAATTAACAGTATCATTGGAGTTATCATTGTTGACATACCTCGAAAGGAAATCTGCGACACTGTTACACTTACCTTTAACAAACTTGATTGTAAAATTAAAGTCTGAGAGAGTGCAGATCCATTTAGCCATGCGTGATGTAGGGTCGTGAATTTTTAACATAAATGTTAGAGGCGCATGGTCTGTATAGATGAAAAAATGGGTATTAGCAATGTAACATTTAAAGTGGACAGTTGCCCAAACTAAAGCTAGTAATTCCCTTTCAGTGGTGGAGTAGCGGGTCTCAGCATCTTTCAATTTTCTGCTGGCAAAGGCAACAGGATGGAGCATGTTATTTTCATCTAATTGTGACAACACTGCCCCTAATGCTTCGCCACTGGCGTCACTATATGAGTGGAATTCTTTCTCAAAATCAGGGAGTGCAAGACATGGTTTTGAAATAAGAGCCATTTTAAGGTCTCCGAATTCTTTCTGTGCATCTTCATTCCATGAAAATTTTCCTGTCTCTTTAGTGAGATTGATTAAATTTTTAGCCCTCTTAGTAAAATCTGGTATAAATCTCCTATAAAAAGATAGAGTTCCAATAAAGGACCTAACAGCCTTTCGGGTAGTTGGAGGTTTAAAATTTTTAATTACCGCAATATTTTTATTAATAGGTGACACTTGGCCACTACAAATCTCAAAACCTAGATATTGTATTTTATTTGAAAGGAAAGTGCATTTACTGGGCTTAAGTTTCAGTTTATGCAGTCTTAACCTATCAAAGACCATGCTAAGCTTCTCAAAATGAGAATTTACATCACAGGAGGCAATTACAATGTCGTCGATATAAACAAGAATTCCAAGATTGCCTAAATCACCGAAAATATCATTCATAAGTCTCTGGAAGCTGTTACCTGAATTTGAGAGCCCAAAACAGTTACGGGTCCACTCAAAAAGTCCCTTGTGGGTGATTATAGCAGTTTTATGCCTATCCTCTGGGCGAATAACCTGCTGAAAAAAACCACTAGTTAAATCTAGCGTTGAAAAAAATTTAGCCCCACTTAAAGCATCAACAGAGTCGGTGATGTTAGGTATTGGATAAGCATCTTTAACAAGATTTTTATTTAATCTTCTGTAATCAACAGCAAGTCGATAGGATACGTCTGATTTCCGAACCAGAATAACCGGAGAAACAAATTCCGACATGGAAGGTGAAATTATGTCCGCCTGTAACAAAGTATTAAGTTGGTCTTCCATTTCTTGACGTAGTTTGTAGGGGACTCTATAAGCTTTGCCTTTAACTGGTTTATTTGAAGTTAAGTTAATTTCATGAGGGATTGTATCACAGCCGGGTAAATCTAAGACCGATGCTGCAAATACATCTTTGTTTTTGTCTAGAAAATTTTGCATTTTAAGTTTTAATGGGGGTTCTAAATGATCTAAATTAATGTCAGAGCTCCAAGTGAGATCAGCGTGATCAAAGTCAACAATTGGAGGGGCCAAATTTACATTACAAGTTAAGTTATTTTCAATTACGGGTATATTTGATGTGTCTACACACTTTTGAATTTTGGCAACAAAGGTTGCTTTATTTAAATGAATACTGTTGCCTGAAAAATTTGCAAATGAGATATACAGGCCATGTTCTTTAGTGCAGATGGCTCTGGAGGTAAGGAGACCTTGATTTAAATTTTTCGCCAAAGGTTCTAACATAACAATATCATTTTCCTTAATAAAATTTCCTTATAACTTTTAACTTGGGCTAACATTTTTGACTGCGGGGGAATCGAAATTTTGCTACATAACACAGCGAAACTTATACTTTTATTTTTATTGGATCTATCACTACTGCTATCTTCATTGCTCTCCTCCTCGACTTCAGGTACCTTATCCTCTATACTTACCAAATCTTCACTTTCATCAATATTACAAATTTCAGTAGTATCTTCAGCTAAATTACCCTGGGTTAACTGACTCGCTGCTGATAGATTATTGTCGACATTTTGAATACTTGAAAAATTTGCAGTATTATTACCCTCAGAGCTACCGCCTGATATTCTTTGCATGCAAAAGTTCTGCGCAACACTTTTAACTTCCTTATCTGACTCAGTTTGAATGATTATCTCAACATCTTTTCCCATATTACTCAACTGCGGGTCCTTAACTACCATATTTTCACTACTATGATTCTCATTTTCAACACTGACTGAGTCATGAACTTTAATACATGCAAAATTTTCAGGGGGGCTATTGGTATTATTACTTTTTGTATTTTCCTCTGCTTTGTTGACACATTTTATATTTACAGAATTATTTCAACTATATCATTATTCACACAATTATTACTAACATTTACACTATATACAGAATTAGAAATATTTACAGAATTAGTAGCAAGGCAAGTATTAGACCCTGAAGAAGTATTAATTGGGGTTTCTAAGCTTTGTTTACTTTGGCCTGCTGCTAGCACTTTAAGAGCGACAGCATTAGTATCACAATTTATACTCGCCCGGTACTCTTTCAAAAATGGCATACCCAAAATCATATTAAATTCCTCAGCTAATTTTCCTTCAACTACATAGAATTCAGCTTGACACTGAATATTATCAAAAATAAAATTTAAAAATATCTTCCTATTTAGGTGCACTTTCTCACCGGTGACAGTCATAATGGGGGTATTGCAATTCTTCGTCTCAAAATCCTCTAAACATTTAACATCAGTACCACTCAGAAGGTTGATTGCTGAACCCGTGTCACATAATGCATTCAGGCAAACTTTATTTATGTAAATTCTTGCAGTCGGTAAGGTATATGACTGGGGGTGAAAAACGCTATACACAGCTGGGGGGTCCAGGGGCCTGTTGGGGATCGACTTGACCACATCTGATCCGGCCACTAATAGTTTAAAGGTTCATTTACACTGTTTGCTATTGGGGTGTTATTTACCGCCTGCTCCTCATTTCTGTTCGCAGCTGTATTCCTGTTGTTTTGGTAAGAACCACCTCTTCTTCCCCTGTATCCACCTCGCTGATTATGGTTGCCTCTAGGATTTTCACCTCTGTTTCTATAATTTTGCCCACGGCTCCTGAAATTTTGACCACCTCCCCTTCTAAAATTATAGTCCACAAAATTTAGTGGACAATCTCTGGCATAGTGGCCCTGTACGGAACACCTATAGCAGGTTACGGGTCTTACTTCCTGGTTTTTCTCCTGTACATCCCTAGCCATAAGATCAACTAAACTGTCTATCTTTGCTGCTAAAACATCAATTTGTGACTTTAGTTGGTCTATCTCCTTCTTCTGTGAGCTATCTTGTTGCCAAACTGCAGCACAGGGTAGGTTTTGGGTCAAATTTTGGTTGAGAATTTCCTCGCGGTGGTTGTAAAAAGGGTTAATGCTCCTATAAGCCTTTTCTTCTAGAAGTGCAATTTTGAGAACATCTTCTGGGGATTGCGGATTTCTCGCAATTACTCCCTTTCGCACTTCTGGTGTAAGATTGCTCAACAGCATGGGGTGTAGTAGAGCCGTTCGGCTTTTATCGACTACTTCACCCTGGATACCTTCAATTACAAGGGCTCTTAATGACATATCATAGGCCTTGTCATAAAACTCCTGAACACTCATATTGGGTGGCTGTTTAAAATTTAGAAAGTGACTGAGTGCAACATCTGGTGTGGCCTGTGAAGTGTAACTCTCTTTTAATATTTTTAATAACTCATCAGATGTTTTCGCTTTGTGAATTTTTATCCGCCTAGATGCAGCTCCAGATAGTCTAGCAAGTAAAACAAACTTCTTTTCCTCCTCAGTCCAGTCGAATAATTTGGAAAAACTCTCAAATTTCTCAGAAAAATCTGAGAAGCAGACTGAGCTGGCCTCTCCATTGAATGGGGGAATGTTAGACAAATTGTCCACTAATGCATTTTTTCGCTGAATAGTGGCAATTGCCTCTGAATGTTTATCAGCCATGGTTAGAGTTAGAAAATGACAAACAGACCCCCCAAAAAAAGGAAAATTGGGGGGGGGGCAACTTAAAAATGATAAAAATAGAGGGGAAAGGAAAACCTTACAAATACATAAAACTAAAGTACAGGACTATGGTTTTTGTAAATAAGAAAAATTTATGCTCACAAGACATAATTTTGACTGGGGATTGTAACTAATAGCACAGAGAGAGAGCCTAGACCTCTTTTTACATTTGAACATATAAATAAAATTTTAATTGCAAAAACACCCAGTTGCTCTTTGATATATAAATACATACAAGTAAACAATAATAAATAACCCAGAGACCGAATTGATACGACTCCATTTGTTGTGGAGTTTTGGGGTTCTTTTAAAACACGACTTACTTAATTTAATAGACTCATTTATTACTCATTCTTCATTAAACAATTTAAAAACAAGTATACTCTGATTAGCTCCACTGAAATCTGTTGCCATGGAAAAGGGAGCAAATTACATTGAACTTATCAAAATATCAAAACTTAAAAATCCGAATGAGTTAATACAACATGATATTTTTGAAATCATCACTTTAGAATAATACTAAATGTAGTAAGGGGCAACAGATTTCTAAATCAAGTAGTATACTAAGATGCATAAAGAACACCCAACTCCACTCCAACCCGATCAAGCTCAAATCTCCATACACATTAAACTAATGAATACAAACATCACAAAATTTGGAAAACTAAAGAGAAACCTGAAATTCCTCTAATATGAGGACGAGAAGGGGAAAGAGAGACATTAATAAAATAAGGATATGATGGAATACCAAAAATTAGAATAATTATGGAGATTTTGAACAAGATCAGATCGGTTAAAGGTATGATCGTATAGTGGCATAAAAAAAACTGAATACCTCTCTTTTTTTTTTTTTTACTTTTTATAAATAAACAACTTATTGTTTATTTTAAATAATATTCCAAAGAAATGAGAATTAAGAATTAAATTAATCAAGTATGAAATTAAATCTAATATTACTGTACCATCATTTATTAGCTTATCCATCATTGAGACAAGATCAAAATTACAACGAATAACTGTGAGTAAACCTCACTTAATGTTCATTTAAACTATTGGTATGAATTTTAGATTTAGGAAATTTTAAAAGTATTAATTTAGCAAAATTATAGCTTTCATACTTTTAGTCACACTTACTGAGAGGTTAATCCTCTCTTATAGGTTTGTTGTAATTATAAAAATATTAATTATTTAAAAATTTTATATAAAGAAAAACATACCATATTTGAGAATAAACAAAAATTTTTATTTGAACAATTTGAACTTCAGAAGCAACTTGATTCTCAAAATTATAACAATAACACAATATATAAAAATTGATCCATAATACTGAGATTAGCTACAAAGAATTTTTTTTTTGTAACACAGTTCTTAACTTATCACAATATCTTAATTTAAAGGATAATTAACTTTATAAAAATTAGGTATTAATTATTTTCAATTAAGTATTATGATTCTTAACTTTATCAAAACATTTCTTCCAAGATTAATAACACAAATAAGCAACTTATTGAGTTTATGGAAAGAGCACACTTAAAATATACTCTTTGGATATATATATATATATATATATATATAAGACATCATTTAAATATAATCTCTTTACGATATTAACCATATTTTTTTTTTGCATCAGGACGATATGTAAATTAAAAAAAAACTATGTAAAGAGTACTTACAACAGGAAAGAACTCTTCAGCTTAATCAGTGGGCATTAAGGATTATTTCATCCTTTTCACAACTATCTGAACATACAGCTTGAACATGAATTTTTGCTGGGGAAACTTTCACTAATTGTCATATGAAATCACTAAATCGCGAACGTGGTATTTTTGCTGGGGAAATTTTCACTATTTGTCATATGAAATCTCGATATCACTCATCATTACACAAAGCGAGAGGCTTCATCGTTGATATAAATTACGACGTTGTTTCGCCCATCGATTTGAGCTTTACAAATCATCATCAGCTACAAGGATTATTATCTTGTTAGGAGGGGGAGATTCCATACCACAGAACTTGGCAACCAGAAGTATAAATCGCACTTACAGCATCAATCACTGAGTTACTAAACTTTAATATTGGATCAAATAAGATGCTTTATTTCCACGATGAACGTCAAGACAATACGGTGTAAAACATTGGCCTCCCAACCAAGGATTCATACGATCAAACACAGAGTCACCGCACCCGAATTCTTCTCAGGACCTCTATTACTCCTTGCATATATCGCTACTAAGGCCATCTCCTTTCACGAACGCACCCCCGGATCTATTTTCCAACTCAGGAATTTGTCCTTACCTCTTTTAACGCACAGTACACGGGTCAAGAATTTTCATTGTCCATCCAGATCAAGACCCAAAGCAACAAGTGTCTCACCAAAACAACAAGTGACGTTCAACATTTTCTCTCTCTCACCGCTTCAAAACTGGACGGAACCACAATCACTGTGTCGAGGGGTTTTCGGAGGTGAAAACAATAACAAAATGGACCGATCCTAGTACGCCAGTGACAGTCTGTCTCTCTTCTCCTCTAAGCCGCTTCATGATAAAAGCACCCGCCTCTCTTTTACTGCGGGCTGCAGAAAACAGTTCCCATGAATGTATGTCTACGCTCGCGCCACTCAGACTGAAGGAAAACGAAAGGCTATTGTATCGGGTTGTAAAATACAATGCCAGCATACTTGGGTCGCCTTTACATAAGATAACGTAATTCTTATGGTGCGTCCTCGCTTTCTTTTAACAAAGACCAGACTCGGTGTCTCTAAACACATGACTCTAGGGTGTGGGAAAAATACGTATACGACTGCCCAATACAATATGTGTGGTCTTTATCTGACAAACATCCCTCCCTGTTATCTATCTTTCACATTTGAAAACAAGAAGCTAAGCTAGTCTATAAAAGTTGTAATTGCTTAAAAGAAAGAGAAAGAAGAAAAATAAAAAACTGATTTTATTATTATTACAATTACTTTTATTTATTTATATTTTTATTAGAAACAGAAAAAGAGTGTTTTTAAATAAATGTTAAAGTGAATGAAGGAATTTAATGTAGATAAAAAAAATGGTTAAAGCCAACCGTAACAGTGGGATGCGGTCTGTAGATGAATCTAAGAGTGGTGTTAAAATTAAAAGTATAGAGGGCGTTGTACCTTCTTTCACATAGTGACTGTTCAGACTCTCTGGTTTTTAATTAATTTAATCTCTCGTTTTTTATGTACATTGTATTTGTGGTTTGTATATATTCTGATGGCGATTTGATGAGCAAATCGAAACATGTGAATTTTAATTTTTAACATCTTGAAGGGTTTATGTTGACGTCTTTTAAGCAAAATAAAAAGTGTTTTTAGTGTATATTTAAAAGTTAAAAAACTCCTATTACCTTTAATTTTTTCATAATTTTAATTTCAGTATATTCAGAAATAGGAGGGGAAGAACATATTTTTGCAGTTCACTTTCGACAATATCTCTGAAAATATAATACCAAAATTAAAACAAATATATTTTTTGAGGTCGGTGTTACAAGATCTTTCGAACGATACCATACACGATACATAAAAAGATTTTTTTCAAGTAAGTTAATTAATATCTCGGCTAATTACCAACAACTCTTTTAGAAAATCATTATCACATATCCTTGGATGATTCTGAGTTGAGCACTCGTCCTGTCGGAGACGAGATTTTCCAGCAACATCTTGCATCTAAAGCATTTTGTATCTTACCATACATTTAAAAACTGTAAAAACTCAAAGTAGTATAAGTGTTCTTCAATGGCGTGGTAATTTACCAGACTTGAACCCAATCGTAAATCTCTGGTCAACTTGTAAGCAAAAACTTGCCAAAGACGACCGTACAACAAAAAGTCTATGATTTCTTCACTAATCAAAATATGTTTAATGACAAAGAATTGGAAAAAAAAATGTCAAAAACTAGTTTAATCAAAAACTGATGAAAAATTTTTGGGAACCATTTCTTCTCCAACATAGGGTATATTTTATGTCGGTACAGCAACTCCCAAGAAGGTACAGGAGCAAAAAACGTTCTAAAATTGCATTTTATGTGATATTGTTGGGACTAGAAATTTAAAATTTGGTGATGTGGTCATTTTTAATCTGTAAATACTCACTATGAACGGTTTATAAAAAGTTCTAAATTTAAAGGGTGCAGGAACAAAAACCGTTGAAAACCGTTGAACCGCACTGTTGCAGCTAAAAGCTTGAAATTTGGCATGTGGTAGTTACTTTGAAGATGTAAATGTTCCCAAAGAACATTTTCTAAAAAAATCAAAATTTGAAAGAATCAAATGTTCGGAAAATGTTCTAAAACCGTTCTAAGTTACGATTAATTTGGAATTATCGGGGGCTAGAAACATGAAACTTATAATAATAAGGAAAGAAATTTGTCTGTGGACTGTCTGTCAACTGTGTTCTAAAAAGACCGCTGCACGCAGAGCTACAAAATTTTGGAATTTGGTTCGCCTATATCTGAAGTAATGTATCTCGAAGCCTGATTTTGTAATTTTTGAATATATTTTTTAAATTTTCTTATTTATGCGATTTTTAACGTTTTTTACATTACGAGGTGATTTTTCTACATTAATAAAAAGAATACGGCTTCACTTTTTTAATCGCAATATAGTAAATTTTGTTCTCTATCCATTGTTTCAAATTTTGTAAAAATCAGTCCGTAATTACCCAACATATTAATTATAAACGCATTAAAATATCCCAAAAATGCGATGTTTTTATCTCAAAAAGGCGAAATAAATAAAATACATGCTTGCGATATGAAATCGCAGACGATGAAATTTGCTAATTTTCACTAATTTACGATTATTAAGATATTTGAGGTATCGATTTAAAACTCACCACATATATGTAGAAAAAATTTCTGCATCCGAAAATCCAATTTTCGTAAAAATTGGTTTCCGACGCCCATTTTCTAGCTACTTTCTGAAAAAAAAAGAAAAAAAACGCGCCATTTTGTTTCTGTTTTAAAAGTTACCGATATTTCTTAATGTTAAAGGTAATTGGTTAAATTTTGAGGGTGCCGGTGTTCAGTCGTAATTTAAATATCGCTTTAATGTTAAAGGTATATAGATCTGACATTATTTCCTACTCGATAAATTGAAATTTTACGTTGTTAGCATAACTTCCGATAAAAACAAAATTGATTGCTAAGGCCATTGTCACCTTCGACATGACGTCAGCATTATTCACGACCTATTTTAAAATTTATAATTGATATAGATTTACGATTTCATACATGTTCTTCTGCAATAATAATAGCAACATCTGCCACCGTTTACTTGCTATTAAATTTAATAAACAGCCAGTCCTTTAAAGAATAGCTTGTACATTACATCTGTCCCATATTGTCTACAATATATCTTGACCACAACGACGATTTAGAACTTTCTGTGCTGTAGATTCTTAATGGCTCCTGTGACAATTAGGAAATGTTTTATGAAGATTCGCCAGCGGAATTAGTGGCTAGTGGAGACTTATGGTTGTACGAGCATGGAAGACCGAGCTATGCTCGGACAAAATTAGCTTTGATTTCAAATATCATGACCCATGACCAAAATGACCTACTAATCAAATTTTCTCGAACATGTGACCAAGCCCAATTGTCTTCTCGTGCCCGAAATCTGTAGGATATAAAATTTAGTCAAAATAGTCTGGGCCGTTTTTTAGATAAAATTAGCTTGATCCACAGTTACCCAAAAATGACTTACTAATCAGATTTTCTCGAGCATGTGACCTAGCCCAATGATTTTCTCGTGCCCAAAAACCGTAGGATACAAAATTTATTTTAAATCGTCTTAGTCATTTTTAAGGTAAAAATAGCTTGACCCATAATGACCTATGACAAAAATGACCCTCTAATCAATTTTTCGAACGTGTGACCTAGCCCAACAGTCTTCTCGTGCCCGAAAACCATAGGATAATAAATTTAGCCTAAATAGTCTGAGCCGTTTTTTAGATAAAATTAGCTTGACCCACAGTGACCCAAAAATGTCCCACTAATCGAATTTTCTCGGACATGTGACCTAGCCCAATGATTTTCTGGTGCCCCAAAACGGTAGGATACAAAAATTTGGTCAAAATCGTTAGAGTAGTTTTTATGATAAAATTTGAATATATATATATATATATATATATATATATATATATATATATATATATAACCACACACACACACAAGATTTGCTCGTATTAGTACAGTCGAACCTCGTTAACAGGAAATTCAAGGGACTGGGAATTTTTTTCGTGTTATCCGAAATTTCGTGTTAACCGTCATAATAGTGGCGTCATCTATGTTAGATATAAAAACTAAACAAATTAACCAACAAATATATCCCTGCTCAAAAAATCATAAATTAATAAGAAATAGTAAATTTCATTAACAAATTAATTATCGTTTTTTAGGCAATAATAATTTTATTTACCTGATAATCATATTTTTAAATAGTCCGTTATTGACTTTGGCTCCAATTTTTGTAGAGTACTTTTTTTAGTAACGTATGGACCTAATCTAATTTGTCCAAAGCTCGGGAAGTATCCTCTTGATCCATAAGGAAACGTTGTACAGTTTTCAATGCTGCGGTAGATTCATTTATTGACACTAAACTTTTCCGTTCTGTGCCAATTTCTTCTTCCTTGTCTGACACTTCAATGTTGTCATCTTTATTTTTCAGCAATTATTTCTTCATCTGTCATCACATCCGAAGTCAGCACATCTTCATCTATGCAAATGTACTTGGAAAAAACAATGTCTAAGAAAGAATTTACAGATTTTGGCTACATTTCTTTCTGCAGACAAGTCTATGACGCTATTTAAATCTTGTCAGTCATCCGTTAGAAAATATGAAATCACTCTCCCCCAGAGCATCAGCAAAAGCCTCTGCTTCATCTTGCAAAACTGCAAAAGTTAAAACAATGTTCTGGCTTATTGCCTCTTTTATCTATCGCAAGAGAGCAATTTCAATTTATTCATTCTTTCTTATACACATTCGTTTTCTTACTGGTTAGAATTAACTCACAGCATAAACCGCTGCAATCTTTTCGAGATTCTTTAAAATTGCAGAAGAATTGTAGGTATCCCATACTTCGCCGCATTTTGTAATTTTTTCAGCATTTTATCGCTAACTTCGTTTAATTTTTTTGCTTGGTTTCTTAAGATACTGCTTGCTGTTTTCGACTCATCTTTTACAGAATTCTACAGAGCAACTGTGAACAGAGTTTCCATTATGTTAGTTAGGTTGTGAAGTAGAGATAGTCACTTATTTCACTGACAGATAGGCGAATTCAGACCCCCGGTTTATAGTTTATGTTACTGTCAATACAGTCAACCGAGTAATGGAACAATCACTTTCAAAAAAAGAAATTCCTTCCCCAAACTTTCACTGTGACTAATCTATTGCTCATATGGTTAATGTGGGAACACTTGCGCATATCAGAGATCAAAGAAAAGCAGGGATTATTCAGGAATTCAGTATTTCAGAATTTTCTTAAACCCCTTTTCACTTTAAATCCTTTTCAAACCATGAGAAAATTCCACTTTTAATAAGAGTATATGACATTTAAGTTTGAAATATCGAAAACATTGCATAAGAAATCATGTTTTGACTTTGAAGCGAAAAAAATTTTTTCGCCTTAAGCGGGATTTTCCGAAATTTTATTTCGTGTTAAACGAATTAATTAACATTTATTTTCAGACTCATCTGACGGGACCTGAAAATTATTTCGTGTTAAGCGAAATTTCGCGTTAAGCGATTTCGTGTTAACGAGGTTCGACTGTATATAAGATTTTAAAAGCTTGGTTTTCCAGCGAAATTCTTCTTATATAAAATGCATGTGCACCAAATGTTTAGTTCAGCCTAACCCATCTGATACCCTTCCAAAGTAGGTGTGATTGCTCAATCGGCCCTCCCTTGGACCCGCCCTTGTATTTTAAATGTATCATGACCGTTTTTAAAACAAGTTTCTTTTTTCTTTTAAATGCATAATATTTTTTCTATTGCATTAAAATTCGTTTTTATGCAAAAAAAAAAAAAAAAAAATGTTTATTAGATTTTTTTCCCTATATTTCAGTTATATAAGCAAATTATCTGTGAAAGATAATTTTAAAACATTTGTCAATGCTTTTTATTCTATAGAATTTTATTTTTCCGATTCATTACAATTTTTTGAATGCTAAAAGATATCCACCCACATGGTACTGGTGAAGATTTATTTCATAGCCTGGTCCCCTGACGCATTCATTCTAAGTATAAAGTCACTAAAGTCAACACTATATTAGTCTTGTTGACCTTAGTCAGTTTTAGAAACGGAATGTGAATTTTATTCTCCCAAATGAAATAATTCAGAATGTGGTATACTCTAGAAAGTTCAGATATTTTTCTCAATTTTCATCTCCGGCTTTATTCATCTATTTCTATGAAGGATATTGTTTACAAGAATGATAAACTAACGCGGCAAAAATATGTTTTCATAATTTCAAAGAACATAAAGATTTTTGTTTATTTGCCAAACAAAATTCTGAGTAGCAAGTTAATGAAATAAATATTTATTCAGATAGTAATAAGTTTGACGACATGAGAAATATGAAAAACGTATATAGTACAGATATTTTGCAATGTTTTTTTTCTTTCATTTGCATATTATTTTTGAAATACGCATTTGTTTTTTTGTTTTTTTCTAATTCACTTTTTCTATATACACCATTTAAACACCTTTCATTTTCTTCCTCTTTTCATCGCTTTTATCCTATTTCCTAGCATAAAAAGAAAAAAATCTTTTAGAAGCCCGAGGTTGAACCTTTAGAAGTTCACCGAAACATAATTTGTCATCAGTGTGAAAAC
Organism: Maratus michaelseni; assembly: GCA_963931845.1. NCBI lineage: Eukaryota > Metazoa > Arthropoda > Arachnida > Araneae > Salticidae > Maratus > Maratus michaelseni. Next base: position 219,134,678 of record OZ007596.1, read on the forward strand.
ATATTTTGAATTAATATATTAAGAAAAATACTGAGCTTTCAATGTGTTGGGAGATTCTTAAAAGCACGCATTCGTGGAAATAGATGAAAACTGCGACGAAAAATTAATATTCTTAAAATTTTGAATCCAAAATCTTGAATTTTTAGACAAATATTTTCATTAACTAAATTATTGAAGCGTAATATTCAATTAATATACAGCACGAATTTTCTGAGAATCGACGAATAAAATAATCAAAGATTATCATCTCATATTTTCCATTCAATCGTATAAATATTATAAATTTAAAGTAAATTCAGATACGTATTAAAACTTGATTTTCAGATTCTAAATAAAATAATTATTTTTCTTAAATATTAATTTCTTCTTGAATTATCTAAATGTTAATACATGTTGGTTATACATCTAAAATATATTGACTTAATTGTAATTTATATGGAAAATAACTTATACTAATTTGTTTGTCCCAAAACTATTTATTTTCGTGCATAGAAAAATTCGGTTGTTTTTGCCGGATAAAAGAAATATTGAAATTGAACTAAAACGCGAAGCACAGATGGAAGCTTTTTGGGCTAAGCTTTGGAATTAGTCTGCTGTCCGCCATCTTGTTTTTTAAATCAAAACATATTTGTTTGTTTCTCATTTCCAAAATAATTTTCATCCATATTTACTTATTATAAACACGTTATTTAATTTTATTGACTAATTTATTTATATTTAATAATAAAAGTTAAAATGTTTCGATTTAAAAAATGAGATGGCTGACCGCGGGCAATAAATCAAAACATTTGTTTTGTTTCTGACATAATCAAGTTAAATCAAAACATATTAACTTTTATTATTAAATATAAATAAATTAGTCAATAAAATTAAATAATAAAAGTTAAATAATAAAAGTTAAATAATAAAAGTTAAATAATAAAAGTTAAAATGTTTCGATATAAAAAATGAGATGGCTGACCGCGGGCAATAAATCAAAACATATTTTTTGTTTCTGACATAATCAAGTTAAATGAAAACATATTAACTTTTATTATTAAATATAAATAAATTAGTCAATAAAATTAAATAATGTGTTTATAATAAGTAAATATAGATGAAAATTATTTTGGAAATGAGAAAAACAAAAACAAATATGTTTTGATTTAAAAAACAAGATGGCAGACAGAAGGCAAATTCCAAAGCGGTTCCGCTTTTTGTAACAATGTAACTCACAAGGAAGGTCTCCATAAGCGCATACTCAGAACATTTTGAAAAAATTACAGAATGTTCTTCTCATGAGGGTATATACGTCTATAAAAAAATTTCTGCGGAACCTCGATATAACGTCCGTAAAAAAATTATGAAATTTTAGTTTATTTGGCGATTTATCACTGGTTGGCGACGGAATGGAATTTCAAAAAATGCGCTGTTATGACAAATAATCTTTAAGGAAAAACTTTTGCTTGCTGAACTTGTTTATGTAAGTTTAACTTACATAATAAATAAATTTTTATAGCTACAATTTTGTGTACACATTTATATGTATATATAATGAAATTTAACGATCGTATTTTACGATTTAAAACAATATTTAAATTGATAAATTGACAAATTGATAAATAATTTTGCAAGCAATTTCAAAATGCAAACGATCGTTTGCGTTTGGCGAGGAAAAATGTTGCTAAGCCAAATCGCGTCTTTTTCCGCCAAATACTCGAGAGTTTATATTTTTTTTTGCAGAATTTCTACTGGGATTCCGCAGCTAAATTTGACTGATCCTTTATTACATACATGAGTAGCTTCATTAGTATTTTTTTCAAAATTTTCTGAGTATGCGCTTTAAGGAGACCTTCCTTATTAGCCTCTTGTTTTTTAAAATGTTTTTATATGTAAAAGTTAAACAGTTTTAAAAGTATAAACGAAATATAAAAATTAAACTAAACAAGAAAGAAAAATCATACATCAACACTTCCAGAATTGCAACGAAACTTCACCGTTTAATAAGGTCAGTGGGGGGGGGGGGATCCTAATTAAACAATTTAGAAAACTCAGAACACATTTGAAAACTCAATTTCAGCAATTACTGTACACAGTCGGAAAGATACAATTCTTTTGTTAAACCTTGTATATGATCAATAGGGTTGCATATATACTACATAATTCAATCCAGTTGGAAATCGCATAACACTGTTGAACAATCATCTTTAACAAATTCTGCCAATAGACGGAAATATACTCGAATTTTTTGTTCTACCCTGTATGTTATCGACAGATTTTTATACGCACCACATATTAAGCTAAAATTTAATTTAAAAAAAAAAAAAAAAAAAAAAAAAAAAAAACATCACACATATAAAAACTTTTTTACAGAAATTACCATCCATAAAAGGCAATATATCCAGTTCTTTGCGTAGCCCTGCATATTAATTTATTTTTAGTCTTCAAACGTGTTTTAGTGTACTAGATATAATTCAGCTGTAAAATGGATTACACAATTAAAAATCAACACTAATCAATTACTGCCCACAGACAGTAACGCTTTCGAATTATTTTGTGTATCCCTGTATATATCTATAGAATTTTATCCCCGCTATTCAGTGTGAAAATATTTAATTAAACTTCAAAACGTAAACCAAAGTTTAAAACGCACTTCCAGCAATTATCGCTTATAGACAGCACTGTAACCGAATTCTTTTGTATGTCCCTGTAAATGAACGATAAATTCAATGCACTCCATACTTTACAGTAAGAAACTTACAGTACACCTCAGCAAGTAATGCATATAAATTTCATTATGATAGAAATAGTGTCACAACATTAAAATAAACTGAAAACGATTTTACCACGTAAACCATTATGTAACAGTATTCTTTTGTGTGACCCTGTAAATGAATAAGAAATGCTTTGAAAACTAAATGAACGATAAATGCTATGGACTCTATATTTTACAGTTAGATTATTATAATGCACTTCAGAAATGTATAAAAATTTCATTAGGTTTGAATTAGTGTAACATCATTAAAATACGCGGCAAACGTTTTTTTCTCCAGAAAACCATAATATAATGGAATTCTTTTGAGTGTCTTTGTAAACGAAGTATAATTGGCACATGCTTAGTTTTCAATAGGAAACATGCCATAGCAAACATAAATAACATAAATCAATAACGTAGAAATCGAAGTATTTACGAGAGTTTGATCACGGCAAACAAACGGACGGATACAGAGAAACCAAACAGAATTAAAAACACTTTTTAAATATGTTGCAATGTGTTAAAAACGAAACACAGATTGAAATTGTTTAGCAGTTTAATGTAGGTGAGCTTGTTGGACTTTTTTTATTTAAAAATTTAATAGAAATAATTGATAAATTTATAGAAACTGGTGGATCCAACTCGGCTTCTCTGGTTACAGAACACTGGTGAAAATTTTTGTTTTCTAACTCTAATAGACTTTTTTACATTTTAAATATTTTTTCTGAATGTCCATTAACAACACCAAAAACTATTCTTATATAAAAAAATATCATAAATGTATTCAAATAAAGTTTTGAAATTTATTAAGAGCTATTCTTTCGCATTAGCCGTGCGCCAGGAATTAATAGCCGAAGAATGCACCAAAGATTTCGCGCCTTTTTATTCTGAAAATTTCAGCGGTTCAATTACATGTATGTTAAATTTGTGTTTTATTTGTATAATTTTATATAGTTATAGATTATATTTTCATTGATTATATTTTTATTGATCATATATATATTATTTTTTTAAATAATTATGCATTTTTAAATTCGTTCTGGAATATTAGCTGGAACATAAATACTGAACTTTTTATATTATTTTAATTGTAAACGGATTAATATTTCCTAATCGGGTTTCATGTGATAGAGATAGATTTAAAAATAATTCATGCTTTAAAATTATTTTAAAAAATATAAACAGTTAGTAAACTGAGATACAGTTTTCAAACAAATTATATTTGAAAGTAAATGTTTTCCCTATTCGGCGTAATGAAAATTGGAATCGCGCGATTATATAAATGTTAAATTTGTGTTTTATTTTATTTTATTTTATTTTACATTATTTTTTTATTTACTAATGACTGTTTTATTTCTTTATGGAAAATTAACCGGAGACAAATGCTGAACTATTTATATTGTTTTAAGTGCAAATGAATTACTATTCTTCCATAATGGAGTCTGCACGCGATGGAGATACATTAAAAAGATTCATGCGTGAAAATTATTTTAACAACCACAATAAGTGAGTAAATTGCAATGCAGTCTCCAAGCAAATTGCATTTGAAAGTACAATTTCTTTCCTATACAACCGGTATAATAATTTAAAATGTACGATGTTGCCAAAATGTCATTTAAAAAAAACGAAATTAAATTATTATGTGTTGCTAGCCTCGAAATGACGCAAATTCACAGTCGTCCTTTATAATATAGATTGGGAAAAAAATTAAATCAAATTTAGATATGATGTTATTAATTATATATATATAGATCGATATGTTAATTGTTTTAGTTTATGCCCTGCAAAACAATATCTAAATTATATGTACTATGCTGTTATAACACATCGGCTGATAAGTTTCCGGTCTGGCACACAGATGGCGTTGAAATCGCCGAACCGATGCTTTTTTTTTTTTTGTAAATACTAACCTTTAAAAGGTAGCAGAAAAAATGTCATGACGATTCGCCGATTGGATAAAACGTTAGAGTGGTTTTAGTTGAACGAGTTTGTTGATAAACAAGAATTTAAATAATTGTTATTTGACGGGAAAAAAACACCGTTCAAACAAAAGCTTGGCTTGATAGGCGTTATTCGGACACTGCACCAGGTAAATCAATTATTATTGACTGGTTTGCTGAATTTAAACGTGGTCGTACGGACACCAGCGATGCACCACGCAAAAGAGGTTGTTACTCCGGAAAACATAAAAAAAGTCCACAAAATCGTTTTGGGGAACCGTAAAGTGAGGTTGCTGGAGTTAGCTAAGACTCTGAAGATATCCAAGGAACGTGTAGGTTTTATTTTGAATGAACATTTGTCTATGAAAAAGCTGTTGTCAAATTCAGTGCTGCGCGTGTTTACTTTTGACCAAAAATAACAACGAGTCAATGATCCTCAGCACTGTTTGGAGCTTTTTCGTCATAAAGTTAATTATTTATTATTAAATTATTATTACTATTTATTTATTAAATTATTATTATTAAATTATTATTACTAAATTATTATTATTAAATTATTATTTATTAAATTATTATTATTTATTATTAAACTTATGTTATTTATTAACGTTATACAGTTATAAAGTTATAAAGTTATGTTAAAAAATTGTGTTTTCTTTATTAGACCGGAAACTTATCAACACATGTGTTATCTCGTTTATTTCATTGTGTCATACAAAATGTCTTATTCACTTAAGAAAGAATGCAAGCAGTTTCTAAAAGTTGGTTTGAGGTTGCATGTGATTCATATACATGATATACTAATGTGAAATCATTCAAAATTCAAATGAATAAAGGGCTTCTTTATTAGATCATTGACTTTTTCTCTTCATTGTGATGCCTTTAATGCATTTTTTTATATTCTTTCTATATCTCTCTAGATTAAAAGCAAGAATATAAAATCGTGCGTAAAGAATTTTGAAACACATTCTAACATATTCAGAATACTGTATAAAAACTTCACAGTTTATTAAGGTGAAGGATGATGTCTAAGTACACTGAGAAAAATGACACTTTCAAACCTGAGTAAATCGATGTTTTCATTTTGTTATGAAACTTTTTGTTTCAAATAGGACGACCCAACGCTTTCATTTCTGAAATACCAGAAATACTCAAAATATTGAAACATGGACATACTCAAAACTGGGCACATAGAAGTCAGTCCATACTCATTTTTGAAACATGGACATACTGAAAAATGATTAGAATCAGTTCAAACTCATTTTTGAAACATGGACATACTCAAAACTGAGCACATAGAAATCAGTTCATACTCATTTTTAAAACATGGACATACTCAAATGTGAGCACATGGTGTTTTATTCTTGAGTGTGCGCATGTTTTCAGAAATGAGTATATACATGTTTCAAACCTGAGTAATTTTGATTCGAAGTCATTGTGACTTTGCTACATACTCAGATTTGAGTATTTTTTGCTCAGTTTTGACACTGTCGTTTTTAGAGTGTAAGCAATTTGAAAAAAGCATAACATATTTCAAAACGCCATTTCAGCAATTATCATCAACAGTCGAAAATATATCCGAAATATTTTGTGCAACACTGTATATGATCTATAGACTTGTATGTATAATACCTAGTATGTTAGTATTTTGTGTAGTTAAGAAACGAATAGCACAGTTGAAAATTCCCCTTCATCAATTTCCATCAGTAAACGGAAATGTACTCGAGTTTTTTTGTGCAGCCCTGTATATGATCCATAGAAGTTATATACACCAAGTAATGCGCAAACAATTAGTCAAATTTAAAAACGCGTACTACTACTGAAAACGCACTTCTATCAATCATTGTTCATAGACAGTACTGTAACCAAATTCTTTTGTGTGTCTCTGTAAATGAACAATAACTATAACTCACGATAAATTCTATGCGCACTGTACTTTACAGTAAGTGCCTTTTGGTGCACATCAGTGATATATATATCAATTTCAATATGTTTAAAATAGTGTAACATCATCAAATACACCACAAACGATTTCTACGCATAGACTTTAATAAAACGAATTTTTTGAGTGATCCTGTAAATGAACTGTAGTGCTACACATAATATATTCTAAACTAACCTTCTTATAGTGCACCTCAATAACACCTGTAAACGAACTATAAATGCTATACACTTCATTTTCAATATCGAACATGCCATGGTAAATCCCAATAACAAGTATGAATTTCATGGCAATAAGAGTTTTTTTACGCGAGTTAGAACATAGACAGATGACAGACAGACGGAGAGACAAACCGAATTCCTAAACGCATTTCAACTATGTGGGAAAGTGTTAAAAAATCTTTTTTTCACTCAAAATAGAAAACGAAATATAAAAAAAACTATTATACAAATATTTTCTGTTGTTAGAATTTTAATTCAAATTCAAATTGAATGAATTTGATTTTTAATATTGTGGAAGCTCAGAATTCAGTTATAGAAATTAGGTAAATCGTATGTGGCAAGAGATGAATTCCCATTTCGATGTTTGCTGTGCTACAAGTTGAACTCTTGCATCCTAACGCACAACAGTTCAAACTGTAGACTTCCCTGTATCCAGTGATGTGAAAAATGTATTTCTGTCTTACTTAGTTTATATCAAATTAATTCGTGAAAAATATGTTATTAAAAAACAAAACACTCCGTACTGTATCGCTTTATTCTATTAAAAAAGGGTATCTAATGCTGCTGATGCCACCATAATTGAAATTACTCACTCTACAAACGACATTTTCAAAACTGAGCAAAAAATACTCAAATCTGAATATGTCACATAATCAAAATGGTTCCGAATCAAAATGACTCAAGTTTGAAACATGTATATATTCATTTCTGAAAACATGCACTCATTCAAAAATAAAACATCATGTGCTCATATTTGAGTATGTCCATGTTTCAAAAATGAATATTAACTGACGTCTATGTGCCAATTTTTGAGCATGTCCATGTTTCAAAAATAAGTTTGAACTGATATTTTAACCGACTTTAATTTTAAATCTCTCTTAAAATATTCTGTCTAATTTTCAGCATGTTTATCAAACATTTCTCTATAAAACTACCAATTTTCATAATTTTATATGCAATAGTTTTCTGTAATAATTTAGACCCAGAACGACCTCAAGGCACAAAAACTTCATTGACAGCGGCGGAGGTGAAGGTTACTTTTTTTTTAAAAAAATAGAGAGATAAATAACATTTTAAAACAAGTTTAATCCTTCAAGGAAAATGCATTTCATAAACATTGTTTTAGTTTTACGAAATTCGAAACATAACACTCTTCTTTTTAAGCATCGATAACATGTCTTAGGAAAATTTAAAGCTCACTAACAAAATAAGAAAATGACGAATAAAATTTAACCATTTTAAATTTTTCTGTAGCATCGGCTTTTGGAAGACTGCCGTATTTTTTACTTCAGTTCCATTGTTTCCTCGTTGATTAAAAATAATTTGTCGAATCAAAAGTCCCAATTCATTTCTAGTGAAACTTTACCATCAACAAGAATCTAAAATTTGTTATCAACTTAAAACTGAATTAGTAGAAAAGTAAATATAACATTTTACGTTAAGACCACTAATTAGCAAATAATCCACTTTACAGAGGATTTACCAATCTCCACTGAGAATCTAATTCTTGTTATAAGCATTTATTTAAAAAACTTTTAAGATATAACAATAACTTATTTCCGTTTAAAATTTCCTCTTAAACATTTTAAAGTTATTGAAAATTCAGAAAAATATCGCCATTAAACGTCCATGGGTAGTATTACTAAGAGACAAGTGTACTTCCTTCGCTCAAATAATCCCCATGGTAAAGAGCTTAATTTTCATCTTAAATAATTTTAAATAACAATTATTAAGATTACTAAACGATACTTAAATATTTCTGAAAAGAAAAGTAACTTCTTAATTTTGCTAAAAGATATATTATTAAATATGTTCATATTGACATTCGCATTATCTCTAAATTAATAAAACAGTTATTTTTCCCAAAAGGACTACCGAATTGATGCTATGGCGCTACGATGCTAAAAAATAAAATATAAGACCACAAAACGTTTATCTGCATTTCAGTTGCATTAAAGAATTAATTAAATTTATTATATTGATAAAATGTATAAATAATGCCTTTATTTCATATACGTTGGCTTATTGACTTTTAAAAGTATAATTACAAACATTGTCTGTTTGAAATGTATTATGATATTATAAAACATCTTTATTGTTGAAAGGAGTCCGGCACTTAAATTTATAGAAATATAAAAATGCTAAAATCATTTTATTTATGACCATTAAAAATAAAATGAGAACTAAAATGTTAACTTCTTTAGCAATGGGATACAGCAAAAGAGAAAAAAATTAATATAGGTTAGAGTGACAATGAACAAAACATAAAAATTATATTAAATCGAAATAACATAAGAACAGCGGTTTCGAGCAACCTCATAGTTACAAGAAAATTAGCTAAAAATAGAAATACTATAATAACATAAAAACTATGTCAAGCATCTCGTAGCCGCCATCGTTCCGCATTCCCAAATTAACCAAAATTTAAAATAAACTAATATTATGCAAACTAATCTCTAACTATAATACAGAAGGAAGTTTGTGTATATGGGTATGTGTTTGTCGGCTGTGTTCTAAAGAAACCGCTGTACAAAGAGCTACAAAAGTTAGTTTTGTACCTCGAAGGAAGTTTTTGGAATTTTTGGATAGATTTTTTTATTTAATTTTTTATACGATTTTTAGTGATTTTTCACGTTTTGCTACAATTTTTCCACATTAGTAACAAGAATCCGGTTCCAATCTTCTAGCCTAATATAGAAAATTTTAGCCTCTTTTTAATAAGGTTTATGCGGAATTTGTACTGCGATTTTTGAATTTTTGGCGAAGTTTTTTCTTCGACACTACGAAATTTTTCCCAGATTGCTTGAGTGCTTCGTTGGTTGCTTCCATTTCGGCCTGAGTTATGCTCAGAATCGACATTTTTTTTCTCTTTTTAACTTGGAGAGAGTTGGTGTTATTGATAAAATAAAAAATCTGAAGTGACTTCGCTCAACATCCCGAACATTTTAGAGAATACTGTGGATATAGATAAATTTCTGATACACTGGAATCATCTGAATTCGGATATTGACCTCCCGTTTCGAAACTGGAAACGTTACCTCTGAGCCTAACGTTTGTGTGGGTCGCCGCAAAATTTATCATTTGTATCATTGTAAAAAATGTTTGGTGATTTTCCCAAGAGAATCGGTTTCAAAATGGTTTGAAGTTGCTTTAAAACTGGTTTAAAATAACAATTCTGCTGGTGGGTTTGCACGAAAATCTATACAGTTCTTTCGACAGTACACGCACACACACACACATACATCATGAATGCACACAGACACATACATCATGAATGTGTTCGGGAACTAAAAATTAATACAAATTTTAAAAACTGCCGTATCATATTGCATTTTTCATGATAAGACTTTACAAAGAGTCCGATTTTTTAGTGGAAACAGAAAAAATAGTTCAAATTTTTACCAATAGGCGAAAATATTAATTATTTTGTGTGTGTGTAGTGTGAAAGTATATTGATGAATTTAGTCAAATATACTTTTAGAGTGTTTTAAATGCTTTATTTTGTATCATAGCATACACACACACACACACACACACACATATATATATATATATATATATATATATATATGTATGTATACACTCACACTTACATACACGCACTTACATGGATGAAAAATTCAATTAAACAAACATCCTTTGATATTGCCCCTTAAAAAAACATTATTATAAACAGTATTTGCGTAAAAATTGTTTTTGTACTACATTACCAATCCATGTTGTCAGAATAAATATAATTAAATTGGAAACGGCCATATCTAAAAAAAAATAATAATAAATATTATTTAGACTTTGAATACGTGTTTAAAAAAATCAATGTTTTTAGACCTTTATAAAAGGCATAATATGTACGTATCTTCGATTTAATACTAAAACCTTGTGATTATAAAATCGATAGATAAAAATAAATCTCTCCAGAGCAAAGGTAAAAACAAGATGTATCTGAAAACATATAGATTATTAATTTCCTGTGTGTAAACAGCCTGATTCTAGAAAGAGCTATTTTTATAATTTTTTTAAAGTCAGAAACGTCATATTGACTTACGCGATTGATACGCGATTGTGCCTGTAAATATATTGCTTTTTAATAATCATGAATTACTGAAGAAATCGACAAAATCTTTCAAATAAAAGTAGAAAGTCCATTTCTAATAATAAAAATATAATTATATAATTTTCTTTATGTGTTAAATATACTGGAAGATAATGTTTGCTTTTGGAATAAACAATTTCCTGATGTTACAATTAATTTATTTTCTTACCTTGAGTTCATTTATATGGCGAAGCTTGGATCACAACCAATGACAGAATCAAAAGAGGCTGAAATGCACTTTAAGCGATCTTAGCTAAATTTAGAAATACAAAAAAGCCTTGAAAGAATAATAAATGTGGGAATTTCGGCAATGATAAATTTTGACGGAAAGAAACTATATTACATAAAATGCTTATATTTACTTCCAATTCATAAGTATAAGTAACATATTTCAGTACGTTGTAGTATTTTCTTTTTATTAAACGCAAGCAGGATTCAAATTTACGTAAACTTATTATGTGTTATAAACGTTTTGTTTCATAGCACATTTAAGAAAACAAAACACCAAATAAACAAACAACTCTAATATTCTACATACCAATAATTGAACTGTAACTGGCTAAATTAATTTAACTCATTTATTAAAATAACAATAAGTAAATATGTTATTTTAAACAACTATTAATTAAAATTTTAAAAATGTTGATTAAGAATTTCTTTTTTTTTTCAAAATCACTTATTTAAAAAATTTAATTAATTGATAGAAACAATCATTTTAAAAATATAAGTAAAACAAAATATTCAAAGCAAAAAAAGATAGTATATACAAAAAAATATAATTAGTTAATCATCTGCTATCCGGATTAAATATTTCAAGCAATTATTCCATAGATATAGCTTATCCCCTTTTACAAAATTATGTATTTTTGTTATTTATCGCTAATTCTACCGATGCCAAATGACACCATTTAAAAGATTCCAATTTATGATTATTTTATTTGTTACTTTCAGATTAAAACAACTTCAAATCCTTTTTAATACATCGAAGACTTATTTTTATACTTATTAGCTTTAAAATTTAGAAGTAAAATAAACATGAATCAAAACTTAAAAATATCTCATTTGACATCGGTAGAAATACTGTTAAGGAAGCAAAAATATTTAAAAATTCCCCCGTTTTACAATTTTTCAAAATTCTCTGCCCAAAAAATCTGGTTTCTATCCTGAATTTAAATCGAATTATTTCTATTTCTTGCAACTCTAGCCTTAGCGGATGGCAACTACTCTTACAAAAACTTTAAGCGTTGTATGTAGTACCCATCAATTTAGTCACTGTTTGTGATCCGTGGATCTCCACTGGTTGATTTCTTACACAAAATACAATTTCATAATTAATAAAATACTGATTTTTGAATATTTGTAGCGATTTACATTTGTATTAGAGATTAACCCTCTGACTATGCTTATCCCGCGATTTCCACGGGCAAGACATTTGTAGAAAAATTTACGTAATTTACAATTTTTGAAGCAATTTTGTATTAAAAATTCCACAATCAAAGGTTGAAAATGAAAATGATAAATTTATTACATTTTTCATATACAGGATGATTCGAAATATGTAATAGTATAGGAGATAAAGGTCGATTATATATTGGTCGAAAGGATTTTGAAAAAAAAAAAATGAGCAATCAGAGGGTTAAATTTCTAAAATTTTCTCCTTAAACTACAAATTATCTTCCGAAATGAAGATGAAATTTAAACATTCACTAAATTTAACTATAAAATTAGCAGTAACATAGTATCTTAGCAGTAACATGCTATATTTGAAGTATCGCGATTACATGAATATTCTGCTTTTTGAATATTCGTAGTGATTTACATCTTTATTAGAGATTAAACTTCTAAAATTTTCCCATAAACTTCTTATTATCTTCTGAAATTAAGATGAAATTTAAACATTCACTAAATGTAACTATACAATTAGCAGTAATATGGAATCTTATCAGTAACATGCTATATTTGAAGTATCACGATTACACGAATATTCTGCTTTTTGAATATTCGTAGCGATTTACATTTTTATTAAAGATTAAACTTCTAAAATTTTCCCATAAACTTCTAATTATCTTCTGAAATCAAGATGAAATTTAAATATTCACTAAATTTAACTATTCAATTAGCCGTAACATGCTATATTTGAAGTATCGCGATTACACGAATATTCTGCTTTTTGAATATTCGTAGCGATTTACATTTTTATTAAAGATTAAACTTCTAAAATTTTCCCATAAACTTCTAATTATCTTCTGAAATCAAGATGAAATTTAAATATTCACTAAATTTAACTATTCAATTAGCCGTAACATGCTATATTTGAAGTATCGCGATTACACGAATATTCTGCTTTTTGAATATTCGTAGTGATTTACATTTTTATTAGATTAAACTTCTAAAATTTTCTCATAAACTACTAATTTTCTTCAGAAATAGATAAAACAGAATATTTCAACAAGATAAATGTTATAAATAATATAATACAATCACTTGTTAACTTTAAATTAAAGTCTAATAATGCTTAAAGTGATAAAAAACATAACACAGTATGTAGAACTAATAGAACCTGATCAACTTTCCGGTGTTTATGAAATCCCATGCACCAAGGCAGATGGAACAGTACAATACTATATAGGAATGACAAACAGAAAATTTAAAACAAGAATAAAAGAACATATGGCAGACATCAAACATGACAGGTGAACCACTGCTTTAGCTAAACAATATAGAAAGGAGCAGTTTCAGATTGATTTCAAGAATAGTAAAATAATTTTTCAATCAAGAGCTTATTTTCCATCCATTATCTATAGAAATATATTTGCGAAAAGATTGCACTTGCAACAAAGCCGCTTCCTTTGAATTAGCTAAAATTTGGCACGCGATGATCGATAAATTGAAAAAACAATAAAAATAAAAACAAATAATAATTTTCACGTTTCCCAGTTTGGCCAATTTAAGCACCTACTAGCCTTGGACATGCGATCTCGTGGTTTATGTTTACCATTTTCAAAAATTTGCGAGAATATTGTATTTATCATTAAGATCCAAAGATGTCACCGATAGTGTGAACGAAACATATGTAATCTACATTAAAAAGGTATTTTAAATATTCCGTGTTATGTTTTTTATCATTTTAAGCATTATTAGACTTTAATTTAAACATAAATGTTGTTTTATTGGGCAAATCTCATGTTCTGTACATTCTCGAAATTCGTGAACAGTTCGTCAAATATTTATCTTGATATTTTGTAGAACGCGTAAAATTGAATGCATCCGGTGACTTACGGCTTTACAGTATATATATAGATATACCGGCTTATAATAGCTGTCGAACTTCTGCAAGTTAACTAGATCCAATCTAATTGAAGTCCGTGGGAATGATGTATGCAGGGTGTCCCTTAACTCGTCGGTCAAACTGTAAGGAGTGATACAACACGCCTAGACAAGCTCTAAACATCATGCAATGCATTTTCGTAACTCATGCAGTGAAGCGCTAGAAGGCGCTTTCTGATTGTGGAGAGAACCATGCTTTCTACACAATATCTAACAAATGATTGCTGATTTTATTTAAGCGAAATAATGTTACTAACTAGGATACTAATAGGAATGAAAATTAGAAGAAGAAATAAAGAAATTTCAAAGTAAGTAGCTCAAGATAGTCGGGGGGGGGGGCTGTATCTTAAATTGGACTAAATTTCCTTCAGAGGAATTGGGGTGAATCGTAACTCACTGGATTAATTTTAACACAATTATTCAAATTGGTAAAGAAATCATACGAGTTGTAATTTGATTTGTGAATGATTTCTTTACCAATTTGAATAATTGTGTTAAAATTAATCCAGTGTAATCACGTATCCAGCGTTTTCTGGAGTTCCATTACCTGCGATCTATTCTGTTGAGCTGATTAAAATATTAGACCAGATGCTTTGATCAATAAGGTTAACTGGATGAATTATGCCCTCCAGATTCGACCGGGATAGCTCAGTAGATAGAGCGTGGCAGCTTCAGCCAAGAGATCCCAGGTTCGAATCCTGGCCCGGACATTTTTCGTCCAGTTGGTAAATTACAACTCATATGAATCGTAACTCATTGGCAAAACTTTAAGGAGTGATAGAACACATCTTAACAGCGTATTTTTGCTATGCAACGCATGGGCGTATCGCAAGCGGCGAATTGCTAGTTGGCGCTGTTATTAAACACACAAACGCTTCCTTTTCATACACATTGCCATCCCTACCGAAGATTTCAAAAAGGATAACTGGTTTTAACAATCAGGAAAAGTCGAGCATGCATTGCATGCATGGTGCTGCGGTTGTGAAGACTCCAGAAATCCTAATTCTGTAGTAAACAGAGTTCTCTCCAAAATCAGAAAACGCCTTGTTGTTCCGCCGCTTGAGTTACGATCGTGCATTGTGCGATGTTTTGGACTTGTCTAGGCGTGTTCAATCACTCCTTACATTTTGAAACAGGTATTCAGGTACACCCTGTATATGTGTACATGAAAGTATAGACTAATGAAATAAAATATAATAACCACATCTTAATTCTTTGTTCCTCCACATTTTGCACGCAAAACAGCTTGAACATTTCAATCGTTTCGTTTATTCTGCTAGCATTTGGTAAGGGATCCAAGAAATCTTTTAACAGAAAAAGGGAAGTAGTTCCTTTTGATTACTTGGGGTGGTAGTTTATCTTGGAAATTATGCTCCATGAGATCCTAACTGAGTTGTATAATATAAGTTACTGGTGTCATAGAAAACCAGAGCTACAACTGGAGTTCACCAGCATCTTTCTCAAAATAGTGTTTCAGAAAACGTGTCTTCTGAAAACAGCACTATTCTGTTGGAAGACTCCATCTCCGGCACGGAAGACATAACACGCACTGTAAAAAAGACAAATATTTATTAATCTACAAAAATATAATACAACCACGAGCGAAAATGTACAATAACCTCTTCCGAATTACCCATGATTTCGAAAAGCGTTTTTTATCTTTAAGAACCTCAGAAACCAATATATTTTTGAGATTTAAAGAAGCGTTTATAATGAAAAGTTTTTTTTTTTTTTTTTGCTGCCACCGATTTTCGGAAACGTTTCCTAGTATCGGTTTTCTCCAACCGGAATATCGGTTTTAGGATGCTATCAATTCTCACTTAACACGTTGAGCGCCCTACGAGTCCATATGGTCTCATGCACACTGGTCCATATGGTCTCATGCACACTAGTCCATATGGCCACATGCACCTTAGTCCATATGGTCTCGTATGGTTACTTCCATTCTAAGCATCATGAGACTATACGGTCTCCTGATATATTATCATGGCACGAGATTGCCGAGACTGTGTACAACTAGCAGTCAAAATTTGCTGATCGTAAGAAATCAAACGAATAGGCGGTACTGTTTTGGTGATTTCGGAAAAGCAATCAATTTCAGGTTGGGCGGTCAACGTGTTAAACATTTTCAGTTGCGTAGTTAAATTTATACGTGCAGCAGTAACAAATATTAATTTTAATGTTAATGCTCTTAATTTATCATTTTAAATAATTCTAAAATATATGCTTAATTTTATCTCTAAAGTTTAAAAACTTACTCACAGCTCGTACGATTTTAACAGATAAAATATTAAATTAAGCATATATTTCAGAAATATTTTGACAACTAAGAGAAAAAGAGACGTCCTTTGAAAAATGTAAATAGAAAAAAGAAGTCAAAAATATTAATTTCCTGGAGAGATATTTTAAAAATAAGAATACATTCCACTCACATAGGTTTAACATTAGCGAGGGATATTTGAGATCTGACTGGCCAACATTTTAAAATTTAAGCTAAACATATTGTCAGCATTTATTTTTTTTTATTAATGAATTTTTTTATTAAATAACTTTTAGTGCAGTTTTCATCGGTTGCTATTGCGTTTTATTATTAAATCTTACAAAGAATTGTACACAATTTTCTAAATTATCGCTTTTTAAACAGTGGTATATAGGTAATGCTTTTAAACATATGTATATTTTCTAAACCTTTATATAACCAACATTAAAATGTTTTTTTTTTTTAACTGTATATAACAATAATCTTAAGTTCACTTTAAAATATATATATCTTACTAATCCGTATGTATTTGTGAAATATATTTTTAACTGTTTGAATATTAAATTTTTCACTGTCTGAATGTATAATGTGCACATAAGTAACACCAATATAAGTAATTCGGTAGTATGAAACACGGTAATTGAAAGTGACTGTGCACCAATAATAGCTATAACTCTAAAAGCTCTTACATTAGACTTTGATCTAAATTTACTGTAAATATGAACATGCTAAAAGATTTTCTATGCCAAACTATTAGTATAGTGTAAGAAACTCTGTCTTACTTATACAGGCTTAAGGTTAAAGACTTAATATTAGTTGATGTAAAATCAAATTATTACATGTGCCAGAATTATTTTCATTATACGTTAGAAGGTCTGCATTAGAAGGTCTGTGTATGCGTGCATGTGCGTTGTGTACATGTATGTATACTCAGGCTCAAAATATACGTAACAAACAATTAATCTTGTAACAAGATCTACAGAGTTCAAATTCCTTAAAATGGTTGAAATAATTGTTCTGAAACTTTTTACATAGGTGTATAATAACTGAAAAATACGAGGTGGACTATTTTTATGTCATTTAAGTATGTAGATTTTAAATAATCTTTAAATTTTCGTTATTTGAATGCAGAATAATTGTTTACTTCCATATAAAATCTTTTTTTATTACATCCTATTACCACAGAAAATGAGCAAAAAAAAATTACTTTGTTTCATATGCATTAAATTTTGAATCCTCAAAATGCGGTTTTGAAATTCAAAAATGACGTCATATTTATATATAAAACCTGCATAAATTTCTTAAATACAAAAACGAAATGTGAATTTAAAATAACAAAATTTCAGTATGTTATTGTGATGATACATTTAAGTAATTTCAACTTATTCCTCATTCACAAGCACCAAATTATTGTAAAATATAGTAAACAAATTGTATTTGTCTGAAAAAAAAAATTTTCCTATTATTTGGATCGTTATTAAAATAAAATAACAGAACCTTTAATTTTATAGAATGTAAAACAAAACTTAGAATGAACGAATCCATTAAATACAAATGTACGTTTTTCGTTAAATATTATGTCATTTCACCCGGTTGACATTTTCCCACAAAACTTTGATTAGACATTAAAAGTGTTTAAAAAAATGAAATTGAAAAGGACGCTTTGTAATTTATGTACATAAAATAACTTTTAATCCCCATAACATTCACCAAGTATTGCATACCGGTTTCGGTAGCAATCAGCTTACCGTCATCAGTGATATATTGAAAGTGTTTGTAGAGTCTAGGAATAAAACACACCCCGCCTACTAATTCTCGCATGAAAATTTGACTGGTAAAAATTGATTAGTAATAACATCTATTAATTAACGCTATACTTAAATTTTGCTTAGAAGGTCGTCTACACGTAGAAATTGTACCAAACTTGAAATTTTCCAATACTGACACCTAATTTCGACATCGTATTAGGATTCTTCGATAAATTTGAACTTCGGATACAAAATGGGAAGTCATCCAGTACTTTAAGAATTATGTTAATTTAAAATTTGAAACTCTTAAAGGTGAATTCAGATAACAATGCGATAGTATTTAAGCTCAGAAACTATTTGGCGAAATGAGCAGAAATTTTGGATTTCTGTGTTTGAAGCTTCTAGAAATCGATTTCTGCAAAAAATTTATAAGTTAAAAATCATATTTTTCTCGAAAAATAATTTCGAATATATTTATATATTTTGAAATTAATTTTGGAAAATAAATATGAGTGGTAACATGCGATTGTTTTAAAAGAAATCGATTTTTTTAAGATTTAAATATGCGAATTCAAAATTACAGCTCAATCCAGCAAGTAGTTTTTGAGTTATGCTTAAAAACTATCGCATTGTTATCTGAATTTAGTATTAAGAATTCTAAATTTTAAACCAACATAATTCCTAAACTACTTGACTGAATGACTTCCCTTTTGGTATCCGAACGTAAAAGTTACCGAAGAATCAAAATGTGATAAAATTAGGTGTTGGTATTGAAAATTTCCAAGTTTGGAGGAATAAATCACAAATTTGAACTACAGGGTGTCCCAAAAGTCTCCGTACAACTTCAAAAATTTATCACAAAAAAATAATAGGCATACAGCAAAAATAATTACAACAGTGCATAGAGTAACTTAAAAAAAATTCTACTGCCTTAGTAAACTTCAACATGAGATCCTTTCGTAGCATGAAGAATATCAAGACGATATTCGAATTCAATCCACGAACATTTTTCATGCTAACATCAACAGTAGCTACTGCTGTTTGGATCTTTCGTTTCAATTCCATGAGACTATTAACTTTTGTTCAGATTTCATCAAACGGTTGTAACTACTGTTGATGTTAGCATGCTGAAACGCACGCTGATGGAATTGGAATATCGACTTGATATTCTTCGTGCATCGGAAGGATCTCATGTACAAGTATACTAAGGTATTAGAAAAAAAAAACTTTTTAAGTTAATCTATGTACTGTTGTAATTATTTTTGCTGTAGGCCTATTATTTTTTGTAACAAATTTTTGAAGTTGTGCGGAGGCTTTTGGGACACCTTTTCATAGCAGCGAGACAAAAGAAAAAAAAAACAGAAAATAAAATTTTGTTATCATACACACAAAAAATGATTATATTTTGGGTTGCTTATACTGGAGTATGAATGAATGGTTATGCGGAATCCCCAGAATCCAATAATTTGCTAAAAGAATTTATAATATGCGTACTACGGTATTACTGATGAAACGTATATGCGTAAATAATATAATAATTGATACGATTGTATTTAAATAGTATACTTTTACCAGACCTCTCACACCCAATCCCATAGTTATACTTCTTTTTACTTCTAAATTTCCTAAAATATGTTTCTAAAAACGTGCACATTATTTAAACCTCTCACGAATTATGAAAACATAAATGAAAACAATTATTTTGTGTATTAGTACACTTACAATTATATTCTTATAATTGTGTGGAAAAATAATAATTTGTTTATCGTGTTTCTATTAACTATTTTATGCTCCGCGATACTTTCAAGTACCACAAAAGAAAACTTCTTATAAAACTCATTTGACAAATTGATTGGCATTAATACGATATAGGACGAATTATAGTTAATGGTACTTCTCTATTACCTCGTCGACCACTTTTCATAACAAAAAAATATCGCCAAACTATAACGCCAAATAAACGAGAGAACGTTGCCATTAGAATATCAAAATAAATAAGTAAATAAAATATAAGAATTTAAGGACACAATTGTTATTTTAATTAATGAAATAACTAATAAATCAGTAAAACATAATGAAAAACACACGCAAATGTCGAATTAAAAACCACTTGATGACATAAAAAACACGTATAATGCTTCTGACATCAAGTAAATGTGACAACATTTTTGACGTTTAATCTTACAGTTTGGCGATAATTTTTGTTATTAAAAAGTGGTCGACGGGATAATAGAGAAGTACCTGGTTAATTTTCATTATCATGTTCCAAAAGCGTTATTCATTGTACAAATAAAAATATTTTCAATGGATAATTTATTTTCTAATTATAACTATACAGCTTTTCGGGTGTTGAAAGACATGGAGCGTAAAGTTTCAATTCTGAAAAAAAATCTTGTTCTTTCATATGTTATTAAAACTTAAAAATTTGGAGCCACACATGAAATCTGAAAACTTCAGAGAAGTCAATCGAAGCAAAAGTTACTCGGAAAAGTTTTCAAGTAAGTGTTTTTATGACTTAAGTTAGTGGACCTCATATGAAGTGTTGACTTCGGTACGTAAAAATAAGCCAAATGTAATCCTTTTACTTACCCATCATACGTGGTATAGGGTAAGTCTTGTAATCGTTTTGGAAATCGAAAAAAAATTTTTGACGGATTTACACGTTTCAGACACTGGAGATTCCGAAAAACATATTTTTAGAAAAAAAATTTGCCGTCCGTCTGTGTGTCTGTGTGTGTGTCTGTGTGTGTGTCTGTGTGTCTGTAAACGCTCTATCTCCCGAAAAAAATTGAGATAGAGACTTGCAATTTGGTATGTACTTAGTATGTAATAATGGGAAGAAGCCTATTTCATTTCAATAACCTCGATGAAACGGAACTATTTTTTTCGGACTCTCGAAATATTCGTTCTGATAAAAGGTATATAAAAATTTTCGAAATGGTTTATTTTAAGAAATGAATATAAAAGACAATAAAAAAACATAAATTTTGCATAAAGCATGAAGTCGATCGGATAATGAGTTGCCGAGATATTTGGAATCCTATTTTCCACACTCTGCGATTTTTCATGACCCTGTATTTCATCCAAATTTCACTTTAAAGATATATTTTAATTGGAAATTTGACGCTTAATCAGATGCAATAAACCGCTAGTTAATAGGGTTATTATATTTGGAGTTATAAGGAAAAACCTCTTTCAAGCAATTCAGTAATCGAGCCTTTAAAGTTTGTGACGTCATCAGTCCACGATTTTATTTGAATTGCAATGCATTTTATAAGTAGTTTACACATTTTTATTTTAATATTTTACATTATGCATATCCATGATGGGTAAGTATTACGGTGGCCCCCAACGACTAGTTTTAGGTTCGTTCGTAATTATATAAATAGTTAACACCTATAGACGTCGTAAGGACTGTCCGTCTGTCCGTCTGTCCGCTGACACATCAAAAACTACCCAACCGAATGGGTTGAAATTTAATATTACTAGTTGATGAATTTTGTCGAGTCATTTCAAATTTTATGAAATTCGAATCAAAACTTAAAAAGATATTAATAAAAGTTTTCTCCATTCTATTAAATCCTATCATAAGTAATTAATTCAATAATATCCCATGATATGTAAGGATTCTAGGTTGCCAAGGTGATTACGTCCTATTTAAGATGGAGTCATCTTATTTCCGTATTACTGAATTTTAAAACCAAATTTTTATACTAAAATTGTTTAATTGTAGCAATTATATGATCTACCGACAGTTTTTTGGATGGATGTTTCCGGAGAAATAGATATTAAATGGAAAAAGAGTCTAAATATTGATGTCAAGTTCTAAAATTTTTAAAACTGGAATTTTCAGTAAATGTCAACAAAAGATCAAATGTTGCCAAATTAAAATGTACTTATTTTAATGCGGAAATTAATCGTATCATAATAAAAGACGACATAATTCATTTTTAAGTGAATTAATAACGATGTTTTTTTTTACATTGTCTTGGATTTGATATTAGCGCATAGTATAATTTTTATGTAACAGAATTGTAATTAATTGTTTGTAAAAGTGTATTGAAACTGAATTTCAGAAAATAAAATTTATAACATGAAAAATCTGCACATAAAATAAATTTTGTATTCAGGCATTTTTGCATAAGAGTGCAACAGCTATTGCACCTAGATCTGATTATTTATAAAACTAGTTATAGTACGAACGCACTTCGTTTCTCACGTTTGACGTACAATTTTCCACTTGTTTGTACTGTCAAGACTTATAATTGCTCAATTATGTGTCTTTTGATTTAGTATGTACTTCGCTGATATGTAATTTCGGTTTTACATAACTTTGTTCTTACTAATGAATGCATCCATTATAAATCACAGCTGCCTAAACAGACAAAAAAAAAAAAAAAAAAAACGAAGCCTATAGTATAATCGCACAGAAATTCATTACATAAGATAAAGTTCGTTTAAGTTTGAAGTGTTTAACTTTTATGATTCAAAGTATTCGGATAAAACATTTAGAATTGTAAATATCATTAATCATATCATGTGTTCTAAAAACAGTCAAATCGTGTTCAGGACCTTCAGTCGAAAACTTTTCACGAATCCAATTCTTTCTTCTTGTATAGATAGAAGAAAGTAAAAAATAATCCCTATATTTACGTAGATTTAAAGACATTCCACCTAAATTTTTGAAACCACTCAAATTTCTCGCAATTTTATCATATCAACATCTTGAAATGCATAACTTAAATTTTCATGGTCTGCTAATTAAAAATTAAAAATTAAATTATCTAAAAAATTAAATTTTGAAATATTTTTTCACGAATCCATTACTTTCTTCTTGTATTTCTCGCAATTTTATCATATCAACATCTTGAAATGCATGACTTAAATTTTCATGGTCTGCTAATTAAAAATTAAAAATTAAATTATCTAAAAAATTAAATTTTGAAATATTTTTTCACGAATCCAATACTTTCTTCTTGTATAGATAGAAGAAACTAAAAAAGAATTTCTATATTTACGTAGATTTAAACACATTCCGCCTAAATTTTTGAAACCGTTCAAATTTCTCGCAATTTTATGATATCTACATCTTGAACTGTATGACTTAAATTTTATCCTGGCTTGCTAATTAAAAATTAAAAATTAAATTATCTAAAAAATCAAATTTTGAAATATTTTTTCACGAATCCATTACTTTCTTCTTGTATAGATAGAAGAAACTAAAAAAGAATTCCTATATTTACGTAGATTTAAAGACATTCCGCCTAAATTTTTGAAACTGTTCAAATTTGTCGCAATTTTATGATATCTACATCTCGAACTGCATAACTTAGATTTTATCCTGGCTTGCTAATTAAAAATTAAAAATTAAATTATCTAAAAAATTAAATTTTGAAATATTTTTTCACGAATCCATTACTTTCTTCTTGTATAGATAGAAGAAACTAGAAAATAATTCCTATATTAACGTAGATTTAAAGACATTCCACCTAAATTTTTGAAACCGTTCAAACTTCTCGCAATTTTATGATATCTACATCTTGAACTGCATAACTTAGATTTTATCCTGGCTTGCTAATTAAAAATTAAAAATTAAATTATCTAAAAAATCAAATTTTGAAATATTTTTTCACGAATCCATTACTTTCTTCTTGTATAGATAGAAGAAACTAAAAAAGAATTCCTATATTTACGTAGATTTTAAGACATTCCGCCTAAATTTTTGAAACTGTTCAAATTTCTCGCAATTTTATGATATCTACATCTCGAACTGCATAACTTAGATTTTATCCTGGCTTGCTAATTAAAAATTAAAAATTAAATTATCTAAAAAATTAAATTTTGAAATATTTTTTCACGAATCCATTACTTTCTTCTTGTATAGATAGAAGAAACTAAAAAAGAATTCCTATATTTACGTAGATTTAAAGACATTCCACCTAAATTTTTGAAACCGTTCAAACTTCTCGCAATTTTATGATATCTACATCTCGAACTGCATAACTTAGATTTTATCCTGGCTCGCTAATTAAAAATTAAAAATTAAATTATCTAAAAAATTAAATTTTGAAATATTTTTTCACGAATCCATTACTTTCTTCTTGTATAGATAGAAGAAACTAAAAAAAGAATTCCTATATTTACGTAGATTTAAAGACATTCCACCTAAATTTTTAAAACCGTTCAAACTTCTCGCAATTTTATGATATCTACATCTTGAACTGCATAACTTAGATTTTATCCTGGCTTGCTAATTAAAAATTAAAAATTAAATTATCTAAAAAATCAAATTTTGAAATATTTTTTCACGAATCCATTACTTTCTTCTTGTATAGATAGAAGAAACTAAAAAAGAATTCCTATATTTACGTAGATTTTAAGACATTCCGCCTAAATTTTTGAAACTGTTCAAATTTCTCGCAATTTTATGATATCTACATCTCGAACTGCATAACTTAGATTTTATCCTGGCTTGCTAATTAAAAATTAAAAATTAAATTATCTAAAAAATTAAATTTTGAAATATTTTTTCACGAATCCATTATTTTCTTCTTGTATAGATAGAAGAAATTAAAAAAGAATTCCTATATTTACGTAGATTTAAAGACATTCCACCTAAATTTTTGAAACCGTTCAAACTTCTCGCAATTTTATGATATCTACATCTTGAACTGCATAACTTAGATTTTATCCTGGCTTGCTAATTAAAAATTAAAAATTAAATTATCTAAAAAATCAAATTTTGAAATATTTTTTCACGAATCCATTACTTTCTTCTTGTATAGATAGAAGAAACTAAAAAAGAATTCCTATATTTACGTAGATTTAAAGACATTCCGCCTAAATTTTTGAAACTGTTCAAATTTCTCGCAATTTTATGATATCTACATCTCGAACTGCATAACTTAGATTTTATCCTGGCTTGCTAATTAAAAATTAAAAATTAAATTATCTAAAAAATTAAATTTTGAAATATTTTTTCACGAATCCATTACTTTCTTCTTGTATAGATAGAAGAAACTAGAAAATAATTCCTATATTTACGTAGATTTAAAGACATTCCACCTAAATTTTTGAAACCGTTCAAACTTCTCGCAATTTTATGATATCTACATCTTGAACTGCATAACTTAGATTTTATCCTGGCTTGCTAATTAAAAATTAAAAATTAAATTATCTAAAAAATTTAATGTTGAAATATATATATATATATATTTACAGTTTACTAATAAATATGCGAATTTTCCTATTTAAAAACTTGGATTTTAGTTGATTAAGATAAACTATTCAAATATTGTCTTTCACATATTCAAATAGAAACACGTAAAAAAATATTTTGTTTAAGTTATCAACATCAAAAGTATATTATTAATGTTTCATTTTTAAATACGTATTCGTCAGAGTTACAATTTCAACATGCATGAATTTTTAGAAGTCAGTTTTTTTCTTTTTTCTTTTACTTCATACACTTAATCATCCTTACTTAAATTAATATTTTCTTCAAGTAAATAAATAGTTTTCCTCAAAGTCTTCAATTCTGTTTCTACGAAAAGAAAATTTTAACATTTGTATTTAAATGCATATAATTGTTTGCTAAACTAATTGCATACGGAAATAAGGGGAAAACTGTTGAATACATTTTCTAATTATCAAAAATATTCTGACATTTAGTTTGTATATCAATTAGTACGTCGTAGTAAATAAATAAATTATTTGTTTTTCAATTGAACAACCAAATTTGCTGATATTTATATGATTTCCCAGAAATATAGCTGAATATACAAAACAGGAGAAATATCTTTTCGTGATTTTGAGATTTTTATAATTATAAACCAGATTTTAATTCTTGTGGAAGTTTCAGAAATTTCTTTTGGAGCATTCGATAGTAACTTAAATCCTTGTTATGGCATTTAAACAACTAAATGCATTTTTATTTAACACTTATGAATTCGGTTTTAATGTCCGTCTGTGTGTCTGTCCGCCTGTGTGTACTCTAACTGCCGTAAATATACTCGTATTGCCATGTAACTGAGATATGTTATTAAGGTATCGCATGTTCAGTATTCAAATTGAAATGTGTAACATTTGCAGTTCGTTTACAGGGGCATTCAAAAGTATTGTTATATATGGTTTAGGGGGGATCCTTTCGGGTGCATTTTAATGGTGTTACAGTATTTCAAAAATAATAACATTAATATATATTCCTAAGATTCACTAAAACGTGCTTTTTGTAAAATATGGAGTGCAAAGCACTTATCATTCATTTACAGGATAATGCAAAAGATTTCGGTTACATAATAGTGTACGGGGGAAGTTGTTTGCAGCGTATTTTAATGACTTACACTATTTCAAACTAAATGAAATTTATGTACATTATTGAGGCACACTACAAGATGCCTACTGTAGGATATGACTTGCATAACAGTTATCGCTCATTTACAGAGAAATACAAAAGATTTCGGTTACATTACTAGTCTATGAGCAATAGAATTTGGAAGCGCGTTTTAAGTTATTCATGTGTTTTTAAGTTTAACTAAATTTTTGAATACTTCGGTGAGTGCATAAATTCTATAGATGAATACTACAGGGCTACACATAATAATTCGTGAGCATTACTGTTTATGAGCGTGAATTGTTTAAAGTTGTTTGTAATTAACTTGTGCATTTTCCAGCTGAGATACATTTAGTACATCACTGAGGTGCTTTTTAAGTTGTTTCATGTGTTTTTAAGTTTAACTAAATTGTTGAATACTTCGGGGTGTGCATAAATTCTATAGATCCTATACAGGTCTACACAAAATAATTCGTAAGCACTACTGTTTATGAGCGTGAATTGTTTAAAGTTGTTTGTAATTGAGTTATGCATTTTCCAGCTGAAGTACATTTAGTACATCACTGGGGTGTACTACAAGATGTTTACTATGGGGAATGGTGCGAATAGAATTTATCGTTCATTTGCAAGGGTATACAAAAGAATTGGTTTACAGTACTGTCGATGAACAATGACTGCTGGAAATTTGTTTTAAATTTTGGTATACGTTTTTAAATTTAACTAATATTTTGCATATCATTTTGTGTGCATAAATTCTATAGATCATGTACAGGGCTACACAAAATAATTCGTAAGCACTACTGTTTATGAGCGTGAATTGTTTAAGATTGTTTGTAATTGAGTTAAGCATTTTGCAGCTGAAGTACATTTAGTACATCACTGGAGTTCAGTACAAGATGCTTACTATAGAAAATGGTGTGCATAGCAATTATCGTTCATTTTTAAGGGCACACTAAAAATTTCGTTTACAGTACTGTCGATGAACAACGTTGACGGAAAATAACTTGAAAGTTCCTTTAGAAATATATTTTAATTTTGAATTAGTTTCTTTTAAATAAATTAAGTATTGAAAATTTGATTGAATTGTTATATTGTGTAAGCGATTCCTATAGATATAAGACGATAGATGGTGTTGTCAGTCCACCT
The DNA here is from genome assembly GCA_963931845.1 of Maratus michaelseni. Taxonomy (NCBI): domain Eukaryota; kingdom Metazoa; phylum Arthropoda; class Arachnida; order Araneae; family Salticidae; genus Maratus; species Maratus michaelseni. The sequence goes on from OZ007596.1 coordinate 219,162,421, forward strand.
TACTCAACTAATAAAGTAAAATAATTTTAAGTTTGTAATTTACATCCTATTATGCTTGATTTTTAGCAAGAATTTAACTGAAAATATTAATTGAATGATTTATTTTTATTTACTACAGTTTGAATTTTTTTTTAATATCAATATTTAATATTGTCTTTTTTTTTTTTTTTTTTTTTTTTTTTGCGCGACTTTTAAAAATTTTCATTAATTTTATTTTTTATTCTAAATCCTGAACTTAAAATATGCTATTTGCAGCTAACTATTTATAATATATATTTTTTAATTAGTTGAGTTTTAATTTACATTTTCATACATTATTTATATTAAACCATGTATTCAATTATTTTCTTTTATATTTCGTATATGAATATTTTTGCTTCTTTCTTTTTTCTCTTCTTTTCGTTTTCTTTTTTTACGGATAATAATCACATACTTTTCTTAGTTATACAAATATATCTTCTAAATAATAGTCAGACAAAATATAGATAAAAGTTGTGTGATTCTAAAACCCTGAACTTAAATTTCGCTGTTTGCAGATGACAATTTGTAACACACATTTTTTAATTACTTGAATTTTATTTTACATTTTCATACATTATTTTATTATTAAATCATGGATATCAAGATAATTTCCTTTAGAGTTCATATTTTTCCTTCTTTCTGTTTTATCTCTTTTTCTTTTTCTTTTTTTTACGAAAAATAATTGTAGATCAGTTAAATTTATTTTATAGAGAATTACATGCACAATATTTTAATTTCAATGATTTTAATATAAAATTAGTAATTAAAACAAAAAGTATTCTCGGGTGTAAAATTTTACTTAATTATAAAGCATTCGAATAATAATAATAATAATAATAATAATAATAATAATAATAATAATAATATATATATATATATATAACTTCTCCTCCTGAAGTAAAATATGACATTTTAAAAATGAATTATCGCCAGTAAAATAACAAAAATCACTGGATAGGTTCTAGATTTAATTTTACGCATGCGCAAAAAGTCAATTTTTTGTTAATGTGAATCTTACCAAAATCCCTTTTCGTTTTAATATATACGATTTCTTCCAGCGGGGGGGGTGGGCAGTCCCTCCCCCCTCTAGAATAAAATAACGTGAGATTTCACAGATTTGATTAAAATAAAAAATACTAGAAATCGCTATTTGTTTCAGCGATCTTTTGCAAAATTCGCAATACTTTTCCACGGTCATTTGAAAATAAAAAGTCCTTCCGGCCTGTACCGGGAAGAAAAGGTAGCTTTCCTATATCTTCGTTTTAAAATATTAGCTAATGTTACACGAAAACAGCAAGTTAAAATGCAAAGAAACGTTTACAAAAGATTCGTTAATACTGAATTTGAATAAGAAATTCGCCAAATTATTGAGCTATAGCCAAATTGGCTTCATTTATGAAGACTTATTTTGGTCGCCAAATTTGGCTATATTTCGCCTAATGTCGCCAAGTTTGGCGAGAATTTGGCGCTAACGGATATGAATATATAGTTTTATGCGTATGATTGGGAAAATGATTACAACAATGAAAGAAAATAATTTGCGAGAAATCGCGTTCACTAAAACTCATAAATTAATCGTTGGTATTTTGTAATGTGCTGTCTTGTTTCAAAATGTCAGCTACCCTAGAATTTCAAACTGCTCTATCTCAGCCATTTTTTAAGATAGAGATAAAACAAAAAATGCTCCGGAATCCTTGTACCAAGGCCTAACACGTAATTAAAAAATAAATTTAAATTTTTAACTTTTTTGTATATTTATTTCAGTTTTAAATTTTTAAATGGCCGCCATCTTGAAACAAAATGGCGGACCAAGTTGGCCAACGAACTCGGTCGAGACATTAGTGACCTTAATACACACAATTAGTTTCATCAAAATTGATTTATAAATACGGGCTTTATCGTATGACATAGATCAGATATATATATATATATATATATATATATATGGAGATATATATATATATATATATATATATATATATATATATATATATATATATATATATATATATATATAAATCAACATTTGAACGGAGGGTGGTTTTGGGGTCTGGGGGTCATGATCGGAGAAAATATACCAAAATGTTCCGGAATTGCTTTCCTCCGAACGGCTGCAATAGGTAGCTTTATACATTTTTGTATTGAAAGCTACCTAATAACGTTTCTTTCCGCGACCAATTTGCCAAATTAACTTTTTTTCCTAAGTCCAATTCGTAAAATTCGCGATGTTTTCAGCGATTAGTTCACAAATTGCTTTTGCGCAAAAAATTGAGAAGAAAAAATCGCGATTACGAAATTAAAAAAATATTCGCTGAAGAATCACATGCTTGTGAAAGAAGTTAAGATAAGAGGCCAAAATCTCACACTGCATTTTTAACTGCGGGGGCCTATTTCTATTTTGTGCATGATTTGGGCAATTCTGCAAGCTATTTCAACCCCTGTCACTAAAAAAAAAAACTCCCCCCCCCCCCCCCCCATCCTTCAAAAACTCTTGAAGTAAAACCTGCAAAGAAGGTGTTGAAAAGGACTGGGAAAAAGGTCCATTTTAGACAGGTCTCCATCTTAGCAAGTATAATTGCATGGTGTTTTTTTCATCGAAACTTAATTTTTTCCCGTTTGAGGAAGAATTTTGTTATAGACAGGTTTCGCTTAGACAAGTTTCACTGTAATACACCTATGATCTTCCGAAGTGTTCTATAGAAAGGAGGTTTTAACAGTCTTAAAGAATATATATAAAAAACGGTACCTACCTATAACTGGAAACTTTCATAATATTTTTAAAATATACTTGCTAAGACGAAAACCTGTCTAAAACGGAAGTTTTCATAGGTCCTTGAGATTTCGTATTAGAAGTTTTGCTGTGTTTGTACGTATGATTTAGTAAACGTTTCTCGTACGGAGAAGTGGGAATACAACCCTCCGAACTCCATCTTTGGCTATACCACTACCCTAAAAAAATTTGCCCCCCTCCCCCCCCCAAGAAAGTTCTGAAATGGCGCTCTAGTCTGCAATTTGTCTATTCTTAAAAAATCACTTTTAAAACAAACTGAATATTATATCTCAAGAAGGGCTCTCAACATTGAAATCATATTAAAACAAAAAATCCACGATAATTTCATTATTAACAACTTAATCCCTGTCTAAAGTGAACATTCTAAAAAATATTAGTAATATTTTCCGTGTTTGGAAAAAAAAAGCAAATATGCTGACATTAAAGCAGAATTTAAAAGAGAGAGAAAAACAAAGAGAAAAATCAAGTACGGAAAACCAAGTTTATTTAAAACTCATTTTAAAAAAATACTGAACAATATTTTGAAAGAACAGCTTTCAAAATTCAATTCAAATTAAAATTAGCCCGGAATAATTTCATTCTTAAAAACACAATAACTCTCTAAAAAGTCCAACTCCTGCTACCAATATCAAGGATTCCCAATCTATGACCAGGTCTACAGAATGTAGATGAAAATTGTTTTTCAATGAAAACTTTAATATAATTTTTTACATTTAATAGGTTTTCGTAAATTATCCAACAATAGCACCAAAAAGCATTTTTAGTATTTTCTTATAAACCGAATCAATCCACGATTGCCAGCGGTCAATCGCGAAAAATTTTACTATTTATAACAACATTCAGTTTTTAAGCGCGTAGTTCAATTATATGTCTGTTGAATTCGTGTTTTATTTATTTATTTATTTGTTTGTTTTAATATCGTTTGATAATTTACTTACGGGATATTACACGGAAACAACTAAAACATTGTTTTGAGTACAAATTCCTTAATTAGGTTGCACAAAGATTTAAAAATTATTTTAAAAAACCATTTAAAATAAGTAAACTGAAATACAGTTTGCAAACAAATTGCATTTGAAAGTGCTTTTTTTTCTTTGCCTATTCCATGCTGCAAAAATTTAAATTGTGCGATGATTAGAAGTTAAATAAATTGCTGTAAAAGCGACATGTATTGATCAGGTTGCCACTGGCAATATGATGTTTGCTTTGCGCACAGACGTGTTTTTGCTTTATAATATGAATATCTTTCATGTTGCATGCTGACAATAAAAAAGAATCTAACCGAGAAAAGATGAATGAATAAATAAAGATAAATGAATAAATTTACTTCTTTTTAAAACAAAAAACGGGTCAATTGCTTGGAGGAACATATACACGAACACAGAAATCACTATCAACAACTCCTACAACAGATCCCCAACAAAACAGATATCGCCGAAGCAGTACAGCAAGGACTTGCAAAAACACCCCAAGCCACAGTAACATCCACAACTGACGCAGCACAGGCCACACAGTCCAGTAACGACATAAACAGCACCTACAGCCAAGCAGTCACACAACAAGTAAGAAGAAAGAAACTATCAAATCACACAGAGAGGAACACACTCATCATCAAGGGAGTTGACACCATTACAAGCACCGACATAGACAAGACCCTACAACAAAACAAATATGCAGCACCTATTCAACCACAGCAGATCACCCGAAGAAGAAACCAAATAGAAATCATATGCAAATCAGCAAACGACATAAACATACTCAAGAACGACATTCACCACCACCAAGCCCTTAACAAGAAACTCATCGCGGTCCCAAAAGCACTCCCACAACAAAAGATGATCCTCCTGCCAGTCCCATCCCACGCAACAGAAGAACAACTCAAGACATCAATCACCACACATTATGAAGTTAACGCACATGAAATCACCATCCTCAAAACACTTCCAAACCACAGGGCAGAAGAAAAATCTGACATCATCCTTCTGATGCCCAAGGTACTCGGACACTCAATAATAGAGGATGGTGGTCTCACAATTGGACTATCCACACACATCCTACGCCCACACACTACAGTTCTAAGATGCCGTAAATGCCAGGCACTCACGCACGTGGAAAGACACTGCCAGCTTAAAGCGCCTTCCTGCGTCAATTGTGGCCAAGAACACACAGACCCTAACTGCAACAAGCCACCACGCTGCGTAAACTGCAAATTTCATAAGGAACAAGAAGACACAAACTTCAACACACATCACCAGGCATCCGACCCGCTCTGCAGCACATATAGAGAACTATATTGAGAAACCAGAAGACGGCTGGACGAGGAATTCAACCACACGTACAGACCACCAACCACCACATCACAACAACGCCCGTCGCCACAACACCAACAGTCAACACAACCATAAAGAGCCCCAACATATCCAAGACATAGAGGCCAACGCCACCCAGACACCGTCCGCAGTACACAAGACGGCATACTCCTACTACCTACACCACATCAAGAGGACTGGTATAACTATTGGTCTCCCTTTCACCACCCATACTACCGAGAACAAAGGATGACGAACTATTTTAGACCTCCACCTGACCAGCAAGGCGGTTCCCGCAGCCACTGGTAAAACGGGTATTCAAAGCCAATTGTAATTACACTTAAATTATCCTTTTAGTAATCTCTTTAGTTTTATATAACTTAAATTACTTGTTTAATGTCTTCTCCAGCCTCCTCCAAGACACAGGAGGAACCCCCCCCCCCTTTTGGCCACCTCAAAATTCTACAGATTAATTTAAACCACTGCAGAGCAGCAAATGAAGCCCTTAAGGCACATATAATTGAAAATAAAATAGATTTAGTCCTGTTACAGGATGCATACTGCGGGCCGGATGGCATTATTGGGGGTTTGCCATCTTCCTGGGACATCTTCCAGTCAAAAGCCAATAGTGCACATCTAGTGATCTCAAACGCAGCACTACAATACGCACATCTCTACACAGGCACACATTGTGCATTTGCCACAATCACTGCAAAGGAAGGTCAACTAATCATTGGCTTAACCTACGCAGCGCCAAAAACAAATTTTGAGGATTCCCTCGAGGAGTGGAGCCACCTTATCACACAGAGGCAATTCTTTATCTGCGGAGGTGACTTTAATGCTAGCTCCACCTTATGGGGCTATGATCACGAAAGCCTCCACAGGGATTCTCTCATCGAACATCTGACAGTCCATAAGCTCTCTATTGCTAACATAGCCAATTCCACATACACTTTTTCCAAAACAAATTCTCGAGGAGATGTCATCGCACAGGGTTTTCCAGATCATACCCTGGCGAACACAAAAGCACTCCAACAGATTCGGAACTGGCATGTATCAGATGTTCACTCTGCCTCGGACCACAAATACATAGAATTCGGCTTTAAAATTCCACCACTCTATACAACACCCAGAAGATTTAACACAACCCGAGGCAAATTCAAAAAGTTCAACAACATAATCAAATCACAGAAATCACTCCTCACCAGCCTTCTAAGGGACGTAACAAACAAAACGCAACTCAACGTATTCAAACGTACTCAACAAAATTAATTGAAACAATGCAAAATGCAGCGCGCGCGTCCTTTACACTAAAGAACACTCGGAGAACACCAATATTCTCATTTTGGACCTCCGAAATAAAAACTAAACGTAATCATCTCATGGCAATAAGGAAGAAACTTCGAAATCTTAGACACACGGATCACGACACAGAATACTATCGCACCCTCAGTGCCAATTACAAACACCTTTCCGCTAAATTTAAACGCAGTGTACTAGATGCAAGGAACACGGCCTGGAGGAAATTCTGTAGCAACCAAACAGACCCTTTCGGCACAGCTCAAAAATTCTTCACAGGCAAGTTTTTCACGCCTGATGAAATCAAGCTCGAACTGCCGCCAAACAGATCATCCAGACAGCATAATATGGAGCACCTCACAACAACCCTTTTCGGCCCTTCGCAATATCCACATGTAGACAACTCAGATCTTCATTTTGATTCACCACCAGACAAATCTTTTTCCAAATCAGAAATAACACATGCGCTAAGAACATTAAACGATAAGAAAGCCCCCGGCCCAGACTGCGTAGATTTCAAAATTCTAAAACTAACACACAAAATTATTCCCGGTGTATTCACCAGTTGGGCCAATATGTGCTTACAGCACAACTACTTCCCGCACACTTTGAGACAGGGTGAAGTGGTATACTTCCTCAAACAGGGAAAGGATGCCTCTGAACCCACATCTTACCGTCCAATTTGCTTGCTGCCGACTCTAGGTAAACTCCTAGAGAAACTAATAGTCACCCGATTGGTTCATTTTCTAAGGGAGCAACAACCTACTCCATCACAGACAGTATGGGTTCAGAGAGGGTCGGTCCTGTGACAAGGCCCTATTTGACATTGTTTCCACATGCACACAAAGATAGAGGAAGGCAACTATACCTCACTCGTCTCCCTCGATATCAAAGGTGCTTTTGATAACGTGGAGTGGCGGGACATCCTACTTCAACTAATTGATATTCATTGCCCGAGCAACATAGCTGGAGTCATCGCCTCCTACCTCAGCGATAGAAGCATTTTAATAAATTGGGGAGCAGACTCCTCATCCCACAATATACAGAAAGGATGACCACAGGGGTCTTGCCTTGGTCCAGTTCACTGGCTAATTACTTCAAATATCATCCTGTTAGAACGAGAAAGATTAGGTTTCATTCTATATGCATTTGCAGACGACTTCAGTTTTGTATTCTCGGGCCGCAGGCGTTTGGACCTGGAAAACTCGGCAGCTCGAGCTCTCCCGGTCTTTTGTCAACTCTTGGAACGTCTCCACCTCCAGCTCTCTACAGACAAAACACAATTCCTAACATTCGCAAAACCCAAGAAGCTTAAGCGCAAACCCATAATGAGAATTTATGGGAAAAGCGTTTCACATGTCACACACCTTAAATTACTAGGAATCGTCATAGACGAACACAGGAGCTGGACGGAACACATCAACACCCTCAAGACAAAACTAACTAAGTATCAACACAATGCACGCAGATTAACTTCTAAGTCTTGGGGAATTAAACCTGCAATGTTAAAAATCTAGTACCACGCAATCATAGAACGGATCCTCTTTTACTGTGTGGGCGTCTGGGAAGGAAATTTCACCAAGGCAGTGAAAATAAAGTTGGTTTCGATCCAAAGGATGTTCTTGCTGCAAATGGTGAGAGGCTATAGAACTATCTCAACGGACACACTCACAGTACTAACGGGGATCCCTCCAATCCTAATATCACTAGAATACGAGCACCAGAAAAACAGAATCCAACACCTAGAATATGAAACAACTACTACGTTACACTTCCTAAAAACAATAATACAGAGAAAAGTTCCAAGTTGGCACCTGCACCCCGTGGAGGAGACATCACAATTACAGGTATGCATCGCCAAGAACAGTCACAGACCCTCGCAGCATCCAACAATCTACACTGATGGGTCGCGCACTGAAACTGGCGTGGCCATGGTAAATGGTTCTGCGCCATGGTAAATGGTTCTGCGCCATGGTAAATGGTTCTGCGCCATGGTAAATGGAGTGCCGACCTATGAGTGGGCCTCCAGAATTGGAGACTATAACTCAGTATATCAAGCTGAACTGTTTTCAATTCTGAAGACTTTGGAATGGATTGCTGCCTCCCCCACGCAGGAAAATTTTAAAATTTTCAGTGATAGTCTTTCTGGACTTCAAGCAATTTTTGCCCTCTCATACTGGAAATTAAAATCAAATTTCACCATTTGTACAAAAAAGTTACCCTTGGCCACGTCACTGCACACATTGGTATCGCAGGCAATGAGCTAGCGGACAGCCTTGCAAAAGAAGCCTCCAAACGCCAATCAATAGACTTCTGTCTTCCGGTACCCCCATCTTTTATTCGCAGAGAACTCAAATCTAAAATACTCCCCAACTGGAAAATCTGCTGGGACACCTCCACAAAAGGTAGACACACTTACAACCTAATTCCAAAAGTTTCCAGAGAGCTACTTAACCTCACTCACTATACAAGTGCTTTCTTATACGAGCATGGCGCGTTTAAAAATTACCTCTTCAAATTTAAAATTTCACGAACCAATGTGTGCGAGTGCGGCGATAGTGGTACCCCCATGCATTATTACTTCTCCTGCCCACTGACTGTTGCTTGGCATCTTAGGCCTGCTCCTTCTAACCCACCTCCTTCTTGGCTGCTGAATACGCGTCCCATCTTAACTCATAAACTTTCAGAAATTTACAAATTACTAACAGACCTATCTAACAAAATTTAATCATTCAAAGCAGTTTTCTTTCTCCATAAATTAATAATAATAACTCGCTTATTTTAGTCATTAACGTAATCATTCCATCATTTTTTATCTGCTTAGCTTTCTCCATTTAGCTATTTTGCAGCTTAATTGTTTCTCTCATCCGCAAGTAATGTTCTCTTCCTAGCAGGGGCTGAGTCCCCATTAATTAATTTATTCTTATCGGGAACCGCAAGTTTGGTCAGCAAGCAACGTATCGTCACCTCTAACACGAAGTGCATCCAGCCTATATCCAGTGTGAGGGTTTCAGCGCAATTGTGTGGCGCTCCTTGTCGCGTGGGAATCTCACACTGGCACCTCCACATCTCAAGTGCCGTCATTTACGAACTGTACAATTGGTACAGTCTTACCTAAGAACTGCACCCTTCTAGTAAATTAGCGAACTGTACAACTGGTGCAGGCTCACCTGTGGACCTCGTCCACTCTGTCTGTCGCTCCTTGTCGAGTAGGAACGCTGGTTCCAGCGACAGACCCTGTATTGATTTTTTTCTTTATTATTATTATTTGTCTTTAGTTCCTGCCACCTGTCGCGTGGGGCTTTGCCCGGCAGGACCAGCCATTGGCGAAGCTTGTACTGCCACGTTTAATCCCTGCGTGCCGGGGAGCTAGCCGGGGAAGACATTAAACGCTCAACGGCTGGGTTTGCCCTCAGCCGAGTGTTCTTCCTCAGGCATTAAAATTAAAATAAAATATTCTGTAGCAAGAACGGCTCTTACATCTCTCATAAAATCTCAATTTAGATTAAAATAAGTTCACAATAAGCCCATTTTTAACAACACAATCTCTCTCTAAAGTGAGCATTCTAAATAATAATAAAAATGTATTCCATATTAGAAAAAAAAGCAAAAATTCTGACATTAAAGAACAATTTAAAAGAAAACGGTCTGTGCTGAAAACCACGTTATATTAGAAAAAACAATTTGGAAATTGTACGTTAAACGTGACAAATGACATGCATTCGTATTATAACTAGTTTTACAATGTAAAAAAAAAAGTATCCTTATTATTTCAGTGAAATGAATTATATCGTCTGCTATGAGCGAAATGAGCATCCCCCCCCCCCACCCCCATTTTTTTCCTTATTATATGTGCCACGTTTACAGATGCGAATTTTTTTTTTCGACACCGGACAGCGCAGTAAAATTCACCCTGGAGATCCTGCTATTCGAATGATTACCTCCATGGTTTAATATTTTTATGACTCATATTGAACGAATCTCTTGTGTTTATTTTTTTTTAATGGATTGAGATATTCGGCTTTCAACCTAATTTCCACTGAAGTTATCTCAAAATCTATACATGTTTGATTGTAACTCGTCTAACAAAGAATTTATTTAAACGATCTTTCTAAAAATGTAACGTTTATGCTATTTTATTAGAAAAATTTAATTTGAATAAAAATGGCTTCCTGGCATATAAAAAAAGGAATGGTCCGCCCGTATTTGCTTTACTTAGTCATATGATTTCTGTTTTCATTATTATATAGATTACGTACGATAGGATTTAATATAATGAAGAAAAGTTTTATTAATATATTTTTTATTTTTTATTCTATTTTTATAAAATTTGAAATGAATCGACAAAATTCAGCAACTATTATATATATTAAATTTCAAACCATTCGGCTGGGTAGTTTTTAAACTGTTATATGCGGACAGACAGCCCGACGGATCAAACGACCACTATAGGTGCTACGTATTTATATAATTACGAACTCATCTAAAAATGAACACTATTTTGCAAGAACAGCTTTCAAATTCAATTCAAGTTAAAATCGGTCCGCAAAATTTTCATTTTTAGCAACACAATTAATCTCTAATGTGAGCATTATAATAATATTTTCCACTAGCAGAATCACTCGGCTTCACCCGAGTTAACTTTCCAGACCTTCCTGGTAACGTAAATAAAAATGCAATTTCCTAAAAATACAGCAATCACAATAACGCTTTTGCGTCCATAAACAGTTAAAACGACAATCAGAATAAAATGAAACTATTTTGACGCAATCCTGCTAAATAAACGTAAACAATCAAAATAAATGGTAGAACAAGCAACTTCCACTGAAGACAAAACATTATTACTTTCCTGGCACATACATAGTAAGGGAAATATTGTAATCCTAATAAAAACCCGATTGTAGAAATTTCGGCATATTTTTATAGTTTGAGATTCCCTGAATAATTTTTTAAAAACCTACTTCATATGTGTGTATGCATGCTTGTATGTTGGTGTTTGTATATGTTTAAAGGTCCCCGAAGTCTGGTTTTTAGGTGCGTTCGTAATTATATAAATACGTAGCACCTATAGTCGTCCTCTGGTCCATCCGACCATCTGTCTGCATATAACAGCGCAAAGACTACCCAACCGAATGGTTTAAAATTTAATATATACAATCGTTGCAGAATTTTGTCGAGTCATTTCAAATTTTATGAAAATAGAATCAAAACTTGAAAAGATAATAATAAAAGTTTTTTTTTTCATTTTATTAAATCCCATCATACGTAATTAATTCCATGATATCCCATGATAGGTAATGATTCTATGTTGCCATGCTGATTACGTCCTATTTAAGATGAAGTCCTATTATTTCCGTATTACTGCATTTAAAAACCGAATTTGTATACAAAAATTGTTTAATTATAGCAATCCTTACTGTAAAAAATCTGCGTAATCTTCCTGACGTTTACTGTGTAACATTCCTGGGTTTCCTCGGATTATTTTTGCTGATCCGAGAATACCGAGAAATCTGGTGTAACATCTTCCACAATGTTGTGTAACTTTTCGGAAATACTTGAGAAAGTGGAATTTACTGATCAACTGTGAAACGTTCCATATGTTTTGTGTGTAACGTTCCTTAGTTTTCTCAGGTATACTTTTCAACTTTTGTGTAACTTTTCGGAATTATTATAAAAAAGTGATCGGTGTCTAAATATCAGTCTAAATATGGATTTTAAGTTCTGAAATTTTCAGAGATAGGTTTGAGTTTCCGATTTTAATTTTCAGTAAATGTCAACAAAAGGTAAAATGTTCCTAACTTTAAATATACTTATTTTATTACGGAAATTAATCGTATCATAATAACAGACGATATAATTCATTTCACTGAAATAATAACAGTAAGAACGCAGCTCGTTTGTCACGTTTAATGTACAATTTCCAACTTGTTTACTATTATGTCAATGTATATGCATCTAAGTGAATTTTGATAGTGCCTAAACTATGCTGTCGATTAAGCTTCCATTTAGTGAATACTTTATAGACCACTGTCACAAAAACTGTATACATTATCAAAGACATCGGTCAATGGGTTTGGTATCTAAACCATGTTTCAACCATTTTTCAACTATTCTGTGATGATAACTGATAAACATTTTCCCTTACATTTCAGTCATATAATTGAAGGATTTTTATTGCTCGCTTATGTCAATCCAACAATTATGTTTCAACTAAAACGACTTAATTTAGTAAAATCATTTTTCCTTAAAAAAAAAATTAAATCAAATTAAATTATCTTATTAAAGGGTGAGGAAATTTATGTAATGCATAAAATGGCGAAATACCTGCATGTAAAACAATTTAAAACTCCCATTAGCATGACTATAACTGGATTTCAATATTTATTTTAATTCAATGGCTTTATCGAAGCGTGAGCGGTATAAAAATTCACCGAAAATACGCTATAGTTGCAGCTTTGTGAATGAACGTGCAGGTTTTCATTAGAACATGAAGTCATTTTCACCAATGAAAAAAGAATTACATTTGTAAAATTAGGAGCTAAGATATTTTTATATTATTATTTATTTGAAAGAACGGTGTTCTGTAAAGTGAAACGAAATAGGAAATAAAACACAGTAATCATTTCTTTAGAGTCAGTTTGACTTCATATTGAAAACATTTGATAGATAGTGTCACATTTAGGAAAGTGTTTTATAATTTTTTTGCCTGAATATTTTTCTTTAATTTCAAGTGTCTGCATTATAGTATATTATTTAATTTAATACGTTTAAATAAATGTACTACGTCATTTAAATGTAGATATAGTAATATTATTAATTTTATATATATAAAAAATCACATTATCTTCTCAGAATGACTTCAATTTCGGATTTCAAATTACAGTGAGCTAATCTAAATTTTAATTGGCTTATAAAAATATTGTCCTACGCAGTTTCATGACAGCGGGAAAGAAATGACATTACAAAACGAAAAAAAAAATAGATTCCTTTAATGTTAAACTATGGCAGAGTTTTTTAAAAATGTGGTAAAGTGTGATCTGCGAAATTTTTAGAGTTGACAGTAATTTTACTCATGTTCCAAAAGGTATGTATATGAAGTTTCGTGCAAATTCTTCAACAATAGTAGATTTGTATAAGGAACATACACACCAAGAACGGCTTTTATGTAGAGAGACATATTGCAAAAAGAGGAATAGATGCTGGCATTAAAGAAGAATCTAGCAACGAAAGAGCTGAATACGAAAAACAAATTACTCAATTTTAAAACAAATTGAATATTATATAGCAAGAATGGATCGCAAAACTATCATAAATTCTCAAATTAGATTAAAATCAGTCCGCAATTATTCCATTCTTAACAACACAATCTCTCTCTAAGTTGAGCATTCTAAATAATATTAATAATGCTTCCCATATTTGAATAAAAAGTAAAAATGATCGCATTAAAGAATAATAATTGAAAAAAGACTTGTAGGGAAAACCATGTTACCTATTAAAATAAATAAATAACAATAAATAACTGAACAACATATTGCAAGAACAGCTTTGAAAATTTAATTTAAGTTAAAATCAACCAACAATAATTACATTCTTGACAACTCAATAAATCGTCAAACAAAACGGTCTGTGCGGAAAATCACGTTATATTAGAAAAAACAAGTTGGAAATTGTACGTTAAACTTGACTAAAGTGAGCATTATAAAAATAATTTTCATATTGGAAAAAATCGGTCAAGTGCGAGTATAACTCGTGCTCAAAGGGTTCCGTTCATTAAATGTATTAATTACTATTTACTAATTAACAAATTCCTACTACCACTAATTTTTTCATAATTTTAGTTTAAGTAGATTCAGAAATAGGAGGGGGTGGGGTGGGGGACATATTTTTGCAGTACACTTTCGACAATATCTCTTAAAATATAATACCAAAATTAAAACAAATATATTTTTGAGTTCGGTGTTACGAGATTTTTCGAACGATACCATACAGGATACATAAAAAGAAATTTCTTTTTCAAGTAACTTAATTAATATCTCGGCTAATTACCGACATTTTTTTTTTTCGAAAATCATTATCAAATATCCTTGGATGATTTTGCATCGATAGATATCTCGAGCGCCCTCAACTCCTCTGTAAAGTAAAGTTTGTGTGTAACGGAAACGTTTTTCTCAAAATCTATGTCATCTAGGAAAATCGCTATAATTTTCCTGCAAGATTTAAATAAACTCCTACTGCCCCTAATTTTTTTCATAATTTTAGTTTCAGTAGTTTCGGAAATATAAGGGTGTGGACATATTTTTTGCAGTTTATTTTCGACAATATCTCTGAAATTATAACACCTAAAATTAAAACAAATGTATTTTTGAGTTCAATATTACGAAATCTTTCGAACAATATCCTACACGATACATAAAAAGGATTTTTTTTTTCAAGTAACTTAATTAATATCCCGGCTAATTACTGACATTTCCTTTCGAAAATCATTATCATACATCCTTGGATGATTCTGAGTCAATAAATATCTCAAGCGGCCGTCAACTCCTCCGCTGACCGCTGGAAAAGTAAAGTTTGTGTGTTACGAAAAAATTCGTTTTCTTAAAAACTATGTTACCTAGGAAAATCGCTATAGTTTTCCTGTAAGGTTTAAATAAACTCCTACAACCCCTAATTTTTTAATAATTTTAATTTTAGTGTATTCGAAAATATAAGTGGGGGGGGGGGGGACATAGTATGAGATCTTTCACATGATACCCCACTCGATATACAAAAAGAAAATTTGCTTTTTCAAGTAACTTGATTGGCCCTCCTAAATTTCTCCTAAACACATTTGTGAATGTCTTATAAACTGAAAATATGTTGGTCAATAGGCTGTATAAATTTCCCAAGTTTGAACTTTCCACGTCCCATAGTTTGCGAGAAAAAGGGCTCTGACAGACGTACAGACAGACATGGGCGTGATCTTATAATGGTTCCGTTTTTACTTTTCAAGTACGGAACCCTAAAATAGAATAGATGCTGACATTAAAGGAATTTCTAACAGAGAAAGGGACAACAAGTTGCTTATTTTTTAGAAAAAAATTAACATTGTAATTGCAAGCTCAAAACTCTCATAAATTCTCAAATTAGATTAAAATCAGTCCGCAATTATTTTATTTTTAAAAGCACAACCTGTTTCTAAAGTGAGCATTATAACAATATTTTTCATTTTTGCGAAAGAAAAAGGAGTAAATGCTGACATTAATGGGTAAATGGAGTAAATAGAGGTAAATGGAGTAAATGGAGTAAATGGAGTAATGGGTAAAGGAGTAAATGCTGACATTAAAAATTACCTTCCGTAGTCCAAAAAGTAGTCAAATGATTTTGTGCAGCCCTGTATATGATATATAGATTAGGATATATCTTCATAGCATGATAAAATTTAGTTCAGATAAAACATTTACATTTAGTAATTTACGTCAATCAATGGAAATGCACTGGAAATCTTTCATATAGCCCTGCATATTATGAAAAGACTTTTGTACACACCACGTATTAAGCTAAAATTTAATTCAGGTAAACAACGCATAAGGCAACTTAAAACTCACTTACAGCAATTATCAACGATAAACGACATTGTAATACCTTGTTCTTTACGTAACCCTGTGTATAAAATTATTTATATTCCACAAACATATATTAGTCTACTAAATATAGTTCAGCATGAAAATGCGTGACACAATTAAAAATATTTTCAAGCAATTCACTCCCAAAATCAGTAATACTTACGAATTCCTTTATGTAGCCATGTATATGATTAACAAAAATTTATACACACCACGTATTGTGCAAAAATTTAGGTAAACTAAACTTAAAAACGCAAACAAATGTTGAAAACGTACTTATCACACATAGACTATTATTGTCGCAATAAGACTGTAAGCGAATTATTTTGTGTGTCCTTGTCAATGAACGATAAACGCAATGCACACCATACTTTTCAGTGAGCAATTTATAGCGCACCTCAGTAATGCATATAAATTTCCTTATATTTGAAATAATGAAACATCAATAAATTGCACAGCAAACGATTTTACCCGGATAACATTCTGTAACAGAATTCTTTTGTGTGACCCTGTAAATAATGAATAATCAATGCTTTGCATCGCATACTTTGCAAAAAGCGTGTTTTAGCGCTCTTCATAATTGTATATCAATTTCATTATGTTTGAAATTACGTAACATTAGGAAAATACACTTGAAACGATTTTTTTCCATTGACTGTAATGTAACGATATACTTTTGGCTGTCCCTGTAAATAAACTGTAAACGCTACACACTATATTTTATATAGGGATGAGGCTATGGTAAACGTCAATATCATACAAACATTTGAGGGCAATCCGAGTATATTTAAGAGATTTAGAGTACGGACAGACCGAAAGACAAACCGAAGTCATAAACACTTTTAAATTCGGTTTGAAGGTGTTAAAAAAGCAATAACTGCTAACATTAAAGAAGAATTTAACAGCAAAATTGACATACGAAAAACCAAGTTACATACTTTTTAAAAAACTGAATATTATATAGCAAGAACGGTTCTTAAATTTGTCAAAAATCTTCCAATCCACATTAAATAATCAATCCGCGATTATTCCAATTTTAACAACTCAATCTCTCCAAAAATGAGCCGCAGAATTGAAAAAAAAACATGCAATTTTTGCGCCCCCGCAATTTCGAAAGCGCAACAAGGGCGCCTCCACAATATCACAAACGGAGCAAATCATCATCGGATCTGTTGCTCCGGGAAAGTTTCCGGGAAGTCATTCAGCTGGGTGGGAAAGGAATGTCTGAAAGAAGCGAGGTGGCGAGAGATGAAAACTTCCACCGCCCCAGCGGCCGCATCTTTCCGAATTAAAGGTAAGGCATTATTTTCTTCTATGAAGAATTTTTATTTGTTTCTGGTATTAATGTATCGCACCTGCCTGATAAGTTTACGTGTTTTTATTCTTTTAAGATTAACCCGAGAATAGCCGCGTCTTTTTCCAGAGCGCTATCTTTTTCAGGGACACTCAAAAGAGTTCCGTTACATTACGGTCTATGTGGAAATAATCATTTGCGGTTCATTTTAATGATGTTACAGAATTTCAAACACATCGTAATTGATATATATATAGCACTAAGGCGCATTACAAGAAGCTTAATATGGAATACGGTGTGCATACACTTATACTTACTTTACAGGGACAGTCAAAAGAATTCCGTTAGATTGCGTCTGTGGAGAAAAATCGTCTGCGGTTTATTTAAATAATGTTTCATTATTTTAAACGCATTGAAATTTATATATATCACTAAGGTGCATTACAAGAGGCTTACTACAGAATATTGTGTGTATAGCAGTCATCGTTCATTTACAGGGACACACAAAAGAATTCTCTACTGTCTGTTAACAATAATTCCTGGAAGTGCGTTTTAAGTTGCTGAACGCGATTTTAAATTTAACTTACTTTTTGTTTATTACGTGGGTGTGTATAAATTCTGTAGATGAAGCACAAAAGTTCGCAAACACATTTCCGTTTATTGATAGAAACTCCAGAAGGATAATTTTAAACTGTGCTACGCGTTTCTTAACTGAACTAAAATTTAGCATCCTATGTAGTATATATACAAATCTATAGATCCTATACAGGGCTAAATAAAAGTATTCGGATATTTTTCCGAATATTGTATATGTTGAAAATTCCTGAAATTACGTTTTTAAATATGTTATGCGTTTTCCAACTTGTTTACTTCGATGTTATCTTTCAGCTTATTAAACGGCAATGATTATTAAAATTATTTTGGAAGCGTTGGAAAGTGTTACGTAATCTATGCTTGACGCATGATTTTTCGTTCTTGTTATTATTCTAAATGGTTCATAAAAACAGAACAATACAAAACAAATGGCTTTAGTGAAATATTTGATGTTGTACTAGAGTGGATTTTTTTGGGGGGAACTATTTCACTGTGGGTTTTTTTAGAGGACAGCACAATACAGATAGAGACATCGTCAAGGAGGAGGCAGAGCTGCTTCCTGTATTTTGAGGTTTAATTAACTCGACATTTTTTACCTTTGATTATTTAAAAAAAAAAATTGTAAAGCGTATTCTTCCTAAGCGACTTAAAATAATTAAACATTAAGAGAAAGGAAAACTAAAAAAAAAAATCATCAATGTATCTTTGCTTCCCACCTCCCTCCATGGAAGACAATTTTTAATTGTGTTTTTCATTTTACGTTGATTTGTTTTAAATTTATCTTAAACGGCGGGACGAATAATAAAAAAAAATGAACTGGATCAATTTCTCATCTTGAAAAATGCTAGTAGAAACTTATTGTAAATATTTAATATTTCTTAATTGCCGAAACGTCAGTTGAGTTTCACTGTGGAGACGTACCCGAAATTACCTGTATAGTTTTTAGTTACATTTGGTACATTCGTTCGAAAAATATAGAACATTTCTCTTTAGGTCAGAATGCTTTCCTATGGGAATGCAGACGATTTTCAAATTTCATTTTTAACTGAAATGGAAATCGCATATTTGAATAATGGATTTAAACGTAAAATTACGGATATTAAATTTTCGATATGGAGGTCTTAAATATATGCAATAGCTTTGAAAATTTCCCGATACATCTATTATAATTTAGACATTAATTGTTTAAATTATTGGAAAAAAATTTTGCATCTGTTCTTTAAATATAAACATTTTACTTTCCAATTTTTTACAAATTTTAAAATGCATTTATTTTTCTTTCCTTTTTATTTTGTTAGTTGCTTAACAACCCTGCTTCAAAGAATAGCAAAATAAGAAATGCATTTTTTTATCTAAAAAATTACAAGAATAATACGTTTATAAGAATTTCAGAATATCATTCCATAAATCGTATTTAATTTAAC
Source organism: Maratus michaelseni (assembly GCA_963931845.1). NCBI lineage: Eukaryota > Metazoa > Arthropoda > Arachnida > Araneae > Salticidae > Maratus > Maratus michaelseni. The sequence continues at coordinate 219,181,755 of OZ007596.1, forward strand.
GCTTCTAATTTATGAAACCTACGAAATATTTTATATGCCTATAAATATATAAAAAAAATTAAATTACGGATTGTAAGATGCTAAATAAAATGAAAAATGGGATTAAAAAACAATGACTTTCAGAGCTGACGTTGAGGCTCCTGATCTGCAGATTTACTAGCTGTTAAAATTTCTGTTTTGCATTTTTATGTTAATATGTTTAAACATTGGTCATGCACGAAAAGTTCTAAAAACATTTTAGTTTTATTTTATCTCATGTGTATGTCCTCTATTTTAAAAAACTTGGCGAGTTCTTTTGCAAAATCCTGTCCCTCATTAGATTTCTCATATACACAGAATATTTTAGTTTGTTATTTTACGTTGCTGGTTTTCAAACACGTTTGATTAAAATATGATAAAATGAAAAGAAAACAATTTTAATATATTTTATGCAAATACATTTGTTATTTTTTTATACTGTTGAACATGAATGGCTCCGAAATATAAGTTTTATATTTTTATCCAACCATTTTCAGGTAAATAATCAATAATCAATTTTTTTATAATAAAAATAACTTAAATTTCTATGGCTGACAGCAAAGGAAAACCACGGCTATTCCCTGAATTTGTATTTATTTTTCTTTATTTTAGTTTGTTATTTTACATTGCTGGTTTTCAAACACATTTGATTAAAATATGATGAAATGAAAAGAAAACAATTTCAATATATTTTATGAAAATACATTTGTTATTTTTTTATACTGTTGAACATGAATGGCTCCGAAATATCAGTTGTATATTTTTATTCAACCATTTTCAGGTAAATCATCAATAATCAATTTTTTATAATAAATATAACTTAAATTTCTATGGCTGACAGCAAAGGAAAACCATGACTATTCCCTGAATTTTTATTTATTTTTCTTTATTTTAGTTTGTTATTTTACGTTGCTGGTTTTCAAACACATTTGATTAAAATATGATGAAATGAAAAGAAAGCAATTTCAATATATTTTATGAAAATACATTTGTTATTTTCTTATACTGTTGAACATGAATGGCCCCGAAATATCAGATGTATATTTTTATTGAACCATTTTCAGGTGAATCATCAATAATCAATTTTTTTATAATAAAAATAACTTAAATTTCTATGGCTGACAGCAAAGGAAAACCATGACTATTCCCTGAATTTTTATTTATTTTTATTTATTTTACCTTGATTTAAAATAATTAAACATTAAGTTGCGCAATTCCATGTGTGACGGAATGACATTTTGAGTTATAGAATTAAGTTAAAGCAATTACCTTGAAGCTATTTTCAAATGAAAATTGACCTTTCAGTTTGCACATGACTGTTATTGATTAAAAGATTTTAAAAAATGTATGAAACAATTTTTTTAGCTATTTTATTCTTTAATTTTTTAGCAATTTCTTATAGTGTGACGGAATGACATTTTTGATACCATGACTCTAACCTGGTATTTAAAACTGGAAAGTTTTGTGAATTAAGAAGCCGTTCAGTTTTTTAACTAATACATATCTTAAATGTGATGTATAAGCAATATAAAATTATAATGTAGAGCAATCTACCTGTCCTAGGGTTGTAGTTATTGACTATCATTTGACGTGACGGAATGGCGGAAAGTTTCTTAAACATTTATTAAAAGAAAATCAACTAAACTAATAAATTTTATATATTTTTTATTATCCAGAATGATCATAAAAAATTACATTATATAACTATTGACATGCGACAGCTTTTTCAAAAGCATATCGAGCACGTTTTTGTAGTTTATTTTGCATGCATTATTATCAAGTATATGGCTATTGTAGTATCAAGACTATTGTAAACCCTTAAATATTTTATTACATGCATTTATTTATTAAGAAAATACAAAATAAACAACAATTACATTCTTTTTCACAATTTTTTTCAAAGATACTATTTGTACAAAACTGCAAATATTTTATTTTTCAGCTGTAACGTAAGCGTTTTGAATCTGAAACATTAATTTGAAAACTTGGAATTCAATATATTTTTAGGTGCGTTCGTAATTATATAAATACGTAGCACCTATTGTCGTCGTCTGGTCCGTCCGTCTGTCCGTCCGTCTGTCCGTCCGTCTGTCTGTCCGTCCGTCCGCATATAACAACGCAAAAACTACCCAACCGAATGGTTTGAAATTTAAGATACATTATCTTTGCAGAATTTTGTCGAGACATTTCAATTTTTTTTTAAATCGAATCAAAATTTTAGAAAATATTAATAAAAAAATTTATTAAGAAATTTGATTTTTTTTTTTAATCGGTGCTTTCTTTTTATAGGAGCTTCCGAGGTTTAATCGTCAAGCGACCGAGATACTTATTTTATGACAGAAATTAATCTGCAGACGATATAATTCATTTCACAGAATTAAAAATCATCAAGATCTGAATATTTATATAACTAGCTATTGTACGAACGCACCTCGTTTGTCACGTTTGACGTACAATTTCCAACTTGTTTAACTTAATATGTAAAAGTTATTAAAAAAATTTTTTTGATAAAAGTTGACACTTTCATGGCCCAGTTATTAAAAGAGTTCTGATTTTAATAAGACATAAGCTTATCACTTGAATCCTTTAAAAGAAAAATCTTGTTTCCTTTACACATGATTTTGTTCTGCTGTGTGCCGATGAAAATCTATTATCTCACAAAACGGTTAAAAAAAAAAAAAAAAAAAAAAAAAAAAAAATCTTTGCCGTTTTTCCGATTAAAACTTGAGGAAAAAAATTTAAGGGATAAAATTTTTATTTTCTTCATTCAACACAGAAATTGATTTTCATACGTAAATGAAGAAAATTTGCAGGAATGACTACCTAAGAATAGAACAGAGTTTTCCATTTTTCAATAAATGAGACACGCCTTTAATTATTATAATCGATTGCTCTCTGATGACGGCACTTATCGGATTGTTCTGCCTCGAAAACAGACTTAAAACTCCAATTTTGACAGCCTTTTCTGAAAAAATGGAAAATCTGTTCGATATATTGGAGTTTGAACGAGAATAGATACAAATTTTATAGATTTATGAATGAAAACAAGTTATGAGTTATAATAAATAAGTTATTAATTAAGTTAGACGGTAAGTACTTTTTTTAAAAACAAGAATTAAATTATGAGCTTTACAATTTTCTGATATTATAAATTAATATTAGAATATTCCATAATTGCACGGTCTTTTAAGTTATTATTTAAAATGCTATCATTTAATTTTCATGTACTTTTTTTTAAAAAATACGGAAAATTATTGGAATATTCTCATTTGTTTTTGATAATGGCTCGGTGTGAGCCGAAACATGTTAAACAACCTAATAAAAGTTATTTTACTGTGTATTTATTATGTTGTTAATATACACCATTCAGCATTTAAAAGAAATATATTATTACAAGGTGTTATAATTTATTATATTGATGACTGTATTTCTATTTATTTTTCTTTTAAACGCTAAAAGGTGCAAATTAACAACATAATAAATACACAGTAAAATAAGGTTGTTTGACATGTTTCGGCTCCACTCCGGGCCATTTTCAAAAACAAATGAGAATATTCCATATTTGCACGGTCTTTTAAGTTATTATTTAAAGGGGAGACCCGTAAGAAAAAAAACCCAAAATTTTTATTATTGATTTTATAGTAATGAATTTAAGTGTACTATTTAAGAATCCTTTAGTAAGGAATAGTCAGCAAAAAAATGGGGATTTTTATGATTTTTTTTTTTTTTTTTTTTGTCGAAACATACATTTTTTAAAAATTACCTCTCATTCAATTTTCAATATTTTGGTATTACTAAAATTTCTTAAACAGTGTTATGGTATATGGAAAAGACCTAGGGAGAGATATTTTTAATTTTCTTTTTTAATGAGCTTGAAAAAAAAAACAATTAATTTACGCATGGTAAATTTCCTTAAAATCGTTATAATATTCATGTTTACCAATTTATGTAAAATTTCCAGAAATATTTAAAAAATATATCTCTACTTACTTTTTCTTGCAATTTTTTTTAAGATTCTAAAAATATAAACACTTTGTTTCTAAATTATTTTACCACTCCGGCTTAGTACTTTGAACTTAGGCAAAATATGAAAAAAATCATTTTCAAGAAAACACATTTAAAGTATAAAATACAAGAGAAAGTAGTTAAAAAAACTTCTTTCATGTGTTTCAACATGTAACATGTAATATATTTTTTATATTAATTTCTAATATATCAAGACTATTTTTTACGAAAAACTTTTTATATTGAACACAATAGAAAAAAAAATGTAGCCAGGTTTAAAATGTGTAGGAAAAGAAATGTCGCCCTTCGAAGAAAATTTCTCAATTTTCATCGAAGAAAATTATACTTTTTAAAAATACTACTCCTCATCCAATTTTCAATATTTTAGTATAACTAATATTTCTTAAATAGAGTTATGGTATATAGTAAAGAATTAGAGAGATATATATTTTTAATTATCTTGGGGAAATTTTTGATTACACATGGTAAATTTCTTTAAAATCATTGTAATTTTTATGTTTACCAATTTATATACAATTTTCAGAAGCATTAAAATACATATATATCTCATTACGTTTGTTGCAAATTTTCTTAAGGTTCTAAAAATATAAACACTTTGTCTCTAAATTATTTTACCATTGAACCTTAGTACAATGAACTTAAGCAAAATCAGAAAAAAAAAGAATTGTAAAATACAAAAGAAATTAGTAAAACAAAAATTACTTCGTGTTAAAACTATTTTATATTAATTTCTAATATACCAAGACTATTTTTTATATTGAACACAAAATTGTTTGCTGCCAATTTCGTTTTCGAAGAAAATTTTTCGTTTTTGCAAAAAATGTATAAAATTTTGTATTATTTGTAATTTTTTTATTATTATTTATTCTTCTTTGGTTAATCATACTAAAATTGAAATGTTATTAACTGTACCTAACTTTGTAATAGTGTAATATAAAAGTGAAGAAAGATGTATGGGCTTTTTAAATGGCCGCTAGCCCTTTAAAATCTGGTGAATACAATTAAAAAAGCTCGTTTACTACCTGTTCCAAGTGTCCCCAAGTTCTGAAATTTTGCATGGACATTCGCAAATATGTATAAAGTATCGTTTTCTAAGATTAACAAAAAATTAAACTTTTGTTGATTTTTTGCTGAAAATGGGGCTCGGGTCTCCCTTAATTTTCATGTACTTTTTTAAAAATTACGGAAAATTATTGGAATATTCTCATTCGTTTTTGAAAAGGGCGTGCAGTGAGCCGAAACATGTTAAACAACCTAATAAAAGTTATTTTGCTGTGTATTTATTATGTTGTTAATTTACACCTTTCAGCATTTAGAAAAAATATATTATTACAAGGTTGTTATAACTTATTATATTGATGATAGTATTTCTATTTATTTTTCTTTTAAATGCTAAAAAGTGTAAATTAACAACATAATAAATACACAGTAAAATAACTTTTATTAGGTTGTTTAACATGTTTTGGCTCACTGCACGCCATTTTCAAAAACAAATGAGAATATTCCAATATTGCACGGTCTTTGAAGTTATTATTTAAAATGCTATCATTTAATTTTCATGTACTTTTTTAAAAATTACGAAAAATTATTGGAATATTCTCATTTGTTTTTGAAAATGGCGTGCAGTGAGCCGAAACATGTTAAACAACCTAATAAAAGTTATTTTACTGTGTATTTATTATGTTGTTAATTTACACCTTTTAGCATTTAAAAGAAATATATTATTACAAGGTGTTATAATTTATTATATTGACAATATTTCTGTAAAAGATAATTATTCGATAAAAATCGATTGCTATTGAATATACACAGGGAAATAAAAAATGTTATAGTATTCTTATATTTCTATTACAAATTTTATCTTCTACATTGCAAAATAGACTTCTCAATATTCTTTAATATTCAAATGTAGTAAAATATTTGAATAGCGGAAATCTCAGGATCGTTTAATAGTGTCCTGCATTGGATTGGGTTGTCCCTAATTTTCTGCCCCACCAGTTGCTGAGAGGTTCTGCTGTCGAAGTTGGTAGACGGGAGGTGCTGGGTTCGATCTCAATTGCGCCCGTCGGCCTAATCGTTCGGAGTTTTCGTGGTTTTCTTCGAGCCGTGGATTTATCCATGCGTAAATACGGGTTAGGTTCCCTTAGAAAGACCCCACGAAGGGCACTCCCCCCGGGCCTATATCCCTAGTGTAGATAATTGGCCGTCAATAATCAACTCAACCCAACCCTTTTTTTCTTTTTTTTCGGGTCTGGGTGACTAATTTTTTTCTGTGCGTCGTGTTCAACTAGTATGTTTCTTGCAGGTCACATTTAGGTTTTTGCATATCGGGATTGTGGTATTTTCACAAACAAATAAATGAAAATAAGCAGAATTATATCCAATGGTTGGAGTATCATATGAGATTTTTTCCTCTATTCATTATGAGCAGAATTATGTTTCAGATGAATTGAGTTAATTGCATTAAGTTTTTAAAACTTTTGCTATAATAAACGTTTTAATATTATTCGTATATATTAGTAGATACTTTTTAATTATCTGAAAGTATAATTTCCAATTTTAAACGAATGATTAAGGGAATCTCTTGAATCATTAATCTAATGTAACTAATTCAATAATTTAAAAAAAAGGTTTTCTTTAATAATATTTAAACGAACAAGTAGTTTTATTTCAATTCGGTATCAAATGTAAGTGTGTTGGCTTTGGCTAGGGTTGCGGGTCAACGAAAATAAAGTAATCAGACGTAGTGTTTATGCTTTAACCTCTTGAGTCCTGGATACCCAAATGGGTACTTAGATTCTTTTGCTCATAAAAACGAAAATGATTGATATTTTTACAATTTAATTTCACTTCTATAAAGTTGAATGCTTTTGCTTTAAAATGAAACCAATAAATGGCAGCACCGATGTCGATTTGTTTATAAAATAAATGTTATTTTAACCTGAGTTTGCAAACTGCTTTCGTAACCAGTGCATCCAAGAAAGTAGGTAATTTTCACAATTATTCAACTTAAAAACTTTATAATAAAAAAATTTAAGAATTTGCTGATTATTCACATATTTAAAGCTGTTATTTTTTTATTGTGTAATTTTGGGTTATTGATAATTAAATTGATTTTTTTTTTGAGGTGGGGGGGGCTAGTAATTTTATGTTCATATTTGTGAACCTAAATTACAAGTCCCCTAAAACAATAAATTTCAAAAAAATATATTTTTTGTCATCTAGGATGTCATTTTGTTTGTTTAAAAGCAAAGAATGAGTATTTGTACTATTATTTTAACTTCGGGTCTTAAGAGGATAATATATATATAAATTAATTACGGACCGATGAATAGTTATTCATCGTATTATATCATCTAAAGCTGCAAAACTGGTGGCCGATGACTGTTTCCAACATGAATAAGTGTGAGAAATGGCTGGGCTGGGATGTCGATCTGGGTGGCTTAGGGGTACAGCGTCAGCACGGTACGCTGAAGGTCCCCGGTTCGAGTCATGGCCCAGTGCAATTTTTCACTCATGTTGGTTTAGTGAATTTAATTGTTTGATAAAATGTGTGTTCTTATAATATTGTAAAATAAAGTAATCAGACGTAGTGTTTATACTTTAATATATATATATACAAAAAAAATAATTAATTTGTTGGATTCGCGTTAGGTTGCGGTTTGAATTAAAAATGGATTTTTCGGTTTCGTGTGGGATACAACCCCACCCACGCAGGGTTCTATCCTTGAATCACTTCACTATTCGGAGGTTTCCGTTATTCAGAGTTAAAAGAGTAAAAATATATAAGTGTTGGGAATTGAAAAAGAGAGATGTCCATTATTGGGGAATGTCCGTTATGGAAGGTGGCTGAGAGGTTGTGCTCTCGAAGCTGGTAGACGGGAGGTGCTGGGTTCGATCCCAATCGTGCCCGTCGGCCTAATCGTTCGGAGTTTTCGTGGTTTTCTTCGAGCCGTGGATTTATCCATGCGTAAATACGGGTTAGGTTCCCTTAGAAAGACCCCCACGAAGGGCACTCCCCCCGAGCCTATATCCCAAGTGCAGATAATTGGCCGTCAATAATCAACCCAACCCAACCCAACCGTTATGGAAGTTTTACTGTGCATAAAATTTTCATATGAAAAAATATTTTGGACATTCTTTTAAAAATATATAAGTGTTGGGAATTGAAAAAGAGAGATGTCCATTATTGGGGAATGTCCGTTATGGAAGTTTTACTGTGCATAAAATTTTCATATGAAAAAATATTTTGGACATTCTTTTAAAAATATATAAGTGTTGGGAATTGAAAAAGAGAGATGTCCATTATTGGGGAATGTCCGTTATGGAAGTTTTACTGTGCATAAAATTTTCATATGAAAAAATATTTTGGACATTCTTTTAAAAATATATAAGTGTTGGGAATTGAAAAAGAGAGATGTCCATTATTGGGGAATGTCCGTTATGGAAGTTTTACTGTGCATAAAATTTTCATATGAAAAATATTTTGGACATTCTTTTAAAAATATATAAGTGTTGGGAATTGAAAAAGACAGATGTCCATTATTGGGGAATGTCCGTTATGGAAGTTTTACTGTGCATAAAATTTTCATATGAAAAAATATTTTGGACATTCTTTTAAATATATATAAGTCTTGGGAATTGAAATAGAGAGATGTCCATTATTGGGGAATGTCCGCTATGGAAGTTTTACTGTGCATAAAATTTTCATATGAAAAAATATTTTGGACATTCTTTTAAAAATATATAAGTGTTGGGAATTGAAAAAGAGAGATGTCCATTATTGGGGAATGTCCGTTATGGAAGTTTTACTGTGCATAAAATTTTCATATGAAAAATATTTTGGACATTCTTTTAAAAATATATAAGTGTTGGGAATTGAAAAAGACAGATGTCCATTATTGGGGAATGTCCGTTATGGAAGTTTTACTGTGCATAAAATTTTCATATGAAAAAATATTTTGGACATTCTTTTAAATATATATAAGTCTTGGGAATTGAAATAGAGAGATGTCCATTATTGGGGAATGTCCGCTATGGAAGTTTTACTGTGCATAAAATTTTCATATGAAAAAATATTTTGGACATTCTTTTAAAAATATATAAGTGTTGGGAATTGAAAAAGAGAGATGTCCATTATTGGGGAATGTCCGTTATGGAAGTTTTACTGTGCATAAAATTTTGATATGAAAAAATATTTTGGACATTCTTTTAAAAACGCGGGTCAACCTCAATCCGACCCGCAAGAGTCAAAACCTACCCGAACTAAAACCGACCGGAACACGAAAAATAAATGTCAACCCGATCCGAAACAAGAAAATGTAGCGCCAACACCACTCGAGCTGAACCGCGGGTCGGGTCAGTTTCCGGTAAAATCGGTTAACCATACCCGATGAATGACTCTAATCCTGCCTTATTACAGTGCGTCCAAGGTACTAAATGATTATGCATAATTTTAGTATCAACAATACAAATAGAAACTTAAAATGTATAAGAAAAACTGTCTTATTGGCAGTTTTCATTTAAGCGAATCAGAGTCTAAGGTTAGTGAATACTTCATTTTTACGTTAAAGGTATATTTTTCGCAAACTCCCCGTGCAGAAGAATCAATAAAATCTGCAGATAAGGCAGATTTTAACTGTTTTCCCAGCATTACGTAGAAAAGAAGAGATGCTGAATTAAAATAAATATATAATATAAGAAAGAGCTATACCAATGAAATATGCAGATGGAAACATTTTTAATGTTTCCCCAGCATTACGTAAAGAAGATAGGTCGCTGAATGAAAATTACTGTAAAAAAATATATAAGAAAAACTGATGTACCGGTGAAATCTGTAGAACAGTTATATGCTTTATAATTATTTTCCTTCAGAAACACATCTTCTCTGCGTAATGCTGGGAAAACAGTAAAAATCTTCAATTGTGCAGATTTCATTAATACAAAACTCTTCTTACTTGTTTTTTATAATTATTTCCATTAGCAAACCAACTTTTCTGCATTAAGCTGGGAAAATATAAAAAATATATCTTATCTACAGATTTAACTGATGCTTCTGCACGGGGTATTTGCAAAAAATATACCTTTAAAATAATAATGAAGTATTCACTAAACTTAGACTCCCAGTCGCGTTAAATAAAATCTGTCAATAAGACAGTTTTCTTATCCTTTGCCAAGATAGCAGTTTTCCGGCAGTACACTTTCTTATACTTACTGTATCATTCAGCAATCCATCTTCTCCACGAAACGCTGAAAAAACATTAAAAATCTGCCTCATCTGCAGATTTCATTATTCTAGAAATTTTCTTATATATATTTCTATAATTACTTTCATTAGCAACCCAACTTATCTACGTAATGTCCGGTAAAATCGGTTAACCATACCCGATGAAGGACTCTAATCCTGCCTATTACAGTGCGTCCAAGGTAATAAATGATTATGCATAATTTTATAATAAGAAGATTATTTAAATAATAAGAAAACATTTAACATATGCATCATCTGCCTCTGTTATTTATTCATGCAGCAATTTCTTATGTATGTTTCACTATAATTTCCACTAAGCAGTCCATTTTTTTCTACGTAATGCTAGAGAAGCATTAAAAATCAACCTCATCTGCAGATTTCGTTATTTCAGAAATAATTATATATATATATATATATATTTTTATAATTATGTTCATTCGCAACCCATCTTTCCTGTGGAATGTTGGAAAAACATTAAAAATCTGTCTCATCTGTAGATTTTAAAGATACAACAATTTTTCTTGTTTTATACTTATTTTCATTTAGCAACTCATCTTCGCTATATAATGTTCGGAAAATATTAAAAATCTGCCTCATCTGCAGATTTCATTATTCTAGAAATTTTCTTATATATATTTGTATAATTACTTTCATTAGCAACCCAACTTATCTACGTAATGTCCGGTAAAATCGGTTAACCATACCCGATGAAGGACTCTAATCCTGCCTTATTACAGTGCGTCCAAGGTAATAAATGATTATGCATAATTTTATAATAAGATGATTATTTAAATAATAAGAAAACATTTAAAATATGCATCAACTTCCTCTGTTATTTATTCATGCAGCAATTTCTTATGTATGTTTCACAATAATTTCCACTAAGCAGTCCATTTTTTTTCTACGTAATGCTAGAGAAGCATTAAAAATCAACCTCATCTGCAGATTTCGTTATTTCAGAAATAATTATATATATATATATATATATATATATATATATATATATATATATATATTATAATTATTTTCATTCGCAACCCATCTTTCCTGTGGAATGTTGGAAAAACATTAAAAATCTGTCTCATCTGTAGATTTTAAAGATACAAAATTTTTTCTTGTTTTATACTTATTTTCATTTAGCAACTCATCTTCGCTATGTAATGTTCGGAAAATATTAAAAATCTGCCTCATCTGCAGATTTCATTATTCTAGAAATTTTCTTATATATATTTGTATAATTACTTTCATTAGCAACCCAACTTATCTACGTAATGTCCGGTAAAATCGGTTAACCATACCCGATGAAGGACTCTAATCCTGCCTTATTACAGTGCGTCCAAGGTAATAAATGATTATGCATAATTTTATAATAAGAAGATTATTTAAATAATAAGAAAACATTTAACATATGCATCATCTGCCTCTGTTATTTATTCATGCAGTAATTTCTTATGTATGTTTCACTATAATTTCCACTAAGCAGTCCATTTTTTTCTACGTAATGCTAGAGAAGCATTAAAAATCAACCTCATCTGCAGTTTTCGTTATTTCAGAAATAATTACATATATATATATATATATATATATATATATATATATATATATATATATATATATATTTATAATTATTTTCATTCGCAACCCATCTTTCCTGTGGAATGTTGGAAAAACATTAAAAATCTGTCTCATCTGTAGATTTTAAAAATACAACAATTTTTCTTGTTTTATACTTCTTTTCATTTAGCAACTCATCTTCGCTTCGTAATATTCGGAAAATATTAAAAATCTGCCTCATCTGCAGATTTCATTATTCCAGAAATTTTCTTATATATATTTGTATAATTACTTTCATTAGCGACCCAAATCATCTACGTAATGATGGGAAAACATTAAAAATATACACCCTCTGCCTCTATTGTTTATTCATGCAGCAATTTCTTATATATGTTTTACAATAATTCTCACTAAGCAGCCCATTTTTACTACGTAATGCTGGAGAAGCATTAAAAATCAATCTTATCTGCAGATTTCGTTATTTCAGAAATATTTATATATATATATTTTTGTTAATTATTTTCATTCGCAACCCATCTTTTCTGCATAATGGTGGAAAAACATTAAAAATATGTCTCATCTGTAAATTTTATTGATACAATATTCTTTTTTGCTTTATATTTATTTTCATTTAGCAGCCTATCTTTTCTACGTAATGTTCGGAAAATATAAAAAATCTGCCTCATCTGCAGATTTCATTGATACAGCAATATTTTTATATGTGTTCTATATTTATTTTCATTCAGCAACCCATCTTCTCTACGCACGTATCGCTGGGAAAACATTAAAAATCTGTCTCATCTGCAGATTTCATTATTGTAGAAATTTTCTTAATTATTTTCATTAACAACCCATCCTCTCTACGTAATGTTTGAAATTTTTTTTTAATCTGCCTCACCTACAGATTTCATTCATGAAGCATTTTTTCTTAAGGTTATATATATATATATATATATATATATAATATAAAATTACAGACATTACATTACAATTACATAAAACATTAAAAACATATTAAAATTGGACGTTTCGGAATTACATGAAAATCCCTTATCAACAAACATTTTTCTTAACGTAAGTCACAGTTCAAAAATATTAACACATAGAAAATGCAACGTATCAAAATGTCGAGGCCAAAGTTACAGTTATAATAACACGGAGTATTCATTCGGGATTTTCGTATACCATGCTTCTAAGAAAGTACGAGTTCTGTAGTCGCTGCACCTCGATCTGATTACAAAAGATAGATCTTTTGTTCTTTTTTTCATTACGTAATGCTGAGAAAACATTAAAAATCTACTTCATCTGCAGACTAGGTTCACTCTAGACTCCTTTCAAAGAGTCGGATTTCTCAATTAGCTAAAACATATATTTCGCCCCCTCATTAAAATATTATAAATTAAGTTTCCTAAAATGCGGACTTTTCACTTATTGGAAATTATTTTTTAATGTTTCGATAAGGTATATTTGAACTTACTGCAAAATATGGCACGTATAAGTTCACATTTCAATTATTTTTACTAACTTCTTCATAATACTTTCGTACAATTTTATTACAATATCATTATGTTATTTTCAAAGATTTAGTAGACCATGTTTGATTTCACGTAATTGTTGGAAATATTTCGTGTATACTGGATTAATTATAAGACACATTTATTCTAATTGGTAAAGAAATCATATGAGATGTGATCTTCTCAACTGAGCGAAAAAGTCCGGGGCAGGATTCAAACCCGGGATCCCTTGGCAGAAGCTGCCAATGCTCTTCCAACTGAGCAATTCTGAACGAATATGACTGAACTCATTCACTCAGTTAACCTTAATGATCATAGCATCTGTTCAGATATCTGAATCAGCACAACAGAATAAATCACAGGTAATGGGGACCTCCAGTAAACTTTCCAAATGAAAGAAAACTTTTTCTCTCAGTTGGGACGATTACATCTCATATGATTTCTTTATCAATTAGAAAAATTGTGTCTTAATTAATCTAGTGTAATCACGATTCCTGCGTTTATTGGAGGTCCCATTACCTGTGATTTATTTTGTTGTGCTGATTCAGATATCAGACCAGATGCTATGATCATTAATGTTAACTGGGTGGATTAGTTCAGCCATATTCGTCCGGGATTGCTCAGTTGGTAGAGCATTGGCAGATTCAGCCAAGGGATACCGGGTTCGAATCCTGACCCGGACTTTTTCGCTCAGTTGGGAAGATTACATCTCATATTCCGTGTATAGAGAATGTGTATAGTATCCGCACCGCACTTTTTATCCCAAATTTTATCCCTAAGTGCATACTATATATAAGTTAATATGGTAAAATTTTGAATAAAATGTTGCTTTAAGATGTATCCTTTATATATATATATATATATATATATATATATATATTGGGCTTTTAAAAAATACATTTTGCATGCTGTATATCAATTGCATAACAATCCGTGAATATTTGTGTGAGTTAGAGCATGGACAGACAGACAGACAAAACGAATTCATAAATAATTTTCAACTATTGGAAAGTGTTAAAAATAGCTTCCATTACTAGCTGCAAAAAATACCAGAAATTATAGATCAGATTTAACATAATTATGTGTTAGTATTATTATTATTTATCTATATTGGTGATACTGCTTTGACTAAAATTATTTGCTTACTGATTAATTGACGGATTAATTGCTGACTGATTGTCTTTCTTTTTATACAGATTTTGATGAAAAAATTATATTTCACTCTCACGTAGAATTTTTTTTTTCAATCTCGCATCTATAAAAAAATTAAGTTGTACTACTTTTACTTGTTTCTTAATTTACACTTTACTCAATAACATATTGATTTTTATCTAGTTTTTTTTTTTTTCATAAAGCTTGCTTTTTAAGTTTTATATTCTTCTAAAAAATTGTATAAATTTGTTTGCCATCAATTTCGAACCAGAATTATTGCCGAAACGTCAGCTGAGGCTCACTGTGGAGAACCGAAAAGTTTTTGGTTTCTGTCTGTCTGTCTGTCTGTCTGTTCCGCGATAACTGCCGTAAAAATGATCCGATTAGTTTGGTTTTTGGTAGGTATGTTGGTGAGATACCCGGAATTAGCTGTATAGTTTTTAGCTACATTTGGTTCATTCGTTCGGAAAATATAGAACATTTCTTTTTGGGTCATAATGATTTCCTATCGGAATTCAGACGATTTTGAAATTTTTCATTCGTTGAAAATAAAATGGCGCATTTGATTAATGTATTTAAACGCTAAGTTATGAAGCTAAAATGTATCAAGTCAGGTGTTACATTATTCAAATTAATTTGAAATTTTGTTTATACATTCGTCAGATTTTTTAAATTAGGTGTATAATTTTTGGTGCAAATTTATACATCTGTTCTAATAATATAATACATTTTATTTTATCCTTTTTTGCAAAATTTAAAATGCATTTATTTTTATTTTCCTCTTTAATTTAACCGTAACATAGCAACTATATTTCAAAGAATATCAAAATAATAAAATTCAAATAACTCAAACTATTTTGCTACAATATTTTATTCGCAAAATAAAAATATTTTGGGTGATTTTAATATTTTATTGAAATAAATGAGAATTTATTTTGATACAAGTTACCTTTTAACGACTATAGAATGATAACCGAAACATTTTTACATGAGATATTATTCATTTCTGGAAGAGATGTGGATTTTTCGTGGTTGAAAATTAGTATTATTTTTAAAATGGGATATAATATCTCGTACAACGAGATTGTTAATCTGAAGAAATTAGCGTAGTAAAACGCATCCATACAGCCTGAAATAGCACAATTACTGGAAACTGAGATCATGAAAAGTTATCACAAAAAATACTTTATAGCGTCAAATAACTGTTGCTATTTAATGAATTGACAGTGGCCACGATTATGAATGATTACCCAATTGGTTTAAAAGTGTCCAAATAAGCCTATTTTGGTGAGATTTTAGTATGCTATTGCCATCGAGTTAGATCAGGATGTACTAAGGTAAAATAAATATTATAGAATGATCATCAAAACTGTTTTTCCGAAACAAAAATTGTAATAACACTAGATTTCTGAAATAGATATAAGTGAAATATAGTAGATTTAGTTTACATTTCCATAAGTTGCTTTTGTACACGAGATATTATTCAACTTATCTATCAGATGCGAGTGTTTCGTGGTTGGCAGGTAAGTAAATATTGCTATTTAGGTATTACATGAAATTATTTTCGAAATTTTTGCTTATCATAATAAAACCACTGTGTAGAACGAAATCCAATATGTACTAGAATCATTCACACAAAGAATAGGAAACCACGAATATAAATTTAATAAGATTACGGGGGGTTTAGGAGGGCGGAGCCCCCCTGAAGAAATGTATTTTTTTACCTAAAAAATAAAATAAGAAGTTCATAAGAATGTCAGAATATTATTGCATAAACCGTGTTTAATTTAATGTTTCTAATTTCTGAAACCTTCGAATTATTTTATATGCGTATAAATATACATGTAATAATTTAAAAAATTTAATTTGCGTATTGTAAGATGTTAAATATTATGAGAAATGAGATTAAAAAACTTTGACTTTCAGAGCTGACGTTGAGGCTCCTGATCTGTAGATTTACTAGTAAAAATACCTACCACCTTTAGTTGCCAAAACATATCAAATGTTATAGATGAGAATGAATATAACTAAATTTTATTATTATTATTAATACGTATTTACCTACATGTATAAAATTGCTCTAACTCAAATTAGTTGTTAATTGATTATTATTTTTTAGTTTAAAACAATTGATGGGTATTTTTCGGTTAGCCAGGCGCCAGTAAAATATGTATACATATAAATATATATACATATATATATATATATATATATATATAGAGAGAGAGAGAGAGAGAGAGAGAGAGAGATAGATATAGATATATACTATATATTTAGTTTGAATATATATATATATATATATATACGTATATAATTTATTTATTTCACTACCGCCCGGCTAGCCGAAAGGTAACAATTGTTGTTATTTTTAGAAAGATTTTGATTTAGAAATTATGTTTCACATATACCGGGTGTCCTAAAAACGACAGGCTGATTTTAAAATTCAATAACTTCCAAACGGTGACAGATATTTAAAAGAATTCTTGCAGGAGAGTAATGTAAGATGTCAGGAGTTTTTTTACTGCGATTCCTGGTTTTAGTTTGAATTATCATCAATAGATGGTGCTGCGAGCAATAGGCTCTCAATAGAAGCAAACCTGAAAACCGGAGGTTACATGTATCGAGTGGATCTCATTCACCAATACAATTTTTTTAGGGCCCGATTCTGAACTCACAAGGAAGGAATAAATAAGCGCATACTCAGAAAATTTTGAAAATATTACAGAATACGCTGCTCATGAGGGTATATACGTTTATAAAAAAAATTGCTGCGGAACCTCGATAGAACGAACGTAAAAAAATTATGAACATTTCGTTTATTTGGCGATTTATCACCGGTTGGCGACGGAATAAAATTTAAAAAAAAATAAGCTTTTATGTCAAATACTCTTTAAGGAAAAACTTTTTCTTGCTGAACTTGTTTAAGTAAGTTTAACTTACTTAATAAATAAATTTTTATAACTACAGTTATGTGTACACATGCATTTAACGATCGTATTTTACGATTTAAAACAAAATTTAAATTGATTGAAATTGTTTGAAGTCAAACATAAACCCGATTCTGAACACTGTTAATAACCAAAAAGTACTGTTGCTATGGAAACAACGACTTATTCGATATGGAAATGTATAACGAATGCGTTCGTCATCGGGCTTTTTCTTTTCAAATACACGGAAAAATTACTTATATAACCGATGAAGCCGTTTAAATTTAAAAAAAAATGTGGAATGGAGGATAAAACACACGCACAATAGCAAATTTTCATTCAATCAGTAATAAGTATTGAGAAAAAAAGTGACTGATTTATTTCATCTGATTTAAAAAATATTTTTAATTAATATTACTGCAAATGTACAGAAAATTGAAAATGTTAAACCCAAAATGCGAACGATTGCTTGCGTTTGGCAAGGAAAAGATGTTGCTAGCCAAATCACGTCTTTTTGCACCAAATACTCGAAACTATTTTATTATTTTGCACATTTTGTACTGCGATTCCGCAGCTAAATTTGACTGTTCCTTTTTTACATACATGAGTAGTCTCATCCGCATTTTTTTCAAAAATTTCTCAATATGCCTTTAAGGAGACATTCCTTGTCAGACGTTTATGATTTCAATATTATAGGTGTCAGAGATACAATAGAAAAAAGTATTGTTTCCACGAAAACGATTTCTTTCAAATCGAAATGTTGAAAATATGGAATTTTATAAAACTTGTTGCATTCCAAGAAGGATAAGGTTTTTTAAATTGAGTATTCTTCTTTATCAATCAAATATATTTTTTCTGAGACTTTACAACACAGTTGAAAAGTGTTCATGCACTCATTTTATTTGGCTGGCTGTCCGTGCTCTAACTTGTATAAATATATTCGAATTGCCACGTATGTATTTTATATATTATATTGAGGTTTACCATGTCAAGCTCTGTATTGAAAATGAAGTTTGTAGCAATTATGGTTCGTTTACAGGGTACTTAAAAGAATGTCGTTTTATCATGGTCTATGGCATTAATCGTTTGCAGTGTATTTTAATGATGCTACACTATTTCAAACTTTTTGAAAATAATATATAGCACTGAAGTGCACTGCAAGATGCTTACTATAGGATACTGTATGTGTAGAACTTTTAATTCATTTACAAGGCCACCCAAAATAATTTCATTACATCATGCTGGTACATGAGAAAAAATCGTTTACGGTGTATATTAATGATGTTAGACCATTACAAACATAATGAAATTGATTTACATTTATGAAATGCACTAAAACATGCTTTCTGTAGAATATGGATTGTAAAGCATTTATCATTCATTTACAAGGCTCCGCAAAAAAATTCGGTTCCGTAATGGCTTACGAGAAAAAACTGTCTGAAGCGTATTTTAATTACGTTACAGTATTTCTATTATAATGAAACTGATATACATTACTGAGGTTTACTAAAAAATACTTGTTTTACAATATGATGTACATAACACTGATCGTTCATGTAAGGGAACATGCGAAAGATTTCGGTTGCAGTAACTGTATCCGGAACACTGTCTATAAGCAATAATAGCTGAAAGTGCGCTTTCAGTTATGGTAAGCGGTTTTAAAAACATTTTTGTATACTACGGGATGTGCATAATGCTATAGATTATATACAGGGCTGCACAAAAGAATTCGTAAGCATTACCAAGTATGAGCGTGAATTGCAGAAAAGAGTTTTTTATTCGAGTTATGTAATGCCTTTTAATGATATCATGTACGGGACCACGCAAAGAACTAAATGCCGCCGATGGATAATAATTTCTGTAATTGTTATTTCAGCAATTTTAACCGCGTGTTTTCCTGAATTAAATTTTAGTTTCATATTTGGCATGTAAAAAATTTATAGGTAATATACAGAACTGTACAAAAGAATTTTAATATGTTTCGGTCAATTACTAGAAACTTCTGAAGGTGAATTTTCAACTGCATTATGTATTTTCTTATTAAACTAAACTTTAGAATACTATGTAGAATAGGTACAGTTTTATAGGCTATATAAAGCGCCTTTCAAAAAAAGTGGAGTACTTTTTTGGCTATGGGTAGTGATTACTGAAATCTTGTTTTCAAGTGTGTTATGCGTTTTCCAAAATGTTTAATTAGGTATATTCTTTCATCTCATTAAATGGTGAAATTGTGGCGTTTTTAACGCATGACGAAGTAAAATTAGAACGAATTATTTTGAGTTGCGACAAATTTCGTTTGCATTTTTATGAGATACTTCCTATTTAGAAGATTTTGATTACTTTTTCTTAAAGCAACACTTGTAAGAATTTATTTATTGCCTTAATTTTGAGAACTTACATAAAAAGTCGTAAATTAAATGGAAATTCAAAATATAAATAATACGTTGCCAAATGTTTCTCTCACCATTTATTTACCCAAAAATACAAAGCTCTTCCGAAGATAACAAATTATTACTACAAAATAAATATATGCATACAGGATGTGTATTAAACTGTATAATGAAAGGTTTATGAATAATAAATCATAAAGAACAATATTGATTGGATAAATGAAGGTGTCACTATTTTTAATAGGAAAATTGATAATGACGACATGAAGAAAATATAGGATGACGTTCGGTTGCAATGAAGCTGGTAGGAAAATACTGTTAAAGTTAGTGCACTCGTAAATATTGCAGCGGGCAAGATAGAAAAACAGTGTAGCTGAAAACTGGCACGTGAAGGTAATTAAAGGTACATTGATATTTTTTCGCAATAAACAGGTGGTTCGATGTTCCTGCTGTCTGAACTCGAGTTTGCTTATGAATAGAGAAACAGAAATGTTATGACAGTTTTTAAACAAAAACACAGCATCATAAAGTCACATGTTGAACTTTTCTTTCACAATTTTACACACCTCATACACAGTAGTTATTCCAAAACGCGCAAAAATGATCATTAAAAGGTGACATTCAAAAACAGTCATAAGGTGAATAGTGAAATAATATTTCTTCTAGCATAAGTATAATGAATGCATAGTATGTCCAAAGAAATCGAGTGAGCACTGGAATCATGTTTTTTGCAAAAAGGCGAAATTTGAGAAATTCCATAAGAGTGGCACAGGGGTCCGAATCATATTTGAGGATGTTTAACAGCTGGTGACCAGAGGCAAAGTGTGGCGATGAGAGATAAGCACGCGTTAGAAACTTCGCCAAATGATTTTGCATTTTTGAGCGTAGGTGCGTGAACTTTGAGCGGGTTACCAGAACCGTTTAGAATAAAAGCATGTTAAATTTTGTAATTGGCGACCGGGACGGGTAAATTTATTTGGCTTAGAGCACACTTTGGCAAAAATGGAAATAATTCTGAATTTTAACGGTTATATGTTATGGGAACGGCTAGGAACGGCTGGAAAGGCAATTTTGCAACTCTTTATATTTTATTGAATAGCAGGCTTGAGAATTGCATGTTTTGGAGACACAGCATCTCGGCTTCTTTTGAAGAGGGCATCTGGGACTTTTTCAGAAGCCAAAACATGACCATGAGAGACAGATTTTATACATTGTGTTATTTCTTTTACAGTGATAACTGACAGGAAAATTAAAAATACGTTAACGATAAATTGATAAAAATAGATATGATTTTGACTGCATATCTTTTCGTTGAGATAGAAAGGAAACAAGCGCCGGGAATATATATAAAATGCGATAATGCAGAAAAGGAAAAATGTATTTATTAAAATAATTTAAATATAGATTTCTTTAATTTTAAAAATAATATATATGGTTTCTTTACCATAGAGGACAAAGTTAATAAGGAAATAATAAGCAAAATAACAAAAAAAACATTATCAAATATTTTTGAACATTTAAAAACTTTCTAAAAAATAACTAATCATTAAACTTATATAGCTAAAATAAGTTATCAGATAAAGAAAATTACATGGAATAAATACAAATTTGTAAAATTCTCTCAACATATTAACTCTTTAGAACTCATATTTAAAAGAATGCGAATGCCTCAATCAAAGGAGCAAAGGGTAAAGACCAGAAATTAGACGCATTAAATCACATTACAATAGTTTCAAATGACCACCATTCGACACAATCATATGCATTAAACGAAGAACAAAATTAACACCTACGTCCTGCAAAGTTCTTTAAGAAATAGCTTCACATTCATTACTAATGATTTGCTGCAGTTCAGTAATAGTGGTGGAATTATGTATGTGCACTGCATCCGTTAGGTGGTCCCATAGGAAGAAATCGCATGGATTGTGGTCCGGCGAACACGGTGGCCAATCCATAACTGTATCGGTTGCATTTTAAAATCAAAATATACATCGAGGAAAGGGGAAACATCAGCAGTCCGATGAGGTCTCGCACCGTCTTGTATGAACCAATCTGTTTGTAAATTACCTAAGGTATTCAGTATGATCACAAATTGGTGCAATATTTCAACGTATCGACTTGAATTTACAGTTTCCTCCAAAAACAAAAGGGGGCTCAATAATGCCACTGTTGGATAAGGCTGCCTGAGCAGTTTTTTTTTGAGTAGATTGATCGTGGCACGCACACATGATGGTTCTCAGTTCCCCATACCCTCCAATTCTGTTTATTGATGAAGCCAACCGGATGGAAATACGCTTTGTCAGAAAACCAAATTCGGTTTGCATCAATACCCCCTTCATCTATCAACTGTAGCATTTCATTTGCAGAAATCAGTCTTTTTTCTTTCATAATGATAGGAAGCGGTTCCTGCGTTTATATTTTGTAAGGATAAATTTTCAAACACTTTCGCAATATTTTGTGCGTTGTGGTTTTACTCACCGAGCATGAAGCTGCAGTTTTGTGGACCGATATTTTCGAATTTTGATTAATAACATTTTTAATAACATCCGTGTTAGATTCAGTCATGGCCGATTTATGTCGTCGACCATTGTCTGCCAAATCGTCGACAACACTACCGGTTTTTACAAATTTCTTATACAATCGTTTAATTGTATTAGGATGCGGAACATTCCTTACGTTAAATTTCTCTTGGAAGCTTCTTCTAGTCGCTAATATGCTTTGATCTAAGCGGTAGCACTCCAGTATTATAAATATTCTTTCTTCCAAAGTATAAACCATTTCCAAGATTCTTTTAAACTGGATTCTACATGCATAAAATTCTACTGACAAACTTCCTTAAAAGATCTAAAATTTCTTACAATTTAACAAAATTTATGAAATTTTTAACAACAACAAAAAGAAAAAAATGCTGAATCTCTTCTCCTAGTTTTAAGATGCGATTCACAAAATATTCTTTAAATCAGACAATAAAAAGTAAGTGAATCCAGGAAAATAAAGCTTCATAAATATAAAATTGTCTGCTCACTCGTATACAGCTTATTACATTCATGCTCAATTCTGAATGCTGTCGTTATATCGAATCATTCGTTATTTCTCTGGCAACAACACATTTAATCGAAAATACAACGACTGAGTTCAGAATCTGGCAATAAAAAAATATTGTATTGGTGAATGAGACCCACTCCATAAATGTAATCTCCTGATTTTAGTTTCGGCCTCGATTGACCGCCTATTGCTTGCAGCACAATCTATTGATGATAATTCAAGCTAAAACGGGGAATCGCAGTAAAAAAAAACTCCTAACATCGTACATTTGGCATTGCAATCATAAAAAAAATCGAAAATTATAAATCAGAATTTACACAACTAAATTTATTATTATTATTGTTATTTTTTTATTAGTTACCTATAAACGTGATACTGTTAAGACTAAATTAGTTGTTAATTGATTATTACTTTTTAGTTTTAAACAAATTTTGTTATTTTTTTAAAACATTTAGATGCAGAAATTATTTTTACACACCTATTTAGAATTCATTTTACAAAATTTTACATGCATAAAAAATTGCATAAAAAGCATTAATGCATACATGCATTACATGCATAAAAAGTCGTTCCAATTTTATATTTTACCTAAATAACACATTGAAATACAGTCTTTTATCAATTCTGGTTGCATTAAAGTGTATTTTTCAAAATTTTCTTCTGCTCGGAAATTTATTTACAATACCGGAATTTAAAAAAAAAAAAGAAAAACGGTAAAAAAGAATTAAAAAAAATTGCAAAACATATAGAAAATTATAGATCAGAATTTATATAACTAAGTTTATTATATTTATTATTTTATTTATTATTGTTATTTTATTGTTATTTGTCGATATATATATGATTCTATCTATATTATGTTATATATATATATATATATATGATGCTCGTTAATTCTAAACTGATAATTATTTTTAGTTTTAAAAAGATTTAGATGCAAAAATGAAGTTTTACTTAAGTAAACATTTTTTATCAATCTAATATGCATAAAAGATTATGTTTCACTACTTTAACATATCTTCTTGCAAATAAATGTCTGAAATTATAGATCATAATTAACGCAACTCCACTTTATTATTATTACTGTTATTATTATTATTATTAGTAGTAGTAGTAGTATTTATATATAAGTGTATTACTGCTCTTACTAAAATTAGTTTTCTTTAGTAGTTTTTAGGATCCAAAATATCCGTTGAACAATTGAAATTTCATTATGTTTCCTGATAAATATTTTTCATAATTTTTGAAAATGAAAAACATTTATTTTAAGTAGGAAGAATAACTAGATTCTAGAAAAAATTATGGAACACTGATATACAATTTATTGAGATCAGTTAATATTTCATTTAATTGCAACCGGCGGAAAAGATCGATCTACGCGCGGTTAAAGTTAGCTTTGCCAAACTATATTTTTAGTTCGTTGCACACTTTCTTTTGGTATCAGTACTTGTGGGCCGGAACCAGAGCCCGATTAAGAGATTATTATTGGATTTTATGATGGAGTTGACAAGAGAAAAAAATCTTTTTGTTCTGTTTTTGAGAAAATAATTGCAGAAAACTTCATTTTTAAGAAACTTTAAAAAAAAATCATTTTACCCATTTTGGGGCCCCCATCAGCAGTAGGCCCAAGGCCGTGGCCTAGTTGGCCTGTGCGTTAATCAGGCACTGGCCGGAACCCTTTTTTACACGTGAGAAAGCACTGTACAGCAGTACGTTCAAAAAGGACTATGGACTCTGATTGGTTGAATCAGGTATGTCATGTATCTTATGTATATCTCGCCTGATATTCGGAATTTGTACAAAAATCACTCAGATTCTTAAAGCTAATTTTTTCGCAAATGTCGCCAAAATTTGGCGAAAAGCCGTACACATGGCGACATTCTTTCATTTCTCGCCAAGAATGTGTTTTGCATTGGTCATCTTGAAAGTTGATTTCCCCACCAAATATCGCCAATGTCGCCAAATTTGGCGAAATGTGACCAACTTTGCGACTTTGTTTACTGCCAACTGTTCAACAACTAATAACTGTTTCAACCTTCATCCCCATTGGAATGCAGTAACCCATTGTGACCACAAAATGACCCACTAATAAAATTTTCTCGAACATGTGACTTACAAGGGAACCACTTTTGGTGCAGCTTGAACTTAGAATTGAAATCTGGTGCATTTGAAAGCCCTATATTACGAAGTTTAACAACCGATAAAATTTTTCTGTTAAAATCATATTTTTTGATTTTACAGTAGCATAACTTTCTAAAAATACAATTTTTGAGATCACATAGAAGTTTTTTGTATTTTGAAAAAGTACTTTAAACTACAAATTAGTTAATAATAAGAATAAAATATTGAAAAAAGTTTTAAAATTCCTTTAAAAACTTACGAATTTCATTTTGGAAAAAATACAACATTATTATTGCATTTTTGGCGGCGCGACATTGTCTTTATCTGTCACCGTAGAATTTTTCCCAGCAACCCTGGTCAAATATCATAATCTTCTGCAGTATGACTGAGAAGTGGTTATAATTCCTAGCACCGTATTTGGCCTCTTAACACGCTTTTGGCGTGGAATTAACAATTATAAATCGAGTAATAAAAAATTAATAGTATAAAAAAACTAGTCATTGGGGGCCACCGTAATACTTACCCATCATGGATATGCATAATGTAAAATATTAAAATAAAAAATGTGTAAACTACTTATAAAATGCATTGCAATTCGAATAAAATCGTGGCTTGATGACGTCATAAACTTTGAAGGCTCGATTACTGAATTGCTTAAAAGAAACATTCTTATAACTCCAAAAACAATAATCCTATTAACTAGCGGCTTATTGCATCTGATTAAGCGTCTCATTTACAATTAAAATATATCTCTGAATTGAAATTTGGATGAAATACAGGGTCATGAAAAATCGAAGAGTGTGGAAAAATAGGATTACAAATATCTCGATAACTCATTATTCAATCGACTTCATGCTTTATGCAAAATTTATGTTTTTCATTGTCTTTTATATTCTCTCCTTAAAATAAACAATTTCTAAAATTTCTATATACCTTTTATCAGAACGAATATTTCGAGAGTCCGAAAAAAATAGTTCCGGATAATCGAGGTTACTGAAATTCAATAGCCTTCTTCCCATTATTACATACTAAGTACATACCAAATTTCAAGTATCTATCTCAATTTGTTCGAGAAGTAGAGCGTTTACAGACACACAGACGGACGGCAAAATTTTTTTTTCTAAAAATATGTTTTTCGGAATCTCCAGCGTCTGAAACGTGTAAATCCGTCAAAATTTTTTTTCGATTTTCAAAACGATTACAAGACTTACCCTATACTGCGTATGATGGGTAAGTAATATATAATAGGATTTTAACAGAGAAATTGTATCGGTTCTCTAACTTTTATGTATAGGACTACAAAATACACCAGGTTTCGATGCTAGGTGCGAGCTGCACCAAAACTGGTTTCCTTGTTAGTCCAATAATCTTCTCGTACTCCGAAACGGTAGGATACAAAATTTAATCAAAATAGTTATACCTGTTTTTCAGATAAAATTAGCTTGACTCGTAGTGACCCGAAAATGACACACAAATTGCACTTTCTCGAACATGTGATCCAAGATTCTCTCGTACTTGCAAAATGGTAGGATTCAAAATTTAGTCAAAATCATTAGAGCCGTATTTTAGATAAAATTACCTTGACCTGTAGTGACTCCAAAATGACCCACTAATCGAATTTTCTCTAACATGTGATCTATCTAATGGTATTCTCGTAATCAAAAATGGCAGGATACAAAATTGAGTCAAAATCGTTAGAGCCATTTTTAACATTTTCCAACGTAGTTGAAAAGTGTTTATGATTTTGGCTTGTCTGGCCGTCTGCCGTCTGTCCGTGCTCTAACTCCCGTAAATATGCTCCGATTGCCTTGCAATTTTTATATGTTATTGTCGTTATCTATAGCATGTTTCCTATTTCAACTAAAGTGTGTAGCACTTATAGTTTTTTTACAGGGACACTCAAATAATTCCGTTACATTACGGTCCATGGGGGAAAATCATTTGCGGTTTATTTTAATTATGTTACACAATTTCAAACACATTGTAATTCATATATATCACGAAGGTGCATTACAAGATGTTTAATATGGAATATAGTGTGCATATCACTTATAGTTATTTTACAAGGACAGTCAAAAGATTTCCGTTACATTACGTCTGTGGAGAAAAATCGTTTGCGGTTTAATTAAATAATGTTTTACTATTTTAGACGCATTGAAATTTATATATATCACTAAGGTGCATTACAAGAAGCTTACTACAGAATATTGTGCGTATAGCAGTCATCGTTCATTTACAAGGGACACACAAAAGAATTGTCTACTGTCTGTTAACAATAATTCCTGGAAGTGCGTTTTAAGTTGCTGAACGTGATTTCAAATTTAACTCACTTTTTGCCTATCACTTGGTGTGTATAAATTCTGTAGATCATATGCAGGGAAGCACAAAATTTCGCGAACACATTTCCGTTTATTGACAGAAACTCCAGAAGGAGAATTTTAAACTGTGCTGCGCGTTTCCTAACTAAACTAAAATTTAGTATCCTATGTAGTATATATACAAATCTATAGATCCTATACAGGGCTGAATAAAAGTATTTGGATATTTTTCCGAATATTGTATATGTTGGAAATTCCTGAAATTACGTTTTTAAATATGTTATGCGTTTTTCAAATTGTTTACTTAGATGTTATCTTTCAGCTTATTAAACGGTAATGATTTGTAAAATTATTTTGAAAGCGTTGGAAAGTGTTACATAATCTATGCTTGACGCATGATTTTTCTTTCTTGTTTTAGATAAAATTAGCTTGAACTGTAGTGACTCCAAAATGACCCACTAATCGAATTTTCTGGAACATGTGACCTAGCTCAATGATCTTCTCGTAATCCAAAGTGGTAGGATACAAAATTTCGTTAAAATCGTTAGAGCCGTTTTTTAGACTAAATTATCGTGACACATAGAGACTCCAAAATGAGCCACCAATCGAATTTTCGCGAACATATGACCTATTCCAATGGTCTTCTCGTGTCCGAAAATGGTAAGATACAAAATTTAGTCAAAATCGTTTGAGCCGTTTTTTACGTAAAATTGTTGTCAAGGCAGGCTGAAAAGCAGCCGAGATCAGTACAGTGCCACGGCCAGTCTCTTTCGTAAGCTTCTTGGTATTATACGACCCGAAATTCTATTTGAAACCCGAATAGCGTGAATTAATACGCGAAGTCTAAACAACATGAAATTCGACTTTCCACTATTTTCGAATATGATTATCAATGTATGCGGTATCACGGATTTAATTGATGTACTTTCCACCACTTTACGTGATTTTATCACATTTGAAATAAAGCAAGATACCTCTTTTCAAATTTTCTTTACAATATCGTTACTCATCTCAGAGTTATAAGCGAAAAGTCGACTTTTGTTAGAATGGAACACCCTGTATTTTTGACTCATAAGAGGATTATGACCCTGTTATTATTGCTTAGTTTTATATTTTTGACCTACCTGAAAATTATTGAACAATTATTCTAAATCGTCCTGTGCATCATTTTATGCAATCGAATTTCGAAAAATTCACTTTCAGTTTAATTGCCGAAACTTCAGTTGAGGCTCACTGTGGAGACGCGAAAAGTTTTTTTGTTTCTGTCTGTCTGTTCCACGATAACTGCCGTAAAAATCGCCCTATTAGGTTGATTTTTGGTGCATATGTTGGTAATTACCCAGAATTAGCTGTATAGTTTTTAGTTACATTTGGTTCATTCATTCGAAAAATATAGAACATTTCTTTTTAGGTCATAATGCTTTCCTATGGGAATGCAGGCGATTTTGAAATTTCATTTTTAACTCAAATGAAAATCGCATATTTGAATAACGGATTAAAACATAAAATTACTAATGCTAAATTTTCGATATGGAGGTTTTAAATATATCCAATAGCTTTGAAAATTTGCTGATACATTCATTAGAATTTAGAAATTAATTGTTTAAATTATTGGAAAAATTTTTGCATAATTTTCGGAAATATAAAACATTTTATTTTCATATTTTTTTTTTACAAATTTTAAAATGCATTTCTTTTTACTTTGCTCTTTAATTTATTAGTTGCTTAGCAACCCTATGTCAAAGAATATCAAAGTAATAGAATTAAAGTAACTAGCACTATTTTGCTGCAATATTTTTTTTATCGAAATAAATTGTTTTTGTATTCTATTGACATAAGTGAAAAATTTATTTTAATACATGTTTATTTTTTTTTATCTAAAAAGTTACATAAAAAGAAGTTCATAAAAATTTCAGAATATCATTGCATAAACCGTGTTTATTTAAAGCTTCTAATTTCTGAAACCTCCGAAGTATTTTATATGCCAATAAATATGTATGTATTATAAAAAAAATTAAACTGCGGATTGTAAAATGCTAAATAATGTTAAAAGTGAGATTAAAAAAACAATGACTTTTAGAGCTGACGTTGAGACTCCTGATCTTCAAATTTACTAGTGTTATAATTATTCCACGAAGTCTTAGAAAAAAAACCTCCTCCTCTTTAAAACAAATTAATATAAAAATATTTAACCGAAAGTTATATAAGGTAAACAAATTCATATCTTCGGATACATACTTATTCAGGGATTATCTTAATCTTCAATAAATTAAAACGGAAACACTGTTTTTTCATCAATCATGAAAAAACAATTTTAATTAGTATTATTCTAAATTTCTTACATCTAATTATTTTTTTTTAAATACTCTTGTTTTGCAATTCTATCGATTAATATTTAATGATTACGGTTAAAGTTAATTAATATAGAATCAAAATTATTTTAAGCATTTGTAGACATCACTTAATACAATCCTTACTTGGATCAAGCTCCTTATTTTAAGGAATTCATCCATGATGCAAAATTTTTAATCCTGTCAATAAAGATTTAACAAGAGAGGGATGTTTCTGAAAAAGAAAAAAAAAAGCAGATTAGTTTCGACATTAGATTTTGGAAATGAAAATTCATAGTTTGCTGACTTTCTTCAATGTTTAGTGGAATTATTCATCTAAAAATATCTTAATTTATTGTTTTGAAATTCTTTGAAACAATTAATTAGAGTGGCTTACATTTACAGCTCATATTCAGAATATTAGAATAATTACTTTTTTTTTACAAATTGAAAATATCGTTTGGTAATTTAATGTCTTTTAATGCAAATATGCAAACGATATTTTTATTAAGAACTTATTGTTGACTTAATTTATTTATTATCTTTAAATTGATATCATTTTTGAAAAGATTAATTGGAAAAAAAAATTATTTTGAAAAGTCAAAATAATAGAATATTTATTCAAGTGGTTAAAAATATTAGAATATTTCACATTAATTCTCCTTTAATTATCACCAATTCATAACTGGTGGCATCATTGATTAAATTCAGACGATTTTATTTAAAATCAGTATTCTTTTTGCAGTTTGTTGCACGGTGACAGTCTTTAGCTTGTTGTGACTATTTTAGCCTGTTGTAGCACTTACAACAAGCTAAAAAAGGCTAAAACGCCAGTTGCCAGTCCTTTGGACGGAATTCCAGAAGACTTTTTTTTTTTTTTTTTAATACGCGTATAATAAAATTTAGACATGATTAAGGATAATTAGCACAGTAGTACATAAGTGCTTATTGCTCCGGGAGGTTCTTTTTCTATATGTCAGTTTCTGTATCTGCCTGTCTATCTATCCTACAGCATGTTTTTTCTTGAAGAGGATGAATATAGCATTTATAATTATATTACAGGGCTGCACAAAGAATACAAATATATGTTACATGTGGGATTTGTAGAACACTGACTGTTATCTAATTTTAGTATGTTGTTACAGTCAACCACAGATGTTTTTTTTTTCTTGAAGAGGGTGAATATAGTTATTTTACAGGGCTGCACAAAAGTTACGGATATGTGTTAAATCCGGGAGTTTTAGATCGCTGACCGTAATCTAATTTTAATATGTTGTTACAGTCAACTACAGCATGTTTTTTTCTTGAAGAGGATGAACATTGCATTTATAATTATTTTACAGGGCAGCACAAAAGAATACAAATATATGTTAAATATGGCATTTGTAGAACGCTGACTGTAATGTAATTTTAGTATGTTGTTACAGTCAACTACATCGTGTTTTTTTTAAGAGGGTGAATATAGCATTTATAGTTATTTTATAGGGCTGCACAAAAGTTACGGATATGTGTTAAATCCAGGGGTTTTAGAACGCTGACCGTAATATAATTTTAGTATGTTGTTACAGTCAACTACAGCATGTTTTTTCTTGAAGAGGGTGAATATAGCATTTATAATTATTTTACAGGGCTGCACAAAAGAATACGAATGTATGTTAAATGTGGTATTTTTAGAACGCTGACCGTTATGTAATTTTAGTGTGTTGTTACAGTCAACTACAGAATGTTTTTTCTTTTCTTGAGGAGGGTGAATATAGCATTTATAATTATTTTACAGGGCTGCACAAAAGAATACAATTAAATGTTAAATGTGGCATTTGTAAAATGCTGACCGTTATGTAATTTTAGTATGTTGTTATAGTCAACTACAGATGTTTTTTGTTTCTTGAAGCGGGTGAATATAGCATTTATAGTTATTTTACAGGTTTGCACAAAAGAATACGAATATATGTTAAATGTGGGATTTGTAGAACACTGACTGTAATATAATTTTAGTATGTTGTTACAGTCAACTACAAATGTTTTTTTTTTCTTGAAGAGGGTGAATATAGCATTTATAGTTATTTTACAGGGCTGCACAAAAGTTACGGATATGTGTTAAATCCGGGGGTTTTAGAACGCTGACCATAATATAATTTTAGTATGTTGTTACAGTCAACTACAGCATGTTTTTCCTTGGAAAGAATGAATATAGCATTTATAATTTTTTTACAGGGCTACACAAAAGAATACGAATATATGTTAAATGTGGCATTTGTAGAACGCTGACCGTTATGTAATTTTAGTATGTTGTTACAGTCAACTGTAGCATGGTTTTTTTTCTTGAAGAGTGTGAATATAGCATTTATATTTATTTTACAGTGTTGCACAAAATAATTCGATGGGAAGAAATAGTGTAACCAAACTTATGTAAAATAGATTTTTTTTAATGTTTCACTGTATGATAAATATACATTGAATTTAAAGGTAGGCGTCATGATTCGACACAAGTTTATCTCGTGTTTATACCGTCACCTGGCGGGAAATGGTGTAACTAATCTATATAAATAAAAATGCTAATGTTCGTTTGTACAAAATCTTAAATCTCCGAAAGTTCTTCCTTGATTGCTTTAACATTTTGACACACAACGTTGCATTCGAATACGCGCGTGTTTTTATATACCTACTGTCTCCCCGCAATTCCCTCCCCTCGAGTGGTACTTTTTAAACTTTTTCTGTTAGCCATCATGTGATATATCATTACAAAGCCCTTGGACCACTCTTTAAAATTATGAACCTCGCTTCCCCTTCCCCCCAGTTTTCCCCCACGGGAACGCTTTCTTAATTTTTTCCGACTCTCATCATGTGATATATCATTAGAAAGCCCTTGGACCACTCTTTCAAATTATGAACCTCGCCTGCTTCCCACCCCCAATTTGCGCCCCGGGGGGCACTTTTTAACTTTTTCCCACACCCAAACCCTCTAGTAAATAATAACATTCTTTTAATACAATATATACGTAGAAAAAAATCTCTGTCTACGAGGTACTTTCGGCACAGCTGGGACCATAGAAAAATTTTCCTTATTTCATTTGCCTAATTAGACACGATTATTATTTTTTTTATCGGCTGTCTATGTGTAAAATCTGTGTTGATTTTTTTTCTGCTCAGCACGTTTGCAAATTTCTCCTTATTCTGCATGTGTATCAGGCCAGGTATATGTTTCTCTACTCTGATTTAAGCCCTTCTATACCTAAAAACACGGTCGAAAATAGGGGGAACAAAGGGGGCACATGCCCCGGGTGTAAGTGTAGAAGGTAGTGCCAAAAGAGGATTTGATTCGACTTTCGGTACAAAAAAGACAAATAACGAAATTTTGAGAAAAGAACTTGCAATCGGATAACCCAAAGTAAATATGTATTCATTGATTTTATACATTTTTCTATCAATAGGGCTGGTGTTTTTCATTATGTGATAACGTAGGGGCAAAATTCTTAATCAATGCTTGATTAACGATTTCGTCCAAGATACTCACACGATACACTGTCCCAATTAGGTTAGAATTGGTTCAGTATTTCGGACGTTATCGTGGTGACAAGTTTTAAATATTTTTGTGCTTTTCTTTGTCTTTCTAAACGAACTAAAACTATAACTTGATTAACGAATTCATCCAAGATACTCACAGATCAATTTAATGTCCTCATTAGCTTCAAACTGATTCAGTACTTCACACTTTATGATAATGATAAGATTTTCATTATACATATATAATATACTAGCGAGCTACGCCCGCTACGCTGGTCAATTTATCTTAACGAACTTTTAATCAAACAAAATATTGACATTTCATAATTCACTTTTATATTTTAACAGAATAATAAGGCTACTATAATTTGTTACTCGTGGCTATAGCCAATATACACGTCAGGACACGACGCCTTTATCATTATCTTTTTACGCATGAAGGTTTTGCTATGGTACTCCATTGTGAAATTTGGTAATTTTTGAAATTTATTATTTGAAAAACGGCATTAGATTTGAAATTTATATCAAGAAAAATACAAATTTTTACCTTTCAAACACAGTTTGTCTAACAATTTTCTGACAAATACTTTTCGAGCTAATATTTGTTTTCAGTTACTTCAAATGTTTCATTTTCCGAGATTAATCTGTGGCAACAATTAGCGAAAAACCCAGTCTTCAGAAACGCATAGCTTTTTATTAAAGAGGCTGTTGGAGCAGGGATTGTCACCACCAATTTGAAAGCAACACTTTTGAAATCGGTTCTGTAGTTCCAGAGATTCCATAGAAATTGTAATTTAGAATGATTTTAGAACGCTTTTCGCTCATTTCACCCTCTTAAATTTCGAATTTTTTTAAATTTATTCTTAGAGAGCATTTACATCTTATAAGTAACTACAATGCCAAATTTCAAATTTATTGCTCCTTCAGTATTAAAAAAAATTGCAATTTTAGAACGTTTTTCGCTCCTGCACCCCTCTGGGATTAGTGGCACCGACATAAAATATAGTCTATGTTGGAGCAGGGATTGTCACCATTAATTTGCCTCCATCACTTTTGAAATCGGTTCTGTAGTTCCAGAGATTCAATAGAAATTGTAATTTAGAATGTTTTTAGAACGCTTTTCGCTCATTTCACCCTTTTAAATTTCGATTTTTTTTTATTTTGTTCTTAAAGAGCATTTACATCTTATAAGTAACTACAATTCCAAATTTCAAATTTCGTGTTCTTTCAGTATAAAAAAAATCGCAATTTTAGAACTTTTTTGCTCCTTCACCCCCTGGGGTTAGTGGCACCGACATAAAATATAGTCTATGTTGGAGCAGGGATAGTCACCATCAACTGGCCACCATCACTTTTGAAATCGGTTCGGTAATTCCAGAGATTCCATAGAAATTGTAATTTAGAATGTTTTTAGAACGCTTTTCGCTCATTTCACCCTTTTAAATTTCGATTTTTTTTGTTTTTTGTTTTTTTTTTTGTTTATAGAGAGCATTTACATCTTATAAGTAACTACAATGCCAGATTTCAAATTTCTAGCTCCTTCAGTATAAAAAAAAATCGCAATTTTAGAACGTTTTTCGTTCCTGCACCACCACCCCCCCCCCGGGGTTAGTGGCACCGACATAAAATAGAGCCTATGATGGAGCAGGGATTGTCACCATCAATTTGCCTCCATCACTTTTGAAATCGGTTCTGTAGTTCCAGAGATTCAAAAGAAATTGTAATTTAGAATGTTTTTAGAACCCTTTTCGCTCATTTCACCCTTTTAAATTTCGATTTTTTTTTGTTGTTCTTAGAGAGCATTTACATCTTATAAGTAACTACAATGCCAAATTTCAACTTTCTAGCTCCTTCAGTATAAAAAAAATCGCAATTTTAGAAAGTTTTTCGCTCCTGCACCCCCTGGGGTTAGTGGCACCGACATAAAATATAGCCTATGTTGGAGTAGGGGTTGTCACAATCAATTTGCCACCATCACTTTTGAAATAGGTTCGGTAGTTCCAGAGATTGCCCCCTACAAACAAACAAACAAACAAACAATCTTTACTCCTTTATAATATTGGTATAGATAAACGAAATGATTGTGATAGGTCAATTTTTAAAGAAACCAACCTAAACATTTTAAGGTTTATATACTTTCTAGCAATTATTTCAGATTTAAAATAAAAAATAAGATCAATGAATCGAAAATTTTTATTTATAAATCAATTTTGGAAAATGGTGAGGGGGCACCAAAAATCATACTTGCTACTGATGAACAAAATACTAGTTATAGCTATGCCTAACGATTCAATAGAAATCGTAATTTAGAATGTTTTTCGAACGCTTTCCTTTCATTTCACCCTTTTAAATTTCGAATTTTTTAGAAAATGTTCTTAGAGGTCATTTACACCTTATAAGTAACTACCATGAAAAATTTCAAGTTTCTAGATTCTTCAGTATCGCAAAAATCGCAATTTAATACGTTTTTCATTCTTGCCACCCCCTCCCCCCGTGTAGTACCCCACCAACATAAAATATAGCATATGTTGGAGGACAGACTGTCACCATCACTTTTGATGGTGACGCGTGGTCACCATCACTGGTTTTGGTGGTCACCATCACTTTTGATGGCGGTTCGGTAGTACCAGAGATTATCCCCTACAAACAAACAAACAAACGTTACTTCTTTATAATATTAATTGTATAGATTCACACAACATTTCAGCAAGTTTCAGATCAACTTAAAAAAAGTAACACATTTGAAAACGTATTGTCAGGAGTTCCTATCCATCATAGATAGTAATTTGAATTTATTTGGGCACCCTGTATATATAGTCTATAAATTAGATACACACTGCATAATATACCAAAATTAAGTTAAGATTTAAAATGCATAATAGGGAAGTTACAATTGATGTCATGCTGGAGGTCACACACTACAAATAGTCAGTTCTGATTTGTGGAACTACCCTGACCTCCAAGTGAAGAACAATAGTTGGTCACCTGATTGCAACTTCCCTTCCTACATTTCTCTATCATAAACGAAAATGCAATAAATTCTTTTGTGCGACTCCGTAAAAAAGTATATATTAAATATTACATATATTTTTATGTTTACGGAAGATGTTATCGCTCAACTTTAATAACTCATACCAATTTCATAAGGCACTCATCAAACAACTGTCTTCGGACAGTAATGCAATTATGCAATATAGTCCATGGCGTGTCCCTGTTTAAATGAATTATAAATGCTACTCACACTATTTTGTGTAGAAACCAAGTTGAAGTGCATATAATTAATGCACAGACAATAGACTTCACTTTCAAGAGGGAACATGCTACAATGTATCTCAATAATACGTATAAATTTTATGCCAGTCAATGCATTTTTACCAAAGTTAAAGCATTGCCCATAGACGGTAATACATTCTAATTATTTAATTCAGAACCGTATTAAATTAGCTATATATTTTTATCCATACCACATATTGTACTAAAATTTCATTAGGTATAAAAAAAATATATTATTCGAACAAGATACTTTACTAAAATTTAATTCATATAAAAATCGGGAAACAGATGAAAAAGTACTCTCACCAACTACCTTCTTATGCGTCAGCGCCTTCGAACTATTTTTTTTCTAGCCCTGTATATATATATAGAATGCATAAACATTCCTTGATATACGAAAATTCAGTTAAGCATGAAAATAAATGACGCAATTGAAAGCGCCCTTTCAGCAGTTATCATTCACAATTCGTAGACGAAAGTATATCTGAATTATTTTGTGCAGCCCTGTAAAACAAAATTAAATCTAACATGCACTGTTTTAGTCTAAAAATATTATTGGCACCGCATATATCAGAATCTCAATTATCTAAGAAATAGTATAGTATCGGGGACACGCACATCAAACAACTGCAGTTATGCAATTTATATTTTTACGTTTCCCTGTAGATGAATAATAAATGTCTAGCACACCATCTTTTCATAAAAACTTATAATAATAATAATATATATCAACAATGTATAGAATTTTCGCAATGTTTAAAGCAGTTAAAATGAAGTACTTCTAAAAATTATCGCACATCGAAAACGATGGATCCGATGACTTTTGTGAAGTCTTGTACATGGACAACAAATACTACTCAAACCATCTTTGATTGGTGCCGTGCTAAAGTAAACTTGAAGATCATATATCGATTTTATATCCAAAAATACGGTTTTTCCATTTTAATTATATTAACCGCCAATAGATGGTGGGATCATCGAATTAATTTTTAGCCTGTTGTCAGTCCAAATCTAGCCTGAATTTACCCTGAAAAAAAATGGTCACACTGGGTTGTCTTTTTCGCCTTAAAAGGGGTCGTATGAGCAAGGTGACCGTTTTTAACCTGTTGTAACTATTTTAGCCTGTTGTAGGACTTACAACAGGCTAAAACAGGCTAAAACGCCGGTTGTCAGTCCTTTGGACGAAATCCCAGAAGACTTTTTTTTAACACTTTCCAACCTAGTTGAAAAGTGTTTATGACTCCGGTTTGTCTGGCAGTCAGCCGTCTGGCCGTCTGCCGTCTGGCCGTGCTCTAACTCCCGTAAATATGCTCGGATTGCCCTGCAATTTTTATATGTTATTGTCGTTATCTATAGCATGTTCCCTATTTCGACTGAAGTGTGTAGCACCTATAGTTTTTTTACAGGGACAATCAAAAGAATTCCGTTACATTACGGTATATGGGGAAAAATCATTTGTGGTTTATTTTAATGATGTTACACAATTTCAAACACCTTGTAATTGATATATATCACTAAGGTGCATTACAAGAAGCTTAATATGGAATAGGGTGTGCATAGCAATTATAGTTACTTTATAGGGACAGTCAAAAGAATTCCGTTACATTACGTCTATGGAGAAAAATCGTCCGCGGTTTAATTAAATAATGTTTCACTATTTTAAAAGCATTGAAATTTACATATATCACTAAGGTGCATTACAAGAGGCTTACTACAGAATATCGTGTGTTTAGCAGTCATCGTTCATTTACAGGGACACACAAAAGAATTCTCTACTGTCTGTTAACAATATAATTCCTGAAAGTGCGTTTTAAGTTGCGGAACGAGATTTTAAATTTACCTCACTTTTTGTCTATTACTTGGTGTGTAAAAATTCTGTATTTCATATACAGGACAGCACAAAAGTTCGCGAACACATTTCCGTTTGTTGACAGAAACTCCAGAAGGAGAATTTTAAACTGTGCTACGCGTTTCCTAACTAAACTAAATTTAGCATCCTATGTAGTATCTATACAAATCTATAGATCCTATACAGGGCTGAATAAAAGTATTTAGATATTTTTCCGAATATTGTATATGTTGGAAATTCCTGAAATTACGATTTTAAATATGTTACGCCTTTTCCAAATTGTTTACTTAGATGTTATATTTCAGCTTATTAAACGGTAATGATTTGTAAAATTATTTTGGAAGCGTTGGAAAGTGTTACTTAATCTATGCTTGACGCATAATTTTTCGTTCTTGTTTTTTTTAATACGCGTATAACAAAATTTAAACATGATTAAGGATGATTAGCGCAGTAGTACATAAGTGCTTATTGCTCCGGGAGGTTCTATTTCTATATGTCTGTTTCTATATCTGTCTGTCTATCTATCCTACAGCATGTTTTTTTCTGGAAGAGGATGAATATAGCATTTATAATTATATTATAGGGCTGCACAAAAGAATACGAATATATGTTAAATGTGGCATTTGTAGAAGGCTGACTCTAATGTAATTTTAGTATGTTGTTGCAGTCAACTACAGCATGTTATTTTTTTTTTCTTGAAGAGGGTGAATATAGCATTTATAGTTATTATACAGGGCTGCACAAAAGAGTACGGATATGTGTTAAATCAGGGGGTTTTAGAACTCTGACCGTAATGTAATTTTAGTATGTTGTTACAGTCAACTACAGCATGTTTTTTCTTGAAGAGGATAAATATTGCATTTATAATTATTTTACAGGACAGCACAAAAGAATACGAATGTATGTTAAATGTGGCATTTGTACAACGTTGACTGTAATGTAATTTTAGTATGTTGTTACAGTCAACTACAGCATGATTTTTCTTGAAAACGGTGAATATAGCATTTATAATTATTTTACAGGGCAGCACAAAAGAATACGAATATATGTTAAATGTGGCATTTGTAGAACACTGACTGTAATGTAATTTTGGTATGTTTTTACAGTCAACCACAGATGTTTTTTGTTTTTTTTTTCTTGAAGAGGGTGAATATAGCATTTATAGTTATTTTACAGGGCTGCACAAAAGAATACGAATATATGTTAAATGTGGGATTTGTAGAACACTGACTGTAATATAATTTTAGTATGTTGTTACAGTCAACTACAGATAGGTTTTTTTTCTTGAAGATGGGTGAATATAACATTTATAATACTTGTACAGGGTTACACAAAATAATTCGATGGGAGGAAATAGAATAACCAAATTTTAGTAAAATTGATTTTTTTTTATGTTTCACTGTATAATAGATATATTGAATTTAAAGGTAGATGACCCAGATTCGACACATTGTTTTTCTCGTGTTTATAACGTCATCTGGCGGGAAATATTGTAACTAATTTTAAATAATATTTATTTCTTTTCTTTTCTTTTAATTAAACGTTCAAAATAAGCTTCTGCGATGGTTAAATTTGTGTTTGACAAAAATTTCACATGATAGGTTTTTTATGATTACAACGCCCCTGGTGGTAAATTGCATAACTAAAGCTTTAAAATGGATTTTTTTATTATTTTCTCATATGGGAACTATACTTCAAGTTAAAATTACGTAATGCAGATTTAAAATAATTTTTCTTGGGTTTATAGCGCCGCTGGAAGGAAATAGAACAACTAAATTTAAATAAAATGGATTTTTTTAGGTTTTATTTAATACATTTATAGAATAAGCTTCGGTCATGGTGAAATTTATATTTTGATAAAATTTTTCACATGTTAGGGTTTTTCTTACGCTTGTAGCCCCCTGATGATAAATTGCATAACTAAAACTTTAAAATGTTTATATATATATATATATATATATATATTTACTATTTCCAATTGTTTTCTGGTAATAATACAGTATACCTGGATGAATATACTGATCTTAGCATAAATGCCAGTATATTTATGAAATACTGTATTATTTTTAAAACACGTGTGGATACATCCAGGCTGATGATTATATCTACACGTGTTTTTTCATATCCAATTCTAATTTAAATCTCTTGTTATCCAATTTTCCATTATATTTAGTTCATATTTCATTTCAAAATCCATTTGTATTCACTTGATATCAACTTCAAATTATTAACATTTTATGGTTTATTATATATATATTTTTTCTCTCTCTTTTTTTAAATATTTTTCATATTTTCAGTATTTTTGGCCAATTACCATTGAAGCAAATGCTATGGTAATATTATGATTGCACTTGTTAATTTATTAACTATGTGGTATTCTGTCTACACTTTATTACTAATTATCTCTTAGGAGATTTAATTAGAATGTTACAAGAACTTGATATGTTTTTTTAAATTCAAATATAATTATATATATATATATATATATGTGTGTGTGTGTGTGTGTGTGTGTGTGTGTGTGTTACGGTAAATATGATCAATCCGGTCATTATTAATAATAACTGGTTATTATTAATAATGACCGCGATTATTATTAATAATGACCGGTTATTATCAATAATGACCGGATTAATCATATTGAGCGTAACATATATATATTTATTTATATGGTAACCGTACTCCAAATTAAAATTAGGTAATGCAGATTTAACATAAATTTGCTTTGCGTTTATAGCGCTCCCTGTGAGGAAATAGGGTAACTGATTTTAAATAAAATTGTTTTTCTTATGTTTTTTCAAATAAACTTTCCGAATAAGCTTCTATTTTGGGGAAATTTGTGTTTTGATAAAAATTTTCACATGCTAGGTTTTTTATGCTTGTAGCTTCTCTGGTGGTAAATTGCATAACTATACTTTTAAAATTGATTTTCTCAAATGGGAACCATACTTCAAGTTAAAACTAGGTAATGCAGATTTAATATAATTTTACTTTGCCCTCATAGCGCTCCCCGGGAAGAAATAGGAAAACTAAATATAAATAAATTGGATTTTTTTTTAGATTTTCTTTAATAAATTTTCAGAATAAGCTTTTGTCATGGAGAAATTCATATTTTGATAAAAAAAATTCACATGATAGTTTTTTTTTACGCTCGTAGCACCCTTGGTGGTAAATTGCATAACTAAAATTTTAAAATGGATTTTTTTAATAATTTCTCATATGGGAACCATACTCCAAGTTAAAATTAGGTAATGTAGATTTAATATAATTTTGCTTTGCGTTTAAAGCGCCCCCTGGGAGGAAATAGGGCAACCATTTTTAAGTAAAATGGATTTTTTTGGATTATTTTAATAAATTTTCAGAATAAGCTTTTGTAATGGAGAAATTCATATTTTGATAAAATTTTTCACGGTATAGATATTTTTTTTATACTTGTAGCACTCCTGGTAGTAAATTGCATAACTAAAATTTTAAAATAGATTTTTTTTTTTTTTTTTACATTTTCACATATGGGAACTATAACATGGGAACAGATTCTACAAAATTTTGCTATACATTTATATCGCCCCTGGGAGGAAATAAAGTAACTAAAATAAGAAAAATAGAAGGGAGTGGAAAGAAAATGGAAGAAAGAAAAGATATTGGAAAGAAAGATGAAAGATGAAATAGAATTTATGTTTTACTGTATAAAGACATTGACGGTGATTACTTTGAATTAAAAAAAAATTCATAATTCAAACAAAATTTTAAATCGATTCTAATATTATAAAGAAGTAACGTTTGTTTGTTTGTAAGGGATAATCTCTGGAACTGCCGAACCGACTTCAAAAGTGATGGTGACAAATTGATGGTGACAATCCCCGCTCCAACATAGGCTATATTTTATGTCGGGGTCACTATGCAAAATGGTGTGCAGGAGCGAAAAACGTTCTAAAATTGTAATTTTTGTGATACTAAAGAACTAGAAACTTGAAATTTGACAGAGTGGTTACTTGTAAGTTACTTGTATGGTGTAAATGGCATTTAATTTCACAGTTTCTCAAATATTAGGAATTTAAAAGGGTGAAATAAGAGAAAAGTGTTCTAAATTGGATTTCTATGGAATTGTTAAGGATAGAATGTTGAACTATGACACGGCTGCTAATTTGAAGACACATATGCACGCTCGGAAGAATTTTAAAAAAATAATAAAAAATTTAAAGGGTGCAGGTGAAACTTTTTTTCCAAATTACGATTTTTGTGATACTAAAAGGATTAGAGTCTAGAAATTTGGCATGGCGGTTACATACAAATTCTCGCTACGAATTGTTACTAAAAAATTTCAAGTTTCTAGTCCTTTCAGTACCAAAATAATCGTAATTTAGAAACGCTTTTAAATTTCGATTTTTTAAAAAACTGTTCTATGTGTGCATTTGAGTGTTCAAAGTAATAGGCATGTCAAATTTCAGGCTAACAACATTGCCGAGACAAAAGTGTGAAAGTGGCATAAGCCCCGGGTGCCAGTGTAGAAGGAGGTGCCAAAACAGGATTCGATTTGTCTTTCGGTACAAAAAGACAAGCAACGAAATTTTTAGAAAAAAAAACTTGTAATCGGGCAACCCTAAGTAAAAATGTATTCATTCATTTTATACATTTTGTTTTCAAAAGGACTAGTTTTTTTTCATTAGGTGTGACTTAGGGGCGCCATGTCAATTCTTAATTAACGAATTCGTCCAAGTTACTTGCAAGATCAATACACTGTTTCAATTAGGTTTGAATTGGTTCAAAATTTCGGTTGTTATCTACATGACAAGTTTTAATGTTTTTGCTTTTCTGTTCCCCTGTAAACGAACTATACCACGGAAAACGAACTCATACAAGATACGGACCGATCAATTTACTGTCCCCATTAGGTTCGAATTCCTTCAGTACTTCAGATTTTATGGCGATAACAAGATTTCATTATACATAGGTCGATTTCTATAAAAATCAACCTAAATATATTTTCTAGCAATTATTTCATATTTAAAATTAAAAAATAAAACCAATGAATTGAAAACTTCTATTTATAAATTTATTATAGAAAGGCGGGGAGGGGGTGCCAAAATTCATACTTGTCCCGTGTGAAAAAAATCCTAGTTTCAGCCATGCCTAACAATTTCAATATAAATCTTAGTTTAGAATGTTTTTAGATTGCTTTCTGCTCATTTCATCCTTTTAACTTTCTTTTTCTTTTTTTTTTTTTTTTTAAGAAATTTATTTTAGCGATATTTTGTATCGTAAAAACAACTACAGTGCCAAATTTCAAGTTTTTAGTCCTTGCAGTATCAAGTTTCAAGTTTCTATCATTAACGATTCAATAGAAATCGTAATTTAGATCCTTTTCAGAACATTATCCGCTCATTTCACCATTTTAACTTTCGAATATTTTTTAGAAATCATTCTTAGCTAGCATTTGTATCTTAAAAGTAACCACCATGCCAAATTTCAAGTTCTTAGTGCTTTCCGTTCCATAAAAATCGTAATTTAAAACTTTTTTTTTTCTCCTGAACTTTTTTTAATTTCTTTTTTTTTAACTGTTCTGTGTATGCATTTGCGTGTTAAAAGTAATAACCATATAAAATTTCAAGTTTCTAACATTA
The DNA here is from genome assembly GCA_963931845.1 of Maratus michaelseni. Taxonomy (NCBI): domain Eukaryota; kingdom Metazoa; phylum Arthropoda; class Arachnida; order Araneae; family Salticidae; genus Maratus; species Maratus michaelseni. The sequence continues at coordinate 219,225,641 of OZ007596.1, forward strand.
ACAATTCTATAGGAATCATAATTTGGAACGTTCTTAGAACTCTTTTCCTTCATTTCCCCCTTTTAAATTTCGAATTTTTTAGAAACTGTTCTTAGAGTTCTTTTACACCTTATAAGTAACTACTACCATGCCAAATTTTAAGTTTTGAGATTCTTTAGTACCACACAAATCGCAATTTCAGAACGTATTTCACTCTTGCACCCCGTATCGAGGCAAAATCATAAAATATAGCTTATGTTGGAGAAGGGACTATCACCATTAATTTGCCACCATTACTTTTCAAATCGGTTCGGTAGTTCCAAAGATTACTCCTACAAACACACGTTACTTCTTTATAATATTAGTATAGATTCACACAACGACACAACATAGTATAGCAAGTTTTAGATAAACTAATAAACATGTAACACATTTGAATACGCATTATCAGGAGCTCCTATCCAACATATAGATGTTAATTTAAATTTAATTGTATAATTGTTTAATTGCATTAAATTTGATATATCTATACTAATAAAAGAAAGTTTAGCTCTGTGCGTGTGTGTGTCTGTCTGTTGGCGATGGCTAGCAAAATCTAGCCCACCTAGAAGGCTGCAAATTAAGATTTAGGTAGTCCAAACCTCTCTCCTGCTGCACCTGAACCTCAGATATTTAATATTTTGAAAATTAGAGTAGTTATTAATTAGAAACCGATCAAAGATCGCAAATAAAAAAGCTGTCTTCCGAAAAAAGCTTGCGCATGCCCAGAAGGCATTTATTCGTTCCTCCGTTAAAAGATGAAACAAAGCGTGGGTCATTCCATTTCTTTTTAAGTTCTTCTAAATTCGCCATGGACGAACGGCTAGAAATACGGAAAAACCGTCTACATATTCTGAAAGAACATACTTTTACGTCTCAAACGATATGGTTGGCTTGAAAAATTTTTACATTTAATCCGTTAAAAAAATAATCAAAAAGCATCGAATTGATGTTTTTTATTTTCTCCTGTTTTCCGAACCTTGCATCCACCGGAATACAAAAGATACGGAAAAACGATGGTCACCAAATTAAAGATCTGAGTTTGCCCTTTTCAAAGCCACTATTGATTTTTAAAAATATGAAAATTAACCCTTCGAAAGAGTATATTTTCTGTATGCCGTTTTGCAATTTTTGCGATTTTGGCAATTTTTAAAAATTTGCATCGGCGATTCAGAGAAAGGTACGAAAAACTAAAAATACCAGACAATATATACATTTATTCCTTTTTCGACATCTGTATTTGTTTTTGAAAAATACGAATATTAACCCTTCAAAAGAAATTCATGTGCAGGACTCTCTTTTGCAAATTCCGATTTTCTGCGATATATAAAATCTGGCATTGGCTCTCTAAATTAACCAAGCAAAAAACAAACACACCTACAGACATTTACGTTCTATCGGGTTTAGGGAGAAACCTTTAGTTTAAAAAAAAATCACGTTAACCCTTTCGAAAACGTTTTTTACCGTAAGTCAATTTCACTTTTTTAATTATTTCTCCTATCTTTAAAAATCCGAATTGGTATTTATAAACAAGATACGAAAAACTAAAAATACCGCGCCTAATCTATATCCCTTTGTTTTTTAAAATCTGGTATCCGTTTTGAAAAATTTTAACTTTAACCCTCCGGTAAAAAATCCTTTCCAAAACTCACTCACGCGATTTTCGTTTTTCGGTCCAGGTTTAAAAATCAGCATGAACTCGGGAAATGTGAGTACGGACAAAGAGTAGACTCCAGATCATAGACACGTTCATTTACTTCAAAACGCACAGTTGGGTTTTAAAAAATATCTACATTAACTCTTTAGAAACCGATCTATTACGTAAACCACTTTCGCGATTTCCGCTATTTTGGCAATGTTTACCCGTGGTTAAATTTCAATTCTACTAGGAAATTCGGTTGGGTCGAGTGTTCTGAAAAGGCCTCTTCCAGAACAGACTGCGACCCCTGGCGGTGAAAGGTGGAACTATAGGAGCATATCTGGTTCTATGGACCTGATTACGACGGGGTTGGCTCAAGTTTCGTATAGAACAGATTATTAATAATTCGGGCCCGGGCAACGTCGGGCGGGTGAGCTGGTAGTATTTAAATTACATACACACTGCATGATATATCAAATTTAAATTTAGCTTGGAAATGCATAATACAATTGAAATCAGTCTTGCTGCATTTCTCTATCATAAACGAAAATCTATCTACATTCTTTTGCGCGACTCCATAAAAAGTATATATTAAATATTACATATCTTGTTATTTTTACGGAAGATGTTATCGCTTACCTTTAATAACGTATGCCAATTTCATAAAGCCCTCATCAAACAACAACTATCTTATGTCAGTAATACAGTCTGCAATACAGTCCATCCTGTGTCACTGCTTAAGGTAAAGCTAGGAGAGTCTGCGCACAATTCAAAAGAATAACAATAAAAAATCTAAATATTAATGTTTTGCTAAACTATCCATAAATAATTTTTACTTCATTTGCTTTTTATGCATTTCCATTGCTATTTTGTTGTTATGTTGTAATTTAATAGAACAGTTGTAATAAAACCAAGAAAGTTATTTTGCGCAATCTGTCCTTACAGGGTTGGTGTGATTGCGCACATAGGTAGGAGTTTGTTACTAATAATAACTACAATTAAATTGTTAACAATAATAATTACACTTAAATGACATTGTTGTAAGGTTTTTGTGAACAAATATTATTGTATTAGGAGTGAATAGTCCAACCTAATGATTAAAGAATCAGAAAAAGGAAATACTTTTAAAAACGATTAAAAAAATTTTATTAAAGGGAAACAAATTAAAGAATCAGAAAAAACAAGTCCAGATAAGATTACAAACTAACATTAAGTTACTTGATAACATGTTTAACTTAAAATTAGTCCGTTTTAATTTTTATTTTTTTATGTAAATTTAACAATAAGCTGCTTAATCTCTCCTAGCATGGAAACTAATGGGCACAATGCGCCATCTCTCCTAAGTAGCAGATGCGCAAACTCTCCAATTTCGATAGGAGAGATTGCGCGGCCTTTTATTTAAACATAGCCGCTACTAAAACGAACCGTTGATGTTCACATTGTTAGTCTAGATTAGTAGCTTGTGAGAAATCGTTTAAGTTAAGAATATTTTATACTACTGACATTGTATAGAAATTCTGATGAATAGCTATAAAAATTCAAGCACTTACTTTGGGAAAACAAAACAAAATACCAATGCTTTATCTAAACGCTTAAAACAATCAACGTGCAGTTTTAAGTAGACACTCCACTACTGCTGTTGTACAACTAACTGGAGTCGCTGCGTGCTCACTCTACTCCTTCCCCCCGAACATGAAGGTGCGCAATCTCTCCGACCGCGCCGTCTCTCCTGGCTTTACCTTAAATGAATTATAAATGCCACGCACACTATTTTGCATAGAAACTAAGTTGAAGTTCATATCATTAATGCATATTAATTTTCTAATGTTTGAAATATGGTAACATCATTAAAATGCACTTCAAAAGAAAATTTCCTAAAATACCATGATTTGTCAGAATTCTTCTGTGTGTACCTGTAAACAAACTATACACATAATAGACTTTTCTTTTATACCGCTAACCAGGCCCCTACCTGCCCGGCATGATTGCTTAGCTTGACGGGTTAGTGCCTGGATGCGGGGCGGAAATCGCCTGATCACAGCAAGGCTGAGATCCACCTGACTATAGATACACATAATAGACTTATCTTTCAAGCAGGAAAATGCTATAATGAATCTCAATAATACGTATCAATTTCATGGCACTCTAAATATATTTATCAAAGTTAAAGCACTGACCATAGGCGGTAATACATTCGAATTATTTAGTGCAGAACTGCATATGACCTACATATTTTTATCCATACTACATAATGTACTAAAATATCATTTAGCTAAAAAACGCTTAACACGAATTAATACTCTTTTCAAGCAGGTAACAACCATTGTCTTCAATGTATCCATATATTTTACTACACCCTGTATATGGATTTTTTTTATATTATTCGAACAAGATACTTTACTAAGATTTAATTCACATGAAAAGCGTGAAATAGTTGAATAAGTACTTTCACCAACTCCCTTCTTAGACGTCAATGCCTTCGAGCTATTATTTTTCTGCCGCCCTGTATATATAGAATGTATAAACATTCCTTGATATATGAAAATTTAGTTAAGCATGAAAATGAATGACGCAATTGAAAGCGACCATCCAGCAGTTATCATTCGCAATTCGTAGACGAAAGTATATTTGAATTCTTTTGTGCGACCCTGTAAAAGAAAAATAAATCTTACATGCACATTTTTCTTTAAAAAAATACTGGTACCGCACATATCGAAAATCAGATTGTCTAAGAAATAGTATAGTATCGTGAAAACGCACTTTACAGAATCGTATTTATGCAATTTCTATTTTTACGTGTCCCTGTAGATGAATAATAAATTTCTAGCACACCATCTTTTGATAAAAACATGTAATTATGTATATGAACATTCCGTACTTCGACAATCCGTGAGAACAAGCTACTGCATCAAATTGCATCATTCTTTTTTTAAATGAAAGATATTTGGACACAGATTTGTTATCGTGCATTCGTTTGCTCGAAAATTTAATTAATTTGCCGTAATTTTCAATTAACCTTTTACTTCTGCTAATGACGTCATAATCGGATAACGCCCACTGTAGCGAGGCATAGAGTTTATTCTCTAAACTCTGTGGTTGCGAAGATAAATGAGGAATAATAAAATTTAAAAGCACGTGGCGTTTAGGCCGAATTTTTTAATTTGCAAGTTATATTTCGGTAAAAATATTTATGCGCGTGTTTTATAAGCGAATAAAAATTCATATTTATTGTGACTTCACGGGAATACTGTCCATTGGGTTTATTTTATCATTATGCATTATAATTTTGTTGATGCCATTTCAATTCTTACATCATCAGTTAGAAAAAAAATTAGCTTTCGGATGAAATTTATTTGAAAACTGCCGCTTTATTTAACGAATTTTTAAATAATTTTCAAGCATGAAAAGTTTTTCAATGCTATCTTATCAATGACCACCAGTTTGCTTCAATAATGTAAAATAGCCCCTGGGAAAGTCGCTACAATTGAAAATAGATTTCCCTAACCATCATAAAAAGTGAATAATAATAATAATAATAATAATAACAGTGATAAATCATAAGATCAGATTATCTATAAGATAGAGCATTTTGGAGCTAAACGAAAATCTGTCGGGGGGGGGGGGGGAAACTATTTTCAGTTTATGTTGAACATAAAATTGATATGTTGAATTCGTTGATGTACATATTTCCAGCAAATATCAGAATATGCTAGGAATTGCATTTTTTTTAAAGATCAATTTGCCAATTGTATAAGAGGGAAAATATCCCTGACTGTGATGGAAAAGGGAAAATCATCCTGATTATGTAAAGGAACCGGAGAAACCATACAAATAAATTAAACTTGAAAACATTAAAAATTTCCCTCATCTGCAGGTTAATTTATTACTGTAAAAAGTTCTACATCTTTACATAAAAATTGAATAGCTTAAAATATTGGATGCGTTTTAGAAGATATGGATTTATAACGAACAATGATTAAAGAGGACATTTTAAAACTTTTAATTTAAAATTTTTTTAACTTTTTTAACATCTAATTTCGACGGTGTTTTTGGGCAGATGCAATGCACATGCGCATAGGAGCTCATTGGTTTGCATTACCACAGGGGGGTGGGGGGGAGATGTGTGCTTTATTTACTATGTTCTTTTATTTACTGAATATGAGATGAACGTAGGAATATACTATTTGTATGATACTTCATAGGTCCATGAAATATTTTTCTTACTGTGGGGAATATGGCGATAATGTCAAATTGATTTGCATTACACAGTATTTTACGGATTGTTTGTTTGGAGTTTGCATCGTAAATAGTACTGTATTTGACTGGGGAAAAACTTTTAAAATATAATATTTGAAAGACTGTTCCATACGCACCCCTTCTAAAATAATAAAGAAGCTTATTTTACTGATATTGTTATAGTATTTTTTCCCCGTCAAGTTTTGACGGGATCCATCTAGTGTATATAATTTTTGCAGTGTTTAGAGTAGGGCAACATAATTAAAAGGTAGTATAACAATTATCGCACATCGAAAGCGATGGATCCGATGATTTTTATGAGGTCCTGTACATAAACAATAAATACTACGCTAACCATTTTTGATTGAGACAGTGTTAAAGTGAAATTGAGGATCATATATCGAATTCATATCCAACACATAGGATTTTTTTTTCATTTTAAAATTATACTAACCGTTAATAGATGGCAGGATCATCAAATTAATTTTTAGCCTGTTGTCAGTCCAAATATCGCCTGCATTTAGCCTGAAAAAAACGGTCACACTGCGTGTGAGTGATATTCCTGAATCTATTAAACTTCGTATGGTTCATTTGTATCGGCACGGTAAAAATCAATGTTATATAGCGAATTATTTACATTGTTCGCAATCAAGCGTTAATAAAATACTAACACAATATTCAGAAAATGGAAAATTTCAAAATAATCGCCAAATGGCGGCCAAAAACCAGAAACATCTGCTAGAGATGACAGGAAACTGAAGCGTAAGATTTAAGAAAAACCGTTTTAAAAGTGTGCGATTCTTGCATCGAAAGTAGAAAGAAGAAAGAGTTGAAGTTTCTACATCGACAATGTTAAGACGTCTCCATAAATTTAAGTTTGAATCTCGTGTAGAGAAAACAAACCTCTCATGACTGCAAAACAAAAGCGTATACGATTGAATTGGTGTAAATCAGGATGTTTATGGAGCGAAGAAGATTGAAAAAATATATTATTTAGTGATGAAAGTATATTTTGTGTGTTCAGAAGCATTTGATAAAGAATTACTTAAACGTTCCGTAAAATTTGCTGCTAGTGTCATGGTTTGGAGTTCCATGAGTGCAGAAGGACATGGAAAGTTATGCATCGTCTACGAAAAGGTAAACTCTCAAATATATCAAGGAATTTTGGAATATTACATAATTCCATCATCAGAATATTTATTTGAAGATAATTTCATCTTTCAACAAGATTTAGCGTCACCGCATACCTCGGTCTCAACTAAGAATTGGTTCCGCCAACGCAACACTAAGGTACTTCCTTACCCACCAAACTCACCAGACTTTAATCCCATCGAAAACTTATGGTGTATGATGAAGAAAAAACTCCAAGAAAATCCTCCTTCAAGTAAAACTGAGTTAGTGGCACGTAGAAAGTCTATTTGGGCTAATATTGATAGAAATGTTTGTAAACACCTTGTATATAGTATGTAAGATCGATTGTACACTGCTATGAAAGCTAAAGGGGATGCTACAAAATATTAACTACCATTTATTTCATATTCATAAGGTATATTGTTGCGTAAAATAAAATATTCGAATATTTTGAACCAATCTAAATTTTATTCTAATATTTTGATGTGTTTCAGAAAGCTGTATACCTAATTTATTGTCAGTATTTTATATTTTGTATTTAATTTATAAGAAATTTAATTGCATTTACTTAGTATCAAAAATAAATAAATGAAAAATAATTTTTTCTTATTAATTTTTCTCAATTATTCTAATATTTTGAATATAGGCTGTATATTGAGATGCATTTTCTGAAATTTCTTTGTTAAAAATAAGATAACTGCACGTATTGAGTATAGTGAGCCATATTCCAGTAGTGAACCACTAATTTTTAACACTTTCCAACGTAGTTGAAAAGTGTTTATGACTTCGGTTTGTCTGGCCGTATGGCCGTCTGCAGTCTGTCCGTGCTCTAACTCCCGTAAATATGCTCGGATTGCTCTGCAATTTTTATATGTTATTGTCGTTATCTATAGCATGTTCCCTGAAGTTCTCTTCAACTGAAGTGTGTAGCACTTATAGTTTTTTTACAGGGACACTCAAAAGAATTCCGTTACATTACGGTCTATGGAGAAAATCATTTGCGTATTATTTTAATGATGTTGCACAATTTCAAATACATTGTAATTGATATATACCACTAAGGTGCATTACAAGAAGCTTACTACAGAATATTGTGTGTATAGCAGTCATCGTTCATTTACAGGGACACACAAAAGACTTCTCTACTGTCTGTTAACAATAATTCTTGGAAGTGCGTTTTAAGTTGCTGAACGCGATTTTAAATTCAACTCAATTTTTGTCTATTACTTGGTGTGTATAAATTATGTATTTCATATACAGGGCAGCACAAAGGTTCGCGAACACATTTCCGTATATTGAAAAAACTCCAGAAGGAGAATTTTAAACTGTGCTACGCGTTTCCTAACTAAACTAAAATTTAGCATCCTATGTAGTACATATACAAATCTATAGAACATATACAGGGCTGAATAAAAGTATTCGGATATTTTTCCGAATATTGTATATGTTGGAAATATATGTTGGAAATTCCTGAAATTACGTTTTTAAATATGTTATGCGTTTTCCAAATTGTTTACTTAGATGTTATCTTTCAGCTTATTAAACGGTAATGATTTGTAAAATTATTTTGGAAGCGTTGGAAAGTGTTACATAATCTATGCTTGACGCATGATTTTTCGTTCTTGTTAAAGTTTAAAAACAATGTTCCGACACATTTCGAAAAACTACTGAAAGGAATATACTTAACTAAAACCCTAAAATGTTCATTGTCCATAAAGTACTTGGATTACTTGTTACTTACCCATCATAGGTAGTATATAGGGTAGGTCTTATAATCGTTTTAAATATTAAAAAAACAATGTTTACGGATTTACACTTTTCAGAAACTAGAGATTTCTAAAAACATATTTTTAGAAAAGAAATTTGCCGTCCGTCTGTTTGTGTGTCTGTGTGTCTTCAAACGCTCTATCTCCAGAACAAATTGAGATAGTGACTTGAAATTTGATATGTTCTTAGTATGTAATAATGAGAAGAATCTTACTGAATTTCTGTAACCTCGATTATCCGGAACTATTTTTTTCGGACTCTCGAAATATTCGTTCTGATAAAAGGTATATAAAAATTTCCGAAGTTGTTTTTTTAAAGGAGTGAGTGTAAAAGGCAATAAAAAAACATAAATTTTGCATAAAGAATGAAGTCGATCGGATAATTAGTTGCCCAGATATTTGTAATCACATTTTCTGCACTCTTCGATTTTTCATGACCCCGTATTTCATTCATATTTCAATTCAAAGATATATTTTAATTAGAAAAGAGACGCTTAATATGACGCAGTAAACTGTTAGTTAATATGATTATCATTTTTCGAGTTTTAAGGATGTTTCTCTTACGTAATTCAGTAATAGACAGGGTTGTCCGGTTTTTTCCACCCTGGAAAAAACCGGCGGGAAAAACCTCGAAAAAACCGTCCCGGACAAAATATCATTTTGTTCATTTCGTCCATTTTTCCCACTTTTAATAAATCGAAAATTCTAAGTTAAAAATGCAGAATTTAACAATACAAAATATTGATTTTTCCCATTCAAGAAACAACTTTTACATCAAAATATCACATATACATATTTATATACACAACAGTATTTGAAATACTTTGCGTGAAAAGGGAAAACTAAGTTCAGTTCATCTAGAAGCTTTTCTATGCAAACATGTTTATAAATAAAATTTATATCAATATTAAGTTATAATATATTAAATAGCAATTGTAAAACATATACATTTGTAGTAAATTTTAACTCATTTATCTGCCATATGGCAGTTTCATTGCAATTAATAATCAGTTTACAAAATTAAAAATAGAAATAATAAATTTTAAAATGTTTGACAGCCTCAAATCTTATTAAAAAAAGAAGTGATATGATGAAATAACAAGTTAATGTTACATTGAAATGAAACCTGTGCTTGTAATGGCATTAATAATTTAATATATGCATAAAAACATTCAGTATATACACATTTTACTATGGGGGAAACATCAATAAGAAGTAGAAAAATATAATGATAAAAATTTTCTTTTAGTTTAAATATCAAATGCCAAATAACCAGGAAATAGAGAAATTAACAGAAATGCATAAAATGCATACTATGAAATTTTGTTATTCAAGATACATAAAGGTTGTAACATATTTAATAGTCGTCAAATGCTTCAGGACCAGGAGCAAGTTGTTTGTCTTTAGAATTTAACACTTTGTAAGCCATTAAAAATTTTGTAGTGGTTTGTAATCCAAGCCTATTTCTAAGTTTGTTCTGAATCATGCTGAAACGTAAAAAAAAAATCGTTCAATGCTTGCTGATGAGGCTACACAATGAAACAGAAAAGATGACATGCAAAATTTGAAATATTTTCTAAGTCACTATATCTTTTCAGTGATTCCCACCATTTTGCTGGTGACAGATTATTTATGATTGCATCAGAAAGATAGTTATCATGAAATGGAGATGCCTTAATGGAAAATTCAACAATCAACGGCAAAATTTTTTATCAATATCATTCACCCATTTCCTTGCTATTTCTTATTGATCATTAGTAAGTCCTTCACCCATGTATTTTGGATGCAGCATGTATGATAAAATGTTAGCTGGCGTGATACAGTCATCAAATCTTTTCTGTAAACATTTATTATAAATTCCAAGTTCTTCAGATTTCAAAAGTGTCAAGAATTCGTTACTTACATCTGCAATAGTACACTGTAAAACATTTGATGCAGAGTAACCCATCATTCGACAGTTTTTATAAAAAACGGTTACATAAACGTAATTTAACAGTATTCTGACCCTAATATGAGCAATATTATGGTCAAAATAACGTTAAATTACTGTTATGTACGGTTAAGTACGGTCATTCGACCGATTTTATAGAAAACGGTCGAATGTCTGGTTACTTTGCTGCAAAATTTTTTACAGTGTAGATGAATCTCTCTGTAGCACATCCAGTGAAATACTGAGGGGTTTCAACACACTGATTAGATGTTTCACTTCTTTATATAAAGCAATATTGTTAATTATATTCCTTATGTTTTAATCTATTTCTTCTCGATGCTCATCTATAATTTTCAAGAAAACATCTTTGCTTTACATATACATCTCCAAGCATTTAATGCGACTGTTCCATCCAATTTCTTTAGGAAGTTGAGACATTACACCACCATAAGAATTTAGAAACCCTTTAGCATTATGTTGACTGGAATTCTTAGACAGAACTATTGGCTAAAATAAGAGACAATCAACTCCACCACTGATGAAATTCATTATGTATAAGAGAGCCTAAATTTAAGCTCAGCTTCTTTAGTTTTGGTTCAAGTTTTTAGTTACTGTTCAAGTTTTCAGTTTTGGTTTAGGTTCTGATTCAAAAATGTTTGACATATGCAGAATAAGATTATTTTTACAGTAAAATATTGTCTAAAATTAATTGTACCAACATATAATTAACATTTTTTTGTAGATTTATTAGATTGTTATTAATCTGCAGGCATTCTATTTTAATTAAATAATTAATTTAAAAATATATATTTTATTATTAATATATAATGTAGGGATATAATTCTATTATGTCATAGCAATAATTTTATATGTCGAACATACGAAAAATCAACAGATTTTCATTTTGTTCATTTCGTCCAATTTCGTCCATTTTATCCAATTTCTTCCGGCGTCCCGGACTTTTTACAAACAAGAACGAAAAATCATGCGTCAAGCATAGATTATGAAACACTTTCCAACACATCCAGAAAACTGTAACGAAACTTCACCGTTAAATAAGGTGAAAGAAGATATTTTAGTAAACAGTTTAGAAAACGCATAACACATTGAAAAATACAGTTTTCGAAATTACCTTCCAGTGTTAAAAAAGGAGTAGAATTATTTTGTGCATTCCTGTATATGACCAATAGATGTGTATATATAATAAAATATATATGATAAAATTTAGTTCAATTAGAATATTCACATTTAGCAATTTTCGCCAATCGATGGAAATGCACTCGAAATCTTTTGTACAGCCCTGTATATTATCTGAAGACTTTTGTACATCCACCTATTAAGCTAAAAGGCAACTTAAAACTCACATGCAGCAATTACCAAACGTAAACGACAAGGTATCTTTTTTCGTTGCCCTGTATATGAATTTATTTATATTCCACAAACTTCTATTAATCTACTACATATAGTTCAGCAGGAAAATGCGTAAACGCACTTAAAAACTACCCTTAAGCAATTCACTCCCATAGTCTGTAGTACTTACGGATTTCCTTGTGTAGCCCTGTATATGGTCAACCGAGTTTATAAACACACCCGTTCTATGAAAAAAAAAAGTTAAACATGCAAACCAATGTTGAAAACGCACTTATCACACATAGACTGTAAATATCACACATGTACTGTAACCAATATCTTTTGTGTGTCCCTGTAAATAAACGCAATGCACACAAAAGAGCAATTTATAGTGCACCTCAGTAATGCATATAATTTTCATTATGTTTGAAATAGTGAAATATCACTAAATTACACTGCAGACGATTTTTCCCCATATAACGATGTGTAAAAGAATTCTTTTGTTTTACCCTGTAAATGAATAATAAATGGTATGGACCCCATATTCTACAAAAAGGATGTTTTAATGCGCTTCATAATTATATATCAATTTCATTATGTTTTAAATGACGTAGCGTCATTAAAATGCGCTTGAACCAATTATTCCCCATTGACTGTAATGTAACAGAATACTTTTGACTGTCCCTGTAAAAGAACTATAAGTGCTACACACTTCTGTTGAAATAGGGAACATGCTATAGTAAACGACAATAACATACAAAAATTTCAGGACAATCGAAGCATATTTACGGAAATTAGAGCACGGACAGACGGACAGACGGCAGACGGCAGACAAACCGAAGTCATAAACAGTTTTCAACAAGGTTGGAAAGTGTTAAAAAGTGCACAAAATAGCAACCCTGGTAATAGAGCATTTAAAGTTTATGACGTCATCAAGGCATGATTTTATTCGAATTGCAAGGCATTTTATAAATAGCTTATACGTGTTTTATTTTCATATATTATCTTATGCATATCCATGATGGGTAAGAATTACGGTGGCCCCCAACGACTAGTTTTTAGCTCACAGGCTATCAAAGCCTGAGAGCTAATGTGCCCGCCCGTTCTGTATGTATTTATATATGTACGTATGTCCGTAATAACTCTTGATAGAAATATGATATTTGATTAAAATTTTGTTTATAGGCACACTGGGATAAGGAGCTTCCCTGATTAGTTTTGAAGGTTCATTGGTTAAGTATAAAGGGGAGAAAGGGGGGATAATCCCCCCTTAATTTAGATAAATGAGTTTTTCGTGCAGAATTATCCGATTATCTTCAAATTTTGTATATAGGTTCATTGTGATAATGCGCTTCTCTGAAAAGTTTTGGAGGTTCATTGGTTAAGTATAAAGGGAAAAAAGAGGGGGCTAATTCCCCCTTAATTTAGATAAATGGGTTTTTCATGCAGAATGATCAGATTTTTTTTCAAATTTTATATATATATTCATTGTAATTAGAGGCTTTCCTGATTAGTTTAAGGGATTCATTAGTTAACTATGAGGGGGTTAACGGGGAGATGACCCCCCCTTAATATATTATCAATTTCTTTATTTTTCGAGGGGCTTATTTCAAAGAATTTGAAATAAGATTATAACATACAATTAGTGTGAATAGGCTGTGAGCTCAATGCCCTCAGTTTAACTGGGCAGTTTTCTTTTTATTCTTTCTTTTGATGCGAAATTTCTAAGCCTTTGTATATATTTAGTTTTCTGTTGAAGAGAACCAATAGTGGCCAGGGGCCCACTGTTGGTGCACAAGAGGCCCAATTCTATAGCAGCGAAAGTGTAATTTCACTAATCTATTGGACATGCGATTGTTAAAAGAAAAACTTAATACCTGAAAGTGTTTTATGCTTCAAAATTGTTTAATTAGTTGGATGCTCACACCTGTTATACCTATTAACTTGGATTCAGTTTTTCGCTGTACTGAAACTTTTCCCACTGAAATTTAGAATTTGGTTACTTTGTGTCATAATAATATGCAAACTAGTCGTTGGGGACCACCGTAATACTTACCCATCATGGATATGAATAATATAAAATAAGAAAATAAAACATGTGTAAACTATTTATAAAATGCATTGCAAGTCGAATAAAATCGCGGCTGGATAACGTCATAAACTTTAAATGCTCTATTACTGAATTGCGTAAAAGAAGCATCCTTATAACTCCAAAATTGATAATCATATTAACTAACGGTTTACTGCGTCGGATTAAGCGTCTCATTTCCAATTAAAATATCTTTGAATTGAAATTTGAATGAAATACAGGGTCAATAAAAATCGAAGAGTGTGGAAAATATTATTACAAATATCTCGGCAATTCATTATCCGATCGACTTCATTCTTTATGCAAAATTTATCTTTTTTTGCTGTCTTTAATATTCACTCCTTAAAATAAACAATTTCGAAAATTTTTATATACCTGTTATCAGAACGAATCTTTCGAGAGTTGGAAATAAATAGTTCCGGATAATCGAGGTTACTGAAATTCAATAAGCTTCTTCCCATTATTACATACTAAGTACATACCAAATTTCACGTCTCTATCTCAGTTTAATCGGGAGATAGAGCGTTTACACACACACACACACACAGAGACACACAGACAGACGGACGGCAAGTTTGTTTTTCTAAAAATATGTTTTTCGTAATCTCCAGTGTCCGAAACGTCTAAATCCGTCAAAAAAAATTTTTTCGATCTTCAAAACGATTACAAGACCCTATACCACGTAGGATGGATAAGTAAAAATAGCAGAATCTTAAATAGATAATCACTTTTAACACTTTCCAACATAGTTGAAATGTTTTTATGAATTCGGATTGTCTGTCCATCTGTGTCTCTGTCTGTTTGTCCATGCTCTACTTTACGTAAATTTACTCGAATTACCATGCAATTGACATATGTTATTCATATGTGTAATGACATGTTCCGTATTGAAAATGAAGTATGTAGCAGTCATACTTCGTTTACAGGGGCACTCAAAATAATGCCGTTACATTATATTCTATGGGCGGAAATCCTTTCCATTGTATTTTAATGATGTTAAACTATTTCAAATATATTGAAATTGATATAGGGTAGATGTGCCAGTAATGGACACCCTTAAGGAATTTCTTTAAAAATTATTTTTTAATTAATAGTTATAATTATTATAATCCACTTTTTTTAATATTATATTAATCTATCAACAATATTTAATCATGCTCATAGTCACATTTCCCAATGTGGATCAAAATTTAATTGTAAATAACAGAAATAAATCAAAACACCCTAAATTCCAGTAATGGGCCACCTCTCTTCCAGTAATGGGCCACCCAGTAATGGACACCCCACAAAAAATAATAGGTAATTGATTTTATGATTGTATTTAAAACCAGAATTTCATGAAAGCATATTAATGAAATAAAATAGTCATTTTAAAATAAATTTAACAATTAGGATATCAATAATTAATAAAATATTTATGAGAATAATTCACTGTTTAAATTAATTATTGTCACTATCACAAGATCAATATTTTAATTATTTTAGATAGAAGGTTTAAAATACTAACTTTCAAAGAATTATATCTATCAAATTATTAAGTCATTGAGGGGGGGGGGAGGGGGTTTAGAAGGGTTAGTTTAACAAAAGAAAAATATTTTTTTTTAAGTGTCTTGAAGTACCAGTGCATGGAATCATATTTCTTTTTATTCTTAACAGTTAAACTTCCTAAAACTGCTTTATATATTACTTTTAGCAATTTGTATAAAATATATCAAATAAATGAAAGTGTAGGTTGAATGTTTTTTAAATACTAAATAAAATTATTTCAAAATAAAATATCAGAACTGACATTTGAGCCCCCTGATCTGCAGATTTACTACTTTCATTGCTACTATAAATTTAATATTATAGGGATTTTTTATGTATTTAGTTCTTTTGTCAGAGCTGAATAATGAAACATTTAAGACAGAAAATAAAATTTTAAGCACTCGTTATGACTTAAAAATTTGTCTTTTTTTAAATGGGGAAAGTGTGAACCCCATGAGCCCCTCATTTTCCCATGCCCTTAAAGATTATTGTCTGCTTCCTGTGGGTGTTAGTTGCCACATGGGTGTTGTTGCTGATGGGTGTTAATTGCCACATTATAAAATATGCAAGGTACGGTTTACAAAAAAATAATTTGATAGCAATCTAAAAAAAATTATTAATTACATGAAATTAATAAAAAAAAATGTATTATTACAGTCTGGTAAGTAAAATTAAAAAATTAAAATTTGACTACTTAGCTTTTCAGTTAAATAACAAAAATATATGCACTATGAACATTACTGAAATTGCTTTTTCAGTAATGTCCACATGGGGTGTCCATTACTGGAAATTGACTAATTAAGCATTCCAGTAATGGGCCATGGTCCTAAAACCTGAAAAATAAATGAAATTTTGTAAATTGCGATTAGTATGTAAAATTCAAAGTTTTCTATTATTGTCTAAACAAAAACATGCAATTTTTTCAAGAAAATAAAAAATATATCAGTTGTTTAAGTGAAGCCATCTCTTAGCATGTTCATTAAGATTTTCACAGAAAATCTGTGGAACTGTGAAACATTATTTTCTGCTTCCTGATTGGTTTGATTAAGAGTGTCAACAATAACCCAGATTATAAAACAAGCAAGGAGAAATTATGAAAAAATATATAAAAGGCTAAATTTTTATTGGTTATTTTTTTATAAATCAAAAACTTTGAAAGTGGCCCATTACTGGAAGGGGGTCCATTACTGGCACATCTACCCTACATTAGTGAAGTGCACTACAAGATAATTACTATTAAATATGGTACGTGTAGCACTTATAATTAGTTTACCGGGAAAGATGCCACATTATTCCATTATGCCATTATGTTATGTACTATGGGGAAAAATCGTTTGCTTTGCATTTTTTTCATGGTACACTATTACAAACATAATGAAATTGATATCACTTTGTGATGTGCACTAAAACATGCTTTCTGTTGAATATGGAGTGTAAAGCATTTATCATTCATTTACAGAGCCACAAAAAGTATTCGGTTACATAATGGTCTACGAAGAAAAACTGTTTGCAGCGTATTACTTACCCATCATACGTAGTATAGGGTAAGTCTTGTAATCGTTTTGAAAATCGAAAAATTTTTTTTGACGGATTTACACGTTTCAGACACTGGAGATTCCAAAAAACATATTTTTAGAAAAAAAAATTTGCCGTCCGTCTGTGTGTCTGTGTGTGTGTCTGTGTGTGTGTCTGTGTGTGTGTCTGTGTGTCTGTAAAGGCTCTATCTCCCGAACAAATTGAGATAGAGACTTGCAATTTGGTATGTACTTAGTATGTAATAATGGGAAGAAGCCTATTTCATTTCAATAAACTCGATTAACCGGAACATTTTTTTTCGGACTCTCGAAATATTCGTTCTGATGAAAGGTATATAAAAATTTTCGAAATTGCTTATTTTAAGTAGTAAATATAAAAAAAAATAAAAAAACATAAATTTTGCATAAAACATGAAGTCGATCGGTTAATGAGTTGCCGAGATATTTGTAATCCTATTTTCCACACTCTTCGATTTTTCATTACCCTGTATTTCATCCAAATTTCACTTCAAAGATATATTTTAATTGGAAATTTGACGCTTAATCAGATGCAATAAACCGCTAGTTAGTAGGAGTATTATTTTCGGAGTTATAAGGAAAAACCTCTTTCAAGCAATTCAGTAATCGAGCCTTTTTATGACGTCATCAAGCAACGATTTTATTTGAATTGCAATGCATTTTATAAGTAGTTTATACATTTTTATTTTAATATTTTACATTATACATATACATGATGGGTAAGTATTACGGTGGCCCCCAACGACTAGTTTTAATTACGTTACACTATTTAAAATATAATTAAACTGATATATATATATATATATTATTGAAGTTTACTACAAGATACCTGTTGTATAATATGATGTGCAAAGCATTTATTGTTCATTTACAGGGACAGACAAAATAGTTCGAATACATTACTACATCGAAATATTGTCTATAAGCGATAATTGCTCAAATTGCGTTTAAGTTAGGTATGCGTTTAACTAAAATTTTGGATACTATGTGGTATGTATAAATGCTATAGATCATATACAGGGCTACACAAAATAACTCATGAGCATTATTACTATGTAAGATCGTGAATTTCTTAAAGGTTTTTTTTAAATTGAGTTAAGGATTTTCAAGCTGAACTATATTTAGTATACTAAGAGATTTTTGCAGAATATAAAAAAAAAACATATACAGGGTCATTCAAAGAAGTGGATACATGTCCGCTTATGTATGATAGTTTCTGGAAGTGTGATTTCAGCAGTTTACAGCGTGTTTTTGTCAGAATTAAACTTTCGCTAATATGTGGCGTGTATAAAAACCTTTAGGTATAATATACAGGGCTGTACAGAATAGATCAAATATGTTTCCATCTATTGATAGAAACTGCTGTAGGTGAATTTTCAACTGTCTTATGTGCCTTCTTACTAAACTAAACTGTAGTATACTATATAGAGTATATGAAAATCTATAGATTATTTAGAGGACTGCACAAAAGAATTGGAGTACTTTTCTGGCTATAGTCTGTAATTGCTGAAATTTGTTTTTCAAATGTGTTTTACGTTTTCAAAAATGTTTACTTAGGTATAATATTTAGGTTATTAAACAGCGAATGTTGGTTAAAGTATTATGGAAGCGTTGGAAAGTGTTTCATAATATATGCTTGATGCATGATTTTACTTTCTTGTTCTTTCTGTGATCAGAAAAACATAATGTAAATCCAATGCAATATTAAAAGTTTTCTGTAACTGGCTCTACTGTAGGTATAGATACAAATACAAAATAATTAATTACATGTCGGTGTTCCTTTTGGCTCCTAAAAAGATGTTTTGTAAGAAATCTTATATTGGTGTAAGAAAATATACAGGTACATTTCATTGGCCCCTCCACCCCCGGACCTGGAAATTTCACATGTGCCAATCATTTGTACTACGTTAGTACCGGTAAGTACCGAGAGATTTTCGTTTGTACTGGATCAGGTACCGAGTTAATCTAAATTCAAGGTAGAGGGGCCAGTGAAACGGAGATTTCCCATAGTAAAAAAATTGAGTGTTTCCGATTTTGACGAAAAGTTGTCAGTCGTTTGTACTACGTTAGTACCGGTAAGTACCGAGATATTTTCGTTTGTACAGGTACCGGTACCAAGTTATTCAAATTTTTAGTTTGAGGCACCATTTCACTGGCCTCTCCAAAAACGGACCTGTCATTTTCGCATTCACCAATCGTTTGTACTTCGTTAGTACTGGTAAGTACCGACAGATTTTCGTTTGTAAGAGCTCCGGCACCGAGTTATTCAAATTTTTAGTTTCCGGGACCATTTCACTGGCCCCTCCAAACCCGGACCTAGCAATTTCGCATTCACCAATCGTTTGTACTTCGTTAGTACCGGTAAGTACCGAGAGATTTTCGATTGTACCGACTCCGGTACCGAGTTATTCAAAATTTTAGTTTGAGGGACCATTTCACTGGCCCCTCTACCAACGGACCTGTCAATTTCGCATTCACCAATCGTTTGCGCTTCGTTAGTACCGGTAAGTACCGAGATATTTTCGTTTGTACGAACCTACGTTTATACCTCCAGTTCCGGTACCGAGTTATTCAAATTTTTAGTTTGTGGGACCATTTGAGTGGCCTCTCCACCACCGGACATGGCAAATTCTCATACACCAATCGTTTGTACTTTGTTAGTACCGGTAAGTACAGAGAAATTTTCGGTTGTACCGGCTCCGGTACCTAGTTATTGAAATTTTTAGTTTGAGAGACCATTTCACTGGCCCCTCCACCAATGGACCTGTGAATTTTACATTTAGCAATCGTTTGTTCTTCGTTAGTATCGGTAAGTACCGAGAGATTTTCGGTTGTACTGGCTCCGGTACCGAGTAATTCAAATTTTTAGTTTCAGGGAAAATTTCAATGGCCCTGCACCCCCTGACCTGCCAATTTCGCATTCACCAATCGCTTGTACTTCGTTAGTACTGGTAAGTAGAGAGAGATTTTCGTTTGTACCGGCTCCGGTACCGAGTTATTCAAATGTTTAGTTTGACGGACCATTTCACTGACCCCTCCACCTCCGTAATTTCGCATTCACCAATCGTTTGTACGTCGTTAGTACCGATAAGTACCGAGAGATTTTCGATTGTATCGGCTCCAGTACCGAGTTATTCAATTTTTTAGTTTGAGGGACCATGTCACTGGCCTCTCCATCACCGAACCTGACAATTTCGCATTCACCAATCATTTGTACTTTGTTAGTACCGGTAGGTACCGAGAGAATTTCGTTTGTACCGACTCTGGTACCGAGGTATTCACAATTTTCTGGTCCCTCCAGCCCCCCGACCTGGAAATTTCGCATACACCAATCGTTTCTACTCCGTTAGTTCCTGCAAATATCCAGAGGTTTTCGTTTGTACCGGCTCCGGTGCCGAGATATTCCATATTCATTTTTGGAGACGTTAGTGAACTGGGTAATTCCTCAATTGCCATGTTAAAAATATAAGTATTTCTGATTTTGTTCGTAAATTGACAGCCATTACTACATTAATACCAGTTAGTACAAAATATTTCCTTTTTTTTATCATTTTTACTATCGTTGGATATATTGTAGATTTTTTAACCTTCTGCCCATACGTAAAGTATGTAATTTTAACATAATAATTTGGGTAAATCCGTAAATTACGATTAATATCGTAGACTGAATCATTGCCTTTTCTATAAAATATTTGTTTAACCACTTTCGTAACACATTACACGTAATATGTATTTTTGACAATCATTATGATTATTTCCGTTTAAAAATGTTATTTTTTTTTCTACTTGATTATTTAAGGCTATTTAAAAAGTTGGATCTAAAAGATAGCTCTTTAAGGTCGATTATTATAAATAAAACCTTTTCCTTTTTTATCCCTCTACTACATATGAAAATTTAAAGATGTGTATCACGTAGAGGCCCACGTTAACGCAGGGTTAAATCTGTTGATAACATATAAAACCGAATGCGCTGTAAAATGATATCCACACTCAGAAAAAGGAATTGATTAAAACAACAAAACGTTTTGTTGAGTACATTTTGATTGTTTTAGCAAAATTTTTAGTTGAAATAAAAAAATTGGTTTTATTGCTTGGACAAAAAAATATTGTTAACACTCTTACAAAATTTTAACAAAATTTCATCAATTTTACTTGAATTAACAAAATCTGTATTTTCAATTTTACAATAATTTTGTAATTCCAGCAAAATTTTGTTGTTTTTGCAAAAATTAAATTGTTATGTAGTAGCCATAACTCTCTCACGTAAATCGATTGATTTGACTTATATAGCTATATAATTAAAAGATTAACATAATTTTTGGACAATTAAAACTTTTTTTCATTGGGACGGACCAAGGTAGTTTTAAAAATCCCCCTGTCCCATTTATTACTTTCTTTTATCTTTACAAGAGGAAAGTATTGGAATCATGAAAATTTTCGACTTCCGGTTTCCGACGGATTTTAGAAGGTCCTGAAAACGATTTGACTGTTTTTAGAAAATGACTGTCGATGACTCTATCTGTCTGTATGTGACAAAAATTTTGTGGGCGCTCTATCTCAAGAACTAATGCGCGGAATTTAATAAAACTTTATATTCAGTTACTTCCTCATATAAATTGTTGCTGATTAGTTTTTGGTGTAAATCTCGCAACAGGTGGCGCTGCTATGTTGCATTTTTCGCGATTTCGTCAATAGGTCTATCTCATTTTCAGCAGTGAATTACGCCTGTAATCTTTGAATAATAACCAGTGAATTTTTATCCTGCTTTTTGCAGGCGTAATCCACTGCTGAAAATGAATTAAAAATTAACTATGTGTTGCCGTATGCTGGGCTTTGTATTGTCGTCTCATGTTTGCCGCAGAAATTTGCGTGCTCCTGATGATATTTCCATCTTGTGCTGCAGTTTCAGCGGTTCCGACATATATAAGAGTAAGAAATGCCGAGCTCAGATATCGTTCCTTGTAGCTCAGTGGTAGAGCATTAGAGCACAGTTCTGAGGACCCGGGATCGACTCCCGGCTTGGGCAATTTTCACTCTCTCGGTTTGCGCTTGAAAAAAAGCAGGATAAAAATTCACTTGTTGTTATTCAAGGTTTACAAGCGTAATTCCCTCCTAAAAATAGTTAAAATTGCATATTTAGATTGGTTCATTTAACAAAAGTTTTTGTAGTATAAACAAAACAAGTTCGTAATATAACGTATTTTATTATTTAAACAAGCAAAATATATTTTGTTGAAAAAAGAAAATAGATTGTTAATTTAACACATAGAATATATCTATGTAACAAAAATAATTTTGTTAATTCAAGTAAAATTGAACCATTTTACTTGAATTTACAAAACATTTTTTTGCTGACGATACAAAATTTTTTTTTGGAATTGCAAAAAAAAATCAACAATATTTTTTTGGTTGATTCAAACAAAATTTCCATTGACCCATATTTAAACGAAAAGTTTTGTTGGGTCAACCAAATTTTTGTTGATTCAACAAAACTTTTTTCTGAGTGCATGTCTAAAGATGACATTTGAGTGTCAATAAATTTGTTTGAGCGTCTTATCTGTTTACATCTTACAAGCGGCCTTCTTGTTTGGATGGTTGCTTATTTTTCTTCTGTGGGATTACGGTAAAATATAAAGCATCTACCAGAAGGTAAACATACGTTTTAATCAGAGACACATTATTAAATGATACGTCAGAAATCCCTCAGCATTCCGGTATTTTTAATGAGGATTTCGTTAGCAGGAAATAGAGGGGAGCCCGATCACGATCTGTTATTTTCTTTAAAATAAGGTTTGACCAGTTCTGGATTTAAATTGCATGACTTATTACAAATCTTATCATTTCACACTGAGTCACTCCTAAAGTTTTGCACAGTGTCAAAATATATTTAAATTCGGAAAATTCTGAAAATACAGGCTTGTAAATATTTTCTGTTTCTGTACTGCTTTCATATGATGAGTATTACAGTTTTACTAATGCTTTAAAATACTTAAAAACATTTTAGTGTCAAAAAGCGATTTACAAGCAATTCTCTTTCACATATTATAGACACATCCACATTTCACATAATCATATTACTAACAATAAAAAGAAAAAAGTTCTAACACCTTCTAATACAGTATAAAATTATTATTCGTTAAGAAACGAACCCCCCCCCCCCCCCCCAAAAAAAAAAAAAAAAAAAAAAAAAAAAGTCGTTATCCATAAATTGTTTGTAACAATATCACTGCAAATTTGTCGTTATAAATTAAAAAAAACTCTCTTTCAGAATATAAGCATTATTTTTGCATGCAAACTGGTCTACTGACATATCGTCGGGAGAAAAACCCCGAGCAGGGTTGTTTCCTCAGAACGTACCAACTGGGAGAGGTGTGTGAAAATAAGAGCTGGTTATAAACTTGGCGCTATTAGCATTCGTTTGAAGCTCTTAATGTTTACTATGTTTCCTATTCATAATTTCACTTACACTATATGTTTTTCTCCTCATTTTTCATTAATCATACATTTGTAAATAAATATTACTCAAAATTGGATTTATAGATCTGTAAATAATTTTTTTTTTAAATGCTATCTCTTGAGTTCCATCCTGTAAATAGATACATATTTGAAAATGTTTAATTTCCCTAAATAGGAAAGTAAATATTTTTTTAATACCTTTAAATATTTTTTTTAAATCTTATAAGTAGATATACTATTTCAAAATACTATATATTTTGTTCAATATCGTCGAAATGGAGATTGAATATAAAATTTCTTTTCTTTTCTTTTCTTTTCAATGTGTTAGTTTTCCTTAAACCCCGATTTTACGATTTCCCGCTTAGTACGTAATTTTCCATCGGTCCGCTGAAAAACGTAAAACCGGGGTTTCACTGTATTTCTATATATTTTTTCTAAATATACTATATTTATTTTTATTTATTATTATATATTATATTTATTACATTATTTTTCTTATATTTATATTTATTATTGTTATTTTATATATTTATATAATTATTTTATATTTATTATTATATTTATTTATTATTCAAGTTATTATTTTATTATTATAGATTATTTGATATTCTATTATTCTCTATATTTTTAAAATATATAGAAATTTCTATATATTATTCTTTCCAAACGAAACAAATAATGGGGGGCCCATTGCCGCTGACTTCGGCAGCTAAAATCGTGTTTCTTCTTTTTTTCCAAATCCTTACATTTACACAAAAAATATATAGTTCTTATTGTCCAAACGTTTCGAAACTTTTATGAGTCAATACATAAGCTATTAAATTCCGCAAAGTAGGACTATAGGTGATAGTGACATGTTCTTCGATGATATTATTTCGCCATTTTGCACTTATTGCAAAAGTTAATTTTTCAATTATAATATCTAACATAGCCTATATCTAACATAACTAACATAATATCTAAAAATAACTACATTACAAGTAACAAGTTACATTAAACTATTGCTTCACTTCAACTTATACAAGCGACTAATCACTGGCGTGCGGATAATACGTAAGTACCGAAAAATGTCTAGTAGCTGAGACTAGTATTACACTTACTTGCTGTGGCTGGAAAAGGAAAGACATGAAAAAGTTTGTGAAGTTGAACCTGCAGTGAATGCGATGGCTGAGAAGAACCCATATTTAAATTACCTAAGATTAAAAAAACAGTTTAAAATGCAAAAGAGTTGAAATTGGACGATACATGTACATTTTACATGCAACTCTCCCCCCCCCCCCCCCAACCTATTAGGCATTACATCATTTCACTGGCACATGACACTGCATCATTTCTACATCAACACAGGATCTCAACTAAAAAGCTTTCTGCTAAAAATTCATAAATTCTTAACAATTCTTAACATTCTTAACATTGACGATCCCATTGCTCCATTTTGACAAGATTTATTCAAATATCGATTTTTTAAAAATAATGTTAATATTTTTTTTAAAAAATTAGGAATTTTTAAAGGAATTAAGTCACATGTTGGCATGAGCGTCCACAGCTTTGGGTACTCCCCCCCCCACCCACCCACTAGAATTTAGAATTCAGTAAATTTTAAACATATTATACTGTCCTCTAAAAAAAAAACCGGAACTGAAATATTTTCTAAAAAAAACTAGACTAGTACTTCAAATAGCTCACTAAAGTCAGTTTTTTTGTTTTGTTCTGTTTTTATGCACCATTTAGAATAATAAAAATAGTTAAAAATACCTAAGGAGTGATTATTTAGTTTTAAAATAATTTAAAGTAACAATTGCAGAATGCTGGCAAAACATGAGTTTCATCTTCACATATTTTCTTGTTATAATAAAATTTTAGAATGATCTAAATAAATTTGTAATTGTTTTTATGCTAAACCATTAATATGTAATAAAATGCTTCATTTTCAGCTGATTATGTTAGTTGTGGGGTTTTTTCAGGTAAAATGGGTTATTTTTTGGAAAAGTGTTTTTTTTTTTTTTTCAAATTCTGGCTTAACTGGCTGCAACTTTGTAGGAAAGTGATAAAATGAAAAATGCTTACCATTAAAATCTTAGAACAAGCTGTAAAAATTTAGAAATGTATATTTATTTATTTATTTTTACTCTTTATTAGACTATATATAGAGAAAATTTCAAAACGTGGGGTTTTTTTTAGCGGACAGCACAATAAATTAGAGATGCAACGATTATTCGGCCCATTTGGCCTATCTGCCGAATATCAAGTCCATTTTTCGGCCAACGCCGAATAATGCTGTAAGGAAAGTATTTATATTTACAAAGTAAAACTTCTTAATTTGACAATTTACATTCGTCATGTACAAGGAAATTTTTATTTGAAATTAATTAACACTTTTTCTCCCTTAACTTTCATACCCTGAATGGGTCTTACCTACCCATTATTTATATAAGAGGGTAATGTAGGAATCATGTTAAAACTTTTATGCTGTATCGATAAGTATAAAACGTATCTGTAATAATCTAATGTAATCTGTTAAATTAAAAATTAATCTATTTAAAATTGTCCTAATAAAACCGCACGAGCAAATTCTAATTTTTTTAAAGCATAATGAGAAGTTAAATATTTATCCCTTGTTCATAAAAAAATATTTCTTTCAATGATATTTTTAATTATACCTATAAAGCACATAAATATATACGATAGATTAGATATAGATGTATTGCATGCATAACATACATATTAAAGTGGTATATGCTGCAATACTTAGTTTTTTTGAGTAAAACACGCTTAAAAGAGAAGTATAATTTAAGTGATTTTTTTTATGCATGTTACTGTTTCTTATTAAATAATGAAAGAAATGTAAATACTAAAACCATTTAATTCATATGTAGGTATGTTTTACGTAATACAGTAGACTCCTTCAAATCCCTAATTCAGGAAAATTCGTTCTAACAGGTTAGAATAAACCCAGCATAAAAAATACCTATGTAAAATATTTAAATCGGAAACGTTGTGACGATTGTCCTGACATAAGACTTAATAAGTAATTCGAGTACGGGAAAAACCATCTAACTAGAGCTAAATTAATTGAAAAAAAAAACTAAAAACAAAACATGTGCGATTTGATAGGTTTAAACAATTTTTTCTGCCGCTAACCTTCCATAACCGTAGTTCCCAACAATAGATGACAAATAAACGACATGTAATAATATTCCGTTAACGAAGAAAGAATAAAATTAAATATCACTAAACATGATTCTGAAAACCGTTTTTTTTCACAATGACGCTAATAAATTATCCATTAAATGCAAAATTTGTCAAATGGTCAACTACTTTTTTTACATGCTTTATTTTACCTTACAATTCTGAATGTATGTGGCAGTCAAATCTTGTCACTCATTTTTCCCCCATTTCCTGTTGACATCTATATATTTAAAACGCTAAGCGTTTTCTTTCGACAGTCCGTGAGAACAAAATACTGCATGAAATTACATCATTCTTTTTTGAAATGAAAGATATTCGGACACAGATTTGTTATCGTACATTCGTTAGTCCGAAAATTTTATCAATTAGCCGTAATTTTAAATTAAACTTTTACTTCTGCTTATGACGTCATAAAGTCGGCAATCGGATAACTTCCACTGTTGCGAGGCACGGGGTAACGAGAAACTCTGAGGTTGCGGTTATAAAAGAGAAATAACAAATATTAAAGGCACGTGGCTTTTAGGCCGAATTTTTTTATTTGCAAGTTAAATTTCGGTAAAAATATGTATCGCATGCACTTTATTTTTATAAGCGAATAAAAATTCATATTTATTGTGACGTCACGGGAATATTGTCCATTGGGTTTATTTTATCTTTATGCATTATAACTTTGTTGATGCCATTTTTCTCGTTACTATTAAATACAAAATATATTTTTATTTGTATACATGGTGTTTCGGCATAAAAGTAACGCATATAAAGTACGTGTGAATAGTTTGCGCCGGTGAAAATGACGTTATGCTTATCTTGAAATGCATTTTAACACTGATGAAACTAAAGAGAATAATTTGTATGATTGCGCCAACATGATGCCATTTTAATTGATTTTTCCATTCTTAATTATAGAGACTAGAATTGGAGCTTTTATTGATTGCTTCATCTTGATTGCATACCTTGATTACATGTTACCAATTATTTATTTAATTTTTTTTTTTTTAAGTATAGGTTAGAAGATTTCCTTTTT
This sequence comes from Maratus michaelseni, assembly GCA_963931845.1. Taxonomy (NCBI): domain Eukaryota; kingdom Metazoa; phylum Arthropoda; class Arachnida; order Araneae; family Salticidae; genus Maratus; species Maratus michaelseni. The sequence continues at coordinate 219,253,549 of OZ007596.1, forward strand.
TAATAAAACAATTTACAAAATTACGGATTTCTGGAAAATTAATATTATTAAAAATAGTGTTATGGTAAAAAAAGAAACTTGAAATACTGATTGTATTTTTAGCTAGAATAAACAATGTAAGGAAAACAGTGTAGAAATTATTTTGGTAGGTTTATTATAAGTTCATTTATAAGTCATATTACACTCTAAAATTGGAAGGAGTGAGAAGTTGACTCTTTGGAAGAGTGAGAGGCATTTTCACTCTTTTAGGAGTGAATTTTATAAATATGCACTCTTTAAAGAGTGAAACTTTCCACTCTCTAGAAAAGAGTGAAATATCTCACTCCGTTGTCGAGAGTGACTGTTCACTCCGTTGACAAGAGTGAGATATTTCACTCCGTTGAAGAGTGAGGAAAAACAGTTTTTTCCAATAAAAGCACAAGATGGCGCCAGCTGACGGATGAGAATCCGAGTAATCTCCGTTATCGAAACGAAACACCTAAAATGAAATCCTTTATATATAGTAGCACGATTTAAAAAAAAACTGAAAAAGGCATTGAAATAATAAATGAATCGATAGAATTATAGACAGGAAATATATTTTATGCTTTACAAATTGCAGGATTTGCCAATGCTAAGAAAAGTGCAGGGAAAATAAATATTTGAAGTAAATTTATGCTTAGCTGCAACACAATTTTGCTTCTATTTTATAAACAGAAATTTAATATCTCTGAATGCTAATTATTACTTACCCATCATACGTAGTATAGGGTATTACTTACCCATCATACGTAGTATAGGGTAAGTCTTGTAATCGTTTTGAAAATCGAAAAAAAAATTTTGACGGATTTACACGTTTCAGACACTGGAGATTCCGAAAACCATATTTTTAGAAAAAAAATTTTGCCGTCCGTCTGTGTGTCTGTGTGTCTGTGTGTGTGTGTGTCTGTAAACGCTCTATCTCCCGAAAGAATTGAGATAGACACTTGCAATTTGGTATGTACTTAGTATGTAATAATGGGAAGAAGCCTATTTCATTTCAATAACCTCGATTAACCGGAACTATTTTTTTCGGACTCTCGAAATATTCGTTCTGATAAAAGGTATATAAAAATTTTCGAAATTGTTTATTTTAAGAAATGAATATAAAAGACAATAAAAAAACATAAATTTTGCATAAAGCATGAAGTCGATCGGATAATGAGTTGCTGAGATATTTGTAATCCTATTTTCCACACTCTTCGATTTTTCATGACCCTGTATTTCATCCAAATTTCACTTCAAAGATATATTTTAATTGGAAATTTGACGCTTAATCAGATGCAATAAACCGCTATTTAATAGGATTATTATTTTTGGAGTTATAAGGGAAAACCTCTTTCAAGCAATTCAGTAATCGAGCCTATAAAGTTATGACGTCGTCAAGCCACGATTTTATTTGAATTGCTATGCATTTTATAAGTAGTTTACACATTTTTGTTTTAATATTTTACATTATGCATATCCATGATGGGTAAGTATTACGGTGGCCCCCAACGACTAGTTTTTCTCTTTATTTAAATAACCTATTCTACATATTTTATATCATTTCTAACCTCTTTATGAATATAAACAAAATATAACTATATAGATTAAATTTTCTGTTATTTTTAGCACGTTTGAAATTAAACATAAGAGAAATGAAAAACGTTGCATTTAATCACTGATTTTATAACATTTATTATAGAAAAAAAAAAAAAAAAAAAAAAAAAAAAAAAAAAAAAGAGTATAAATGTGTCGGAAATAATCTTAGAAAAAATTTAACAGCTATAATTTAAGAAAAAAAAAAAAAACGTTTTTTACCCTGACTAAAATTTCCCCCCTAAAAATTAGTTTTGAAAAGTAAATTTGGGGCCCCCTTTGTATTTCAGTGAGTAAACTTCGGCTTCACGGGCCTATTTGGTAAACAGGCCCTGGGCCTCGGACAATCTTAATCGGGCTATAATTATGGAAACATTATTAGCAAGAAAAAAATGAATGAATAAATAAATAACTGCTTTGTTGTAACAGAATTTTTGTCATAGCGGAAATGTACAGACGGGTGTTCGCACATTTTTTAGACGATTTCGGCGTTGTTGTTTTTAAGGTATCTGACTACGTTTAAAAAGTGGTTTTCGACCAAAATTGTCAAAACGATTTTATTACATTTTATTCAAACCCTGTTTTTTACCTTTCCAAAACTGCATTTATTTTTATTGTGCGATAAATAGAACTGAAATTATATAGGTTTTTAAACTACTCAACAGCTGTCACTGAAACCGGAAGTACTGTTTGAAGAACCGGAAGTACTATTTAAAGGTACTAACTGGGAGGAGGAGAAGCAAAAATATGGCCTTCAAGAAGTAAAAAAAGGCTCAGTACTAGAAAAAAGAGTATGGCTCATAAAAACAGTAAAGTTTAGATGCATATTACTGTGTAAATTCTTGTAGTAAAACATAAATCTAAACTTTAAATGCATTTTTTGGAAAATGTAATTTTTGGTGAAAAATCCATACGCAAAACATGATTTCTGAAAAACTTATCGGAATATCACTATGAAATTTAAATTGCATGTTGTTTATCCTATTGTGAAGGCAGTGAACTAACAATTTAATTTTAGAATAAGAATTTTTTGTTTTATGGATGTTTTCGTAGAATGACATCGATTAATTTTATGAAAATCAGCATGTAAAAAAGTACAATATGCTATAGATTTTGAAATATTCAAAATATCTCTTAGATTTTAGTTCATTGCCTTCACCAATGTTATAAGTAAGACGTGTAAAAAGGAAATTAAGATACATGCAGTAGATTTTTCTGTAATACGTTTTGCGTATTGGTCCAAATTTCACTCAATTTTACCACAAAATCCCTCATTTACCAATATTTCATCAATGAATGAAAAATGTTTTGCTTTTTTTCACAGTTTCTAGTCATAATCTTAATAAAAATAAGTTCAAAAGATAAGTAAATAGCTTTTTTGGAAAAAATTGCTCCGTACGTAGTCAGGCACCTTAACGTTTAAAATATGAATATTGCTTTCTGAAATAATCTGTATGATAATCTTGTTTCTTGATTCTAATTCTGCATAATGCTTTCGATGGATATCGATGGATGTTTTCGATGTGATAAATTTGCGATAGTCATAAATCCTTATTTGAAACTTCGTTTTCCGCCTTGAAATGGGCTCTTTTTTTCCCTGTTTTTTTTTTTTTTTTCATCTGATATCTTTTACTATGTATATGTACTGATTTTTGGAATAGCACTTTCCAATCAATTGTTATGTTTATTTCGCACTAAAAAGTTTTTATATTATGCGCTTTGCAATCATTTTAGACTGTGGAATTAGCATACTACTTCTGTTCGGAAGAAGAAGAAAAAAAAAACGCAAACGCATCCTCCCATTCACAGCTATTTAACATGCGCAATCTTGAAATAAGAATAAATTTGAAAGTATCAGACGATAATATAAATTACACATAATAAGTTGTTGTCAGATTTTTTTCCTCTAAAAGAATTCCATCTTTTTAAATAATTTATCAAATTTGTCTTAAAAATGTGCGAACAGTCTCTGTATTATATGATACAAAAAGAAGGTTTCAGTTTCTTATTTACACTGTTGAGAAACACCGTAGATATTTATGATTTCTACACAAATTTAATAAGTGTGTTCGAATATCACAAAAGAAACAAAGCTAAAATAATGCAATAAGAGCTTTTTAAATTGTAAGCGGCTGTAGCAAGCTGTAGGTACCAGTTCTCGTCCGAGCGCAGAAGTCAAGCAGCAGCGAGCTCGGTTACTAGTTGGGAGGGTGACCGCCTACGAACAAGCGTGTGTAAAAAATGAGTTTCTCTTTTTTATTCAAGAATTTTAGTCACTCCTGAAAGAGTGACTATTTACTCCTATCAGGGGTGAAAAAATTCACTCCTGAAAGAGTGAGTATTCACTCTTTCAGGGAGTCAAGAATTTCCCTTTTTCCTAGAGTGAATAGTCACTCTAAAGAGGTTGGGCAAATTTTGACTCTGCGATAGAGTGAATATCCACTCCTCCGGAGTGAATAGTCACTCTTTCTTATTTAGAGTGTACAGTTCCTTATTAGTAGCAAAGTTCTATTTCTTTCACTGTGAATTTCTCTTTCGATGTCAAAAAATGGTAGTCTACTTTTGGACGCCAGCCAAAACACAGTGGTAATTTTTAGTAATGTGTAACGGTTGTTACACATTAGCGGTTAGTAATGTGTAACAAACGGCGCTATCGCTTTAGCTTTCATCGCGCTTTCACCACTTCTAAATACTACAAATTTTAATTTTTTACTACATTTTACTACATTTTACAATTTCATTTCATACATCATCAATAAGAAAAAAATTAGCTTTCGATTGAGATTTATTTGAAAACTGCCGCTTAATTTAACGAGTTTTTAAATAATTTTCAAGCATGAAATGTTTTTCAATTCTATCTCAACAATGACCATCAGTTTGCTTCAATAATGTAAAATAGCTCCTGGAAAAATTGCCACAATTGAAAATAGATTTCCCTAACCATCATAAAAAGTGAAAAATAATAATAAGAAAAAAAACCTGATAAATCATAAGATCAGATTATCCATAAGATAGAGCATTTTGGCGCTAAACTAAAATCTGTCAAACAAACAAATAAAAAACTATTTTAAGTTTATGAACATAAAACTGATATGTTGAACGTTGATATGTTGTATATGGGCTTTGCCCGCTATCGGACCGGTTCAGATTTTCGAAAAAACGAGAAAAATAGACCGGTAAATTTTTACTTTATAAAAAACATGAAGTTTTTTTTTTTTTTTTTTTTTTTTTTTTTTTTTGCTAAATGAAATTTATTTGGATTTATTCAAGAAATGATAAAGCGTTTTGAAAGGAATATTAAACGAAACCCTTTTTCCGATCTTCGATCACACTTACTCACTAGTTTTTAGGTGCGTTCGTAATTATATAAATACGTAGCACCTGTAGTCGTCGTTTGGTCCGTCCGTCTGTCCGTCCGTCTGTCTGTCTGTCTGTCTGTCCGTCTGTCTGTCTGTCTGTCCGCAAATAACAACGCAAAAACTACCCAACCAAATGGTTTGCAATTTAAAATATATTATCTTTGCAGAATTTTGTCGAGACATTTCAAATTTTATTAAAATCGAATCAAAACTTTAGGAGATATTAATAAAAATATTTATTAAGAAATTTGAATTTTTTTTTTAAATCGGTGCTTTTTTGTTATAGGAGCTTCCGAAGTTTAATCGTCAAGCGACCGAGATACTTATTTTATGACAGAAATTAATCTGCAGACGATATAATTCATTTCACAGAATTAAAAATCATCAAGATCTGAATATTTATATAACTAGCTGATACATGTATATCTGAATATTTATATAACTAGTTAAGATATTTGTATGAACAGTGTCATAAAATATATACTTAACTAGCTGTTTAACCCGTTCTACGCACGGGATATCATGAATTTAATTCTAAAACGTGCGTACGAACGCACCTCGTTTGTAACGTTTGACGTACAATTTCCAATTTGTTCTTTTCTTGAGCTTTTGTGTGAAGAATTCGGTTCAGAATGCCCAATTTAATAGTATTTTCTGAAAAATCTTTTGCGTTTACCAAAAATAATAAATGTCTTTCGATTACATATTCGTTACATTTCGATTACATTTCGATTACGAAATATGTAACTGTATTTAAAATAGTTCATCTATTTAGGCAAATTAAACATTTTCATACACTGTATATGTATCTAATTATAAATGGAACTCACGAGACTGCATTTTAAGAACGTATTATTTCTAGATCTATAAATCAAATTTTCAATAATATTTATTTGCAAATATATGATTAATAAAAAATGAGGAAAATACTTATAGAATAAGCAGGGCTTAATTTCTAACAAAAAAGTACCGGAGCCCTAATATTCTGCAGTACTAATAACCGTAGCGTACCCCCCCCCCCCCTCCTTCGCTCTCTTGAATGACGCCATATATATGGTGCCGCCATTAATGCCAGAAAAAGTAAATCTCACTAAATCTGCAAATCTCACTAGAATAATTTAAAAAAAAACACGATTTCTGTTTCCGCTTCATTCTTATCAAACTAGCATTAAAAAAGAAAAACAGTTCTTTATATATACTAGAGGGCTCTGCCCCCTGCTCGCTACGCTCACCAACCCCCGTTCTGATTTCGCAATCTCTTAAAACCTGGTAATGTATCCTGTTTTAAAAAGATGATGATGATATCACGAACGGTGACTATCTTCTGTAATCAGGTTAAAATGCTTTTTTTATTTAAATGGGGTATTTTTCAGTTACATGGCCTTACCCACCACTGTCGCGACAGTTTACGGTTGTTTTGGGGATTGATAAGTAAGATCAATTACTAATTTGGAAATCAGCTTGTATAAAATGGTTTAGTTAAAAATGTCCCTGCCTCTCAGACTTTTATAAAGACACTATGGATAATATCCTTCCTTTAGGTTCCAGGTTAAACTTCTCCGTCTGCTTGAGAATGACATTCAGAGTCACAGTATTGAAAAGCAATGTGTTTTCAAATTTTACTCATATATTATATCTTTTCATCGAGTTTTAGATAATTTCAGAAACAGACATATCTTATATGCATGAATTCTTTTCTCTATTTTAATGCATCATCATGGATATTTTCATGTTATTTTTACAATATATATTATTTGTTTTAACTGTTAATTATATACTGGGTACTTTCTTTTTTATTTTTAATATTCATGTGTAAACACAATTTTTATGACGTAATTTTCTTTATTTCCCGCTTTCAACACGTGATCATTTAATTATTATTTTTAACTTTCATTATTGTTTTTAATAGTCTCGCGCAAATACATTTTTCATTTGAGATAAAACATAATTCTTTGCGCTGATTTAGAAATTGGCAACAATATAAAACTAGTCGTTGGGGGCCACCATAATACTTACCCATCATGGATATGCATAATGTAAAATATTAAAATAAAAAATGTGTAAACTACTTATAAAATGCATTGCAATTCAAATAAAATCGAGGCTTGATGACGTCACAAACTTTAAAGGCTCGATTACTGAATTGCTTGAAAGAAACATCTTTATAACTCCAAAAATAGTAATCCTATTAACTAGCGGTTTATTGCATCTGATTAAGCGTCAAATTTCCAATAAAATATATCTTTGAAGTGAAATTTGGATGAAATACAGGGTCATGAAAAATCGAAGAGTGTGGTAAATAGGATTCCAAATATTTCGGCAAATCATTATCCGATCGACTTCATGCTTTATGCAAAATTTATGTTTTTTTATTGTCTTTTATATTCATTTCTTAAAATAACCAATTTCGAAAATTTTTATATACCTTTTATCAGAACGAATATTTGGAGAGTCCGAAAAAAATAGTTCCGGTTAATCGAGGTTATTGAAATGAAATAGGCTTCTTCCCATTATTGCATACTAAGTACATACCAAATTGCAGGTCTCTATCTCAATTTTTTCGGGAGATAGAGCGTTTACAGACACACAGACACACAGACGGACGGCAAATGTTTTTTTTTCTAAAAATATGTTTCTCGGAATCTCCAGTGTCTGAAACGTGTAAATCCGTCAAATTTTTTTTTTCGATTTTCAAAACGATTACAAGACTTACCCTATACTACGTATGATGGGTAAGTAAAAATGACTTTTTTCAATAAAATATTTTTTACTCGATTTTTAAGGATTTTTTGAGTTTTTATTGTCTGGCCGTGGTAATTTTTTGAATTTCTGAAAGCTTGTTATATTTCGCATCTGGTGGAATGATTTTCGAATCCGTAGGATGGCTAGAATGTAATCGCTCCTCAAAAAAGTCCCTAGTAAAAGAGCGATGAGAATAACCCAGAATATCTACAAAGATTTTCATTAGTAAATTTTCAAATCGTTAGTTTTTTATATATAGGTAGAGAGATGAATAAATAAAATTTTTAATTTACAGACATATTTAATTCGAGCACGCACAAGCCCGAAGAGTGATATAAAAATTGAGCCCATTTCATTTCCATTTCCTACGCCTGGAAAACATTAGTTCATATACAGGGTGAATCTAAACTCTTGGGCAAAACTTTAAAGGATGATAGTACACATCAAGACAAACAGTATTAAATAGGAAACTAAGGTTCCCAAACGTCTTCCGAAGGAGATAGGCGCTATTAAAGTTTAGGGTCCAAAATTTCAAATAATTATAAAAAACGGAAAATTTTGTCGATTCGTTTGCGGTTTTCGCTAAAACTATTCTTTATGTCAGTATTTTCTTAAAAATGAATTTTAAAGAAAAAGTTTAAAAATGTCGATAGAAGGCGCTTTAGACTTTGGAGTAACGAACAACTATTTTTTACCGTCATTTTTTGTATATGATTAAATGCTTTCAAAAGCATAGACTTAAACTTAAATTTTGAGCTCAAAATCTGAATCGTTCGGAGTGGTTTTATTAGCGCAAACTGAACTGTATTCAAGAGTTGAAAATTGAACGCCCCCTGAACACAGTTCAGTTATTCCCGATCTTGGTGTCGTAGACCAGGCAGAAAGCACTACCCCCTACATGTAAAATAAACAATAGAAGGATGTCAGAATTAAATAAAAAATGTATTTTAAAAATAAATTTTAAAGATAAAGTTCAAAAATGCCGATAGAGGGCGCTTTAGGCTTTGGAGTAATGAACAACTATTTTTTACCATTGACTCCGACGAGGACCTGGTTGCGAGGATTGCCGTCGTAGTAGGCGATATCCGGGAGATGCCCGTGGTATTCACTAACGTTCGCAACTCCCTCCGCCGGCGGCGTGAGGCCTGCATCGTTGCTAGTGGGCACTCTTTCGAGCAGTTTTTGTGATTCCTCACGAACATCATGCGTGTACCATTTTCTACATGTCAACCTTCATTCATATTGCGCACTACATGCATACATCAAATTATTTCTTTTTATTTTGCGCGGAGAAATTGCTCATGTCTGTTATGAATAAATTTTCTATTTAATTTTGTTATTACTCTATCGTTTATTTTACGTATAGGGGGTAGTAGTTTCTGCCTGGATTAATTTTAACACAATTATTCAATTTGGTAAAGAAATCATATGAGTTGCAATTTTCCAACTGCACGAAAACTGTCCGGGCCAGGATTCGAACCTGCGATCTCTTGGCTGAAGCTGCCATGCTCTACCAACTGAGCTATCCCAGTATGAACTGGATGAATTATGCCCTCCAGATTCAACCAGGATAGCTCAGTTGGTAGAGCATGGCAGCTTCAAGAGATCCCAGGTTCGAATCCTAGCACGGACATTTTTTGTCCAGTTGAAAAATTGCAACGCATAATTTTTCTGCCTGGTTTACGACACCAAGATCGGGAATAACTGAACTGTGATCAAGAGTGGGGGGCAGGGTTTCAAATTTCATCTCCTGAACGCAATTCAGTTTGCGCTACTTAATCACTCCCAACGATTCAGATTTTGAACTCAAAATTTAAGTTTAAGTCTAAGCTTTTGAAAGCATTTAATGAGATACAAAAAATAATGGTAAAAAATAGTTTTTCGTTACTCCAAAGTCTAAAGCGCTCTCTATCGGCATTTTTTGAACTTTACCTTTAAAATTTATTTTTAAGAAAATACTGACATAAAGAATAGTTTTAGCAAAAACCGCAAACGAATTGACCAATTTTCCCGTTTTTTATAATCATTTGAAATTTTGGACCCAAAACTTTAATGGCGCTTATCTCCTTCGGAAGACGTTTGGGACCCTTAGTTTCCTATTTAATATTGTTTGTCTTGATGTGTACTATCACCCCTTAAAATTTTGCCCAAGAGTTTAGATTCACCCTGTATAGTGCTTTGATAGAAAAGAATGCAAAAGCTTCGATATGGGAAGAAAAGGAAAGGGTAATTTTGGCTACGGTTTTACGGAAGGGCTAGCACTGGTCTCCGGAGCCCATAGATACTGGACTCCGGCGAATTCTAATATATACAGGGTGTTTTTTTTTTTAACTGACGCTGTTCAGAGTCGCCTGTAGCTCGTTCTAATAACTAGAATGACACAAAATTTTGTGAATGGACTAAGAAAACCATGGGAAAAAAGATTCCAACAAAAAAAAAATTAGTTCCAATCACCGCCGATAGGGAGAAATGTGGCGTTGTACATTGAAAAAAAACATCAGAAACAGACAAAATTAATAATTTGGATAAAATGCCATGTTTTATTCATCATTCACTTTCCCTTTCGTTGATCGCAGTTGAAAAATCCATTATGACTTTTTCTGCCACCGGTTTACGTCCTCTGCCTGACCGAGCTGCTAGCGAGCCTATGAGTTGCCAAGTCTCTGGCTTTTTGAACACCAGTAATTTTTTAGAGAAAATGCTGTTCTTTTAAATTGCAAAATGCTCCGATTAAATAAAACAACATTTTCTGTACTAAATTACCGGTATCCAAAAAGCCGGAGACTTGGCAGGTCTGGCGAGCCTGTTTCTTCGAATTTCAGAATCATTGCTTTCAATACATTAACGGATAAAGGTCCTTTGCGCAGTTTATGGCGTGTTCTAAGTAAACGAAGAGCGGCTGGTGCATTGCACTGGTTACAATAATAGAACTTCACAAGTAACGCGCGCTGCGGTAACTTAAGATTCATTTTCAACCTGAGCTGAAATTGTTTCTCGGTGTTTTTCGCATGCATTTATAACTTAAAATATTGGCACTACTGTCGCTTGCGTAAGTAAAAATTTGCATTTTCATTTATTGCCCGTATTTTATGCTAATTCTCAGTTGCATAAATTACCACAGCGCCACATTTCCCCCTATCGGTGGTGATTGGAACTATTTTTTTTGTTGGAATCTCTTTTCCCATGGTTTTCTTAGTCCATTCATAAAATTTTGTGTCAATTCAGTTATCAGAACGAGCTACCGGCGGCTCTAAATAGCGTCAGTTTAAAAAAAAACACCCGTATTTAAATATTTACTAAAAGCAGAGAAGTACCGGAGCCGCGGGCTCCGGTGCAATTTAAGCCCTGAATATAAGTGAAATTAGGACTTTCTTCTGTCATATAAACGATACATTTCATCATTACTGTTAGGAATCGGTAAATTAATATTTTTATTTATGCAGACGACTTTTGGCTAATGCCGATAAAATTCTTTCTTTCATTTCGTTGCTATGGTTTTTTCTTTTATTTCATTTGTTAAATGCAGCTCGTTGCTATAGCAACGTAGTTGTTATGCTTTTCCCTTCTTTTTACATTTTTTTATCTCACGTGAGGAGGTTAAAAATTAGGGAAATAAAAGTTAACATCTGCTTTTATTGAGGAGTTAAAAAAGAATGTTTTGTTGCCTGTAGCTGTGAATGATATTTAAAAGAATTCCGTCTATTTTTCTGAAAAAGCATGACGAGAATTGAGTAAAGTGCAGATAGAAGATATATTTTAGGATGATCTTTTATTGTGTAAAGTGCGATGATCCGAATTCAAGGTAAAATTAATCTGTAACTTTGTAAATATGTAAAAAACTGTCAATATCAACATCTCTTCGAATGTCCCATATCTAGCATATCTTAGTATGTAAACAAATTTTGTGATCACCAAAACAAGCTTGAATAGCTAAAATATTTCTAACCCATCATTGTGTTTGATAACATGCAAACAATTACAAAAACTAGGAATTAGAACCTAATCCCAAAACGAAAAGATGATGAAATCGTATAAACAATGTTCTCTGACATTCACTATAATCCAACATTAATATTCATCAATTAAGTGTCTAATATTTATTATAGATTCATGGGACAGGAGTATAAAGAAACTATCGAATGAGTTATTTAATTTTGTATGTGCAACAAAAAATTAACAGCAACTCGAATATTACTATACAATAAAATTAAATCGCATAATATTAATTTTTTAAGTGTATCGTTTTCTTAAATAAAAGAAATTATGATACAGTAATACGCAGAAATATTTCCGAAATAATCAGAAACATTTCCGGCATATTTCTGAAACATTTCCGGCATATTTCAGAAACATTTCCGAAATAATCAGTAACATTTCTGAAATATGCTAAAGCATTTCCGAAACAGGCGGAAACATTTCCTAAACAGGCGGAAATATTTCCGAAATATACGGAAACATTATTAAATATTATTCCGAAATATGCGGAAACGTTACGCCATTACTGGGCCACATTGCTCTGGACATGTGACCACATTAGATGGAGTAACATTTCCGGATTTTTTCCTTGATATTGCGATGTTTTTTCTTTCTTAAATGTGGATATCATTTTAGTATACGAATATCCGCCAGTGGTATTTAATCACAGACAACAAGCAATGACTAAAGGTTTAATGAGAGATAAAAAATATTGAAGCAAATGCTCAATAAGGGGCCATCTATAAATGATGTCACGCTTAGAGGGGGGGAGGGGGTTCGTGAAATTGTGACAGTTTGTGACAAGGGGGTGACAAGGGGGCAAAAGCTCAAAGCAGATTGCGCTTTTCTCCCCTTTTTCGCGCCTAGTGTTTCAAAAGACGCCATCAATACTCCTGACCACACGAAAATTAAGTGGACGAGTCCGTTTCTATAGTGACCACAGGGAGAAAGAATTTTCTCAGAGTCTTTCCCGTAATGGGTAGAAAGTACATACTAAACATTTTGTCATCAATTTTTTTTCTTTCACTTTCAGGTCTTCACTTAAATTTTTTGGATGTTACTCTGTAAAAACGCATAATTTATGAATTTTTCTTTTTATGGAACTGACAGGAGTCAAATTTTGAAGATGGTAATGTTAAATAATTTTTTTTAATTCATATCTTCCGTAAAAGAAAAAAAAAATTTTTTTCATCGAACGAAAAAGAGGAATGAAACGACCCAAACATAATTTAGATAACTTTTAGATTCAAGAACAAATTTTCAATTACGAAAGTCACAAATAAATTGAAATTTATAAATATTATAAATTATGACAAATAAGCATATGCTATGAACATATTTAGATATAAATTCTCTTCAAAGTTTGCAAAAACATTTAAGATTTTTTAGATTTCTTCAATGATTCACAATGAAAATTCACAAAATATTATAAAAATAACGGCATGCAATCTAAGAATCTGACTTTGGTGATTCCTTTGATATTTATACACGAGCAATATAAACTATGCATAAGAATATAACAATAAGCTCGTGTTCGGATGAAAACGGTTTTAAACAAGACAATATAAAAAATAACGAGCAGATAAGACCGAGCTATGCTCGTTCAAAATTAGCTTTGAGTTCAAAAATCACAACCCATGGTCAAAATGACCCACTAATTAAATTTTCTCAAACATGTGACCAAGCCCAATTGTCTTCTCGTGCCCTAAACCAGTAGAGTATAAAATTTAGTCAAAGTAGTCTGAGCCATATTTTTAGATAAAATTAGCTTGTCCCACAGTGACCCAAAAATGACGCACTAATCGGATTTTCTCGAGCATCTCACCCAGCACAATGATTTTCTCGTGCCCAAAAACCGTAAGATACAAAATTTAATTTACATCGTCTTAGCCATTTTTAAGATAAAAATAGCTCGACCCATAATGACCTATGACTAAAATGACCCACTAATCAATTTTTCGAACCTGTGACCTAGCCCAATAGTCTTCTCGTTCCCTAAAACTGTAAGATACTAAACTTAGTTCAAATACTATAAGCCGTTTTTAAAATAAAAATAGCTTGACCCATAATGACCCTTGACCAAAATGATCCACTTATCGAATTTTCTCGAACATGTGATATAGCCCAACAGTCTAATCGTGCCCGAAAACCATAGGATGCAAAATTTTCTTCTAAATAGTCGGAGACGTTTTTTAGATAAAATTAGCTGGACCACACTGACCACAAAAATAACCCACTACTCGAATTTTCTCGGATATGTGACCCAATGATTATGTCGTGCCCGAAACTATTAAGATACAAAATTTAATCAAAATCGTTAGAGCCGTTTATAGATAAAATTAATCTGACCCGCGTTGACCCAAAAATGACCCACTAATCGAAACTTCTCGAACATGTGACCCAGCCCAATAGTCTTCTCGTGCCCGAAAATGGTAGGATACAAAATGTAGTCAAAATCGTTTGAACCTTTTTTTAGATACTATTAGCTTGACCCTGACCCATGGTGACCCAAAATGACCCACTAATCGAATTTTCTCGAACATGTGACTTAGTCCAATGGTTTTCCGGTGCTCCGAAACGGTAGGATACAAAATTTCGTCAAAATCGTTAGAGCCGTTTTTAAGATAAAATTTGCATACATATATACAGGGTGTCCGAAAACGGCCGAATAACTCTTGAAATACACATCGGATTGAAAAACGGAAAATTGCATGTTCAATAGGTTTGAAAAATATTTAGGTATATCAAAGTTGTCCCCCCCCCCACCTCTGCTCCCTGGGGGGAAAAGGGGGCAGCTTTGAAATCTTAAATGGTATCCCCTCTTTTTTATTGCAGTTTCAGATTCTACGGGGGAAAAAACGTAATTTTGTATTTAACATTTTCTTCGAAATCGAGTAAATCGAGTAATCGAGTAAAATGCATTGAGAATCATTTCCATTGAAAAGTCTAGAAACGGTCGAATAACTCGAGAAATATACATCGGATTGAAAAACAAAAAAATACGTGTTCAATATTTTAGAAAAAACTATTTAGGAAATCAAAGTTGCCATTTTTCTAAAATATTGAACACGTATTTTTCCGTTTTGCAATCCAATGTATATTTCTTGAGTTATTTTACCGTTTCCACACATTGCAATGCAATTAAAACGATTCTCACTGTATTTTATATCGATTACAGCGAAATCTACAATGTATTGAAGATAATGTTAATACAAAAGTTGCGTAGTTTTTCGCGTAGAATCCGAATCTGCAATAAAATAAGGGGGGGGGGTTATCATTTAAGATTTCAAAGTTAACCCCCTTTTCCCCCAGGGGGATGGAGGGGCAACTTTGATATCCCTAAATAGATTTTTCAAAACTATTGAACATGCAGTTTTCCGTTTTTCAATCCGATGTATATTTCTAGATTTATTCGACCGTATCCAGACTTTGCAATGGAAACGATTCTCACTGCATTGTACTCGATTACAGCGCCATCTACGATTTTCCGATGAAAATGTTCAGCACGAAAGTGACGTATTTTTCCCCGTAGAATCCGAATCTGCAATAAAACAGGGAGTGGTTTATTATTTAAGATTTCAAAGTTGCCCCCTTTCTCCCCAGGGGGGGGCATAGTGGCAGGGGGGAGGCAACTCTGATATCCCTAGATAGATTTTTCAAAAATTTTGAACATGCATTTTTCCGTTTTTCAGTCCGATGCATATTTTTCGAGTTATTGGACCGTTTCCAGACTTTTCGGACACCCTGTATATAACCACACAACCACACAAGATTTGCTCGTATTGGAATATATGATTTAGAATAATAAAAATAGTTAAAAATACCCAAGGAGTGCTTATTTAGTTTTAAAATAATTTAAATTAACAATTGCTGAATTCTGGAAAAACATGAGCTCCATTTTTACAGATTTTCTTGTTATAATATAATTTTAGAAATATCTACATAATTTTTTTTTAAAGTTAAACCATTAATATGCAATAAAATGCTTCATTTTACGCTGATTACGTCAGATGTGTTTTTTTTTTTCAGGTAAAGGGTTAATTTTTGGAAAAGTTTTTTTTTTTTTTTTTTTTTTTTTTTTTCAAATTCTCGCTTAATTGGCTGCCATTTTGTAATAAAGAGATAAAAAAGAAAATTACCCAATATTAATATGTTAGTCAAAACAAGCTTTTAAAATATAGCCATGTTTAATTTTTTTAAATTCTTTATTAAACTTTATATAGAGATAATTTCCAAAAACGGTTTTTTTTAGAGGACAGTACAATATATATATATATATATATATTTAGTGTACATTTTTCTTGTAAACAGGTTTTGTTTATCAAAATGTTAGTATCTGCGTTAAATATTATGTAAAGCTATTTTAAAAATTAACCTTTTAATACTTTTTAACTTTGAAATATTCGAACGATTCTCACTGCATTGTACTCGATTACAGCGCCATCTACGATTTTCCGATGAAAATGTTCAGCACGAAAGTGACGTATTTTTCCCCGTAGAATCCGAATCTGCAATAAAACAGGGAGTGGTTTATTATTTAAGATTTCAAAGTTGCCCCCTTTCTCCCCAGGGGGGCATAGTGGCAGGGGAGAGGCAACTCTGATATCCCTAGATAGATTTTTCAAAAATTTTGAACATGCATTTTTCCGTTTTTCAGTCCGATGCATATTTTTCGAGTTATTGGAAGTATTCAATAAAAGTATTCAATTCAAGAAAATTTCAAGAAAAGTATTCAATTCAGCAAGCCAAATGTTCAGTATTCGGCCTAACAGTTAGTATTCGGCCAGCCGAATATTCGGTATTCGGTATTCGCCCAAAATGACTATTCGGTACATCCCTAATTGGAGATATGACTGTAGACAATTTTTCCATAATTACATTAAACTGTGGATGAATTTTCTCTTATGGTGGGTGTCGGGTCGAATACGGATCGATCGGTGAAATATTTTTTATCTGGCACATGCTTCGGGTTCGGACTAACCCGATTTCTCAAAAGGAAAGTACTCAGAATAGATGGGTATTTTTTAATTTATTTTCGTATTTCATTCTGCGGTAGTTTCAAAATGCGAAAAAAAAGAAACCTTTGACCACACTTCCTTGTTCTCTGCTTCAAGAATCTCGGAAATTCCGTTTTGGCATAGAAAACTGCGCTAGCACGACACTTTGCGATGCTCATTAAGGGTTTTAATTACTAATATCTCAGCTAATCAGCAAAAAAAACGAAAAATTGGTGCATCAGCTGCATTCGGACCTGCCTTTCATACCTCTACGTGCGGTAGGTTTCCAAGCCAACATCAACACACACACACACACACACACAAACACACAAATAAATAAATAAATAAACAGACAATTGCTTTCAACAGAATGGTACTTTATTGGCAGATTTTTTTTTTAATATATATATTATGGCATTCACACAAAATATGTTACCTAATTTAACAATTTAAAAAAATAATATTTTTTCCATGTATAAAATATTTTTTTAAATAAAAGGAAAAATTAAACTTTGGAAAACAAAGCATACATAAAGTATAAAAGTCAAATGAAAAAATCAATTTAAACAATATCGGAAATTCTTTATCTTTCAACAACGAGAAACAATCGTTTCACTAGCCCCTCCACCTCGAATTTTAAATAAAACGGTACCGAAAGCGGTAAAAGCAAAATTTCTCGGTACTTACCGGTACTAAAGATGTACAAACAATTGTTGTATGCGAACTTTCTGTTGTCCGTTTTACGAAATTAAGCCTCCTAATTAAGATAAGTGTTAAAACAAAAATAAAGAAAAAGTTAAATCTCCATCTTATAGAACTTACGTCTGGACAATCTTTCTGTGCCGCTCACATCTGGTTAGCTGACAGTAACGAGGCAAATTTATTGCCTGTTAGAAAAGACTTTATTCGTTAGCCATCTGCAGAATATTTGTGTTAAGTATCGTCGGACATTTTAAAAACAGTTTAGCTCAACTTCTTTTTAACGAGACTTTTACTGACTCTTTTTTATAAACACTTGAATTTGACTTTTAATGATGCAAAATGGCCAATTTTAGATAATGGTGTTTATCACGCATATAACCTTTTGAATGTAACCCAGTTTTTGAGAAAAGCACGTGTGTATTTTCTTATATATGTTTTTGCTCACTTCGTGCTTAAACAACCGACTGAGAGGGTGCAGAATGTTCAGTCTTAATTTTATCTTATATTAAATTCTTTCTTTTCCTTTTAAAAAGTGTGAAGATGATTTTCTCTACTTAGTATACCACTACAATACTATGGAATACATAATTTTATAGCAATGATCATCTATCTAGTGAAATCATACAATTTCTTTCAAATGGATACTTCAAACAAAATAATATTCACACAACAACAAACAAAGTTGTTTCAAACGGATTAACTCGGATACATCACTGACGAAGCTACCAAACGGTAAGAACATTCCTTCTTGAAGATGTTGTGAAGAAAAATGATTATTTAGAAATAAAATAAAGGAGGTAATTAACCGAGTATTAAGGCCTTAATACTCGTTAGGTAAATATTGTCTAACAAATTGATTATGAGACTGAGATGTCTCATTAGGTAGATAAAATAAAACATAGATCTTCAAATAATAAAGAAAAATCCGGTAATCCGATAAAAGAAAAAAAATATATATTCAATTAACTTGAAGAACTTAAAAGAAAAGAAAAGAGAGATAATGGCATACGCAAAGGACAGTGCGGCTATAGAAAAACTAAATGCGAACAACTACTCAAATTGGCGATTTAAAGTTGAGATGCTATTGATACGTGAAGAGCTTTTTGAAGTCGTTACCGACGAAGCTCCAAATCCGATAACCGCTGATTGGACGAAGCGGGACCGGAAGGCAAGGGCCTTGATAAATCTTAGTATCGAAGATAGCCAAATAATAAATATAAAGATTCTTAATACAGCTAAAGAAACCTGGACCACTTTGAAAAATATACATGAGCGTTCTAATCTTTCAAGCAAATTGCACCTCCTTCGCAAACTTTATAGCACAATGCTAAATGAAGGAGGGAATTTAATAACACATATTACCAAATTATTGGAACTTGTAGATAAATTGGCCGGAATAGGAGAAGATATCTCAAATTCACATATATCTGCCATTTTATTATGTTCGTTATCCCCGTCATACGATACATTGATTACCGCGATTGAAGCGAGAAATGAAATAGATTTAACGCCTGATTTTATTAAAGGAAAGCCTATAGATGAGTATACTCGCAGAGTCGAGAATTCTAAAAATTCAGGCAACGGGTTTAAAGCCTATAAAACACAGGGTAAATTAGGCTACACAGATCAAAGAAGAAACAATAAATTTTGTTCGTATTGTAAAATGAAAAATCATTCATACAGCGAATGTTGGTTTCAAAAAAGGAAAAATAATCATACAGTACAACATAACAAACCCTTCAAAAATAAAAATCATTCTACTTCTTTGTGTTTTGAAGAAAATGTACCCGACAAAATCGCGGAACGGCGTGATACAAAACAAACTGAAAATAAAAACGTAGCGTTATTGACTGAACAATCAGAAAACAAACAAACATTTGTTATTGATAGTGGAAGTTCAAGTCATATTGCTAACTCTAAAGAAATGTTCTTGAAAATAACCAGCAACGATGAGACAAATGTGACTGTTGCAAATGGTAATAAATTAATTTCATACGGGTCAGGTGAAATAGTAGTAAACACTGGAAAACAAGACAGGCAAATTACACTTCGTGACGTATTGTATGTACCCGATATCGAAACAAACTTGCTATCAGTTTGCAGGGCTACTAAAAACGGATGTCAAGTAAAGTTCGATAAAGATACGTGTGACATCATACATAATGGAGAAATAATTCTACAAGGTAGATTGAAGAATAACTTATATGAAGTGCATGTAAATAATAATAAACCAGGGGATAATAATTACGCGAACATTACGCACAATTGTACAAATACAAGATGTATAGACTTATGGCATAGGCGACTTGGACATAGAAGTTACGATGCAATTAAAACCATTGTACAAAAACAACTTGTAAATGGTATAACCCTAAATTTCTGCAAACACAACACCTATTGTGAGGTATGCATTAAATCCAAAACAAACCATACCCCATTTCCAAAATCGGTCGCATATAGAGCCACAAAAAGGTTAGAGTTAGTGCACAGTGATGTGTGTGGTCCGATAAATACTCCTACCATAGGGGGGAAACGCTATTTCATCACTTTCATAGATGATGACTCCAGATTTTGTGTCATCTATCTAATGACGAAAAAAGTGAAGCGTATGAAAAGTTAAGGGAATACATTTCGACCGTGAAAAATAAATTTGGAAAATTTCCAACCACCATCAGATCCGACAATGGCGGAGAATATGTTAACGATGAATTAGAAGAATACCTCAAGCATAACGGTATTGAGCATCAGCACACAGTACCGTACTGCCCGAGCCAGAACGGGATCGCTGAGCGTAAATATAGATCACTTTTAGACATGACCAGAAGCATATTAAGTGAGGCTAACCTCCCACATAGACTCTGGGGAGAAGCCATATGTACAGCCAATCATTTGCAGAATCGCTTACCATCGAAATCCATTAGTTCTACCCCCTACGAACTATGGTTAAACAGAAAACCAAATATAAAATATTTGAAAGTATTTAGGTGTACCGCATACGCATATATTTATAAATCTAAACGCGGCAAATTAGACGACAGAGCTGAGAAAGGCACGTTCGTGGGATATGACAACCGGTGTAAAGCGTACAGAATATTTACAGGAGACGGAAGAATAATTTTAGCCAGAACCGTCAAATTCGCTGAAAATAACATGTGTAATTCAAATGTTGAGAAAAATGTTGACACAATTGAGCTGATGTCAGAAACAAACAAACAAGCGCAACAGAATGACACTAGTATAGTAGAATTTGATCTAACACCAAACCAAACTGCTCCAGATACACCATCCGCCTCTCAACAAACACAACAAACGAGAAGATCTGAAAGACACAATAGAGGTGTGCCACCGGACAGGTTTGCATATGCAGTCCGGCACGATCCGGTATATGAACCAAAAGGTTGGCAAGATATGCTAAACATTGATAATCCGCAAGAAAAAAATAACAGGATTGACGCGACACGAGGCGAAATAAATTCACTTATGGAAAATGAAACTTGGATTTTGGTGAAACCACCACAGGGAGCCAAAGTAATTGGATCCAGATGGACCTACAAGGCTAAATATGATGAAAATTAACAAATAAAGCGTTATAAAGCCAGATTGGTGGCTCAAGGCTTCAAGCAAAAATATGGGATAGACTACGATGAGACATATGCTCCCGTAGTATCACACACCACCTAAAGATGTTTCTTAACTGTCGCAACTTACAAAAATCTTAATGTTAGGCAAATAGATATAAAAACTGCTTTCTTACATGGAAAAATTGATGAAGAAGTGTACATGGCACAACCCGAAGGGTATGTGAACGCAAACGAACCAGAAAAGGTCTGTAAACTTCGTAAGGCCATATACGGGCTGAAGCAAGCAGCCCGGGCCTCGTATACAAAAATTACTGAATCGCTTAAAGAGTTAAATTTTATACAGAGTAAAGCAGACACCTGTCTATTTTCTAGAGGACAAGGGGAAGATACAGTGTATATAGTTGTGTATGTCGATGACATTCTTGTTGCAGGAAGCATCCATTTAATTGAAGATGTCATAAATAAATTAAAAACACAATATACACTCGAAGATTTAGGGGAAATCAGCAATTATCTTGGGATAAAAATTCAGAAAACACACAATGGCTTTAAATTAAATCAAACAGCGAAAATAATGGAAATTGTTAAGAAATTTAATCTCGAAGAATCAAAGCCTTACGGGACACCAATGGAAACGAATTTCCTAAGATCAGAAAAGGAAGAAAATCCAATGCCCAATAACACAAAATATAGACAAGCGATCGGTGCGTTATTATATATCGCGACAATTACAAGACCAGACATATTATTGGCAGTGAACATTTTGAGTCGAAAATGTGAAAATCCGTCCGAAGAAGATTGGAAAGGTGTTAAACGGCTTATTCGTTACCTAAATCACAGTAAAGATCTAAATTTGGTAATCAGCAACGAACATCCACCAGTGTTAGAAGTGTACACCGATGCTGATTTGGCCGGTGATACACAAACCAGAAGATCTACTACTGGAAATTTATACCTATTAGGGAAGAATCCAATACATTGGATAACAAAGCGCCAGTCGTGTATTGCTCAATCATCAGCAGAAGCTGAATTTGTAGCAGCTGCAACAGCCGTTCAAGAACTTACATGGTTATTAAGATTGTTAGAAGACTTAAATTTAACCCAATCTCTTCCAATTACTGTCTATGAAGACAACATTTCATGCATTGATTGAATCAGACAAATATACCAACAAAACAAAGCATATTGATTTGAAATACCACTCAATGAAACATATGAAGGAAAATGGAACAATAGAAATGTGTTACTGCCCAAGCAAATCTATGATTGCAGACGTGTTTACCAAACCGGAACCCAAACCTGTATTTCAAAAAAACAGGGACAAACTGAATCTGCTAAGTGATCTTCATTAGTGGCTTAAGGGGGCTTTGTTGCCCGTTTTACGAAATTAAGCCTCCTAATTAAGATAAGTGTTAAAACAAAAATAAAGAAAAAGCTAAATCTCCATCTTATAGAACTTACGTCTGGACAAGCTTTCTGTGCTGCTCACATCTGGTTAGCTGACAGTAACGAGGCAAATTTATTGCCTGTTAGAAAAGACTTTATTCGTTAGCCATCTGCAGAATATTTGTGTTAAGTATCGTCGGACATTTTAAAAACAGTTTAACTCAACTTCTTTTTAACGAGACTTTTACTGACTCTTTTTTATAAACACTTGAATTTGACTTTTAATGATGCAAAATTGCCAATTTTAGATAATGATGTTTATCACGCATTTCCGTTTGAATGTAACCCAGTTTTTGAGAAAAGCACGTGTGTATTTTCTTATATATGTTTTTGCTCACTTCGTGCTTAAACACCCGACTGAGAGGGTGCAGAATGTTCAGTCTTAATTTTATCTTATATTAAATTCTTTCTTTTCCTTTCAAAAAGTGTGAAGATGATTTTCTCTACTTAGTATACCACTACAATACTATGGAATACATAATTTTATAGCAATGATCATCTATCTAGTGAAATCATATAATTTCTTTCAAATGGATACTTCAAACAAAATAATATTCACACAACAACAAACAAAGTTGTTTCAAACGGATTAACTCGGATACATCACTGACGAAGCTACCAATCGGTAAGAACATTCCTTTTTACTTCTATAAGATGTTGTGAAGAAAAATGATTAAGTATTTAGAAATAAAATAAAGGAGGTAATTAACCGTTCTCACGCCTTAATACTCGTTAGGTAAATATTGTCTAACATTTTCCAGGTGCGATGGTGAAGGGGAAAGTGAAATGGTCCTGCCACCTAAAACTAGTCGGATGTGCCAATCCCAAAACTTTCTTCTATCTCACACAGGTTTTAAATACACTAAAAAGAATCAGCAACCAATTTATATGAAGGTCTAACTGAATCTAAACTTTTATTAAATTCCATGCATTAGTTCTTGACATATGACTATTGCTAAAATCGTGTAAATCCTGCAAAATGCAGGATAGCAACGCCTAATGTTGGGATCTTTAGACCAAAACCTAATCAACAACAACTTATGACAACGTCTAACTGAATCTGAAGTTTGATGAAAATCCTTGCATTAGTTCTTGAGATATAGTTATCGTGATGATAGTGAAAAAAGTAGCACAGTAGCGCCACCTGTTGGGCTATTTACACCAAAATATAATCAGCAACTATTTATGTAAAGGTCTAACAGAATCTGAAGTTTGATGAAATTCCGTCCATTAGTTCTTGAGATATAGCTATCGTAAAAATAATGAAAAAGTGGAATAACAGCGCCACCTGTTGGGATATCTAAACCAAAATGTAATCAGCATCTAGTTATGTCAAGGGCTAACTGAATCTGAAGTTTGATAAAAATAACTGCATTAGTTCTTGAGATAGCTCTATTGCGGAAATCACAAAAAATGCAGCATAATAGCGCCACATGTCGGGCGATTTTCACCAAAAACTAATCAGCACCAAATTATATTAGAGGCTAACTGAATATAAAGATGTATTAATTTTCGCGCATAAGTTCTTGAGATAGAGCGCCCACAAAATTAAACCATTAATATGTAATGAAATGCTTCATTTTCCGCTGATTACGTCAGGTGTTTTTTTTTTCCAGGTAACGGGTTAATTTTTGGAAAAGTGTTTTTTTTTTTTTTAAATTCCCGCGTAATTGGCTGCCATTTTGTAATAAAGTGATAAAATGAAAAATACCCAACATGAAAATGTTAGTCAAAACAAGCTGTTAAAATATAGCTATGTTTAATTTTTTTAAATTCTTTATTAGACTTTATATAGAGAAAATTTCCAAAAATGGTTTTTTTTAGAGGACAGGTACAATATATATATATATATATATATATTTAGTGTATACTTTTCTTGTACACAGGTTTTGTTTATCAAAATGTTAGTATCTGCGTTAAATATTATGTAAAGTTATTTTAAAATTTAATTTTTTATACTTTATAACTTTGAAATATAAAAGTATTCAATTCAGCAAGCCAAATATTCAGTATTCGGCCAGCCGAATATTCGGTATTCGGTATTCGCCCAAAATGACTATTTGGTGCATCTCTAATTGGAGATACGGTTGTAGACATTTTTTCCATCTATACTATTAAAAACCGTTCGCGTATCTATGTAACCTCAAAAACTCGAAAACCACAGAGCGCAGGGCTAGGAAATTTTGCACACGGATAGCTGGTAGGGGGCCCATGAACGATCGGGGCAAAAAATTCGAAAATTTTAAATAGATTTTTCATAGATTAAATATTAATTAATATCTATCCACAAAGAGATCTCATCAAAAATACGCTTTTTCACAGAGTAATCTTCGGTTGCTTGGTTGTATAAAATCTCCACAGAAGTAATTAAATAAATCAAGGTAGGGATGATTGCAATTCCCAGTCGAGTGTTTAAAATCGATGGATCAGAGATTATATGAGATGTAGACAATCAACTTAATTATTGACCGTTGCTAAATGCTAAAAACTTAATTTTAAAAGATTTTATCGACTTAATGAATGATAATTAGCTGGGTTTAAGGATTTTTTTACATGACATATATTAGTATGATAGAGATTATTAATACAGAAAACTTTATTTAACAGATTATTTGTTAAATTTGCGGGGTGTGGGGAGGGGTGGGGGTTAACGGCTTTTTATTAAATATCACATATATTTTACTTGATGCGCGCCACCTGGCGGCGGCTTTTTCATTAATTGACCATGCTTATTAATAAATCCAAATCTACTGCTCTGATTTCAACTGAACTAATAACCATTTAACAAATTTAACTTTCTTTTTAATTCACCCGTAACGTTTAATCGCTGTTTTATATAGATTATACCGCTATTTTAGAATAACAATTTTCGTAAAAATTAAATTTATGTTCCTAATAAAAGTACAGAGCCAGTATTCAGTTATTCATACCAACAGTAAAAGTTAGTGATTTGTTGTTGAGCACTTGACCGCGCGCCTTCTCGCGGCCCCTCCCTCAAGGTTTTTTCTCTGACTGTGCTTTATTTCCAGAACTCAGGTAATTGTGTTCAGAACTTCTCCAAACCAGTTCCATTTTGCTAAATTATCATAAAAATCAGCATTCATAGCTTCAGGGTGTACTTCTAGAAAACAGTTACCAGTATTTCCGAATAATAGTCTAAGCCAAATTTCAAATTAAGTTCCTAGCATAACCAAATGAATCAATCTTTAAAGATGCATATAGTGGCTCTTTTAATTTATCATTTGCTGAAAGGCATTTGCTGAACATCCGCTCCCCCCGGCCCTCCCTCAAGGCTTTTTGTCTAATTGTACCCTGTTTCCTTATCTCAGCAACTAACTTTCCGATTTCAGTGCAACTGATTCTAAACAGCATATTTAACTTAATAATCAACGTCTATATCATTAAAATAAATTTGTGAGTAGCGGGTACCCCTATTTCCGAATAACAGTCTAAGACAAATTTCTAATTAAGTTCCTAGCTCAACCAAACGAACGAATTTTTAAAGATGCATAGTGGTCCTCCTAATTAGTAATTTACTGAAGTGAACTTAAACATTTGCTCCTCCCCGGCAACTCCTTCAAGTTTTTTTTTTTTCTCTAACTATGCCCCGTTTCCATAACTCAGCAACTATCTTTCCGATTTCAACCCAACTGATTACAAACATTATAATTAACTTAATAGTCACCATCTATAACATTAAAGTAAATTTATGAGTAGTAGTTACCACTATTTCCGAATTATAGTTTAAGCCAAATTTGTATTTAAGTTCATAGCTTAACAAAACGAACACATTTTTAAAGATGCATAGTGGTCCTCCTAATTAGTCATTTTCTGAAGGACACTTGAACATCTCATCCTTCTGGCGCCCCCCTCACGGTTATTTTCTCCAACTGGGCCTAATTTCAATAACTCGGCTAATAATGTTCCCATCTTCTCCAAACCGCTTTTGTAGCCCGTCTACTATTACGATGCCTTAAGCAACGGGAACCTGTGTCAGATGTTCGTTCGTAAAGAGGTTTGTTTAGAACAGAATGCTCCCCTGGTGGTAGAAGGTGGAAATAAAAGATTTTCCGGAGCGTACGAGCATGCCCGGTACACGGTGCCAAAGCCATCGGAGATCCGGGACAGTGTTTCAGGTCCGGGCAACGCCGGGTTATTACACGGGTCCGGGCAACGCCGAGCGAGTCAGCTAGAATAATATACCCTATTAAAATCCATGCGCGTATCTATCTATGTAACCTCAAAAACTCGGAAACCGTAGGGCGCGGGGCTACGAAATTTGGCAAACGGGTTGATGGTAGGGAGCCCATGAACGATTGGGGCAAAAAAATCGAAAAATTTAAATAGTTTTTAATGTTTTGCCTTTTTTATGTCAACCCGTAATCGTGTGAGTTCTAAACAGTTCTAAATGTTTACTGCAATGTGAGGTATACATATTACGGACGCCACGCTGGAATAGTAAGAAGCTGTAGCGGGTATTACGATAACTCTTTTACCTCGCATGCAAATAATTAGAGATTATTTAATTGCGCTTCATTAATTGATTTTTTTAAATAAAGAAAAACATTTTATTTCAAACATCAAAAAATTTTTTATTCTATTTATTCCCTTATTCCAAATATATCGTTTTATCGTCTGCTGCCATAGCAACATAAATTAGCAAGTTTCATTAAAAAAATGCACAGTAGTAATTTTTTTTTCTAAATCGTATAGTTATTGAACAATTCAACACTTTAACAGGGGAATTATATTCATTTTATTCACTTTTTAGAATCAAATTCATGAACTCCAGTGCGTAGAACGGGTTAAACAGCTAGTAATTACATTAAACTGTTGATGAATTTTCTCTTATGGTGGGTGTCGGGTCCAATGCGGATCGATCGGTGAAATATTTTTTATCTGGCACATGCAGGTCGGGTTAGGACTGACCCGATTTCTCAAAAAGAAAGTGCATAGAAAAATTTGTATTTTTTAATTTTTTTCGTATTTTAATCTGCGGTAGTTTCAAAATGCGGGAAAATAAATTAACGTATGTCCACACTTCCTTGTTCTCTGCTTCAAGAAGCTCGAAATTTTCGTTTTGGCATAGAAAACTGCGCCAGCCCGGCATTTTGCGATGCTCATTATGGTTTTTAATTAATATCTCGGCTAATCAGCAAAAAAAATGTAACATTTGTGCATCAGGTGCATTCGGACCTGCCTTTCATACTTCTGCGTGCGGTAGGTTTCCAAGCCACAATCAACATACATACACACACACACACACAAACGCACAAATAAATAAATAAATAAACAGATAATTGCGTTCAACAGAATGGTACTTTATTGGAAGATTTTTTTAAAAATAGTATATATTATGGCATTCACACAAAATATGTTACCTAATTTAACAATTTTAAAAAAATAATGTTTCATCCATGCATAAAATAATTTAAAAAAATAAATAAAAGGAAAAATTAAACTCTGGAAAACAAAGCATACATAAAGTCTAAAAATCAAATGAAAAAATCAATTTAAACAATATCGGAAATTCTTTATCTTGCAACAACGAGAAACTATCGTTTCACTAGCCCCTCCACCTCGAATTTTAAATAAAACGGTACCGAAAGCGGTAAAAACAAAATTTCTCGGTACTTACCGGTACTAATGATGTACAAACAATTGTTGTATGCGAACTTTCCAGGTGCGCGGGTGGAGGATAAAGTGAAATGGTCCTGCCACCTAAAACTGGTCGGATGCGCCAATCCCAAAACTTTCTTCTATCTCACACAGGTTTCACATACACTAAAAAGAATCAGCAACCAATTTATAAGAAGGTCTAACTGAATCTAAACTT
This sequence comes from Maratus michaelseni, assembly GCA_963931845.1. Classification (NCBI taxonomy): domain Eukaryota; kingdom Metazoa; phylum Arthropoda; class Arachnida; order Araneae; family Salticidae; genus Maratus; species Maratus michaelseni. Next base: position 219,281,786 of record OZ007596.1, read on the forward strand.
TTATTAAATTCCATGCATATTAGTTCTTGACATATGACTATTGCTAAAATCGTGTAAATCCTGCAAAATGCAGGATAGCAATGCCACCTGTTGGGAGCTTTAGACCAAAACCTAATCAACCATAACTTATGACAACGTCTTACTGAATCTGCAGTTTGATGAAAATCCATGCATTAGTTCTTGAGATATAGTTATGTGAAATGTGATGATAGTGAAATAATGATGATAGTGAAAACGCGTTGATAATGAAAAAAGTAGCATAGCAGCGCCACCTGTTGGGCTATTTACACCAAAATATAATCAGCATCTATTTATGTCAAGGTCTAACAGAATCTGAAGTTTAATGAAATTCTGTGCATTAGTTCTTGAGATATAGCTATCGCAAAAATAATGAAAAAAGTGGTATAACAGCGCCACCTGTTGGAATATCTCAAACAAAATGTAATCATCATCTATTTATGTCAAGGTCTAACAGAATCTGAAGTTTGATGAAATTCCGTACATTACTTCTTGAGATATACCTATCGTAAAAATAATGAAAAAGTGGAATAACAGCTCCATCTGTTGGGATATCTACACCAAAATGTAATCAGCATCTAGTTATGTCAAGGGCTAACTGAATCTGATGATTGATAAAAATAACTGCATTAGTTCTTGAGATAGCGCTATTGCGGAAATTGCAAAAAATGCAGCATAGTAGCGCCACCTGTCGGGCGATTTTCACCAAAAACTAATCAGCACCAATTTATATTAGAGACTAACTGAATATAAAGATTTATTAATTTTCGCGCATTAGTTCTTGAGATAGTGTGCCCACAAAATTTTTGTCACATACAGACAGACAGACAGACAGAGTCACAGACAGACATTTTCTAAAAACAGTCAAATCGTGTTCAGGATCTTCTAAAACGTATATATCCATCGAAAACCTGAAGTCGAAAATTTTCATGAATCCAATACTTTCTTTTTGTGAAGATAGAAGAAAGTAAAAATGAATATCTTGGTATCGGAAATGATACAATCGAAAATCTTTATGTACATTCAGTTACTAACGAAATACAAACTCTTGGTGTATACGAAATTTCCAGGTCCGGGGGTTGAGGGGTCAGTGCAAAGGACTCTAAATTGTATCATTTTAAATATCTCCGTACCGGAACCGGTGCAAACGAAAATCTCTCGGTACATAAAGGTACTAACGAAACACAAACGTTTGGTTAATGCGAGATTTCCAGGTTCGGGGATGGAGGGGCCAGTGAAATGATCCCACAAACAAAAAATTTGAATAAATCGGTACCGGAGCCGGTGCAAATGAGAATTTCTCGGTACGTACCGGTACTCACGTAGTACAAACGACTGACAAATTTTCGTCAAAATCGGTAACACTCCTTTTTTTTTACTATGGGAAATCCCCGTTTCATTGGCACTCCACCTTGAATTTAGAATAACTGGTTACCTGAGCCGGTACAAACGAAAATCTCTCTGTATTTACTGGTACTAACGTAGTACAAACGATTAGTGCATGTGAAATTTTTAGGTCCGGTGGTTGAGGGGAAAGTGAAATGGTCCCTCTACATAAAGTTTTGAATATATCGGTACCGGAGCCAGTACAAATGAAAATCTCTCGGAACTTACCGTTACTAACGTAGTACAAATGATTGGTGCATGTGAAATTTCTAGGTCCAGTGGTTGAGGGGAAAGTGAAATGGTCCCTCTACATAAAGTTTTTAATATATCGGTATCGGAGCCAGTACAAACCAAAATCTCTGGGTACTTACCGTTACTAACGTAGTACAAACGATTGGTGCATGTGAAATTTCTAGGTCCGGTGGTTGAGGGGAAAGTGAAATGGTCCCTCAAACTAAAAATTTGAATAACTCGGTACCGAAGCCGGTACAAACGAAAATCTCTCGGTACTTACCGGTACTAACGAAGTACAAATGATTTGTGAATGCGAAATTGCCAGGTCCAGGGGTGGAGGGGCCAGTGAAATGGTCCCTCAAAGTAAAAATTTGTATAACTCGGTACCGGAGCCGGTACAAACGAAAATCTCTCGGTACTTACCGGTACTAACGAAGTACAAACGATTTGTGAATGCGAAATTGCCAGGTCCGGGGATGGAGGAGCCAGTGAAATGGACTAAAATTTTGAATAAGTCGATACCGAAGCCGGTACAAACGAAAATCTCTCGGGACTTACCGGTACTAACGAAGTACAAATGATTTTTGAATGCGAAATTGCCAGGTCCGGGGGTGGAGGGGCCAGTGAAATGGTCCCTCAAACTAAAAATTTGTATAAATCGGTACCACAAACGATAATCTCTCGGTACTTACCGGTACTAACGTAGTACAAACGACTGACAAATTTTCGTCAAACTCGGAAACACTTCATTTATTTACTATAGTAAATCCCCGTTTTACTGGCCCCTCCACCTTGAATTTAGAATAATTCGGTACCTGATCGGGTACAAATGAAAATCTCTCGGTACTTACCGGTACTAACGTAGTACAAACGTCATAATGAACATGGGAAAGTATATTCAACTGGGTAAATTATATTCAATGGTTGGAGTATCACAGTTGAGATTTTTTCCAACAGAGTGAAAATATGCCGGGACCAGGACTCGAACCCGGGTACTTTGGTTTGGTGTACCAATTCAAACAACAATTCAAACGACATAAACCGCGCAAAAATCCGATAATTACACATCGCTCTAGCCCTGTCAACAGTTTTTGTCTCTATGTTAAGTATAGGAATCAATAACTTTAAAACTTATATAAATCAAAATCTAATTAATATTTTTACATGAAACTTATAAAGGTTTAAACTACTCATAAAAACAATTCAAATGACGTAAACCGCGTACAAATTCGATAATTACACCTTGCTGTAGCCTTGTCAACAGTGTTTTGTCTAAACAAGAATTAAAAAGGGCAAAAAACACCACTTTTAAAATCGCATTTACTGAAAACCTCGTCGGGTTTTGCTTTACTTTTGATTTCTTAGTCACTAGGCACGCCCCATTCCATAGAATCATGAATTTTGTTTCTATCATAAATAGAACGCGAGATATAGATGTATCAAACGCGAGATATAGATGTATCAATGCGGCCGTGTCGGCCCGTCCGCAATATATAAACTAGAAAGAGTGCTAAAAAAATCTTGTAAAATCGTTTGGCATCCATTGGCGGAAATTCTTTTCATTTACGGTTCAATGCATTGCTGTTTCTTTTACATGGCGATAACCCGTCCGCAAAATATAAACTATACAGAGTGCTAAAAATTTGTTGTAAAATCGTTTGGCATTCATTGGTGGAAATTCCTTTCATTTACAGTTCAATGCATTGCTGTTTCTTTTGCTTGGCGAGAAACTCTGTCGAGTTTCTATGATTATGCTTTCTACGACGAAAAAGGACAAAATCTTTCTCCTCTCCCCCATCCCCTCCCCTCGTAATTAGGTGATTGACTACTTATTCATCATTACTACAAAATACTAAATAGGACAGAGATTTTTTAAAGTTAAGTTTAAAAAGAGACTGTTTGGACCTGTTCGGAGTGAATAACGAGAAGCAGGAATGTCGGTTGAAAGGAAATAGTAATTTCGGTGATTATTTATTCTTTGTTACTACAAAGTAACAATTAGAACAGAAAATGTTATATAATTTAAATATTTTAAACTTTGTATGCGGTAGAATGTAAAGGGGTAGTGGACATTTTTTCAAGAGGAGGAGATGAAATTTTGAAGGAAATTTTTAAACAGAAATCTGCCAAAACACAGAAGATCCTCTCCTTGAAAGTAAAAAAAAATGAATTAGACAAAACCAAGGAATACTTAGAAAAAAAAACTATCCGCTTCGACAAAAATACTTGCTTTAACGCCTACTACAAGTTGATAGAAATTGATAAATTTCATGGGGTTTCACCCCACCATTTGTATCAGTCTGGTATTAAAAATGGGAAACGCATTTTAAGTACCAGAAAATGCTTTTTTAGTACCAAAAATTCATAAAATTCAATTACCATATCTCGGTACGTTTTGGTTGTAGAAGAGGGGGATTTTTACTGTTTAACTCTCTAGTGTATGGAGAAAGGTTTTCTAAATACAACTTAAAGAACCTGGAAAAAGTATGATCATTTTAATTTTATAACTTGAAAAGAAGACTATTTTGACGAAAAGAGATTTTCAGATGATGAAGGACAACATCTGAAATATTTCTGCAACTGGAACTGTACCTCTAAATTTAGTTACTTCAGAATTAGATATTGGTCAATTATAAGAGGGGACATCTTGTATGTAACCTAAAAAAAAATACTTTGCAATATGTAAGGACAATAGATATTATGTAAAATGGGGTCAAAATAAAAACGATTTGAAAAACTGAAGTTGAGACCTCTGATTTGCATATTTACTATTAAAATTGTGTAATGCAATCATCTGAACTTTTAAATTTGTTTTCATTATTGTTTAAATTTATTTCTAGAACTGTTTGAACGTAAAATTCAACATCGGAGGCACACTTTTATGGAAGCTCACTACAGCATCAGAAAGCATCAGAAATTTACAATGCCCCCACTACAGAAGAATAGAAGAAGGTAATATTTTTTATTCTTAATTTTTTTTTCAAAGAATATATTTTGAAACTTCAAATGTTTATTCTGGTTGATGAAAGTTAGGGCTAGACTAAAACAATGTATATATATATATATTGGAATTCAGTGATATTTTATCATTTTTAATGCAACACTGGTCGGTATCAAAATCCTCCATGTGAAAATAATGATTGTTTCTGATAGATTTTAAGACACAATGTTCAAATATAGCAATCAAATTGTTCCATCCCGTACGAATTTTTTAGTGGGGGTTCGTCTTTAAAATTAAAACACTTTTCCCTTGATAAAACATTAGTGCTAAACAGACGCTATTTTTTTACTTTACTGCACCTTGTTTTTCCATCATCCTTTAAAAATTATTTCCACAGACTTCCACGATTCAACGATCTGATTCTGCGTAAATTTACTGTCAAATCACAATCTACATTTTATTCACTGAGGGACTTTTCTTAGCTTCACTGTTGAGAAAACACGCAGAGTCTGTTGTTTAATTTAATAGCTAACAAAACTAGTCGTTGGAGGTTAATACTTACCCATCATGGATATGCATAATATAAAATATGAAAATAAAACATATGAACTCTTTAGAAAATGCATTGGAATTCGAATAAAATCGTAGCTTGATGACGTCATAAACTTTAAATGTTCTATTACAGAATTCCGTAAAAGATACATCCTTATAACTCCAAAAATGTTAATCCTATTAACTAACGGTTTACTGCGTCGGATTAAGCGTCTCATTTCCAATTAAAATATATCTTTGAATTGAAATTTTGATGAAATACACGGTCATGAAAAATCGAAGAGTGTGGAAAATAGGATTAATAATATCTGGACAACTAATTATCCGATCGACTTCATTCTTTATGCAAAATGTGTGTTTTTTTTATTGTCTTTTCTATTCACCCCTTAAAATAAACAATTTCGAAAATTTTCATATACCTTTTATCAGAAGTTAAGAATATTTCGAGAGTAAGAAAAAAATAGTTCCGTATAATCGAGGTTATTGAAATTCAATAAGCTTCTTCCCATTATTACATACTAAGTACATACCAAATTTCAAGTCTCTATCTCAATTTGTTTGGGAGACAGAGCGTACAGACACACAGACAGACGGACGGCAAAATTATTTTTCTAAAAATATGTTTTTCGGAATATCCAGTGTCTGAAACGTGTAAATCCGTCAAAAAAAAAATTCGATTTTCAAAACGATTACAAGAATTATTACAAGACCCTATACTAGGTATGATGGGTAAGTAATAACTAATTAGCATTACTAATTGAGTTATAACATTCATAAAATTTTATTGTTTTTTATGTGAATGGGACAATGGAGCAAGAGACAAAAATGAAAGTATGGCCACTTCCGCTCGTCTGCGTGAAAATACGACCACTGCAAGAATAATACACTCCTGTCGCGAAAAATGCTGCACAACTGGTATTAATTGACAAGACAAAAATATATTTACCTACTCTCCATATGAATCGTTGACTTATAAAACACTTTGTTAAAGCGATGAATAACGATGGTGAAGAATTTGAATATTTGATACACAAATTTCCACGCATGCGTGTGGCCAAAATAAAAGAAAGTATTTTTGCTTGGACCTCAAATAGAACATTTCAAGATCCTACATCAAAAAATAAGCTGAATGTTGTCGAGAAAGTAGTTCGAAAACACTTTTGAAAAAGTTTGTAAAAATTGTTTGGCAAACTAAAAGACTCAAAATTATAAAGGAACTGTGGAGAGTAAACTTTCCACATTTAAGTCACCGGAATGTACTCTCTTAAAACGAAAGAGCCAAAATAACTCAAGTTGAGCCGAAATCCACTCATCTCATGATTTGAAAGTCAGCTTCTCATGAAGAGTTGAAACAACTCGAGTGAACGAGTTGTTTTTAAGCAACTCATGATTGAGTTATCTCTATTTTACTCATACTTGAGTGAAATCAAATCAATGAAGGTTAAATCCAGTAGCACTTGAGTGATTTATAACTAACTCATACTTGAAGAGGGGAAGGAGAATTAAAATTCATGGTAAAATGTAATAATTCATTGTAAAATAATAAATTTCATGAACAGGTAGATTATTATTTTAGAAAAAAAAAAGTAATTTGCATATTGAATGTATACATATTTATGTTTACATATATGTATATATTCAACAATTAAGTGAAAAGTATCTTTTTTTTTGTTGTTGTTGTTGTTTCTGAGCTGCTTGAAATATATACCCCCCCCCCCCTCCCGACCCAAAAAGAGAATTTTAAAAGGAATATTTGAAAAGATAAGAATTTCTGCTGATTTAAATATTTTAATCTTTTTTTTTTTATTTTGTTATAATGATTATGTTTTCTATGCAATATTATTCGATACATTCCATGATATTTTTCAGTTTATATCAATATTATCATTAAATATGTTTTAATCCTAATACTATTTAGGAATATTCACACCGTGAATATCCGGGAATGTAGATATTTACCTTATTTTTAACAACATACGATAAAAAATATGGGATTTATACAGTTTCATAAATCAAGTATATTTTAAAATATTAGAATTCAGACTGAGAATAAAATAAGAAATATAATTTGTTTACTTTAAAACAATATTTTTAAAGTCAGACAAGTCAATTTTCAATTTATAGTATTATAAAAGTTAGAGTTCTGAAACATCGCTAAAAATATATATTATCAGGGCTCGATCCAGACAAAATTTTGGGCCTATTTAGGGGACCTTCACAAAAATCAATTTAATAAAATGGTTCCCTTCACAAAAATCAATTTGATAAAATGGAACCCTTCACAAAATTCCTTTCACTAAAATTGATCCTTTCACAAAATTCTATTCCATAAAAACTTATTATTTATTATTTTATGATGTTTTAAAATGTGTAATTTGTAAACAAACAAGTTCAAAAAAGAGAAAAACTTCAGCAAAAGGATTTTAAAAACTTTTTGTTTATAAATGCTTGGTTCGAATTTGATTAGCTGGATTTCAACTTTCGTTACAAAATGTTATTTTTCACAAAAATATAATAAATTTCACAAAAATAACCTTTACTTTTCACAAAATGGGCCCCAAGATAAAAAACTTGCATCGACCCCTGACTATATAAACAAACGTACCGCCAAGATATTTTCTTTAAAAGTTTAAATTGCTACTAAATGCTATTTATATAAATCATATTTATTGAAACAACATTAAAAAAAACATAAAGAAGAGGCAAAGGATTTATTTCATTATATTTTAGAGTATTTTTTAATATTTATCCTTCCAACTTAAAAGATCTCTAAATGTTCGCTCGTATAAATAGTCCTAAATGTTAGGGTTAAGACATATTTAATAAAAATATTGATATAAACTGAAAAATATCACGCCATATATAAAATAACAATTAATATAAAACAGAATCATTATAAAAAACATAATTAGAGTATTTAAATCAGCAGAAATTCTTACCTTTTCAAGTATTCTTTCTTTAAAATTTTAACAAAGTGGTGTTAGCCGCGTACTACACACCACACGTCTGTCGTCTGCTCAGCGGATATGGGGACAGTGAGGTCACGTCAACTGCGTCAGTTTACTGGATTTCCGCTCGCCAATGAGTGCTTTTTTATCGAGATGAGTTGTTTAGTATTCGCCCTTCTGGAGTGCATTAGGAAAATAAAAATTCAAATCATGATGAGTGAAACATTTAAAAATCAACTCATTCACGATCCAATAAATTAGAGCTCTTTTCTGAGAAGCAAAATTCACTCTTTCGTTTTAAGAGAGTAATATGTCTCTAAATATGCACTTCTTACATTCGCAATTGCACATTTTTCCGGATAATATGGGAGCTTTTCTGATGAACATGGGGTAAGGTTCCACAAGAAAGTAGCTGAAATGGAAAAGAGATACAGCTGCACATGGAAACTAGTCGTTGGTGGCACCGTAATACTTACCCATCATGGATATGCATAATACAAAATATGAAAATAAAACATACGAAAACTATTTATAAAATGCGTTGCAATTCGAATAAAATCGTGGCTTCATGACGTCATAAACTTTAAATTATACTCTGTTACTGAATTGCGTAAAAGAAACATCCTTATAACACCAACATTTATAATCATATTAACAAACGATTTACTGCGTCGGATTAAGCGTCTCGTTTCTAATTAAAATATATCTTTAAATTGAAATTTGAGTGAAATGCAGGGTCCTGAAAAATCGAAGAGTGTGGTAAAGAGAATTACAAATATCTCGGCAACTCATTATCTGATCGACTTCATTCTTTTTGCAAAATTTATGTTTTTTATTGTGTTTTATATTCACTACTTAAAATAAAAAATTTCGAAATTTTTCATATACCTTTTATTAGAACGAATGATTCGAACGTCCGAAAAAAACAGTTCCGGATAATCGAGGTTACTGAAATTCAACAAGTTTCATCCGATTATTACATACTAAGTACATATCAAATTTCAAGTCTCTATCTCAATTCGTTCGGGAGATAGAGCGTTTATAGACACACACACAGACATACACAAACACAGACACACACACACACACAGACGGACGGCAATTTTTTTTTTTTTTGTAAAAAAATGTTTTTTGGAATCTCCAGTCTCTGAAACGTGTAAATCCATCAAAAATTTTTTTTCGATTTTCAAAACGATTACAAAACCCTATACTACGTATGATGGGTAATTAATAAAATATGTTAGCAAATAACTCATGGAAATTTATACCGGAGACAAACACACACACAAAAAAAATACAAGAGAAAAATTTCAGCGAAATTACTTTTCCAAGTTATACTTTACTCATTTCTGATCTAAGGTAATGAAAAGAAATTATTTTGCTGTTTTATTTTTTACACGCACTTTTTGTTGCTTTGTAGCATGGTCGATGAATGTATTAATTTTTTATTTGACACTGTAATTTTAAAACTGTATCTCTTAAAAACGGTAAGTGATGGAGGAGTTTCGATGACATATATAGAATTAAGAATGTCAAATTCATAAAGTTTACCTTTTTTTTTTTTTTTTTTTTTTTTTTTCCAAAAAGAAAAAAAAATATTGTTTTATGCCAACCAGTGTAATTAGATAAATATCCTTAATTGACTCACTATCGGTACACTTAGCTTAGTTACAAAATTTTAAGGGTATGTAGACGTTCAAATTCGAAAAAAAATCAAAATATCGATTTTTTTTTTTTTAAATTTAGCTTGATCATAATATCTATGATCTCATATTCCAATTTAAAACAAGAAATTTTCGATTACAATAATTTTTTAGCGAGTCGCTGTATTTTTTACCTTCTATGTCTTAATCGGCCAATCGTGAACGAAAATAGATATTTTCTTTTCGTAGAATGGTACGCTGCCACCACCGATATAAAGGTTCATACCGGGCATGATATGTTCGAAATCACTGGACTTATATATTATATATATATCTTATATATTATCCACTTGCATACATTTCCATTTGTTTGGATACTATAACGCAAAATAATCATTTACATAAATTTTACTTATGATTTTGGAAAGCGTGGCACAGAAGATAAATCACTTTATTGATATAAATAAATTTCAATACATAATATAGGCTCAGTGAAAGTAATATATTTAAAAGTGTATTGAAAAATAAAAGTATTGTTTGTATGTGTAAATATACTTTAGAGGACAAATCAAAAATAATTTAAATTGAATTTTAAAAGAGTCCTATTAAATTCACGTCAAGGTGTCACTCAAATTTTGATATCATTTCTTTTAAAACACATATTTTGAATTCATGAGAGATGTGAATAAAAAAGCATCAGCGAATAAATTTTATATATTTTTTCATATTAAGATAATAATTGTACCTGTAAATATAAATAAAACTAAAAAAAAATATGATTTAAAAAAAAAAATTATTAAACTAGCGTCACTTAAATTTGATATCATTGCTTTTAAGACCCATATTTAAAATTCATAGAGCCAAAAGAAAGTGCTGCGTCACAACTTTTAACCCGTTAAGGGTTTTTGTACTGATATCATTACTTTTTTAAGGTTATTGATGAAAATGTCAATTAGTCGAAATTAAGCATAAGGTATAAATTAATCATTAGAATAAAATTTTAAAGAAATGCTAAAAAGACCGCTTGGACCCCAATAAAAATATGAGGGTGGTGGCCCAGGGAGAGGAATCCAAGACTCAACTTTTAAATTATACAGCGAGAGAGTAACACAATTAGAAGGATGAAAATGCATGGCAAAACCCGTTTGTTCCATCTTCCTCCGCAAAAGGGCGCAATCTTTTCTATACAAACATAGCTGAAAATTTTCAGGTTGTCGATTCCGAGTAAAATGAGCCATACCTCGTCGTGATCGGTCCCATAGAACCCGATAGGAAAGTGCCCCTGGTGGTGCAACTTGGAACTAAAATCGATATATCCTGTCGATGTCGAGTCGAATGAACCAAACTGCATTGTGATGGGACACATAGAACTCGAAATAGCTGCAAAATCCGTTAGTATCATCTTCCACCACCAGGGGGGGAATCTGTTCCATACAAACATAGCTGAAATCTTTGAGGCTGTCGATTTCGAGTCGAATGAGCCATACCTCGTCGTGATGGGGCGCATAGGACCCGAGATAGGAAAGCGCCCCCTGGTGGTGAAACTTGTAACTAAAATCTATATATCCTGTCGATGTCGAGTCGAATGAATCAAACTGCATTGTGATGGGACCCATAGAACTCGAGTTAGCTGCAAAATCCGTTAGTTCCATCTTCCACCACCAGGGGCGCACTCTTTTCTATACAAACATAGCTGAAATCTTTCAGGCTGTCGATTTCGAGTCGAATGAGCCATACCTCGTCGTGATCGGGCCCATAGAACACGAGATAGGAAAGCGCCCCCTGGTGGTGAAACTTGTAACTAAAATAGATATATCCTGTTGATGTCGAGTCGAATGAATCAAACTGCACTGTGATGGGACCGATAGAACTCGAGTTAGCTGCAAAGTCTGGTAGTTCCATCTTCCACCACCAGGGGGCGCACTCTGTTCTATACAAATATAGCTGAAATCTTTCAGGCTGTCGATTCCGAGTCGAATGAGCCATACCTCGTCGTGATCGGGCTCAAAAAACACGAGATAGGATAGCGACCCGTGGTGGTGAAACTTGGAACTAAAATCGATATATCCTGTCGATGTCGAGTCGAATGAATCAAACTGCATTGTGATGGGACCCATAGAATTCGAGTTAGCTGCAAAATCCGTTAGTTCCATCTTCCACCAACAGGGGGCGCACTCTGTTCCATACAAACATAGCTGAAATCTTTGAGGCTGTCGATTTCGAGTCAAATGAGCCATACCTCGTCGTGATGGGGTGCATAGGACCCGAGATAAGAAAGCTCCCCCTGGTGGTGAAACTTGTAACTAAAATCTATATATCGTGTCGATGTCGAGTCGAATGAATCAAACTGCATTGTGATGGGACCCATAGAACTCGAGTTAGCTGCAAAATCCGTTAGTTCCATCTTCCACCACCAGGGGGCGCACTCTATTCTATACAAACATAACTGAAATCTTTCAGGCTGTCGATTTCGAGTCGAATGAGCCATACCTCGTCGTGATCTGGCCCATAGAACACGAGATAGGATAGCGCCCCCTGGTGGTGAAACTTGGAACTAAAATCTATATATCCTGTCGATGTCGAGTCGAATGAATCAAACTGCATTGTGATGGGACCCATAGAACTCGAGTTAGCTGCAAAATCCGTTAGTTCCATCTTCCACCACCAGGGGCGCACTCTTTTCTATACAAACATAGCTGAAATCTTTCAGGCTGTCGATTTCGAGTCGAATGAGCCATACCTCGTCGTGATCGGGCCCATAGAACACGAGATAGGAAAGCGCCCCCTGGTGGTGAAACTTGTAACTAAAATCGATATATCCTGTTGATGTCGAGTCGAATGAATCAAACTGCACTGTGATGGGACCGATAGAACTCGAGTTAGCTGCAAAATCTGGTAGTTCCATCTTCCACCACCAGGGGGCGCACTCTGTTCTATACAAACATAGCTGAAATCTTTCAGGCTGTCGATTCCGAGTCGAATGAGCCATACCTCGTCGTGATCGGGCCCTAGAGAATGTGCATGTGACGTCACGAAGCCGTAAAGAACGAACGGTAGGCAAAACATACGCATGCGGCATGCCTACTGTATAGTTAGCTGTGTTATATGCTTATTATTCATATTTTTTAAATTAATTATTCATTAATTTTGCCTTTCTTAATTGCAGCGGATAGCCAATCCTAGTAGGTCCTGATGCACCTGAGGCTCGGATTTTTTATTTTTTGAGACCCCGCCCCCCTGGGGCCCCTTTAAGATTTTTTCCCTAAATTGTTAATAATTTACCCAATTTTTATCCGATCCTCATCGTTTTTGGGTCCTTTTTTCCGTTTAGCTTTCACCCCCATTTTTACGTTCTAGTTATGACCCTGGCCCCCTAGGGCCTGGTACGGGGCTCGTTGAAGTTTTTGTTTCCTAAACTTATAATTACTTGTCCGCTTTTAATCCGATTTTCTTAGTTTTTGGGGCCTTTTCTTCATTTAGTTATTTCCCCATTGCTACTTTCTAATTAGGACCCTTCATCTTAGGGCCCTGCTCAAAACTATCGGCTGGCCCCTTTTTGGGCCCCCTACTATAGTTCCCCTAAAAATCGTCCGATTCACTAACTTTTTTTTTCTAACAACTTAGAACTTCCAGCTACTACATGAACAATAAAAACAAAAACAAAAAAAATCGATGAAGATCCGGCCCCCCTGGGCCCCTTGAAGTTTTTGCTCCCTAAATTGTTAATACCTTGTCCCCTTTTAATCCGATTTTCGTTTTTGGGGTCATTTCTCCATTTAACTTCCCCCCCATTTCTTTCCCCCATTCCAGTTAGGAGCGTTCATCTTAGGGCCCTGCTCAAAACTATCAGCTGGCCCCTCTTTGGGCCCCCTACTATATTTCTCCTAAAAATCGTCCGATTCACTAACTTTTTTTTCTAACAATTTAGAACTTCTAGCTACTACATAAACGACAAAAAAAAAAAAAAAAAAAAGGAGAAGATCCGGGCCCCTCGAAGTTATTGTTCCCTAAATTGTTAATACCTTGTCTCCTTTTAATTCGATCTTCGTTTTTGGGGGCGTTTTCTCCATTTAGTTATTTCCCCATTTCTACATTCCAGGTAGGACGTTCATCTTAGGGCCCTGCTCAAAACTATCAGCGGCCCCTTTTGGGCCCCCTTCTATAGCTCCCTTAAAAATCGTCCAATTCACTAGCTTTTTTTTCTAATAACTTCTTAGGATTTCCAGCTACTACATGAATGACCAAAAATTTCTCGGACAAGATCCGGGCCCCTGGACCCCTTACGTTACCCATAACTTCTTAATTATGATACGTATCGAATCCGTTTAAAGTTATTATTATTTCTAGGTAAAGGGCCGAAAATTTATATATGACAGATTTTTGATATCATTAAAAATGGCCGCAAGTGGTTGGGGGGGGGGGGAGAGAACAGGAGTTTAAGAAGAAAAAAAAATCATAACTTTGTCAATTCACAAGTTATCAAATCCGCTAATTTATTACAAATCCTCTTAATATTATCTACAACTTTTATATTGACAGCTTTTTTTTATAAAACCAACCCTTACAGAATTTTTTTTGTGTGCTCCGCCTACAGACACAGGTAGATTTCGAAGTGAGCGGTCCCAACTGCCGCATCATGGCAAAAAGGTCATTTCTTCTGCAATTGCATCTTTGAAATTTACCTGTGCCTGTAGGCCAAGCTGTCAAGGATATTTTTTTAAATATTAATCTTCTTTTAGGTAGCTTTCAATACAAAAAAGTATAAAGCTACCTATTGCAGCCGTTCGGAGGAAAGCAGTTCCGGAAAATTTTGATATATTTTCACCGATCATGACCCCCAGACCCCAAAACCACCCTCCGTTCAAATGTTGATTTATATATATATATATATATCTCCATATATATATATATATATATATCTGACCTATGTCATACGATAACGCTCGTATTTATAAATCAATTTTGATGAAACTAATTGTGTGTATTAAGCTCACCAATGTCTCGACCGAGTTCGTTGGCCAGCTTGGTCCGCCATTTTGTTTCAAGATGGCGGCCATTTAAAAATTTAAAACTAAAATAAATATACAAAAAAGTTAAAAATTCAAATTTATTTTTTAATTCAGTGTTAGGCCTTGAAACGAGGATTCCAGAGCATTTTTTGTTTTACCTCTATCTTAAAAAACGGCTGAGATAGAGCAGTTTGAAATTCTAGGGTGGCTGACATTTTGAAACAAGACAGCACATTACAAAAATTTTCATTGTTGTAATAATTTTCCCAATCAAACGCATAAAACTATATATTCATATCTGTTAGCGCCAAATTCTCGCCAAACTTGGCGACATTTGGCGAAATATCGCCAAATTTGGCGACCAAAATAAGTTTTCATAAATGAAGTCAATTTGGCTATTGCTCAATAATTTGGCGAATTTCTTATTCAAATTCAGTATTAACGAATCTTTTGTAAACGTTTTATTTGCATGTTAAGTTGCTGTTTTCGTGTAACATTAGCTAAAATTTTAAAACTAAGATATAGGAAAGCTACCTTTTCCTCCCGGTACAGGCCGGAAGGACTTTTTCGACATCAACTTACGTTTACTCACCACAGTCGTAAATTAGAAATCGCGTTACTGTTAAAGATAAGGGGTTAAGTTTAGAAAGTGCGTGTGTGTGGGGGGGATGCATCTGTAAATTAAATATCGCGTTAATGTTAAAGGAAATTCGTTAAATTTACAGGGGTGCATATTCCACCGCCTGGGGACTCATTTTTTATTGGGTTCTAAGGGCTCGATTTCAACAGGGTTTGGTTCATTCGACTCGATATTAAAAACTTGAGTTTTTTTTTTTTTTTTTTTTTTTTTTTAATTTATTATCACGGGCGCTAGTCAGATCGTTATTAATAAATGTTTGGTTCGATTTTGAGTAACTAGATATCATATTTTGTTACAAAATGTTATTTTTCACAAAAATATAACAAATTTCAGAAAAATAAATTTTATTTTCACAAAATGCCCCCCCCCTCCCCCTCCAAGAAAAAAAAAACTGCATCGACACCTGATTAAATGCTTTTTAAATGGTAAGGTTTTTTCAAAATCATGGCATCTATTTTTTTTATTATTATTAAATTATATAATTCGCTTTTACAAAAAAAAAAAAAAAAAAAAGAAAGAGTAAAATGGTTCTTAAAAAAATATCACCCTTAGTACTTCATTAAATGTTTCATATAAGTCAATTTTTTGTTTTGTCCTGTTTTTATACATATTATTAGAATAGTAAAAATATTTTTTTTAAACCTAAGGAATGTTTATTTAGTATAAAAATTATTTCAGCTAATAAAACCGAATTCTGACAAAACTTATGCTTCAGTTTCATAGATTTCCTTGTCATAATACAACATGTTAAAATTATATAAAAGTGTTTCAGAAAATAAGCAGTTTTGATTTGAGAACACTCATAGGTATCATTTTAATCGATCATTTAATCTGAATATAATGAGATTTGTAAACATTTTCCGATTAGCTCAAGCAATAAAAAGTTACCATACGAACAAGAACAACTTGAACTACAAGTAGAAAAAAAGTAAATAAAACGTTAACTTTACGACATAATAAAAACAAAACAAAAAAAAACTAAAATCTTTCTCCTACCAGCTACAACAAGTTGAAACGCTTCTTGAGCACTTGAATTCTTACCTGGAAACTTTTTTAAATAAGTGTCAATATCTGATGAAGCAACCGATGGCCAAAAAGCCATATCTGCTTTCCAATCTGCATCCACAATAATATACGGATCATCTAAAATAATAACACTATTATTCGGTTTGACAAATCTAAGCTTTGTTAAATAATCTTGATTAGCAACAGAATCTAAGTTCTGTGCATAATCTGATAAAAGAAAATTTGTTTTTGAATAAATATGATCCATAAATTGAATGCAAAAATTTCGCTTTCTCATAGGAAACCGTAGGAAATAGCGCATTGAGTGGAAATTTTTTGCCTACCGAAGAGGCGTGGTCTAGTGAGGAACCAGTTTGTTGACAAACATGCACATTCTCTATAGAACACGAGATAGAATAGCGAACCCTGGTGGTGAAACTTGGAACTAAAATCGATATATCTTGTCGATGTCGCGTCGAATGAATCAAACTGCATTGTGATGGGACCCATAAAACTCGAGTTAGCTGCAAAATCCGTTAGTTCCATCTTCCACCACCAGGTTGCGCACTCTGTTCCATACAAACATAGCTGAAATATTTGAGGTTGTCGATTTCGAGTCAAATGAGCCATACCTCGTTGGGATGGGGTGCATAGGACCCGAGATAGGAAAGCGCCCTCTGGTGGTGAAACTTGTAACTAAAATCTATATATCCTGTCGATGTCGAGTCGAATGAATCAAACTGCATTGTGATGGGACCCATAGAACTCGAATTAGATGCAAAATCCGTTAGTTCCATCTTCCACCACCAGGGGGCGCACTATGTTCTATACAAACATAGCTGAAATCTTTTAGGCTGTCGATTTCGAGTCGAATGAGCCATACCTCATCGTGATCGGGCCCATAGAATACAAGATAGGAAAGCGCCCCCTGGTGATTAAACTTGTAACTAAAATCGATATATCCTGTCGATGTCGAGTCGAATGAATCAAACTGCATTGCGATGGGACCCATAGAACTCGAGTTAGCTGTAAAATTCGTTAGTTCCATCTTCCACCACCAGGGGGCGCACTCTGTTCCATACAAATATAGCTGAAATCTTTGAGGCTGTCGATTTCGAGTTGAGTGAGCCATACCTTGTCATGATCGGGGCCATAGAACCTGAGATAGGAATGCGCCCCCTGGTGGTCAAACTTGAAAGTAAAATTGATATATCCTGTCAATGTCAAGTTGAATGAATCAAACCATGTTGTGATGGAACCCATAGAACTCGAGTTAGCTCCAAAATCCATTAATTTCCCCTTCCATTCCAGGGACGCACTCTCTTCTATATGAACATAACTGCCCCTGGTGGTGAAACTAAAATCAGTAAGTTCTATCGATGTCGAGTCGAATGAGCCAAACTGCATCACGATTAGGAATGCACAACCTGTGGCCCGTTGGGTAATTGGTGGCCCGCAGAGACCATACATGCCAAAAATTTCGAATTTTCTTAATAATTCGTGAGAAAAATTTGCAAATTTTGTCCATAGATCGTAGGAAAATATGAATTTCATCGATCAGGCGCATAAATCATGAATTGCATCGACTGGATGCGAATTTTGTCGAATGGACATGGAAAAATCACAAATTTCGCCATTTTGTCGCTAGAAAAAAAAACGCAAATTTCAATAATCAGTCAACAGAAACTAGAGATGCCAAAATCGGTAATTCCGGAGTTGTAAATTTCGTCAATCACTCAAAAAAAAAAAAAAAAAAAAAAAAAAAAAAAAAAAATCTTGTATTTTGTAAACTAATTGAAAAAAAACTGTGAATTTTGTCGATAAGGTACTTAAAATCGTGAATTTCATGGATCGAGCAGCGAATTTCAACGAACAGTCGCGGAAAAAATTTGCAAGTTGTCCATTGATCGTAGGAAAACATTATGAATTTTGTCTATTGGGTTTGCAAAATTATGAATTTTTTCGATAGGCATGGAAAATTGCAAATTTTGTCAATTGGGCGTGGAAAAATCAAGAATTCCATCGAATGTTTGTGGAAAAATTGTAACTTTCAACGAACGGTTAAAAAAAAAAAAAAAAAAGAAAGAAAAGAAAAGAAAAGAAAAAAAAATTGCGAATTTTGCCATTGCCTAGAGAAGAAAAATTGTGAATTTCATTAATTGGCCGATGGAAACCATATCATTTGAAAATCATGAATTTCGTCAATCATGCACGGTAGAAACATGAATTTTGTGGATCAGGCGAAGGGAAATCATAAATTTTGTTGAACGCATGCATAAAAATCATGAATTTTGTTTAATGGGCATGTAAAAATCATTAATTTCGTCAAACGGATGCATAAAAATCAAGGAAGTCATCAATCGGGTGTGTAAAAATCTTGAATTTCATCGATCAGGCGGGTAAAAAATCATGAATTTCATCGATCAGGTGCATAAAAATATAGGACAAAATTGAAATTCGCCAATCGGCAAGTAATACTGAAAATTTGGCGATTGACTCTACTGCCACCACTGGTCAAACTTAATAGTCACACTTGCCAATTGCGATGATTGAATGGAAAAAGATTTTTTCCTCACTGTCGCTCGACAAATTTCGAAACAATTTGGCAAATTTCACGATTTTTTCCCCGAAATTATCTGACGGATTGTGATTTTTTTTTTCTCAAAGCCATTCGGCGATATTCAAAAAAAAGTTTTCCCCGAAACCAGTTGTTGAATTTTGCGATTTTTCCACTATCAATGAATTTTATGATTTTTCTGCTATCGATTGATGACTTTCGCAACTTATCGACTATCGAGTAATGAATTTCATGATTTTTTCCATGAACGAACAAATTGTGCACTTTCTTTCCGCTGATGTTCAACATATTTTGCACTCTATTTCCGCTGCGGTTCGACAAATTTTGCAATTCTGTTTCGCGATTGTTAGACAAATTCCACTATTTTTCTCCCGAGATCATTTGACGAATTTTGTAATTTTTTTCTCCCGAACTTATTTGACGAATTTCTCTAATTTTTTAACGACAGTTAGACATAATTAATTTTTTTCCTGCAATGCCTGATTTCTTTCCCGAGACCATTTGACAAATGTCTCAATTTCTTTCCCGACACTATTTGACGAATTTCGCCGTTTATTCCACAATTGTTTGAGAAATTTCGTAAATATTTTATCAAGTATTTGTAAATTTGTTATTGGTCAGTGCTGGAAAACACTGGCGAGTAAAAAAAATCCATGTACGGGCCAGTGGCCACATAGTAAAAAAGTTGAAACCTATACATAAAATTTGAACCTATACATAAAAATCATGAATTTTTTGAACGGGCACGTAAAAATCACAAATTTGTCAAGTAGCCGCATAAAAATGACAAATCCATCAAGTGGGTGCATTCTTCCAAATTTGCAACCGAACAGTGCTGTATGTATGGATAATGCTAATTATCCCCCCCCCCTCCAACATCTCCTCGAAACAAAATTCTCTCTGTGCTACTGATGGTGGTCCTCGACAACCCAACCATTTTTTTAAGTGGCCCTTCACTTAAAAAGATTGTGCACCTCTACTATCAATTAAAAATAAATTAACCTATCGCTTGTGTCATGTATTCATGAGCGGTGATTGCGATGCAAATTCTTGTTTACAAGAATAAGACTCATATTAGGTATTTTATTAATTTATTGTTTGTTTACTTATTTTGATTTGATTTTCTTGTCATTTTAGAAATTGACTTTAGATTGTTACTTAAATGGTAAGATGATTGTCAATTACCTGTTTTATCGATAAAAAATTATACAAGGTAAGGAAATTGCATCGTGTCGAGTGAATATTTAGGAAGTCTTTTAAAAACCGCAGGCTAACGATTTGTTTTTTACTTGTTAGCTATACTTTGCAACTCTCCAAATTACCGCAATGCAAATATAGTATGAAGTATTATCCTACACTAAACTTTCCTCTGTTGTATAGCTTAATTTTATTGGAAAAAAACCCTGAAAATGTATTGTTGTAGTAATGAATTATTTTTGCAGTTGTGTAAATTCTGCCATAACAATTTTCAACTAAGAGAAATCTTACATTGGCCATATAATCACAGTATTTTAAAAAAGAAAACTTAAAATATTTGCAAATTAAAGAAATGAATGAGGAGATTTTGTTTAAAATTACATCAAAGGATTTTTTTTACAAAAAATGCAAAATTCGCCAGTCATTATTGAAATTATCACAAAATTCTACTATTAAAATGGGACTGTCAACAAACCGGTTCAAAATGTGTCCTTTTTAAAAATTAAATTCCATCCCAGCGGCCCTTAGAGTCCACTACAGAAAAACCTTGTATTAAATGCTTTTTATTTAAAAATAGGGTACTTAAATGTTAGTCGAGCACTAGCTGATCGACAAAATTTTTTTAATCTCGCCAACCCTTTTTTTCTAACCAATCTTTAACATAAGCTAATAAAGTATAGCCAACATTTTAACATTGCAATATAGTATCTTAAAAAACTTACTTAAAAATATCTAAAATATAATCTTAATAAAATACGTAAACACAAACATATCAATACAAATAACAAAATCTCATGTAATCGGGTATATTAATGATTAGGCTTAGTCAATAACAAAAATGTTAAAGTAAGCCATAACATAAACTATAGAAACATTGTATTTCATAATGAAAACATCGTATCTAATTTTATATACATAAAAGTGAAAACTTACGTTATATAAATACCCTATATAATATACCAAAGTTTCATCACAATTAAACGTATTTCAATGGTCATAATGCAATTTCCTTATATCATTTTTAACGATAAAACAGGTGACTATTGACAATTATTATCTCACCATTTAGGTCACTAAATCAAAAGACAATTTCTAAAAGGACAATCTAATCAAAATAAATAAACAAACAATAAATAAATAATAAAATACCTCATATGAGTGTTATTCCTACAAACAACATTCGCGACTGGCTCATGAATACAATATTTATATCTACTCTACTACAATAACGAGTGATTGGTTGGTTAACGGTGCTAGTTTTGTCTTCGCTCAGCAATAATAACTAAGAAATGCAAAATCTTTTAATCCTTTGAAAATCGAAAACTTATTATAAATAACAGTAAAATTGAATACATATAATTAAAAAATATCTCCTCATATTAAAAAATGAATATAAATAGTTTTTCGATAAAATGCAAATTCATAATTTCGAAATATTTTCTTATAAATGGTAATTTAATATAATACATATGTATTAAATATTAGAAGTGTATAATTAACTGTTTTCGCATTTTAAAAAAATAATAAATTTACCTTCTACATGCAGAAGTTTTTAACTGTATTCGTGAAGCGATTATTTGGCATACGTTGATCGCGGAAGAAAGGAGTAAAAAGTTTAATGATAAGTGTATGGAAACACGTGAAGGAAAAGAGTCCGATTTTAAAACTGGATTTTATAAAAAACAAGAATTTTCCTACGTTAGCTCAAAAATTTTTTCGCTTGATCTAAAACCGATTAATATAATATATTAATTTTAAAAAAATCCTTCGAGCCGTTTTGGAGATAATAGGTATGTGCCCATTACATTGCCCATTTTCGCTTAAAAATTGGTTTCCAGATCTCAAAATCTACTGCATGTAGAAATTTATAAATTTCAGGATAGAGTTAGGCCATAGATATAAGACTAATGTGAAAAAATCGAAACGGTATACCTCATATTTACTGAGATATTAAATGTCGGCGTTTCGTTTTTCCTTTGATGTCCTGCTAGCTGTATATATGAGAGTGACGGAATCTTCGATTTTGGGCTTTCGGTTTTTCGGTTTTTCTCTGCGTCACTCGAGAAACTGCCGTCTCTCATGATATAACTGTACATTAGAAGCTGAAATATTACACAGCGAAGTTTAATAAAATCAGTTTTCAATAATAATAATAATAATTAATTTTATTATAAATATATTTTTACAACTATAATTTGATTTCCTCTTAAGTAAATAAATAAATAAATCATTCTTTACTTTGCTCAAAACTTTAGCATTTGGGTTTACAAGACTTGAGATATTGAAAACTAACTTTAATATTGATTTTTTAATCATTTTTTGTAAAAAGGTGATTACAAATTTAAAATAGAAAAATACAGACTTTTATATATTTACTTGCATAACAGAATTTTGCACATAGAATTACTGTTTTATCTTCACAATTTTTTTTTTTATGCATTTAGATGAAAAAAGCAGAAATAACAAATAAACCATTTAAAAGTCTATTTAAGGACAAAAAACGTTTTGAAACTAGAATTTATTTCTTCCGCATGTCGTTAATTAATATATTTATCTATTAATAATTAATAGCTTTGGTGATTACTATCTGATGTATAAAAGAAATTGCCCACATGACAATATAATTTTTTAAAATCAAATTATCTCTTGCAGTTTTCACTTGCAGGTATTATTGATATAATTTTGCATATGAATTTACATTTATAGTGACAAACCATTTAATTCTTTTACAGAGTATGTTTTCAAAGTTAATGTTTTCATGTTATCAAAATTAAATTTTTATATAGGAAATGTTATGAACATTTTTGCTTCAGATGCTGGACATAGAACATAAAAATGAAGCATATATCGTGAAATTCTGAATAATTTTTACATATACATATAATATGCTCAGTAAATTTTAATATGTTTTGACATTTAAAAAAAAAATCTTTCTTTATATTTGCTTTTCTTTTTTAATAAAAAGTTTCTCATAACACGTGCCAGATTTTTATATATGTTAGTATTTGAATGAAAATATAAAATATTCAGAAAAAGGAAAAAGCTTTATTTGCCGTTAATTTATTATTATTATTATTGAACTATTCTGTTCAAATATTAAAATAATTCAAAGCATACGTCAAGGGAAAAAATATACTTTCTACTAAGAAAATGAACAGCATCGTACAAGGCAGTATTGGCAAAAAACAGGGTTTTTTTATAAAAATAAAATAAAACGTTTTTTTTTTAAACCAGTTTTTTTGTTGTTGTTGTTTGTTTGTTTAAACCACGTGTTTTTGTTTTTTTAAATATCATTTCCTATTACATATAGATGCATATTTGTTCATAAAAATAAACATTGTTGGATATCATATAAGTAATGTAACTTCATTTTAAAATATTTCAGATTAAGTAATTACAGTCAGTTATGTAGAAAAGTGAAATCATATTTGTAATTTAAACGTTATTAGTAACAAAAGAATAAACTGCTGTACACAGTCAAATATTGATACCTTGAAAATCTTTTCAAGAATCTTTTGATCACTAATAAATAAATATTTGATGTAGCTTCATGAATATAATATATTTTTCCACTGTTATTCAAAACAATTTCTTTGAAATATTTGTTATCATGATGCGATGTGTGATAGTATGTTTTGGGATGCCCGATTTTTCTGTCAGAACACTAAATGAGCAATTATGATCTTTTATTTTTAAAAAAAAGTGCTTTTCATAAGGAATTCCTGGAATTATTTTATATTTAGCAGTTGCGTTTTCACACCTTCTTTTAAGAAGTATTGTGTATTGTCACTTGACACTTTTCCTCCGAAACTGCCAGGTTTCCAAAAAAAGTAACAATAAAATAAGCAGAAAAAAAAACTATTTACCAACTTTTTAGACTACTGAAAATATTTAAAATGCACAGTAGCTTTACAAAAGGTTGTCATGCACTAAAATATTTAAACATCCACCATATTTAATAAACGAGCTTTTTGCTTAAATATGTATATTATAATATTACACATTAGTTAAATTTATAAAAAAATAATAAAATTATATATGTCTAGGCATTTTTTATGAAATGAAGCCTGAAGCAAACCTTATCTCAATTTTTCGCTCATTTTCTTGTTAGTGTGTTTGGTTGTGTTTTAAAGCATTTAAATATATCTTATTACATATTTTAGTTAAAAGTAAACAAGTGTTTAATCGACAGAATTTTGGTTTAAAAATTTTAAAGAAAAATGAACGTTTTCTAGTTTTTATCTACAGAATGGTTAACATTTTATATAAATATCACTATCTGCGGTTGTTAAAGAATGTTTTTATATTAAAATATTTCTGGTGATTTTGTTTTTTGAGTGATAATTCCAAGCCAACAATTTTGGCCATTAAATTACTAAGATTTATTGGTATTATGAAATTCTATAACTGACACTCAATTTTTGAATGTCATCTTATTTAATTTTATATCTTGCTTTTTTTTTTTTTTTTTTTTTTTTTTTTTTTTTTTTTTTTTTTTGAAGGATAAATTCTGCAATACAGAAAATTTTCTTTTACAACTTGACCAAAATCTTAAAAGTCATCTTGTTATGTTATTAACTGCTGTAAATAATCAAAATTTTTTTAAATGAACATATCTTATGCTAAATATTTAATATTTTAAGATATATTTTTATTTGATAATTTCACGTTTTAAGATAACTCTTTAGAGCATATGACATGCTTATTAACACATGCTAATTTTCATACTGCATGTATACAAACATGACCTAGACTAACTATGTATCAAGTTGACTGCTCAGATAAAGTGTTAAAAAAAAGAAGTTATTTATATCAATAATTTGAAACACTTAAATTACGAAAGAGAAAACATTATATTAGATTTGCTCTAAAAAAACATTTTTTTTTCTTTTTTGAGAAAAAAAACCACTTGGTTTACACCGTGCCAGCGCTGGTACAAAATATTTATTTTATATCAATTTCAATTTGATTATCATTTAAAAAAATTAAGTATTTTTCTAGCAGTTTACTATCTGAAAAATACTCCATCGAAGCATAAATAGCTAATTTTGATAAAAAGTACCACTGTTCCTCTAAAACAAAATCACTCTTATAATCTAATATTGTACTGTTAAATTCTTGGTATAAAATAATTTAAAAAATGGCATACCAATGTGTGCCGCGAATGAAGTCGTTGTCTACAACAGTGTGCATAAAATAATCGGGCGGTATAGAAAAGTTATAATCAATATCTTATACTTTTAGATTAGAATGAGTTGACAGTGAATATATTTATTTAAACATGTATTTATGTTTGAGGTAATTGAATGTTATGGGGTCGTTAGCCACTGTGCCTGGGATTATTTTGATGTGCATTTTCTAACTATTACAAAAAATTAAACACTTTTAGTTCTTTAGAATACATATACATATTTTGACATAAAGCATAATTGTTTTTTTCCAGAAGCAGGATTTTATTTATACCATGGGCAAACTGGGCTGTAGCCCTGGCCCTTCTGATTTTAGGAGCTCTCAAATTTGGTATGTAATTTTCGTAAAGCTGATATCTACTTCGACATTCACTGATCATAATCCATATTTAAAAAAAAAAAAAAAAAAAAAAAAAAAAAAAAAAAAAGTAGGATAATTTTAAGACAAACAATATACTTGTCTAAATACAATAAAACCTCTCAATAGCGGACACCTCAGGACCGCGGAATTTGTCTGATTGATATTAGGAAGAGTCCGCTTTCTCCGAATAGCAGACAAATTCTGCGATTCTGCGGAGTCCACATTTGAGAGGTTTTAGAGTATTTAGATAAATGTATCTTTTTAAAAACTTATCCTACTCTGAAAGTTCAAAATATTGATTACAATCAAATACGATGTCAAAAAAGATTTAAAATATCAGCTTTACAAAAATTGTATACCAAATTTGGAGCCCCCTGAAATCTGGGGGGGGGGGGTCGCAGTCTGCTCTTCTTTTAATCAGGTTCGGCTTCTTGAATAAACCCTAGACCTGCTTTATGGTCAAATATTTTCCCATTTATTCAGGATTCAATGTCGTCAAACATGGCTGTGTTTAAAGCATTTTTTTTTCATTATTAAAAAAAAAGGGTGGGAAGTTCTCAAAAAAGTAAAATAAAATAAAACTAGCCTTAATAGGATTTTTATTATACGATTTTGTAAACGGAAAAGAATAATCAAAATAGGTAAACCTATACATCTGTTATGATCAATTATCAAGTAATAACACAATACTTTTATAGCTCAACTCGATACTTTCTGACAAAGTCACAAAATCATTTTTGTTTTCTTAAATGAACCCAATTTGCAGATATTCTTATTCCTATACTACTAAATCGAAAAAAAAAGTTTCTCTTTTTTTCTATATATAAAGACGTAGGATCTTTTAGACTATAACATCAACGTGTTTGCTTTAAACAGATTTTTAAAACACGGCAATCTTGGAAAGGTCATCATCAAAGAAGTTCGCTTATAACCAAGGGTCGATCCAGATAAAATTTGGGCCTAATTAGGGTTCCCTGCATCCATTTAATAAAACAAACCTCTTCACAAAAATCAATTTAATAAAATGGGGCCCTTCACAAAATTATTTATGATAAAACAAACCCCTTCACAAAATTCCTTTTAATAAAACTAGGGCATGCAAACCGCGCTTCCCGGGATTGAGAATATGTGTGAAAACAATTTACTTTTTTTTATTAAAACTAGGGGGCTCTGCCCCCTACGAGCTACGCTCGCCAACCCCCGTTCTGACACCGCATGACTTAAAAACACTGATTTGATCAACTCTAAAACGATTACGGAAGATTGTATAATAATTAAACAACCAGTGGCGATCTGCTGTAACCGGTTTCCATTCATTTTCCTTTGACTGTGGGATTTTAAGATTGAATCAACTTCTCTCGAAACAGCTAACAACTGTTTTCCTGACTGATTAAATAAGATGAATTAAACATTTAAAAATCAACTTATGTGAAATGGTTAAGTAAACTATGTCGCTGCATTGAAGAATTTTATAACGATGCTATAGAAAATTGGTTACTTCTCCACTATCCCGTCGACTACTTTCTACAAAAAGAAAAGAACTGTTGCCAGAATATATCATTTAACACCAAACGTGCATGATCGTGGCGTCGCGTTGCATTCAGTTGGCATCAGATGCGTTACACGTTTTAGTTATTTCATCGAGGGATTTTTAATTCAAGGTTTATTTGTCTTTTTGATACTTCTCCATTATCCCGTCAATCAATTAAAAAAAAAACTATCGCCAAACTGTAACGCCAAATAAACAAATAGAAGAATTTTGGGAACAGGTGTCATATACTCACCACGTTGGCGAGATTTTTTTTCAACAGCCAATTTGGCGATAACTTTGTTTTTGAATAAATTGTTGTTTATTTACTTTTATTTTTTATTTTAATTCTATAAATTACTTTTAATTATGTATATCAATATTTATTTATATCGAACTATCATTTATTTCAAGTAAACAAAAATATTACGTCTGAACATATTTATATTTATATTAAAATCATTAAAATTACAGACATTACATTACACTTTCATAAAACATTAAAAACATATTAAAATATTTTGTAATCAGATCGAAGTGCAGCGACTACAGAACTCGTACTTTCTTAGAAGCGTGGTATACGAAAATTACAGATTTACCTCTTAATGAAGCAGGAATTTTGGCCTCGACATTTTGATACGTTGCATTTTCTATTTGTTGGTATTTTTGAACTGTGATTTACGTTAAGAAAAATGTTTGTTGAAGAGGGATTTTCATGTAAATCCGAAACGTCCAATTTTAATATGTTTTTAATGTTTTATGAAAGTGTAATGTAATGTCTGTAATTTTAATGATTTTAATATAAATATCATTTATTTATTCCCTTTTTTAAAAATAATAAAGGCTATTTCATTTATTAAGTTATTTTATTTTTATATTCAAATAAAAAACCACGTGTTATTATTGCATGCTATTTGAAACTAATAATGAAAAAAAAAGTTTTCGCCAAATTGGCGGTTGAAAAAAAATCACGCCAACATGGTGCGTATATGACATTTGTGCCGAATTTTGCCATAAGAATCTCCAAAAAATAAAAATAAAATAAATAAAATAAATAAATAAACAAACAAATAAATAAAATACAAGAAATTCGGAACAACCCCACTCACCAAAGTGCCAGCTATCAAGTTTAAGTCTAAGTAAGTTTAAACAATAAGATTTACAATATATTAATGAAAACAGAAAAAAATAGTCTTGGATATTTATTTACATTATTTTTCTTAATTACCTCTCTTGGTTGGTGAATAAATGTTTGTGACGTCAGTTGAAACTGACCTTTTGTATGTAACTGTTCATCGCAACATTTTTCAATACCTTTTCTTTTAATATCATGGCACTGCCGTTTAAGGATACAATTGTTATTTTAATTAAGGAAATAATTAATAAATCAGTGCAACATAATGAAAAATATATGTATACGTCGATTAAAAACCATTTGATGCTATAACAAACACATGTATTGCCTCTGACGTCAAGTGAATGTGACGCCACGTTTATGCATTTTTGGTGCTAAATCCTATAGTTTGGCGAAGTTTTTTGTTATGAAAAGTGGTCGTGGGGATAAAGGAGAGGTACCATATTGTTAATGATATTTTAACGATTTATTAGTTATTTCGGCATTTTAAAGGTAAGTATGAAACGTAAAAATATAGTTTTTAATTGAGAGGAAATATTATTTACGCTGTTTTAAAATTTGCAATAACAGGTAAAAGATTTGTCGAAACAAATTAATTTCTCGTGTAACTATAATTTTTAATTGAAACTGTTTGGAAATATTGCTATTTGAACATTTTAAATATGACCTAAGTTTCCCTATTTAATGCTTTGAAAACGCCTAATAATTTAATTATTTCTCGTTTTAATATTCACGCGCAAGTATATTTTTTATTATGTTATTTTCTTCATTTACTGCTTTTATCACGTGATCATTTAATTGTTATTTTAAAGTTTTATTTCTGTTTTTAATAGTCACGTCTAAATACATTTCTTAATTGAAAGGGCATATTATTATATGCGCTATTTTACAAATTGGCAACAATTCAAATAATGGATTTTGTGAAATATGAAATAAATCTTCATAAAAATAATGAAAATTTTGAATAAAAAATTGAAATATAATCTCAAAAAATTACTCAAATTAAAAAAATAATTGCAGTCTACACACCGCAAACTTGTCAACTATATCCTTACAAATTATGGTTAAATTCCTGTGCATAGTTTTCGTTCCTATAAAACTTTTTTTCAGAAAACTGTTTTGACCAACTTTGATTTTAAATATCTCTTAAAATAATTCTTCGATTTAAAAACTGTTTCCTTCAGCGTGTTTATCGAACATTTCTTTATAAAACTACCAATTTTTTAATTTTTATATGTAATAGTTTTCTGGATATTAGTCCAGAAAGACTTTAAAGCACAAAATCTTCATTGACAGCGGCTGCGGCTGCGGCGGTTACTTTTTTTACTTATCCATCATACGTAGTAT
Organism: Maratus michaelseni; assembly: GCA_963931845.1. Lineage (NCBI taxonomy): Eukaryota > Metazoa > Arthropoda > Arachnida > Araneae > Salticidae > Maratus > Maratus michaelseni. The sequence goes on from OZ007596.1 coordinate 219,311,497, forward strand.
AGGGTAAGTCTTGTAATCGTTTTGAAAATCGAAATTTTTTTTGACGGATTTACACGTTTCAGACACTGCAAATTCCGAAAAACATATTTTTAGAAAAAAAAAATTTGCCGTCCGTCTGTCTGTGTGTCTGTAAACGTTCTATCTCCCGAAAAAATTGCGACCAAATTGACTTGCAATTTGGTATGTACTTAGTATGTACTAATGGGAAGAAGCCTATTTCATTTCAATAACCTCGATTAACCGGAACTATTTTTTTTCGGACTCTCGAAATATTCGTTCTGATAAAAGGTATTCGAAATTGGTTATTTTAAGAAATGAAGAAATTTTTTATTTATTAAAAGGGGTCATTTCGTATTGGTCTCGAGCCAGAAGTTAATACCGGAAGAAATCGCTAAAAATTTCGTTATCTACCGCAGTGTTCGTTTATTATTATTCCGATAATTTCAACGGTTTTAAGCGCTTATTTCAATTACACGTCTGTTAAATTTGTGTTTTATTTACACTATTTAATTGATTGCTTAATAAAGTTTTAATTTCGTTATTGAATATTAGTTGGAAACAAATGCTGAACTTTTTACATTGTTTAAAGTGAAAATGGATTTAGATTTTGGAATCGTCTGCAAGCGATATAAATTTTTGTTTTTAAATCATGCTTGAAATTTAACTAAATTGTTGTAATAAATGATTAAATTGCTGTTTTCAAACAAATTGCGTTTGAAAGTAAATATTTTTTCCTACATAACGGTGTAAAAATTGAAAATGTGCGATGTTTAGAAATTTAAAAAATTGCAGTAGCAAAAATCGCAAAACCAAAATTTCACCCTCAAGTGTTGCCACATGATATTTTCAATTATATTCGATATTTTCAAAGCAGTCAATTTACTGCTGATTATATTTTCCGAATTAATATAAATTAGAAATTAAAATATACTAGGGGGCTCAGCCCCCTACTCGCTGACGCTCGCCAACCCCCCATGAGTTGCGAAGCAATTCACATTGAGACCGCTACGCGGTCCAGCTCGCTTTGGTTGTTCGCCCCGTTTTATTTTTTCAGTAATTCTAGCAGGAATAAGTACTACCATAAATCATTTGAGCATATGAAATTGACAATTTTTTTAATGTAAAAAAGTAATTGAAAACTCCGTTGAAAACACAACTAAAAATGCATTTAGTTGGAGCTACTAATGGGTAATAAATCATTTAAATACTATGAAAAAAGTATCTTGGAAAAATAATTTGTTTAAAACGTATTGCACCTATTATATTGTACAGCACGGCTTAAATTCATAATAATAATAATAATAATAATAATAATAAAACACTACGTGATAGGAAGATAGTTTATCATCAATGATTGTTTAAATTTCGTTCGACATTTTACTATTCTAATTGATTATAGATTTCTGCAAAAGAAATTATTTTGACTTCATCAATACAGCAACAGATAGCAGCAGGTGCAACCTAGACAGTTGATATTTTTGCAATCTGCGATTTTTCATGTGAGTGAAATTCGTAAATAAATTCTAAATAAGAGTTGGGAATTCATTTGAAATTAACAATATTACTCATAATTAAAATGAGAAATCATCTCAGACGCTTTGGATTACGTACATGTTATTTTATTTTTAATATTTGCTAATTTGATTTTCACTGCGCTGACACTGACCACCATATTGGAGGCGGAGCTGATCTATCTGACATAATCTAGTCTATTCATTGGTCTGAGCTCTGGAAATTACGGTTGTTGCCAACGATAAGCTAGAAATTCAGCCCTATTTCCGCGCCACGTAAGATAAATATATATATAGATTGCAGTTAACAAGAAAACCTTATTAAGACAATATTCTAAATGTTTTTCCTTTCTTTTTTTTCTTTCTTTTACAACTTCACTTTTGCGTCTGAGTGAAGTAGCCTAAATAATGTCATGAACATCGTCCAAACTGTTTTCAATTTATAGCAATAAATTCAGTTATGAGTTTATTCTAGCTTGTTAAAACACATTTTACCGCATTCAGGACCTAGCTAAGCCCTTTTCTTGTGCTCTATTTTGTACAGAAGGCCCAATTTAGTATAGAAGCTAAACTAAGGTGGCTGTAACAGCCGCCTTCGAGATCATCTTTAATTGTGTTGATGACCAATGATCAATAGTATTGGCGTGAATTCATATTACGAAAGATTAATTATACAAAAATGCATAAAACTTTCAAAACGAACTTTTTCGTAGTCGAAACATAGTTGGATGGTTTTTTCGTATTTGAATAAGACTTATTTTATGAAAATCGTAGAAATTGCTTTCGATTAATAGCATAGCATTCTTTTCAGCACTGAGTTTTTTTATCCTGTCAAAACGAATTTTCCTGAGTTTGGGACCTAGCTAGATCATTTTGTAGTTTTTGAATTGATATAAGAGCCAAGTTTTATGAAAATTCTTCGAGCCGTTTTCTATAGCAGTATTTTTAGTGCTGAGTTAGTTTTAACCTGTCAAAACGAACTTTCCCGAATTCAAGACCTAGCTAGATTGTTTTTTCATGCTCAAATTAGTATAAAGGGATGCATGTCATTAAAATCGTTAGAGAGTTTTTCGATTTATATCAAGCAACATTTACAGTACTGAATTTTCTTTAACCTGTCAAAATAAATTTTCATCTGGATCGTTTTATCGTGTTTTATTTAGTATAGGAGATAAGTTTCGTGAAAAATTTTCCAGCCGTTTTCTAGATCACGCGTAATAACCCAAAACTGTTTGCTCGCCTACATATTAGAGTTGCAAAGACTAGAAAAAAACCTGGTTTAAACCTGGGAATAAACCGGGTTATTTGGGAATAAACCAGGCTTTTGGAAAAGAATCGGGTCTTTTGGTAATTAACCTGGGAATTAACTGGGTTTATTGGGAAAAAAAACCTGAGAATAAACCAGTTTTTTGCAACTCTACTACTTATATATTAAAATGCAAAGGTGAATTTTGTTCCTGCCGTTTATGACTTGAGTTCTGATGCATGGACTTTTTTGCGTAATTAAACAGACTTTTACTGTTAGGTAGATAAATTTTCAGGGCAGGTTTTAGTGCATAACATATTGTTCTATGTTGCTTAATTATCGAATTATGGGGGAAAGTTCTATAATCAGATGAAATCAAATATGAAAGATTAGTCTTTTTAGAAGAGTGTGATGAATGGGATTGAATGGAACTTGCACTGTTCGTTTGATAGATTTTAGGGAAGGTTTTAGTATTTATCATATCATTCTACATTGCTTAGTTATAGAACTATCGGAAAAGATTCCGTAATAGGGTGAAACCAATTATAAAAGATTATCCTTTTAAAAAAATAATTAATTATGTTTTTGTCGGGGAATAAAAAAGGAAAAAAATCTCGAATGACGAGCTACGCTATTTGACTGAGAATCGCCAATTTTCGGGGAAATTTTCGTAAATGTGTCCAATCAACTCTTGACTAATATTGGATGCCAAACTTGGCTAAAAATCATTACTACAGACAGGAGCAGTCTCGTTTTTGACCACCACTATTTCCTAACAAAATTGTTCGTTTTCGATTTCTCCTGCAAATGGCGTAGAAACCCGGTTCGTGATGACGTTTTTCTAGCAATTGTTGTATTAACATACCACGAAAATAATTTTAAAAAAGCCAAAAAAAGAAATTGCTCTGATGTTGGCTAATAATGTCAAAAATATTGCTAGTATTCAATATTACTTAATTATGGTACTATTTCGCAGGTCAAACTAAACTCCCACGACAATTGTAGACATATTTACATCTAGCTGTAACCACCGGTCCTAAAATCATGAAAATAGGAAAGTAGGTGTCATTTGTAACGTATACGTTCATTAATGAGAAAAATTCGATAATAAGGTCTTGAGAAAATTAGCGTATGTTAGCGAGCGTGGTTCGAAGCATACTTAACCTTTTATTTTGATATATCTACAATATATATATATATATATATATATATATATATATATATATATATACAGTATGCCCACTAAAGTCCCTTGCCACCCTCTTAACTTCGGAACGGTCGCTGCTGTATTCATAAAAGCGGTGTCTAGGTATAGTAAAGTAGCCATGCGCCACTGAATGAAACCGCCTACGGCACCACCTGGTGGAAAACTGCAGAGTTAGCATTCCTGTCTCGAAAACGGAAAGAGATAGGGAAAACAAGCGATTTACAAAGTTGTAGAGCATCATCAATTTAGTACAACACCGTATGGACATTAATGCGAAGAATAGAACGGTTAAAAGGCGCATTTGTTTTCTCGTTATTACCTACACTCTAACGTGACAAAACGATCTTAGAAAGAAAGAAACAACCAGTTATGAAACAGCAGGTGTATGCGACCCCTCCACAAACATTTCAGGACCTTAAACGATGCATTACGAACGCTTATGTCAACGTGTCACCATCTATGCTCCAACGTATGCAACGTGATATTCAAACAAGGATCCAAATGTGCATTGCAACTGACGGTGAGAAGTTTGAACATTTAAAATAAAGATGTGTTATTATAGCAAATTGTTTTTTTCTTTTTAAGATCGTTTTGTCACGTCACAGTGTAGGAAATCACGAAAAAACAAATGCGCGTTTTAACCGTTATATTCTTCACATTAATGTCCACAGGGTGTCTTTTCGTACTAAATCGATGATACTGTACAACTTTGTAAATCACTTTTCTTCTCTATCTCTATCCGTTTTCGAGATAGGAATCCTAACTCCGCAGTATTCCACCAGGTGGCGCCGTAGGTGGTTTCATTGAGTAGCGCATGGCTACTTTACTATACCTAGACACTACTTTTATGAATATAGCAGCAGCCGTTCCGAAGTTAAGAGGGTGGCAAGGGACTTTAGTGGGTATACTGTATGTATACTAATATTATAAAGAAGTAAAGATTGTTTTATTGTTTGTTTGTTTGTTTGTTTGTAGGGGGTAATCTCTGGAACTACCGAACCGATTTCAAAAGTGATAGTGGCAAATTGATGGTGACAATCCTTGATCCAACATAGGCTATATTTTATGTCGGTGCTACGAATCTCAGGGGGGGGGGGGGTGCAGGAGCGAAAAACTTTCTAAAATTACAATTTTTTTTATACTGAAGGAGCTAGAAATTTTAAATTTGGCATTGTAGTTACTTATAATATGTAGATGCTCTCTAAGAACAAAATTTAAAAAAAAATCGAAATTTAAAAGGGTTAAATAAGCGAAAAGCGTTCTAAAAACATTCTAAATTACAATTTATGTGGAATCTCTGGATCTACCGAACCGATTTCAAAAGTGATGGAGGCAAATTTTTTATGACAATCCCTACCCCAACATAGGCTATATTTTATGTCGGTGCCACTAATCCCAGAGGGGGCGCAAGAGCGAAAAACGTTCTAAAATGGAATTTTTTTTATACTGAAGGAGCTAGAAATTTTAAATTTGGCATTGTAGTTACTTACAAGATATAAATGCTCTCTAAGAACAAAATAAAAAAAATCGAAATTTGAAAGGGTGAAATGACGAAAACCATTCTAAAATCATTCTAAATTACAATTTCTATGGCATCTCTGGAACTATAGAACCGATTTCAAAAGTGATGGTGGCAAATTGATGGTGACAATCCCTGCTCCAATATTCCTCTTTAATAAAAAGCTGTGCGTTGCTGACGACCGGGATTTTCGCTAATCATTGCCACAGATTAATCAAGGAAAATGAAACATTTGAAGTTACTGAAAAAAATAATAGCTCAAAAAGTATTTGTCAGAAAATTGTTAGACAAACTGTGTTTGAAAGGTGAAAAATTGTATTTTTCTTGATATAAATATCAAATCTAATGATTATGCCGTCTTTCAAATATTGAATTTAAAAAATTACCAAATTTCACAATGGAGTACCATAGCGAAACCTTCACGCGTAAAAAGATATTCATAAGGGCGAAATGTCCTGACGTGTATATTGGCTATAGCACGAGTCACAAATTATAGTAGCCTTATTATTCTGTTAAAATATAAAAGTGAATTATGAAATGTCAATATTTTGTTTGTTTAAAGGTTCGTTAAGAGAAATTGACCAGCGTAACAGGCGTAGCTTGCTAGTATATAATACAAATGGGAATTTCATTCGGAATGCTTATATCTCATGTTCTGCTAAACGGATTTTTATGGGACTTCCATTGTCAGTTAGGTAAATGTTGGAAGTAGGATTAGTATACATTAGGATAGATATAATATTTCGTAGGTCAAACTGAAATCCCAAGATAATTACAGACATATTTACATTTAGCTGTAACCACCGTTCCTAAAATCATGAAATAAGAAGGTAGGTGTGATTAGTGACGTATGCGCTCCTTAAGGAGAAAAATTCCATAATTGGGTCTACAGAAAATTGGAGTATGTTAGTGAACGTGGTTCGATGCATAATTAATTATATATTTTGATATATCTACAATATATATATAATGCAAATGGGAATTTAATTCCGAATGCTTCTATCTCACCTTCTGCTAAACGGAATTTTTATGTGATTTCCATTGTGAGTTAGTTAAATGTTGGAGGTAGGATTAGTATATAATACATCATTCTGCGTGAGTGAAGCCGCGAGCAAGATCTAGCTTAATATATATAATAAATAGTTCAGCATTTATTTTTGGCTAATATTCCATAACAAAATTAAAATTTGATCAATAAATAAAGGAAATAATTTATATATTTAAAACACAAGCCTGTTTTTTTCCGTTATCTCCACTGAGCTTTCTATGGAATCAATTTTAATATATATATATATATATATATATTTAAATAAAGCTGTTTGGCTGTAGATCAGCTCCAACTAGCTTTTTTTAAAAAAAATATTTCCTTTTTTTAAATTTATTTTTTATTTTAAAACATTTTAATGAAATTTCTTCAAAATGACGGAAATAAAATTAAGGATTTCTCTCTATATAACATAAAATTATTTCATATTCCACCAATCAGAAGCATGATTCTACCAGTGAAAAGCATGTCATATTTAAAAGAAAATATTCAGCAGTTTTCATAAAATATAAGCATAATAGGGAATCAAACCCGGGCTTTCCGGGTTACAGAACATTGTTGAAAACTACTTTTTTTTATTTAAAATACTAATAGATTTTTAGTAATTCTAGTAATTTTTAGTAATGCTAATAGATTTAATTGATCTAATAGATTTTTTACATTTTACATATATATATACTAAAAAGTAATGACGCATCAAATATTTGTCGAGAATTGAATAAAAATCATGCACTCGTGACCAAATGATTCACTTTTATATTTTAACAGAATAATAAGGCTGCTATAATTTGTGACTCGTGCTATAGCCAATATACACGTCAGGACACATTGCCGTTATCATTATATTTTTACGCGTGAAGGTTTCGCTATCGTACTACATTGTGAAATTTGGTAATTTTTGAAATTCAATATTTGAAAAACGGCATAATCATTAGATTTGAAATTTATATCAAGAAAAATACAATTTTTTACCTTTCTAACGCAGTTTGTCTAACAATTTTCTGACAAATATTTTTCGAACTATTCATTTTTTGAGTAACTTCAAGTGTTTCATTTTCCGAGATTGATCTGTGGCAACGATTAGCGAAAAACCCAGTCGTCAGCAAGGCGTAGCTTTTTATTAAAGAGGAGGATTAAAATGATTACGTTAAATTATGTACTAATCTTGGACGAGCATAATGATAATTACTTACTGATAAAATAATATTAGGAAACCTATGCAAATAAATAAATATAAAAGTATAAATAGCTTCTTAAAAAACACTCTTTCATACGCGCTCAATATTTATCTTGAAAATGATGCCTAATTTCATGGCTGCAATTCATGGTTTTTCCAAAACGCTTCTGCTAAATTACATGAATATGACGTGGGCTATAAACACGAAAATTCGCCACTTCGATTTACGCGTGATACAAAACGCGAGCTTTCGTATTGTAACTCGTGGCGGAGCTTAGTAAAGAATACACACAATTCACCATTATCGATTATGAGTATTGGATATGCCATTAAATCTTCAAAGAAATGGGCAAGCATAGCCGAGAATTCATAATTGCCTCTAATTTCAAAGAATGTTCTGCATAAAAATTATCAAGTGACAGTATAGAAAATCCTGACGGTGCATATTCGAAAATATTGTCCTGAGTTACATGCTCTTGGTGGTGTTTACATCATGATAATTTATGGCCTCACGTGTACAACTTTGCTACTCATTATTACTTACCCATCAGACGTATTATAGGGTAAGCCTTGTAATTGTTTTGAAAATCGAAAAAAAAAATCACTGATTTACAAGTGTCAGACACTGGAGATTCCGAAAAACATATTTTTAGAAGAAAAAAATGCCGTCCGTCTGTCTGTGTGTGTGTCTGTAAACGCTTTATCTCCAGAACAAATTGAGATAGATACTTGAAATTTGGTATGTAGTTAGTGTATAATAATGGGAAGAAGTTTATTGAATTTCCGTAACCTCGATTATGCGGAACTATTTTTTTTCGTACTCTCGAAATATTCGTTCTGATAAAAGGAATATAAAAATTTTCGAAATTGTTTTTTTTTAGGAGTGAATATAAAAGACAATAAAAAAACATAAATTTTGCATAAATAATGAAGTCGATCGGATAATGAGTTACCGAGATATTTGTAATCACATTTTCCACACTCTTCGATTTTTCATGACCCTGTATTTCGTTCAAATTTCAATTCAAAGATATATTTTAATTGGAAATAACACGCTTAATCCGACGCAATAAACCGTTAGTTAATACGATTTACATTTTTGGAGTTATAAGGATGTTTCTTTTACGCATTTCAGTAATAGAACATTTAAAGTTTATGACGTCATCAAGCAACGATTTTATTCGAATTGCAATGCATTTTATAAGTAGTTTACACATGTTTTATTTTCATATTTTATATTATGCATATCCATGATGGGTAAGTATTACGGTTGCTCCCAACGACAACTTTGACTCTAAACAGAATAAAATGTGTGCCACGCTCTCCGCCTTGGCATTACATTTAAGAACTTCATTAAAACATTTCTTACGATACAAGAATTTGTGAATTATTATAAGAAGTGCTGAAGACTTCTTCTATTTAAAGTGGTAGCTACTATTCCTGTGGAAAGAAAATATCTTTAACAAACAAGAATCATTTCTCATATATGCAGCGATACAATCTAAATCTGTTGTTTAAGGTAAAGCTAGGAGAGTCTGCGCACAATTCAAAAGAATAACAATAAAAAATTTAAATATAATTTTTTTGCTAAACTATCCATGAATAATTTTGACTTCATTTGTTTTTTATGCATTTCCATTGCAATTTTGTTGTTATGGTGCAATTTAATAGAACAGTTGTAATAAAACCAAGAAAGTTATTTTGCGCAAACTGCCCTTACAGGGTTGGTGTGATTGCGAGCATGGGTAGGAGAGATTGTTACTAATAATAACTACAATTAAATTGTTAACAATAATAATTACACTTAAATGACACTGTTGTAATGTTTTGTGAACAAATATTAGTGTATTAGGAGTGAATATTTCAACCTAATGATTAAAGAATCAGAAAAAGAATGGTTTTAAAAACGATTAAAAAATTTAAATTAAAGGAAAAAAATAATTAAAGAATCAGAAAAAGCAAGTCCAGATAAGATTACAAAATAACATTAAGTTACTTGTTGACACGTTTAACTTAAAATTAGTCCATTTTCATTTTTCATTTTCGTATGCAAATTTACCAATAAGCTGCGTAATCTCTTCTAGCATGGAAACTAATGGGAACAATGCGCCACCTCTCCTAAGTAGCAGATGCGCAAACTCTCCAATTTCGGTAGGGGAGATTGCGCGGCCTTTTATTTAAACATGACCGCTACTAAAACGAACCGTTTATGTTCACATTGTTAGTCTATATTAGTAGCTTATGAGAAATCGTTTAAGTTAAAAATATTTAGTACTACTGATATTGTATAGAAAATCTGATGAATAGCTATGAAAATTCAAGCACTTACTTTAGGAAAACGAAACAAAATAGCAATGCTTTATCTTAGACGCTCAAAACAATCCACGTGCACTTTCAAGTAGACACTCCATTACTACTGTTGTACAACTACCTGGAGTCGCTGCGCGCTCCCTCTACTCCTTCCCCCCGAATCTCTATGTGGGCAATCTCTCCGACTGCGCCATCTCTCCTGGCTTTACCTTATATCTTATTTAAATTGAAATTTATGAGCTAAATGAAATTTATGAACTTAATGAATTGATTTTATTATTTCATGTAGATATATATATATAAATAATGGAAATAATTTATAAATTTATAACTTGAAATCGTGACATTCAGAATTCTACATACAGTCCCTGGCCAAATTATTAGACGCAGTTGTTTTTATTATAATTTATTAAATATCTGGAAAGATACATGAGGAATTATCCTGAAACTTCAGGAGTGTAAACAACATGATAAACGTCATATATTTCCGCGAAGATTTTTTCCCGAAACCCCATAAGGGGCAGTTAACATATTGAAGAAAAACGAATATCTTTTGGATAACCCTGTAAAAACTAATATTGCAAAAAGCATTCAAACTGTAGATTATGATTAAGTGGCTTATTGTAATAATTTGGGTTCATTTTTATGAAGATAGCATGTATACTCGAAGAGAAATTCACGTTTTTATAAAAACAGTCCCAAATTTTACCAAGTTTTTTGCTTATAATTTGCAGAGTTTTTAATATAAAAACAAATTATTTTCAGAAAATATGATGAACAAAATTATACACAATACCCTGCAATCAGAATTAAAAAATAATAAAAATTGTATGAAAAATGAGCAGGTTTACTAAATATTGTTACACTGCGCATGCGCGAATTCAATCAAAATATACTGTGCATAATATATTAGCTAAATGTATAGACCAACTTTTATGAAAGTCTCAAAAACATAGCTTGAAAATTCTGATAGTAATCGTCGATAGAATAAGCTCGAATTTCGCTATTCCCAAACGGAAGCAAAAAAGATGAGGGGTTGTATCCAAATATACTAGCTTATGAAAGTTGACATAATAAGAATTAAGTGTCTCTCATTCTATATTTGATACAACCCCTCATCTTTTTGCTTCCTTTTGGGAACAACGAAATTCGAGCTTATGTTTGAAGCCACCTTTTTGACTCAGTATTGGCCGTTTTTAAGAGATTGGAGGTAGTTTTAAAAACGATGTGGAAACATATATTGAAATACGAGTTCCAGCAGTGTCAACAGGGCCTGTTTACCGAATAGGCCTGGGAAGCCCGTGCTTACTCCAAAGAAATACAAAGGGGCCCCGAAATTTACTTTCCAAAATAAATGTTTAGAAAAAAAATTCAATCAGGGTAAAAAATGCATTTTTTCCCTTATGGAATTTTTATTTGAATTATGAAGTTTCTTTCTAATGTGTTGTTTACTCAAAATTTTGATGGTAAAATTTCAAATTGTTGCAATATATGAAAAATGAATTTAACAATAACAATAATAACAAAGCAATTGGTAGAGTACTAGTAACGTCGGGCTTCTAGTCGTGTCTAATAGTACTTCTGTGTCTTAAGCGGGCCCTGAGTGTCAGATTCCTAAGTGCTCAGAAGTTAATGGTGCCTATCTCTAGAAATGACATACAAATATTGACTCTTATTAATTTATTTCACAAGAAATAAATTCATTCTCATCCACGTATCACTCGCTCTCTTGCATTGAAGCTGCATTGCTGGCAGCTTAAGCAAAAGGTCAAATCCAGGCCTGGACACATTTTCCTCTGTCGGAAAATTACAATTTATATAATTTACTTATCATTAGAAAATTTGTCTTAAATTAATGAAGTATAATTACGTATCAAACGTTTTCTTGAAGTTCCATTACCTGCAATTTATTCTGTCAAGCTCTTTCAAATAACAGACCAGATGTGATTATCAACAGATTGTCAGAATCGGTTGTGTACGCTAGGTTTGACCAGGATATCTTAGTTGGTAGAGTGTTGGCCTATTAAGCCGACAGTTATGTCAACCGTGTTAGCCAACAGTACTATGTCCTTAGTTCAAATTCTGGCATGGACATTTTTTCCCTTGTTGGAAATGTACAATTCGTAAGACAGCATTGTTTGATTAGCTGTATATGGAAAATTAGCATGAAAATACTCCGCATTTTAATGTTTCTCTATTTCTAATAAGATAAGGTACTGACTACCACAATTGTATATTTATTAGGATTTCTTTAATATTTCAGATACTTTGATGATCATTCTTAATGCTGATTGATAAGGCATTGTGGATAGAATTAAGATTTCTGGAAGTCGGTAGAAGTTGTGAAGAAGTTGTGAGTATAACGGACACTCTGTTAAAAATAGAAAGGTCTGATTACTTAAAAGACTTAAAAGAGTAAATATAAATATGGACTTTGCTAAAAACAGAAACTTTGAGCAAAGAATATTTTCTTAAGAATAATTTATTTTGTTCATTATTCATCCGAGAAATTTTTTAAAGCAACTATTGTTCTCAGAAGAGCATTTTCAATTTCAGAAAACATGACATTATTTCAATTTTGTTTTTCTTTATTTATTTACCTTTTTGCTATGTGTTTTATTCATTTACTTGTTTGCTCTCTTATTTACTTTTCTGTTTACTTATTAATATATTCATTGATTCGTTATTTCATTGTCTATATATATTTTTATTTTATAAATTTTTTTTGTGCTATGCTATTTATTTATTTATTTATTTATTTGTTTATTGATTTATTTCATGATTTAACTCAATAATTCATTTCTATTTTATGCTTTTTTCTCTCAGTAATTGTTTATTTCATTTGCTTATTGATATATAAATTCACTCGTTATTTCATTAATTTGTATCCAATTTATTTATTTAATATATTTGTATTTACTTATCGCCCAATTTATTCGTTGATTCATTTATGGATTGCTTATCTTATCCATTCATTATTTCTTTATTTTCTAAGTTAATAATTTATAAAACATACTTATGTAAAGAATATTTGTATATGTATGTGTGTAACAAAATCACATGTATTTTATATTTACCCAATTCTCTGTTGAAACACTTTTCAATGTTATATGTAATATCGCTGTTGAAAAAATGAAAATATCAAGTGGTTCATAAATAAATATTTTAAAGTTTAAATGCTCTTTCATTCTTCTCCAAATATGCTATATGTGATTGACATCATTTTCTTGAAAGTACTGTAATATATTCAGGGTCGGCAATAAGTGAAGAGTGGAGGGTACTTAATGAACTTGACCCTGCGCTTATAGAACTCCCTCTTCTCTCATACACCAAAAAGACTAAAAGACCTGTCACTTGATAATCTAGTTGTATGTAGAGTTGCAAAGGGTGAAAAAACCGGGTTTATTCCAGGGAAGAAACCAGATTTTTTAGGAGGGAAATATTAAAAATTTCCGGGAGTTTTCAGAAAGTTTTAGACATGGAATTTTTAAATTTGTAAACGAAATGTTTTTTTACAAGTGTAAAAAAACCCAACAACATAAATACAGAAAAACAGCACAGTTTACATGAAAACTAGCGAAATACATGCTTAAGCTGCAGAAATATTAAGTATGAGAAATTAAAATAATATAAATAAGTAGATATTTTAGTCGTGGATAAGTAAAAAGTGGGAGAGGAAGATGACAGATTCATCTTGCCTGACATGAATATAAACATCACCCCTGTTCTCCGATTGAGACAATGTAAAAAAAAAAAAAGAAAACGAACAAAATTAAAAGAAATCAATCCAAAAATGCACTAACTCGGAAGATAATTAATATAGAGTATGCCTGAATAGTAAATATGCCAGCTAACAGAAATTAAACAATTTTCAATTTTCAATTCCTACTATTAGCTCACACTCTCCATATATTTATATATCTTGTTAAAATTTTCAATCGTTAATAAAACACTTTTTATTCATCCATTCAAGTTCAAATATATTTTTTAAACTTGTAGTGGATGACACTTAATGTTAATAGAGTTTTTTTCAAATATTAATTAGTTAATTAAATTAAATTAATTAATTTTAGTTTTATATGGGAGAAAAAAAAATCTCCCATTGTTTACATAAATGAAATGAAAGATTTTCCTCAAATTAATGATGCCACAAAAATAAAATGCAACGATGATTATAATAAAATGTTCAATAAAGATGACGTGGGACATTAATGCTGCATGGGTTTATTTTATATATTTATGATTAAAAGATAAAATTATAATTCAAATGCTCAAATTATTTTTCTTTCAAATTTTCAATCGTTAATAAAATACTTTTTATTCATCCACTCAAGTTCAAATACATTTTTTAAAACTTGTAGTGCATGACACTTGGTGTTAATACAGTTTTTTCAAATATTAATTCTTTAATTAAATTAAATAACCAAACTACTAGCTTTCAAAACTCGAAGATAAATGAGCAGAAACACTTCATTAGGTTCCACTCTCCGAAAGAGCCGCTACTACATGAATTATTGACTCGTGATTATGTTTTAATGTTATTTTCTATACTGTTTCATATTATTTTTGGTACTTGCGTATTATCCGAGCCATTCTTATATAATTTATTAAAATGGAAAATTGCAAGGAAATTCGCTTTCTATTTTGCCACTTAATATTGTGATTCTGTCATATGTATATACATATTTATATTAATTGTAATTATTTAATAAAAAGTAACTAAAATAAATTTTTTCTTTGTTGACCTAAGTATAGGAATTGACATTAAAAAAAATGTTTTATATTACTTGTTAAACAAAATATTCAAAACCTTACCAATTCACAGCCACCATTGTTGTAAAGCAAATGATTTATAATAAATTATAAGAACTTAGAGTGCAAAATCCTAAGTTTTGTGAATTCATAATGAAAAACCCATTTTAAACTTTTCAGAACAATGTCTGAAATTTCTTTAAAATACAAAAATTGAATTGAAAATGACTCGTTTTGTTTACTTTCAAAACTCCTTCAATATTTCCAATATTCCCAAGAATTTCGGGTTTATTCCCAAAAATTCCCGGGTTTATTCCCATCCCTCGAAAACTGCGGGTTTTTTGCAACTCTAGTTGTATGTGCCAATCCCAAAACTTTCTTCTATCTCTTACATGTTAATACTTCAAAATTTACTATCACAGCGCAAATAGAATAACTATATTTTTCGTTATTCTGCTGCACGCCAGTGCTATGGATTCGCCCGTTTGTCTGGATGCGAAGCACCCTGCGCTTGACGAGCAGCCGATGTGCAACACAACTACGAAAAATCGAGAAAATCGTACAAAAATCACTATCACATCACCCCCTTCAGTCGAAATAGCCCCAAATTCAATTGGGACATGCAGGCAATAATAAAAAACATACACTTAAATTTTGGTTCAATCGAAATATCTCCAAATTCAAGTAGAACCTGCTGGCAATAGTCAAAAACCTATAAAACAAACTTGGTTCCATTCTATGCATAACTTCATACAGCTTTCGATGATACAATGACGACAGACACGTATTTTGTAAAAAAATGTTTTTCGGCATCTCTGACCCCTAAAACGTGTAAATCCGTCGGAAAATGGAATTCGAAAAAAAATTCGTTTACAATACTTTCTTTTATTATCGACAGTAGTAGAAGATAAAAATTGAGATCCCAAAATGATTTGTAGAGACCTTCATCTCTTCATTTATAAGAAGCCGACGACGAGACATAAAAAACCATTTAACGTTTGAAAAAAAAACAAAAAATGTTTCTGTGCAGCAAAATCCTATTAATGCCAGGTCTATCCCTGTATGTAAAGCAGTGGATTTTTTTCACCATTCACATGAAATTACTCACACAGTTAATTTGTTGGATTTTTTTATAATTTTTCATAGTAAAAATTCTTCTTTTTCAACCATGGTTCACCAGTAACAGTAGCTTATATCTGCCTCCTGTGGATATACAGGGTGTTTCTAAATGAATATCGGGGTTTTAACGCTTGGTAGTATCTATATATACGAGGGTTGTAAATTAAATAGTGGCAACTTAACCTTGAAACTCGCAGAAGGGCGGGCATGCGCAAATAGGATATAGGAGCGGTGAGGTGGCGCAGTTGTCGATGTGTAGAGTGCAAAAAACAGTCGATCTGCTTAGAAGGGTAGTTGTTGTGTGGCGTTAAAGTGAGGAGTTTCATTTCCATCGCTCTAAAGCATGTTTTCAAAAGGTGATCAGCGGTCGTGGCTTAAAATCGAGGTTGCCCGAGGCAAAAATGCAACAGAATGCTATTGAGGATTAGTGTAAGCCTGTGGCACAAATGCTTTACCGTATAGGACAGTAGCACAATGGGTTCAAGCATTTCGTTCGGGTCGGAATGAGACTGCGGATTTGAAACACAGTAGAGCGCTCGGTCGCTCACATCAACAATCAACACCTTGCCACTGGTCTACAACGGCTTCCCGACATTTGGCAAAAGGTTATAAGCTTTGCTGGTGATTACATAGAAGGAATGTAATGCAATTGTACTTGTAAGTTCATTAAAAATTGATTTATACCTATGTTGCCATTACTTAATTTACAGCCCTCGTATATTTGTCTTACGTGGCGCGGAAATAGGGCTGAATTTCTACCTTATCGTTGGCAACAATCGTAGTTTCCAGAGCTCAGACCAATGAACAGACAAGATTGTGTTAGCCCCGCCTCCAAGATGGCGGTCAGTGTCTGGATTCGAAGCACCCTGCGCTTGACGAGCAGCCGATGTGCAACACAACTACGAAAAATCAAGAAAATCGTACAAAAATCACTATCACATCACCCCCTTCAGTCGAAATAGCCCCAAATTCAATTGGGACATGCAGGCAATAATAAAAAACATACACTTAAATTTTGGTTCAATCGAAATATCTCCAAATTCAAGTAGAACCTGCTGGCAATAGTCAAAAACCTATAAAACAAACTTGGTTCCATTCTATGCGTAACTTCATACAGCTTTCGATGATACAATGACGACAGACACGTATTTTGTAAAAAAATGTTTTTCGGCATCTCTGACCGCTAAAACGTGTAAATCCGTCGGAAGATGGAATTCGAAAAAAAATTCGTTTACAATACTTTCTTTTATTATCGACAGTAGAAGATAAAAATTGAGATCCCAAAATGATTTGTAGAGACCTTCATCTCTTCATTTATAAGAAGCCGACGACGAGACATAAAAAACCATTTAACATTTGAAAAAAAAAATGTTTCTGTGCAGCAAAATCCTATTAATGCCAGGTCTATCCCTGTATGTAAAGCAGTGGATTTTTTTCACCATTCACATGAAATTACTCACACAGTTAATTTGTTGGATTTTTTTATAATTTTTCATAGTAAAAATTCTTCTTTTTCAACCATGGTTCACCAGCAACAGTAGCTTATACCTGCCTCCTGTGGATATACAGGGTGTTTCTAAATGAATATCGGGGTTTTAACGCTTGGTAGTATCTATATATACGAGGGTTGTAAATTAAATAGTGGCAACTTAACCTTGAAACTCGCAGAAGGGCGGGCATGCGCAAATAGGATATAGGAGCGGTGAGGTGGCGCAGTTGTCGATGTGTAGAGTGCAAAAAACAGTCGATCTGCTTAGAAGGGTAGTTGTTGTGTGGCGTTAAAGTGAGGAGTTTCATTTCCATCGCTCTAAAGCATGTTTTCAAAAGGTGATCAGCGGTCGTGGCTTAAAATCGAGGTTGCCCGAGGCAAAAATGCAACAGAATGCTATTGAGGATTAGTGGAAGCCTGTGGCACAAATGCTTTACCGTATAGGACAGTAGCACAATGGGTTCAAGCATTTCGTTCGGGTCGGAATGAGCTGCGGATTTGAAACACAGTAGAGCGCTCGGTCGCTCACATCAACAATCAACATCTTGCCACTGGTCTACAACGGCTTCCCGACATTTGGCAAAAGGTTATAAGCTTTGCTGGTGATTACATAGAAGGAATGTAATGCAATTGTACTTGTAAGTTCATTAAAAATTGATTTATACCTATATTGCCATTACTTAATTTACAGCCCTCGTATATTTGTCTTACGTGGCGCGGAAATAGGGCTGAATTTCTACCTTATCGTTGGCAACAATCGTAGTTTCCAGAGCTCAGACCAATGAACAGACAAGATTGTGTTAGCCCCGCCTCCAAGATGGCGGTCAGTGTCAGAGCAGTGAAACTGAAGCTAGCAATTATTAAAAATAAAATAATATGAACGTAATCCAAAGCGTCTGAGATGATTCCTCTTTTTAATTATGAGTAATATTGGTGATTTCAAATGAATTCATTTTTTCAAAGAATTCATGTAGAATTTATTTACGAATTTCACTCACGCAAAAAATCGGAGATAATAAAATATAAACTTTCTAGAATGCCCTGCTGCCATCTGTTGCCGTTTTATTGAAGTAAAAATAATTTCTTTTGCAGAAATCTATAATCAATTAGAATAATAAAATGTTGAACGAAATTTAAACAATCATTGATGATAAACTATCTTCTTACCACATAGTGTTTTTTTTAATGAATTTAAGCCGTGCTGTACAATATTATAGGTGCTAATTATGTTTCCAAGATCCTATTTTCATAGTATTTAAATTATTTATATGTCCATTAGTATCATCAACTAAATGCATTTTTAGTTGTATTTTCAACGGAGTTTTCAATTACTTTTTTACATTTAAAATAAATTGTCAATTTTATATGTTCAAATGATTTATTGTAGTACTTATTCCGGCTAGAATTACTTGAAAAATAAAAAGGGGCGAGCGAGCAAAGCGAGCTGTGACCGCGTAGCGTTCTCAATGTGAATTGCTTTGCAATTCACCGGGGGTTGGCGAGCGTTAGCGAGTAGGGGGCTGAGCCCCCTAGTTTATTACATAAAACTTAAAATTATAATTAATACATAAACTGAAAGAGCAACTCAAACAGTTTTACCTACAAGCTTACATGTGTTCAATGTGAACACCTTTCGCCACACGGCACACATCAAGTTGATAGCTCAGTTCTTCCCAAACATTAATTAGTGTTTGTGGGTAATTGTTGCAACAGCTGCCTCAATTTGGGGATCACATCTGAACTTTATCCGGAACGCACGTTGAACAGTAACCACAGATTCTGTCTTTGCAAACTGCAGTACACAAAATGCTTTCTGTTCACTAGTCGCCATTTTTGCTACTAGCGCCTTCTAACAGATAACGGAAGAAACATTGTGTGCGCAAGTGCATGCACAGGTACTAACAAACTGTTTGAGTTGCTCTTTCATTTTATGTATTAAGTATAATTTTAAGTTTTATATAATAGATACTACAAAGCGTTAAAATTCCGATATTCATTTAGAAACACCCTGTATTATATACTAGTAAATCTACAGATCAGAGGCCTCAACTTCAGCTCTACAAATCATTGTTCATTAATTTCACTAATTTTTAACATCATCTACATAATAATTGATACCCTAAAATTCAATATTTTTAAGTTATGTATACATTTAGAAAAATATAAAATTTATCGAAAATTCCGGAAATTTTAGTAGTATCGCATTCAACACAATGTTATGCAATGATAGGATAAAATACTTATTACTGTATTTTTCAGAATAACAATGCATTACTTCAGAGGAGCTCAGCCCCCCTGAACCCCCCGTTGTCACCTTAATATTCTATTCTCAATTTATAGTAATTGCGCTATTTCATTTCTTGAGTATATGTCTGAATGTACTATTTTAATTTCATTAGAATAACCATCTCTTTGTACAAGAGATTTTATCCTATCCTTAAAAAAATACTTATATTTCAACTACTAAACATCATATGTTGCTGAAATTGAATAAAATTTCGTGTGTAAAATATACAAATGTAAATTCCTCTTATGTGACCTATATTCAATTTACGCATTCAACGTTTTTATTATTTTCATTTGGAAAACCTTTGATAATAATTTTTTAGTAGTTAAAATAAATTATCATCTATTTCATTAAAAAAAGCATATTAAAAACTTATATAACCCGAAAATTAGCTATTGTTAATAAAATTTCGCGTCAAAATAACGCGATTCACTTGAATTTTCTTTGTGGATATTCTTCGAAATATAGTTGTTTAGCAAACATTTATTGAAAGAAAAAAAAAATGCACTGGAAATTTTTGTAAAAAATTAAAAATTAAATTTTTTTATATATTTCAAATTAATGCATACAATTTCTCAATAATTTATGCAATTAATTTCGCAATTCTGAGAAATATATTAGCAAATTTTCAAAGCGATAGGATTAAATTAAGATCTCCATTTCGTAAATTTAGAATACATAATTTAGCATTTACAATTATCCCAGTGTGACATTTTCTTTTCGGTGAATGATAAATTTAAAAATAATCGTCTGATTTTTTTTTGAAAAGCATTATGACCTAAAAATAAATGTTTTATATTATTCGAACGAATGAACCAAATGTAACTAAAAACTTTACAGCTAATTCCGGGAATCTCACCAACATACTCACCAAAAATTAACCTAATCGAACGTTTTTTACGGCAGTTATTGCGGAACAGACAGACAGACAGACAGACTGACAGACAGACTGACAGACAGATAGACAGAAACCAAAAACTTTTCCCGTCTCCACAGTGAGTCTTCACTGACGTTTCGGCAACTACTCTGAAATATAAAGTACTGCATTCTACTGTTCATTCAGCGTATTCTCTCTGAAAAGAGTGCCATCAGATTTTGCAGTGACATTCAGAAAAAGTGCAGGAACAATGTCTTTTGCCTGGTAATTGTTTCATCACTGTTGTTATGTGCAGTACTACTTCATAACTGCAGTGGGGATTCAATATCAGGCTAATGACACACTCAACAAATCCTTGTTTTTATCTGGACTGACGGATTCTTTGGAGTTGACACTTCTAAACACAAAAAACAGAATTATTTTTTCCTAGCGATTAAAAGGAAATGAAGCACGGAAGCATTCATTTCGAAGACAGAAATAAGGAGAATCATTGATAAGGCAAAGAATAAAAAGAGCATCGTCTGCTTGATGTGTATTTGAATGCTACGTATTCAGGTTGTCTCCAAAATTGCGGGTGAATATTGAAAAGGAAATAAAAGAACACGGAGAGTGATTGAAATGCACAGCTTGCTGCATTTACTGGGAATCTAGTAAATTTTCAACCACTCAGAATTTAAATTTCGTTATGAAGTTCGTCACCAGATTGCGCTGTAGGACATCGGCGAGAGCTGCAGGGAAACGCACTCCGTCAGATCTCCTTTCTGTACTACGTCGTCATGCTGATAGCAGCTGCTGCTCAGAGAGGGCACGTTGCTGTGCAGAAATGGTTTATTCAATAGATCAGCTGATATTTCTCGTCTTCGAATTTCATCTCCTGAACAACAGCATTGTTGAAACAAGGCACAGTTTTCAAGGGAAGTCTAATGTCTCAAAAGTTTCGAAAAGGAATAAAATAAAACCTCTGTTAGAAAAATTTCAACGGACTGGCAACGTTAATGATAATCGTGCTGAAAGCGTCAGGGGTACAGAGGTGAATGTTCAAGTCGGCCATAAAATAACGTAATACGCACAAATTCTCGTTAATTTAGTGTGGTACCCGATTATGGAAACTTTACCGCTTTGATTACGCTGTGTAGAAAGCTTATAACACATCGGCTGATAAGTTCCCGATTTGGCACACAGATGGCGTTGCAATCGCCAAACTGATTCTTTTTTAGTAAATACTAACCTTTAAAAGTTAGTAAAAAAATGTCATGACGATTCTCCGTGTGGATAAAACCTTAGAGTGGTTTTAGTTGAACGACTTTGTTGATAAACAAAAAAATGGATAAACAAGAATTTCAAGAATTGTTATTTGATGGGAAAAAACACCGTTCAAACAAAAGCTTGGCTTGATAAGCGTCATTTGGACACTGCACCAGGTAAATCAACCATTATTGACTGGATTGCTGAATTTAAACGTGGTCGTACAGACACCAGTGATGCATCACGCAAAAGAGGTGGTTACTCCAGAAAACATAAAAAAGTCCACAAAATCGTTTTGGAGAACCGTAAAGTGAAGTTGTAGGAGATAGCTAAGACTCTGAAGATATCCAAGGAACGTGTAGGTTTTATTTTGAATGAACATTTGTCTATGAAAAAGCTGTTGTCAAAGTGGGTGTCGCGCGTGTTAACTTTTGACCAAAAACAACAACGAGTCGTTGATTGTGAGCACTGTTTAGAGCTATTTCGTTATAAAATTATGTTATTTATTATAAAATTAATATTATTATTATTATCATTATTAAATTATTATTATTTATTATTAAAGTTATGTTATTTATTAAAGTTATAAAGTTATAAAGTTATAAAGTTAAGTTAAAAAGTTGTGTTTTCTTTATTAAACCGGGAACTTATCAGCCCATGTGTTAGGCTACAATTTACAGACATTTTCCTACTGATGTTGTAGCCCTGCAACTTCCTTTTCCAACCACGGCCCGCCATTGATAGAAGCTTAAGCCTCCATCAGAATTCGCCAGATTCGGAAAAATGGAGACACAACGTCTTTATCCTGGTGTATAGGTTGATACTTGATGTTATCTGTAATATTACTTGATAACATCAGTAAGTTCCTACACCAGGCCAAGGACAGATTCAACAAATGATTCTTTATAATGACGGACGCTTTTTTATAATGATGGAAACTTAAAGACACGAAGAACAGAATTCTCTTTTCTTGGTGTTTAGAAGAAAATGAAACACAGAAATATACATTTCGAAGAGGAGAATCACAGATAATTAAAATAATGTGAAGTGCATCGTCTGCTTGATGAGTATTTTGGATGGTAAGCATTTCTGTTCAAGGTTATGTGAATAACACCTTCACAGTTTTAAAATTCTTCATACATGCACAAATCTTTACACTACATAAATAAGATAACTGAATCAAGAGACAAAGTTCAAGGTAAAAATTATAATCCTTCAACAAAAAAGTTATAAAGTTATAAAATTATGTTAAAAAGTTGTGTTTTCTTTATTAGAACGGGAACTTATCAGCCCATGTGTTAAAGAATAAGTAGGCAATTATTAATTTTGTTTATTTGTAAAGAAACTTAACTACTTACTAAACTTTACAGAAACATGACATTACGGTACGAAACCATCAGCGTGAGAGTTGTACCCGCACTTCTAATGTATTTTCTTTGCTTAAAATTTATTTTGATATCCCTAATATATTCTGTCGAATTTACGGAAAGATCCGATGAGTAGAAATATGTGAAAAGGTTTTTTTTCATCCATTTTCCTTTAAATGTATCAGAGTTCCAATTTTTAAGTTCATTTTTCTCAGTTCGAGTATTTTTATATTTGAGTACTTTGAAAATGTGACACATATCTAAAACATGAGATATAATTATTTTACACAATCGAAAAGATATAGTCAATAGAATTAAGAAAGGATTTTACAATAGAATGAATCCAATTTTTGTTTAAATGTAAATATGAATAAATTCCTGTTTCTCACCCAATTTCAGCATATATAAGAATGTTTCATTTTCCTCTCATAAACTAATCGGTTTTAAGAAAAAGCAACATTTCTAAAACAAACCAAATATATTTTTCACTTACTTATTTCTTAGTTGTCTTGTTCTTCTACCAGAACCTCATTACCGAAAAACCCGAGGGCCTTGTGTCCACCACGTCGACACGTTGAATAAAACAATTTCGAAAAAATACTTAAAAATGCATTTTTCTGCAATGAATTGCTCATAAATAATAATAAAAAGATATTTTGTTTAAGTGATAATATCTAATGATAAAAATTGCAGATAATATGTACAATTGTAAACAGTCTCACTTTCTACATACTTCGCATTCTTTGTGCATGTGTTTATGTATGTTTTATAGAAATATGAAAGATTTGCTAAATTGTAAAATACAATAACAAAAGTTTCACTGTTATATTTTATCTTATATATATTTTTTTAAAGTTTTTTTCTTGTACAGTTTGTAGTAATTTGAATTTCCTTTATTAAAAAAGAGAAACATTTAAAAGTTATTGGGGCAAAACCTCCGAAACACAGTGTTTGGATACAGTTGAGTTTAAAAGCATGCCTTCGCAGATATCGCCGGTCTGGTCTCTGCAGCTCTATATTTACAGCTCGTAAAACGTAATTTTAGATTTTTTTGGAGGGGATCAATTGTATTACAGTATTAGAGAGTCAAATATTGTAAAAAATAATAATAATAAGTAAAGAAGTAAAAATAGTATTTAATAAATATGCCCATTTACAAGCATTCCATGTTTATCTTGAAAATCATACCTAATTTCTTCACTGCAATTCAGGATTTTTCAAAAAAATTTCCGTTATAATACATTAATTTTTCGTGCGCACCAAACCTGATTATGTAAAATTCACTATTTTTATTTTTCTTGGTACAAATCGCAAGCGATTGAATTTATTTATTTAAAAAATTAAATTTTTTCTCTGTTTCTTTTTGAAAATATGGACAGAGACGCTGGGAATAAAAAACATTCTTTGAAATAATTTTTTTAAGCATTTTAAAATTGATTTCTCATTGTACAATCAATCTTCTTTTCAAAATTCTACAAAAATTCTTTTTCAACCATGGTTCGCCAGTAACAGAAGCTTATGTCTGCCTCCTGTGGATATATTATATACTACTCTGAAATATAAAGTACTGCATTCTACTTTTCATTCAGCGTCTTCTCTCTGAAAAAAATGCCATCAGGACTTGCAGTGACATTCAGAAAAAGTGGAGACACTATGTCTTTTGCCTGGTAATTATTTCATCATTGTTGTTATGTGTAGTACTACTTCATAACTGCAGTGATACCAGTTTAATGACACACTCAACAAATCCTTGTTTTTCTCAGGACTGACGGATTCTTTGAGTTGACTTTTCTACACTGTAAAAAAATCCTGCGGTTACTAAAATTTTTTTAGTATATTTGTATTCCACAGATTTTTTTAGTAACCGTTACTAAAAACCGGAAACGTTGCTAGCTGTTTTCTAGTAATGTTGATAGCTGTTTTCTGGTAATTCTTACAAATTTTCTTGTAACTGAGTAAGAATACAAAAAAATTTTTAGTAATTGCAAAGATTTAGTGAGAAAAGCTAGAATAGTTTTAGTAGATCGACACTTTTTTTTTTTACAGTGTAAACACGAAGAACAGAATTATTTTTTTAAGGTGTTTAAAAGGAAATTAAACACGGAAGCATTCATTTCCAAGGCAGAAATAAGGAGAATCATTGATAAGGCAAAAAATAAAAAGAGCATCGTTTGCTTGATGTGTATTTGAAATACTACGCATACAGGTTGTCCCCAAAATTGCGGATGAATATAGAAATGGAAATAAAGGAAGACGGAAAGAGATTGAAATGCACAGTTAGTTGTATTCCTTACTGGGAATCTAGTAATTTTTCAGCCACACACAATTTAAATTCAGTTATAAAGTTCGTCACTAGATTGCGCTGTAGGACATCGGCGAGAGATGCAGGGAAACGCACTCCGTCAGATCTCTTTTCTGTACTTCGTCGTCATGCTGATAGCAGCTGCTGCTCAGAGAGGGCAAGTTGCTGTGCGGAAACGGTTTATTCAATAGGTCAGCTGATATTTCTCGTCTTCGAATTTCATCTCCTGAACAACAGCATTGTTGAAACAATGCACAGTTTTCAGGGAAAGTCTAATGTCTCAAAAGTTTCGAAAAGGAATAAAATAAAAGGTCTGTTAGAAAAATTTCAACGGACTGGCAACGTTAATGATAATCGTGTTGAAAGCGTTAGGGGTACAGAGGTGAATGTTCAAGTCGGCCATAAAATAACGTAATACGCACAAATTCCCGTTAATTTGGTGTGCTACCCGATTATGGAAACTTTACCGCTTTGATTACGCTGTGAAGAAAGCTTATCGGCTTAAGCTTTGCTTAAGCATCGGCTCATAAGTTCCCAATTTGGCACACAGATGGCGCTGCAATCGCCAAACCGATTCTTTTTTTAGTAAATACTAACCTTTAAAAGGTAGTAAAAAAATGTCATGACGATTCGCCATGTGGATAAAACCTTAGAGTGTTTTTAGTTGAACGACTTTGTTGATAAACAAAAAAATGGATAAACAAGAATTTCAAGAATTGTTATTTGATGGGAAAAAACACCGTTCAAACAAAAGCTTCGCTTGATAAGCGTTAATCGGACACTGCACAAGGTAAATCAACCATTATTGACTGGATTGCTGAGTTTAAACGTGGTCGTACGGACACCAGTGATGCATCACGCAAAAGAGGTGGTTACTCCAGAAAACATAAAAAAGTCCTCAAAATCGTTTTGGGGAACCGTAAAGTGAAGTTGTAGGAGATAACTCAGACTCTGAAGATATCCAAGGAACGTGTAGGTTTTATTTTGAATGAACATTTGTCTATGAAAAAGCTGTTGTACAAGTGGGTGTCGCGCGTGTTAACTTTTGACCAAAAACAACAACGAGTCGTTGATTGTGAGCACTGTTTAGAGCTATTTCGTTATAAAATTATGTTATTTATTATAAAATTATTATTATTATTTATTTATTAAATTATTATTATTATTAAATTATTATTATTATTATTAAATTATTATTATTATTATTAAATTATTATTATTATTATTAAATTATTATTATTATTATTAAATTATTATTATTTATTTTTAAAGTTATGTTATTTATTAAACTTATAAAGTTATAAAGTTATAAAGTTGAGTTAAAAAGTTGTGATTTCTTTATTAGATCTGGAACTTATCATCCCATGTGTTAGGCTACAATTTACAGACATTTTCCTACTGATGTTGTAGCCCTGCAACTTCCTTTTTCAACCACGGCCCGCCGTGGATAGAAGCTTAAGCCTCCATCAGAATTTGCCACATTCGGTTAAATGGAGACACAAAGTCTTTATCCTGGTGCATAGGTTCATACTTGATGTTATCTGTAATATTACTTGATAACATCAGTAAGTTCCTACACCAGGCCAAGGACAGATTCAACAAATGATTCTTTATGATGACGGACGCTTTTTTATAGATGGAAACTTAGAGACACGAAGATCAGAAATCTCTTTTTCTTGTTGTTTAAAAGGAAATGAAACACAGAAATATACATTTCGAAGAGGAGAATCACAGATAATAAAAATAATGTGAAGTGCATCGTCTGCTTGATGAGTATTTTGGATGGTAAGCATATCTGTGCATGGTTATGTGAATAACACCTTCACAGTTTTAAATTTTTTCATACATGCACAAATCTTTGAAATACATAAATAAGATAACTGAATCAAGAGACAAAGTTCAAGGTAAAAATTATAATCCTTCAACAATAAAGTTAGAAAGTTATAAAATTATGTTAAAAAGTTGTGTTTACTTTATTAGACCGGGAACTTATCAACCCATGTGTTAAAGTATAAGTAGGCAATTATTACTTTTGTTTATTCGTAAAGAAACTTAACTACTTCATAAACTTTACAGAAACATGGCATAACGGTACCAAACCATCAGCGTGAGAGTTGTACCCGCACTTCTAATGTATTTGCTTAAAATTTATTTTGATATCCCTAATATATTCTGTCGAATTTACGGAAAGATCCGATGAGTAGAAATATGTGAAAAGGTTTTTTTTCCATCCATTTTCCTTTAAATGTATCAGAGTTCCAATTTTTAAGTTCATTTTTCTCAGTTCGAGTATTTTTATATTTGATTACTCTGAAAATGTGACACATATCTAAAACATGACATATAATTATTTTACACAATCGAAAAGATATAGTAAATAGAATTCAGATAGGATTTTCCAATAGAATGAATCCAATTTTTGTTTAAATGTAAATATGAATAAATTCCTGTTTCTCACCCAATTTCAGCATATATAAGAATGTTTCATTTTCCTCTCATAAACTAATCGGTTTTAAGAAAAAGCAACATTTCTAAAACAAACCAAATATATTTTTCACTTACTTATTTCTTAGTTGTCTTGTTCTTCTACCAGAACCTCATTACCGAAAAACCCGAGGGCCTTGTGTCCACCACGTCGACACGTTGAATAAAACAATTTCGAAAAAATACTTAAAAATGCATTTTTATGCAATGAATTGCTAATAAATAATAATAAAAAAATATTTTCTTTAAGTAATAATATCTAATGATAAAAATTGCAGATAATATGTAAAATTGTAAACAGTCTCGCTTTCTATATACTTCGCACTCGTTTCGCAGGTGTTTATTTATGTTTTATAGAAATATGAAATATTTGCTAAATTGTAAAACACAATAACAAAAGTTTTACTGTTATATTTATTTTATAAATTAAAAGAAAAAAGTTTTTTTCTTGTATAGTTTGTAGTAATTTGAATTTTCCTTTATTAAAAAAGAGAAACATGTAAAAGTTATTAGGGCAAAACCTCCGAAAAACAGTGTTTGGATACAGTTGAGTTTAAAAGCATTCCTTCTCATATATCACCGCTCTGGTCTGTGCAGCTCAGTATTTACAGCTCGTAAAACGTAATTTTAGATTTATTTATTTTTTATTTTATGTTTTTTTGGAAGGGGGTGGGGTATCAATTGTATTACAGTATTAGAGAGTCAAATATTATAAAAAATAATGATAATAAGTAAAGAAGTAAAAATAGTATTTATTAAATACGCCCTTTTACAAGCATTCAATGTTTATCTTGAAAATCATACCTAATTTCTTGACTGCAATTCAGGATTTTTCAAAACATTTCAGTAACAATACAATAATTTTTCGTGCACACCGAACCTGATTATGTAAAATTCACTACTTTTATTTTTCTTGGTACAAAGCGCAAGCGATTGAGATTATTTATTAAAAAAACGTTTTCTTTCTGAAAATATGAACACAGACACGGGGATTAAAAAACATCCTTTGAAATATTTTTTTTTAAGCAATTTTAAATTGATTTCTCATTGTACAATCATTCTTCTTTTCAAAATTCTACAAAAATTCTTCTTTTTCAACCATGGTTCGCCAGTAACAGACGCTTATATCTGCCTCCAGTGGATATATTATATACGACTCTGAAATATACAGAACTGCATTCTACTGTTCATTCAGCGTCTTCTCTCTGAAAAGAATGCCATCAGGACTTGCAGTGACATTCAGAAATTGTGGAGACACAATGTCTTCTGCCTGGTAATTGTTTCATCATTGTTGTTATGTATACTATTATGTGTGTATGTTATGTGTACTATTTCATAAGTGCAGTGATATTTCAATACCAGTCTAATAACACTCTCGACAAATCCTTGTTTTTATCAGGACAGACGAATTGTTTGGAATTGACACTTCTAAACACGAAGAACAGAATTATTTTTTTCTGGTGTTTAAAAGGAAATTAAACACGGAAGCATTCATTTCGAAGGCAGAAATAAGGAGAATATTTGTTAAGGAAAAGAATAAAAAGAGCATCGTTTGCTTGATGTGTATTTGAAATGCTACGCATACAGGTTGTCCCCAAAATTGCGGTGAATATAGAAATGGAAATAAAGGAAGACGGAAAGCGATTGAAATGCATAGCTTGATGTATTCCTTACTGGGAATCTAGTAATTTTTTAGCCACACAGAATTTAAATTTAGTTATGAAGTTTGTCACCAGATTGCGCTGTAGGACATCAGCGAGATCTGCAGGGAAACGCACTCCGTCAGATCTCTTTTCTGTACTTCGTCGTCATGCTGATAGCAGCTGCTGCTGAGAGAGGGCAAGTTTCTGTGCGGAAATGGTTTATTCAATAGATCAGCTGATATTTCTTGTCTTCGAATTTCCTCTCTTGAACAACAGCATTGTTGAAACAAGGCACAGTTTTCTGGAGAAGTCTAATGTCTCAAAAGTTTCGAAAAGGAATAAAATAAAAGCTCTGTTAGAAAAATTTCAACGGACTGGCAACGTTAATGATAATCGTGCTGAAAGCGTCGGGTGTGCAGAGGTGAATGTTCAAGTCGGCCATAAAATAACGTAATACGCACAAATTCCCGTTAATTTGGTGTGAAACCCGATTATGGAAACTTTACCGCTTTGATTACGCTTGGTAGAAAGCTTATAACACATCGGCTGATAAGTTCCCCATCTGGCACACAGATGGCATTGTAATCGCCAAACCGATGCTGTTTTAGTAAATACTAACCTTTAAAAGGTAGCAAAAAATGTCATGACGATTCGCCGCGTGGATAAAACTTTAGAGTGGTTTTACTAGAACGACTTTGTTGATAAACAACAAAAATGGATAAACAAGAATTTCAAGAATTGTTATTTGATGGGAAAAAACACCATTCAAACAAAAGCTGGGCTTGATAAGCGTTATTCGGACACTGCACCAGGTAAATCAACTATTATTGACTGGTTTGCTGAATTTAAACGTGGTCGTACGGACACCAGTGATGCATCAAGCAAAGGAGGTGGTTACTCTGGAAAACATCCAAAAAGTTCACAAACTCGTTTTGGGTAACCGTAAAGTGAAGTTGTAGGAGATAGCTCAGACTCTGAAGATATCCAAGGAACGTGTAGGTTTTATTTTGAATGAACATTTGTCTATGAAAAAGCTGTTGTCAAAGTGGGTGTCGCGCGTGTTGACTTTTGACCAAAAACAACAACGTGTCGATGATTCTGAGCACTGTTTGGAGCTTTTACGTTATAAAATTATGTTATTTATTATAAAATTATTATTATTATTTATTTATTAAATTATTATTATTATTATTATTAAATTATTATTATTATTAAATTATTATTATTATTAAATTATTATTATTTATTATTAAAGTTATGTTATTTATTAAAGTTATAAATTTCTAAAGTTATAAAATTAAGTTAAACAGTTGTATTTTCTTTATTAGACCGGGAACTTATCAGCCCATGTGTTAGGCTACAATTTACAGACATTTTCCTACTGATGATGTAGCCCTGCAACTTCCTTTTGCAACCACGGCCCGCCATCGCCTTAAGCCTCCATCAGAATTTGCCACATTCGGAAAAATGGAGACACAACGTCTTTATCCTGGTTTTAGGTTCATACTTGAAGTTATCTGTAATATTACTTGATAACATCAGTAAGTTCCTACACCAGGCCAAGGACAGATTCAACAAATGATTCTTTATAATGACGGACGCTTTTTTATAGATGGAAACTTAGAGACACGAAGAACAGAATTCTCTTTTTCTTGGTGTTTACAAGGAAATGAAACACAGAAATATACATTTCGAAGAGGAGAATCACAGATAATAAAAATAATGTAAAGTGCATCGTCTGCTTGATGAGTATTTTTGATAGTAAGCATATGTGTGCATGTTTATGTTAATAACACCTTCACAGTTTTAAATTTTTTTCATACATGCACAAATCTTTGAAATACATAAATAAGATAACTGAATCAAGAGACAAAGTTCAAGGTAAAAATTATAATCCTTCAACAATAAAGTTATAGAGTTATAAAATTATGTTAAAAGGTTGTGTTTTCTTTATTAGACCGGGAACATATCAGCCCATGTGTTAAAGTATAAGTAGGCAATTATTACTTTTGTTTATTTGTAAAGAAACTTAACTACTTACTAAACTTTACAGAAACATGGCATAACGGTACGAAACCATCAGCGTGAGAGTTGTACCCGCACTTCTAATGTATTTGCTTAAAATTAATTTTGATATCCCTATTATATTCTGTCGAATTTACGGAAAGATCCGATGAGTAGAAATATGTGAGAAGGTTTTTTTTTCATCCATTTTCCTTTAAATGTATCAGAGTTCCAATTTTTAAGTTAATTTTTCTCAGTTCGAGTATTTTTATATTTGATTACTCTGAAAATGTGACACATATCTAAAACATGACATATAATTATTTTGCACAATCGAAAAGATATAGTAAATAGAATTAAGACAGGATTTTACAATAGAATGAATCCAATTTTTGTTTAAATGTAAAAAAGAATAAATTCCTGTTTCTCACCCAATTTCAGCATACATAAGAATGTTTCATTTTCCTCTCATAAACAAATCGGTTTTCATACAAAACAAAATAAGAAAATCAAACAACAAATTTAAAATTAATTGGGTTAAGGCACACCTTGGCATCCAAGGAAACGAGGATGCCGACGAATTAGCAAAGGAAGCGGCTAAAAATAATAAAAATGATAGACCCTACCACATAGAAAGACCAATATCAAACCTTAAACGTATATTAAAAGAACTAACAATAAAAGCATGGCAGTTCGAGTGGGACTACGGGGACACGGGTAGGATAACCTATGGATACTTCCCAAAGGTAGACACAAAAAGACTAATAAGCTGTAAATTACTAAGCCAAATCTACACAGAACATGGAGCATTCCCACAATACCTACATAGATTTACCAAATTTAGCTCTCCAGAATGCATATGCGGGGATTTAGGGTCCCCAAAACACTACCTCACGTCCTGCCCGCTCACACAACCACACCATCTGGTCAACATCACAGTTAATAACGAAAAACTACGGCACAGACAACTTGCAAACAACAAACATTTACAAAACAAAGGTAGAGCAGTGATCAGATTGCTGATGAACAATGCAGACGACATGAAACAGACAAACATAGATTAATACAACAAAAACAAGCAAAAACATAAAAGTCCCAGCAGCCACCATATTTCTATATTCAAAGTGTATATAACCTCTGCCTAATTTACCTTCTCTTTCAGGAAAAAAAAATTATTATATATGTATATATTGTGTATGTGTATATATAACAAAAATAGCAGTGTAAAGGACACCTCTTTCCTGTGACAAAAAAATCGATCTTTCAGCGTCTAAGAGGATGGAAGTTAATGTAATTAACGGACTAATGGCCAAGGAACATGCCCCACCCCACAGCGCACCAAGTCTTCAAATAGCTTCATCGAGTTCATGGTAACAGCCATAAGGTATCTATGGACTAATCGCCATTAGAGCGCAATCATGAAAACAAATTTAACGGTTACCAGTGATGCAACAGAGTATAAAATCAACAGCTAAAAATGAGAAACCCAAATCACAATGAGAAACCTGTAACAAATGAGAAATCAAAATAAAAGCAACAAATGAGAAACCAGAAACAACTGCAACAAATGAGAAACCAAAAAGCAATGAGAGAAACCTAAACACGAAACAAAATGCAACAAAAATCAAGCAACAAAACAAAAACAACAGGAAACCTTTAAGTACAGTCGGAAAAAGGGAAAAGGAAAGGGGGAAAAAAATCCAACACAGGTAAAAGTAATCAATTTTTCATTTTTTTTATTTAAAGTTAAATAAACATGTATTAACCCCTTTCCTTACAGGTTTTTCTTTTTTTTTCTCATCATGTACACTAATGGCACCCGGTGCATGTAAAATCTGTCGTGGGAGCAAAGTCCTCTAAGTTACCTGTGAATAATACCTCTGGAGGTGCCTAGTCAGGTGAAGGTCTCGTCACCGGATCAAGGTTCTAAATTACGAGACCAACTTGCATAGCGATGGCATGACGTATAGGTGTGATGCCAAGCCCAGGTCCATACAAAAAGAAACAGATCAATTAGCAGCAAAACAAAAACGGGAACAAAACTCAGAGCTCCACATAGCCGTCCTGTCAGAAATGACCAGCCGTTATGCGGCATCTCTTCAGTGGCGCTACGCGCCCCGGTGCCAGGCGCTAAACCCGTTTAAGCTAGGGAAACCTGGCAGGTAGGGGCCTGGTCGCCGGTCTAAAAAAAAAACTAATCGGTTTTAAGAAAAAGCAACATTTCTAAAACATACCAAATATAATTTTCACTTACTTATTTCTTATTTGTCTTGTTCTTCTTCCAGAACCTCATTACCGGAAAACGCGAGGGCCTTGTGTCCACCACGTCCACACGTTGAATAAAACAATTTCGAAAAAATACTTAAAAATGCATTTTTATGCAATGAATTGCTAATAAATAATAATAATAAAATATTTTGTTTAAGTAATAATATCTAATGATAAAAATTGCAGATAATATGTACAATTGTAAACAGTCTCACTTTCTATATACTTCGCATTCGTTTCGAAGGTGTTTATTTATGTTTTATAGAAATATGAAATATTTGCTAAATTGTAAATCACAATAACAAAAGTTTTACTGTTATATTTATCTTATAAATTAAAAAAAAAAAAGTTTTTTTCTTGTATAGTTTGTAGTAATTTGAATTTCCTTTATTAAAAAAGAGAAACATGTAAAAGTTATTAGGGCAAAACTTCCGAAAAACAGTGTTTGGATACAGTTGAAAGCATTCCTTCGCATATATCACCGCTCTGGTCTGTGCAGCTCACTATTTACAGCTCATAAAACGTAATTTTAGATTTATTTATTTTTATTTTATTTTTATTTTTTGGGGGGGAGGGGATCAATTGTATTACAGTATTAGAGAGTCAAATATTATAAAAAAAAATAATGATAATAAGTAAAGAAGTAAAAATAGTATTTATTAAATATGCCCTTTTACAAGCATTCAATGTTTATCTTGAAAATCACACCTAATTTCTTGACTGCAATTCAGGATTTTTCAAAACATTTCAGTTACAATACATTAATTTTTCGTACGCACCGAACCTGATTATGTAAAATTCACTACTTTTATTTTTCTTGGTACAAAGCGCAAGCGATTGAATTTATTTATTAAAAAACGGTTTCTTTTTGAAAATATGAACACAGACACGGGGATTAAAAAACATCCTTTGAAATATTTTTTTAAGCAATTTTAAATTGATTTCTCATTGTACAATCATTCTTCTTTTCAAAATTCTACAAAAATTCTTCTTTTTCAACCATGGTTCGCCAGTAACAGACGCTTATATCTGCCTCCTGTGGATATATCATGAGAGACGGTAGTTTCTCGAGTGACGCAGCAAAAAAACGAAAACCGATTGCCCAAAACCGAAGATTTCCGTCACTCTATATATACACCTAGTTTGAGTTCAAAGGAAAAGCGAAAAGCCGACATTTAATATCTCAGCAAATATGAGGCATAACGTTTTGATTTTTTCTATATCTCCAGTCTAACTCTATCCTTTAATTTATAGAGTTCTACATGCAGTAGATTTTAAGATCTGGAAACTCATTTTTAAGTAAAATGGGAAGATTTTCTCTCTGCATGTAATGGTGTCATGGTGTAAAACCCTATTCTCGATACCCGCCCGGACGATTTTTTTAAAATTAATATATGATACTAATCGGTTTTAGGTGAAGCGAATCCCCTGATCCGCTTAAATAGGAAAACTCTAGTTTTTTAAATAATCTGGTTTAAAAATGGGACTATTTTCTTAAGCCTATAGGGCAGTTGCAATTGACGTCACGTTGGAGGTAAACAGTACAAATAGGCAGTTCTGATTGGTGGAATTACCCTTACCTCCAAGTGAATACAATGGTTGATCAGCTGATTGCAACTGCCCTATTGCGTAGACTTTTTACGCATTTCCTCTGCGCATGGTAATAGAATACCTGAGGTAGGGGAACGCCGTGTTTGGCCGGAGCGCCATCTATTGTCAGTAATTGAAGTTCAGCAAATCGAAAACTTTTTTTTTTCTTGAGCTGTATTTAAAAAGAAATTTTGTTATGTTTTTTACGAGTTTTTTAGTTAACAGAACAGAAAACGAACTATTTTAAGAGTTTGTAAAATATTTATGTTAAATTTTACAAATTGTAAATAATATATATATATTTTTTCCCACTGTATTATTAAAAAGTCCTTCCGGCCTGTGGCGGGAGGAAAAGGTAGCTTTCCTATATCTGCGTTTTAAAATTTTAGCTAATGTTACATGAAAACAGCAACTTAAAATGTAAATAAAACGTTTACAGAAGATTCGTTAATACTGAATTTGAATAAGAAATTAGCCAAATTATTGAGCAATAGCCAAATTGGCTTCATTTATGAAGACTTATTTTGGTCGCGAAATTTGGCGATATTTCGCCAAATGTCGACAAGTTTGGCGAGAATTTGGCGCTAACGGATATGAATATATAGTTTTATGCGTTTGATTGGGAAAATTATTACAACAATGAAAATTTTTGTAATGTGCTGTCTTGTTTCAAAATGTCAGCCACCCTAGAATTTCAAACTGCTCTATCTCAGCCGTTTTTTAAGATAGAGGTAAAACAAAAAATGCTCTGGAATCCTCGTTTCAAGGCCTAACACTGAATTAAAAAATAAATTTGAATTTTTAACTTTTTTGTATATTTATTTTAGTTTTAAATTTTTAATTGGCCGCCATCTTGAAACAAAATGGCGGACCAAGCTGGCCAACGAACTCGGTCGAGACATTTGTGAGCTTAATACACACAATTAGTTTCATCAAAATAGATTTATAAATACGAGCGTTATCGTATGACATAGGTCAGATATATATATATATATATATATATGGAGATATATATATATCTATATATATAAATCAACATTTGAACGGAGGGTGGTTTTGGCGTCTGGGGGTCATGATCGGTGAAAATATATCGAAATTTTCCGGAACTGCTTTCCTCCAAACGGCTGCAATAGGTAGCTTTATACTTTTTTGTATTGAAAGCTACCTAAAAGGAACAAAAAATATTCATTCTTATTCAAAACAAGCCTGGAACTCAGATATATCTTTTTTCTTTTAAATTTTATTGTACTTTGATATCCGGGATTTATCACGTAATTCTCGTAAATATTTTATAGAATAACTTTTTTTTTCTAATTAAAACAAATGATGCAATGATTTTATATGTTTTTATTTAATTTTTTAAATAAATAAAATATGAAAACCAGGACTTTCAGTTTAAGAATTCGTTAACTATTCATAATAAATTTTACAAACTGTAAATAACTAAAAATTATTATTATTATATATATACATTCTGTTTCCCAGCTGTATTATTTAAAATGAGCAAAAAATATCAATTCCTATTCAAAGCAAGTAATTGGAATAAGGTAAATTTTTATTAGCATTAATTTTATTGTACTCAAACTATTTAAAGAGCGTAAGAGAGTAGCTAGATTTAAAAAATATATATGCCTACTGCAAATGTAAAATAAATTTGATACTTGTAGCAATTAGGTGATTGCACGCTAATTGGGTCCTCGGTCCCCAAAATTAGCATGTAATTTTCAGTTAGAGCTGATATTTTATACTAATAGAATAGGTTAATAATAAATATATTTATCTAAATATTTATTTACATACTCCCATCTATACTTTGAGACATTGGAAATGCTCAAATTTTTGTGACCATAAAGGAAAGGGGACCCTGGAAAAGAGAAATAGGGTTTCATATATTGCTGGATTATTGTAATTTTATTCCTATATTAAATGTAATATAAACACAAATACAACAAGTTTTTTCTGTAAATTAATACACATGTATAATATAAATCATTTTCTACATTTAAGACTTGTTGTCAATAACTTCCTATTTGAAATATAGTTTTTTTTTTTTTTTTTTTTTTTTTTTTTTTAATCAAAACATAACTTGATTGTCTATGTATTTATTACATATGATCAAGATATTTTGATAAATTAAAAAACTTTTGTGCCTATGTGTGTATATTTAAATAAAGATTACACAAGAAAATATATCTTTATTTAAGAAACAAACATTTATTTAACAAAGACAAATACAAAAAAAAAAAGAAAAGAAAAGTGCCCAGTTAAACTGATGGCATTGAGCTCACAGGCTATTCACACTAATTGTATATTATACTCTTATTTCAAAGAATAATACCCCTCGAAAAATAAAGAGATCGACAATAAATCAAAAGGGAGGGATTGGCCCGCCGTTTCCCCCCTTTATACTTAACCAATGAACCCCCAAAACTAATCAGGGAAGCGTCTTACCACAATGAATCTATATTAAAAATTTGAAGCAAAAAAATTGAAGCAAATTGGGTAATTCTGCATGAAAAACCCATTTATATAAATTAAGTGGGGGGGGTTAGTACCCCGCTCCCCCCTTTATAATTCACCAATGAACCCCCAAAACTAATCAGGGAAGTATTATCACTATAAACCTATAACCAAAATGTGAAGCAAAACGGATATTTCTATCAAGATTTATCGCATTCCGTACATACTTACATACATACGTACATACAGAACCGGCGCACATTAACTCTCAGGCTTTGATAGCCTGTGAGCTAAAAATATAATCTCAAGAATTACTCGGATATAAACATTTAAAAATCACAACATTCATCTTAGATTTAAAAAAAAAAAAACCTATATGTATATATATATATATATATAATTCCAAAAAGACGCACAAAGGCTATCCATTTTATTCAGTTAATTTATCTGATGTACCCCCCCCCCCTTTTTTTCCGCAGAAAGGGTGGATTCATTTTTTGAATTGGTGAAAAGATAAATTGAAGGCGATTAGCGGGCGAAACCACTAAGTTTTATTCTTATAAATTTATACCCTATGCTTAATTTCGACTGAATGAAATTTTTATCAATAACCGCACAAAAGTAATGATATCAGTACAAAAACCCTTAACGGGTTAAAAGTTGTGACGCAGCACTTTCTTTTGGTTCTAATAATTTTAAATATGGGTCTTAAAAGTAATGATATCAAATTTGAGTGACGCTATGTTAATAATTTTTTTTTTAAATCATCATTTTCTTTTTAGTTTTATTTATATTCACAGGTGCAATTATTATCTTAACATGAAAACATATATAAAATTTATTCGCTGATGCTTTTTCATTCAGATCTCTCAGAAATTCAAAATATGGGTTTTAAAAGAAAATATTTCAAAATTTGAGTGCACCTTGACGTGAATTTAATAGGATTGTTTTAAAATTCAATTTAAATTATTTTTCGTTTGTCTTCTAAAGTATATTTACACATACAAACAATACTTTTAATTTTTCAATACACTGTTAAATATATTACTTTCACTGAGCCTATATTATGTATTCAAATGTATTTATTTCAATAAACTGATTTATGTTTTGTGCCACGCTATCCAAAATCATAAGTAAAATTTATGTAAATGATTATTTTGCGTCATAGTATCCAAACAAAGGAAAATGTATGCAAGTGGATAATATGACGCAAAATAATCATTTACATAAATTTTACTTATGATTTTGGATAGCGTGGCACAAAACATAAATCAGTTTATTGAAATAAATACATTTAAATACTTAATATAGGCTCAGTGAAAGTAATATATTTAACAGTGTGTTGAAAAATTAAAAGTATTGTTTGTATGTGTAAATATACTTTAGAAGACAAACGAACAATAATTTAAATTGAACTTTAAAACAATCCTATTAAATTCACGTCAAGGTGCACTCAAATTTTGATATCATTTCTTTTAAAACCCATATTTTGAATTCCTGAGAGATCTGAATGAAAAAGCATCAGCGAATAAATTTTATATATGTTTTCATGTTAAGATAATAATTGCACCTGCGAATATAAATAAAACTAAAAAGAAAATGATGATTTTAAAAAAAATTATTAACATAGCGTCACTCAAATTTGATATCATTACTTTTAAGACCCATATTTAAAATTCTTAGAGCCAAAAGAAAGTGCTGCGTCACGACTTTTAACCCGTTAAGGGTTTTTGTACTGATTATATACTACTCTGAAATATACAGTACTGCATTCTACTGTTCATTCAGCGTCTTCTCTCTGAAAAGAATGCCATCAGGACTTGCAGTGACATTCAGAAAATGTGGAGACACAATGTCTTCTGCTGGGTAATTGTTTCATCATTGTTGTTATGTGTAGTGCTATTTCATAACTGCAGTGATATTTCAATATCAGTCTAATGACACTCTCGACAAATCCTTGTTTTTATCAGGACAGACGTATTCTTTGGAATTGACACTTCTAAACACGAATAACAGAATTAATTTTTTCTGGTGTTTAAAAGGAAATTAAACACGGAAGCATTCGTTTCGAAGGCAGAAATAAGGAGAATATTTGATAAGGCAAAGAATAAAAAGAGCATCGTTTGCTTGATGTGTATTTGAAATGCTACGCATACAGGTTGTTTTAAAATTGCGGGTGAATATAGAAATGGAAATAAAGGAAGACGGAAAGCGATTGAAATGCATAGCTTGATGTATTCCTTACTGGGAATCTCGTAATTTTTTAGCCACACAGAATTTAAATTTAGTTATGAAGTTCGTCACCAGACTGCGCTGTAGGACATCAGCGAGAGCTGCAGGGAAATGCACTCCGTCAGATCTCTTTTCTGTACTTCGTCGTCATGCTGATAGCAGCTGCTGCTCAGAGAGGGCAAGTTGCTGTGCGGAAATGGTTTATTCAACAGATCAGCTGATATTTCTCGTCTTCGAATTTCATCTCCTGAACAACAGCATTGTTGAAACAAGGCACAGTTTTCAGGAAAAGTCTAATGTCTCAAAAGTTTTGAAAAGGAATAAAATAAAAGCTGTCTTAGAAAAATTTCAACTGACTGGCAACGTTAATGATAATTGTGTTGAAAGCGTCGGGTGTACAGAGGTGAATGTTCAAGTCGGCCATAAAATAACGTAATACGCACAAATTCCCGTGATTTGGTGTGAAACCCGATTATGGAAACTTTACCGCTTTGATTACGCTTGGTAGAAAGCTTATAACACATCGGCTGATAAGTTCCCGATCTGGCACACAGATGGCGTTGCAATCGCCAAACCGATGCTTTTTTTAGTAAATACTAACCTTTAAAAGGTAGTAAAAAATGTCATGACGATTCGCCGCGTGGATAAAACTTTAGAGTGGTTTTAGTTGAACGACTTTTTTGATAAACAAAAAAAAAATGGATAAACAAGAATTTCAAGAATTGTTATTTGATGGGAAAAAACACCGTTCAAACAAAAGCTTGGTTTGATAAGCGTTATTCGGACACTGCACCAGGTAAATTAACCATTATTGACTGGTTTGCTGAATTTAAACGTGGTCGTACGGACACCAGTGATGCATCAAGCAAAAGAGGTGGTTACTCTGGAAAACATCCAAAAAGTCCACACAAAATCGTTTTGGGGAACCGTAAAGTGAAGTTGTAGGAGATAGCTCAGACTCTGAAGGTATCCAAGGAACGTGTAGGTTTTATTTTGAATGAACATTTGTCTATGAAAACGCTGTTGTCAAAGTGGGTGTCGCGCGTGTTGACTTTTGACCAAAAACAACAACCAGACGATGATTCTGAGCACTGTTTGGAGCTTTTTCGTTATAAAATTATGTTATTTATTATAAAATTATTATTATTATTTATTTATTAAATTATTATTATTATTATTAAATTATTATTATTATTAAATTATTATTATTATTAAATTATTATTATTTATTATTAAAGTTATGTTATTTATTAAAGTTATAAATTTATAAAGTTATAAAGTTAAGTAAAAAAGTTGTGTTTTCTTTTTTAGACCGGGAACTTATCAGTCCATGTGTTAGGCTACAATTTACAGACATTTTCCTACTGATGTTGTAGCCCTGCAACTTCCTTTTCCAACCACGGCCCGCCATCGCCTTAAGCCTCCATCAGAATTTGCCACATTCGGATAAATGGAGACACAACGTCTTTATCCTGGTTTTAGGTTCATACTTGATGTTATCTGTAATATTACTTGATAACATCAGTAAGTTCCTACATCAGGCCAAGGACAGATTCAACAAATGATTCTTTATAATGACGGACGCTTTTTTATAGATGGAAACTTAGAGACACGAAGAACAGAATTCTCTTTTTCTTGGTGTTTACAAGGAAATGAAACACAGAAATATACATTTCGAAGAGGAGAATCACAGATAATAAAAATAATGTAAAGTGCATCGTCTGCTTGATGAGTATTTTTGATAGTAAGCATATGTGTGCATGTTTATGTTAATAACACCTTCACAGTTTTAAATTTTTTTCATACATGCACAAATCTTTGAAATACATAAATAAGATTACTGAATCAAGAGACAAAGTTCAAGGTAAAAATTATAATCCTTCAACAATAAAGTTATAAAGTTATAAAATCATGTTAAAAAGTTGTGCTTTCTTTATTAGACCGGTAACTTATCAGCGCATGTGTTAAAGTATAAGTAGGCAATTATTACTTTTGTTTTTTTGTAAAGAAACTTAACTACTTACTAAACTTTACAGAAACATGGCATAACGGTACAAAACCATCAGCGTGAGAGTTGTAACCGCACTTCTAATGTATTTGCTTAAAATTTATTTTGATATCCCTAATACACTGCTCAAAACAATTAAAGGATATTGCAGTTTTAGGTGGATTTTGTATCTGGGAAACTTTTTAGCTGATTGATATATGGTCGACAGACATAGTAGGTTATATGAGAATAAATTACATATGTTTGGCAGAAAAAAATGCATTTTATTGCGCATTTGTGTACAAAAGGAAAAAAACACAATTTGTGCATATGAGAAAAAAGAATAAGAAAAGGTGTTTTCTTCAAAGAAAATCATTTTCAGTAGGGGGTGGGGTTTCCACAGGCGGCCAGCAACGTTGAACACCTTTGAGGCATGGACTCAATGATGCTATTAATGACGAGTTGGGGTATTCTGCCCCACTCTTCCAGAAGAGCTCTTTCCAGTTCTTGGAGAGTTTGTGGGGGTTGTTGGCGGCCAGAAACTCATCTTCCTAGAGCGTCCCAAACGTGCTCGATTGGATTCATGTCTGGAGAACACGCTGGCCATTCCATTCGAACGATTCCTTCCTCGAAAAGGAAATCCTCCACCAGGTTTGCACGATGTGGCCTGCAGTTATCGTCCATTAAAATGAAGTTATCTCCGATTGCTGCAGCGTAAGGGACTACAATAGGTCTGAGGATCTCATCCCTATATCGGCGACCAGTCAGAGCTCCATCTCGAATGATGTAGAGGTCAGTGCGCCCGTCAATGGAGATGCCACCATACACTAACACTCCTCCACCGCCAAATCTGACACTTTCGTGCACGAACGCAGGATTATTCCTACTGCCACGGTCCCTCCAGATGAAAATACGCCTATTATCCGGATGCACAGAAAAACGGGACTCGTCAGAAAACAGAATATTGCTCGATTCATCTCTCCTCCAGTTGACATGCTCGGTTGCCCAC
Source organism: Maratus michaelseni (assembly GCA_963931845.1). NCBI lineage: Eukaryota > Metazoa > Arthropoda > Arachnida > Araneae > Salticidae > Maratus > Maratus michaelseni. The sequence goes on from OZ007596.1 coordinate 219,354,627, forward strand.
TCCCTGCGGTCGCGACGATGCCTTGATGTTAATCTAACACATACCATCGGTCGGCGAGCATACAGACCTACAGCATGGAGCCGTTTTCGGACAGTCTGAGTTGAAATCGTGGTGCCTGTAGCCGAGCGAAGGTGTTGTTGGAGAAGAGTAGCGTTCATGTTTCGGTGTCTCCGAGCTGTTAACGCTAAATACCGATCTTCATTGGGCGTTGTTGCCCGTCTACGACCTTGCCCTGGTCTTCGGCCTGCACATCCACTCTCCAAAAAACGGTTCCAGATCCTGGAAATGACACTTTATGACACTCCAATGGCTTGCGCTACTTCGGCTTGAGTTTGGCCCCCTTCTAACCTACCAACAATTCTCCAAGCTTCTGAATCTGTCAAATGACTTCGCTGAGACATCGTACTCATCGAAACAAAGCAATCACTGAATGCCGATCATAATTGTCTTCATTCTCTTTTATCCAGTTGAAAGTCAAATTTCATTTGCTGCCGCTGAAGCGACGTTTTTGACGTCGAACTCAAAATTTGCATACTCCACAGTTTGAAAACCAGAAAAATTTGCATTTGTGATTCTCTTCTTCTATTTTCGGCAAAAAAAATTTCGTTTATATCTTTATTTTATATAAAACTTCAAATATCCTTTAATTGTTTTGAGCAGTGTATATTCTGTCGAATTTACTGAAAGATCCGATGAGTAGAAATATGTGAAAAGGTTTTTTTTACACGCATTTTCCTTTAAATGTATCAGAGTTCCAATTTTTAAGTTCATTTTTCTCAATTCGAGTATTTTTATATTTGATTACTCTGAAAATGTGACACATATGTCTAAAACATGACATATAATTATTTTGCACAATCGAAAAGATATAGTAAATAGAATTAAGAAATTATTTTACAATAGAATGAATCCAATTTTTGTTTAAATGTAAATATGAATAAATTCCTGTTTCTCACCCAATTTCAGCATACATAAGAATGTTTCATTTTCCTCTCATAAACTAATCGGTTTTAAGAAAAAGCAACATTTCTAAAACATAGCAAATATATTTTTCACTTACTTATTTCTTATTTGTCTTGTTCTTCTTCCAGAACCTCATTACCGGAAAACCCGAGGGCCTTGTGTCCAACACGTCCACACGTTGAATAAAGCAATTTCGGAAAAAAATACTTAAAAATGCATTTTTCTGCAATGAATTGCTTATAAATAATAATAAAAAAATATTTTGTTTAAGTGATAATATCTAATGATAAAAATTTCAGATAATATGTACAATTGTAAACAGTCTCACTTTCTACATACTTCGCATTCTTTTTGCATGTGTTTATTTATGTTTTATAGAAATATGAAATATTTGCTAAATTGTAAAACACAATAACAAAAGTTTTACTGTTGTATTTTTTCTTATAAATTTAAAAAAAAAAAAGTTATTTTTCTTGTACAGTTTTTAGTGATTTGAATTTCCTTTATTAAAAAATAGAAACATGTAAAAAGTTATTGTGCCAAAACCTCCGAATAACAGCGTTTGGAGACAGTTGGGTTTAAAGGCATGCCTTCGCAAATATCACCGCTCTGGTCTGTGCAGCTCAATATTTACAGCTCGTAGAATCGTAATTTTAGATTTTTTTAATTTATTTATTTGGATCAATTATATTACAGTATTAGAGAGTCAAATATTATAAAAAAAAATAATAATAAGTAAAGAAGTGAAGAAGAAAAACTATTATTTATTAAATACGCATTTTTACAAGCTTCAATGTTTATCTTGAAAATCACGCCAAATTTCATGACTGCAATTCAGAATATTTCCAAACTATATCGGCTACAATACATTAATTTTTCGCGCACATCGAACCTGATTATGTAAAATTCACTACTTTTATTTTTCTTGGTACAAAGCGCAAGCGATTGAATTTATTTATTAAAAAAAATTAATTTTTCCTCTGTTTCTTTTTGAAAATATGGATACAACATTATGGATAAAAAACATTCTTTGAAATATTATTTAAGCATTTTTAAATTGATTTCCCATTGTACAATCACAGTTTAATCAATGTGAAATTATTAATTTATTAAACCGTATTATGAAACAAATATATAATACACTCTACATTATCTCACTCTACATCACATAGTTTAATCAATGTGAAATTATTAATTGATTAAACCGTATTTTGAAACAAATATATAATACATTCTACATTATCTCACTCTACATCACATAGTTTAATCAATGTGAAATTATTAATTGATTAAACCGTATTTTGAAACAAATATATAATACACTCTACATTATCTCACTCTACATCACATAGTTTAATCAATGTGAAATTATTAATTGATTAAACCGTATTTTGAAACAAATATATAATACATTCTACATTATCTCACTCTACATCACATAGTTTAATCAATGTGAAATTATTAATTGATTAAACCGTATTTTGAAACAAATATATAATACACTCTACATTATCTCACTCTACATCACATAGTTTAATCAATGTGAAATTATTAATTGATTAAACCGTATTTTGAAACAAATATATAAGACACTCTACATTATCTCACTCTACATCACATTGTTTAATCAATGTGAAATTATTAATTGATTAAACCGTATTTTGAAACAAATATATAATACACTCTACATTATCTCACTCTACATCACATTGTTTAATCAATGTGAAATTATTAATTGATTAAACCATATTTTGAAACAAATATATAATACACTCTACATTATTTATTTATTAGTATTTGTTACTTAATAGTGTTTAAAATATTTCGTTGCTTCAGCTTCAAAGCCAGTTGAAATTTTTGATGAACGTGGTTTGGCGCAAAATTAAATCCATTGTCGTTGTAACTCATAATGTAACCATAAAGAATATTTGGCGATTTATCACCTGTGGCATACAAACGAAAAAATATCTTAAAATTATTAATTTATAATTAAGTTCAAAATACATTAAAATGTTGTATTGTCATCGGAAACACACCTTTGTACATATTTTTCTTTTTTCAGAAAAAGCATGGCTAACCAATCTACCATACCAAATAATGCATGTTATCCGTTTGCGTATAGAATTTCAGCCTACAGCATTTTCATAAGACCTTTTTAGTCTGAAAATAATTTGGATAATGAGTTAGATAATATTCGTAGAATTATAATGTTATAAAGTATTATAAAGTTAGTGACTGCCAAACAAAAAATCCGAGATTTAAAAAAAAATGTATTAAACATTTAAAAGACTATAGTAAAAAAATCAGGAAAAATTTGTATAAGGAAACAAAATTAAATTAATATATTTAGATTTATATCACGTATTTTAATTTATTTCTCTGTGAAAAATAGTAGTTTATTCATTTATAAAACTGTAAATAATTTTAAATAATAGCAAAAATTTCTGGTCTATTGAAATATAAATGGCCTACTTTTTATCTTTTGCTTTTCATCAACTATTTAAACATGCAAAATTTCATAGTTAAAACTGTAGTTATATGCTACAAAACACATATTTAATTTATATTTTTCATAAATTTCAGTGATTATACATATTTTTTCAACTATGGCTCGAAAGTAATTGATAAAAATTTTCATTGTGAAAGTAAGATCAACTGGGATTCGAAAACAAACTCAAAAATCTGGAATCCAGCGTACTTCCAACCATGCTGTAAGGATCTTAGCTGCAACGTAACGTAACGTAGACTGTACATAAACTGTAAGTTAAAATTTAATGTAAACTTTGAGACTTATTTTCTCGTTTCATAAAAACATATTGCATTAAATGTAAATATATTTTAGAAGCCGATGGATAATTACACACTTTTTTTATCTATCTAATAGTTTAAACACACTCAGGGTTTGAAAACAGTTAGTACCTGACGCTATGAAAAATAAAACCCTCACATATGCAGAAAAAAGCATTTATTTCAAAATTTAAAGAAGACGAACTTCAAAAGTTCTTTCCAATTCAGAGACAAGAAAACTCTAAGAATAATTTTGAGTAAAAATAACTAATATAAATTGATTAAAGATTTTTGATAAAAAAATAATTTTTTTCTGTGAAACCCAATATATATATATATATATATATATATGTATGTGTGTGTGTGTGTGTGTGTGTGTGTGTGTGTGTGTGTGTGTGTGTGTGTGTGTGTGTGTGTGTGTGTGTGTGTGTGTGTGCCTGTCTACAATAAATCCTAGCCTCAAACGAAGCCTTTTTGTAATTGGAAGAGAGGATATCATTAAATAAGTGCTTGTGGAGTTCTGTAACTGTAACTACTTTTCCTTAAACACACACTTACACACACAGATATACATAAAAATATGTTTGTGTATGTATATCTATGTCATATACATATATATATAAATGTACATGTATGTAAGTGTATGTATAATATGTATTAATGATATATATATATGTATATATAGAATATACCTGTGTGTAGCACATCTGCGTGTAATACATCTGACACTATATTAACGTAAAGGAAATAAATCCGGTATCAACATGTTTGTTGTTGTTATTTTTACTTTTATGATATTATAGCGATCTTTTCTACAAATTTTAAAGACCGTACCAAGTGCAAAATAAAAATTGGGAACCATAGAAAAAGAGAAATTGAAGTTGCTACTTGTATGACATTACTGCCGATGCTATAATAGCAATATCGAATTTAATCGTGTCGTCAGTAATGTTACATAAGAAGCTCTCTTCGACTAAGAATGGTGAAAATGAAGACTGATGTATAGAAGAATGGAGAAAATAAAGAATGCTATGAAAGGATGGAGAAAATGACGATCCAGAGAACCCACCCATTCACCTACCTTTTTAAAAAATTAGTAAGGAGTCTAAATGCAATGCACCTCAATTTCATACCTATGGTAAGTGAATGCTAAATTAATTCTAATAAACGTTTTGAGCAGGATTATCCCTTGGTATTAGTTTTGGAATAAACTAATCTATTTTTTAATTTCATGTATATATTTTTTTCGTTTTGGTACTGTTATTTTTTTATAGTGCCAAAATAAATCTTTATTAAAATATTGACTTTGATAATTTTATATATCTATTTTATACTGGCAGTTATATTCGCAGAACATTTTGACGATTTAGGTGCCTTATCTCTAAAAAAAATGGATATCATTTGGAATGTAGGTAATTCAAGGCATGGGCTCGAGAATTATGCGATTAACAAAAGTCCTTTCGTCTTGTACCGATAGGAAAAAGTATCTTCCATATTCAATGTTTTAAAAGTTTCAGCTAATTTTACACAAACACATGAAGCTAAAATATGTGGAACCTGATTATAGAAGATTCAATCCCAGTTGTCGTGAATACTGAATTTGAATGAGAATTTTGCCAAATAAGTCAGTTATATTCCAGATGGCTTCATTTATGATGATTTATTTTTGGTCGACAAATTTGGCGGTATTTCGCCAAGTATTGCGAAAATTTGATGTTGGCTGATAAATGGCTATGTAGTTCTAAACGTATGAGAGTAGCAACAGTGGTTACAACAATCAAAGTAAATTTTCGGGAACCATGTTCTAAAGAACTCATAAATGAAAAATAATTAAGATAATGCCAGGAGAGTTGGCACGGTTGTACAGATTGCGTACAAAGAGGGTTAGGGGAAAAGGAGTAGATTCTGTGTTCAGCGACTCCAGGTAATTGTACAACAGCAGTAGTGAAGTGTCTAGTTGAATGTGCACGTCAATTGTTTCGAACGTCTAGGATAAAGCATTGATATTTTGTTTTGTTTTCCTAAAGTAAGTGCTTGAATTTTCATTACTATTCGTCATAATTTCTATATAAGATCAGTATTACCAAATATTTTAAACTTAAATCATTTTATAAGCTACTAACCTAGACTAGCAGTGGGAACACCACCGGTTCGTTTTAGAAGTGGCCATGTTTAAATAAAAGGCCGCACAATCTCTCCTACCGAAATTGGAGAGTTTGCACATCTGCTACTTAGGAGAGATGGTGCATTGTTCCCATTAGTTAACATGCTAGGAGAGTTTATGCAACTTATTGGTAAATTTGCATATATTGCAAGCTACATGTAAAACATATGAATGAATCAGTTTTGAAATAATTTTTGAAAAATGCATAATTATCGAAAATAAATTTGGCAATGAATTAATTTTATAAAAAATACTGGGCAATTAGGATGAGTTCACTGCATGTCTGGAAATGTACCAGGAGACAACTTCGACCAATAACTGAATTTAATGTCTTACTTGTGGCAAGTGGTCGCACGAAACGTGCACCATTTACAACCAATAAGTGCATCGATTGTGGAAGACGATAACTGCGGTTTGCAAGCGAGAAAACGGTGAAACTTTGTAAATGATAGACTAATTTTGTGTTAAACCTGTTACCAAGTAACTTGTAATCTTATCTGGGATTGTTTTTTCTGAATATTTATTTTTTGTTCTTGAATTAAAATTCTTTCAGGTAAAGCCAGGAGAGATGGCGAGGTCGGAGAGATTGCGCACATAGAAGTTCGGGGGGAACGAGGAGAGTGAGCGCGCAGCGACTCCAGGTAGTTGTACAACAGCAGTAGTGGAGTGTCTACTTGAAAGTGCACGTTGATTGTTTTGAGTGTCTAAGATAAATCATAGCTATTTTGTTTTGTTTTCCCAAAGTAAGTGCTTGAATTTTCATAGCTATTCATCAGAATTTCTATATAATGTCAGTTGTACAAAATATTTTAAACTTAAACTATTTCTCATAAGCTACTAATCTAGATTAACAATGTGAACATCAACGATTCGTTTTAGTAGCGGCCATGTTTATATAAAAGGCCGCGCAATCTCTCCTAACGAAATTGGAGAGTTTGCGCATCTGTTACTTAGGAGAGATGGCGCATTGTTTCCATTAGTTTCCATGCTAGGAGAGATTACGCAGCTTATTGGTAAATTTGCCTAAAAAATTTAAAAATTAAAATGGACTAATTTTAAGTTAAACGTGTTATTAAGAAACTTAATGCTATTTTGTAATGTTATCTGGACTTGTTTTTTCTGATTCTTTAATTTTTTCCCTTTAATTAAAATGTTTAATCGTTTTTAAAATTATTTCCTTTTTCTGATTCTTTAATCATTAGGTTGAAATATTCACTCCTAATACAATAATATTTGTTCACAAAAACCTTACAACAATGTCATTTATGTATAATTATTATTGTCAACAATTTAACTGTAGTTATTATTAGTAACAATCTCTCCTACCCATGTGCGCAATCACTCCAACCCTGTAAGGACAGATTGCGCAAAATAACTTTCTTGGTTTTATTACAACTGTTCTATTAAATTACAACATAACAATAAAATAGCAATGGAAATACATAAAAAACAAACGAAGTAAAAATTATTCATGGGTAGTTTAGCAAAAAATTAATATTTAAATTTTTTATTGTTATTCTTTTGAATTGTGCGCAGACTCTCCCAGCTCTCCTGGTATGATTTTACTGCTCTCAAGTAGTCTGATAAAACTTTCCACTATCATTCTCCATAATAAGCCTCCACTCACGTATGGCAAGCAATTCGAAATGCCAATTCCATATTCAAATACGGAAAATAGTAGCCAGACTTAATATTAAACATCGTTAGTGAATGTTTTACAAAAAAAATATTGAAGAGGTTGCAGTCGCCTATGTTGAAATATGACAATGACTGGAAGTATAAAAGGTGTTTTCCCGAAAATGAACTCAGAGTCAGTATCGATTTAGAAAATCTATTTATTATCTCAGAACACAGCAATTCGACAACTAAAGGTATTTCCTGTTGCAGTATTATTAGCGACGACAATTCATCTATTTAGAATTTACGATATTAACCAATCAGATTTCACATAATTACACGAGTAGGGGTAATACTAAAGGAGATATTATTATCTCTGCTGCCGTACGAAAGATGTTAGCAAGTCAAAAAACACAAAATCCTCTCTCCGAAGCTTGAGGAACTCAACAAATATTGCAGGGACTGAAATCACCCACTCGTGGACAGCCTCTAAAAAACTCGTGGATTTTTTGCTAAGGTGAGGTATAGGAACAATAAGTCCACGAGGGGAAAAATAAACGCTACCCGACACCGATAGCACCCATCCGTTCCAACCCCCACCGCAGGAGGCGCCTGTTTATTAGATTTGAAACAATGAATATAATTACATAACAATAATAAAATATAAAAGTTTATAAATAATGTAAAAAGTAACAATTTTTTGTAAATTGAAAGTTTTGAAATTTTTACAGTAATGCGCAAATGAGTGTGGGCGAATGAGAAAGCTTAAAAAAGCTGACTATATTTTTCAGCTGCGTCGTGGAAAAAGTCATACTGAGGTACTTCCGAGAAAGCGGGCGAAAAGTGTTTGGAAAACAGGGAAAAAATCCTAAATTAAAAATAGATTCGCAGAACAAATAATCTGGGTAATGAAAATATATCGGCGATTAAAATTAAAATAGAAGTGAAAAGACCTGGAATTTATGCAGATGGTATTCGAAAGCAAAAAACAAAAGAATGATAAATGTTAAAATACGCGAATTAGGTAGCAAGGTAAAATGAATGAAGGAAATATTTCTTGGGACTGGTGAGAATGAAATAAACAAAGGTTAGAACATTATATAACATGGGAAAAATTTACAGAATATTTTTAAGATAGGGCGGAGTTTTTAAATTTCGTTTTATGTATATATATATCGATATTTGAACGGGGGTGGTTTTGGGGTCTGGGGGTCATGATCGGTTAAAATATACCGACATTTTCTGGAGCAGCTCTACACCTGAAGGCTGCAATAGGTAGCTTTCATCACAAAAAGTCAAAAGCTACCTATTGCAGCCGTTCGGAGGAAATCAATTCCGACACATTTTGATATATTTTCACTAATCATGACCCCAGATATCAATCCCACTCTCCGTTTAAATGTTCATTTATACATGTCCATGTATATGTGGGATATTTATCATGCAATAGCACTCTTATTTATAAATCGATTTAAATGTAACTAAGCTTATGCATTAGGCTTACCTACATCTCGGGCAAGTTTGTTGGCCAGCTTAGTAAGCCATCTTGTTTCAAAATGGGGGTCACATAAAAATTTAATCCTCAATGAAATATAGAAAGAAATTAGAAATCCAATTTTATTTTTGCTTCAGTGTCACGCCTTCGTACGAGGATTCAGGAGTATTTATAATTTTGCCTTTGAAAAATACTTCAGGTATAGCAGTTTGAAATTCTAGGGTGCCTGACAATTTGACACACGACAGCAGACTTTTAAAAAATCAGAGATTCATTTATAAGTTTTAGTAAACGTGATTTCTCGCAAATTAATTTCATTGTTGTAATAATTTTCCCAATCATACGCATAATGTAATGTATTCATATCTGTTAGCGTCAAATACTCTCCAAGCTTGGCGCAACTGGAAAGTATCGGCCAATTTGGCGACCAAAAATAAGTCTCCGCAAATGCAGCCAACTTGGCTATAGCTGACTCTGGCAAAATTCTTAAAAAGGTTTTTGTACTTTGTGGTACGAGTGATTATAAAAATACTCGCCAGTCCTAGCCCATGTTCAAAATGTTAACCCATTAAAGCCCAAATTATTTTCTACGTTAAAATTTAAATTTTAGTTTTCCCACCACTTTTAAGTGAAGGGTATTTTTTATATTATTTTATCAAGGAATTTTTCTCGTGAAAGAGGGCATATATTTTTCTTCATATTTACTGGTATGAATGACGCTTTCTTGCCACTAAGTCTAGTGATCTAAAAATATGCCATTGGGCGTTAATGGGTTAACTATAATTGTGAGAACTCAATTCTTGTTCTTCTCCTCATTCTCCCACATTCCAAATAGTATCCCGTTTTCTTGAACAGTATGAGCGGTAGTAGGTTATTTATCACTGATTTTTTTTACCACCCCGTATTTCTAACTATAAAGTCAAATATTTCTATAAATTCTCACTTTTATAAAATATATCATTTAATTTTTATAACGAAATACTTTTCAAGATTATTTTTTGAATTATATAAACGTTTTTTAATGCATTATTTATTTTTGTTGAAACAAAAAAAGGTTGAAATCAGTCTTTTAAATCCTTTCCTGCATTCCAAGATTCAGCATTGTACAAATTTTTACCTCTTTCGTTCTGATAAATTCGCCCGATAATCCTTATTATTATCAGAAAACATGCGAAGATATCTTAAATCTTTTTTTTTTTAGATTTAGTTTTTAAATATTTTTAAAAATTAGCTGCATTTAAGTAAATTTCAGTTAATGCTAAAACCCTTTTTTTTAAATTAGATATTAATCTAAGATATCAAGATATCTTAGATATTAAAATGAAGAAGAAAATAATTTGAACTTTTCAGGGGTAACAAGTATTACAATAATTTGATGCTAAAAATGTAAATATCTCAAAAATAATTTTGATTCTTATAAAATGTATAGATTTAACAGTTTATTAAACTGTTGTTTGAAATTGCGCTGCGAGTTTGTCTTTTTTATATGCGATGTTTTTCTTTTGGATTAACGGATGTTTAATATAAGAATTATCAGTCACACTTTATTAAAAAAAATGAATAGTTATAATTCATTTTCAGAAAAAAAAACAATATTTTTATCGCTTTAAATATAATTTTTTTCTTTTAAATTTCTCCTGGAAAGAAAAAAAAACATTTTTATGCTTAAAAATATTTTTTTAATTAAATATATTTTATAATAAAATATAACACCTTGTAATAGTATATTACTTTTAAAATGCTAAAGGTGTAAAATTAAGTAGAATATTCTCATTTTGTTTTTGAAAATGACTCAGAAGAGTCGAAACATGTAAAACAACTAATAAAAGTTATTTTAATTTATATTATAGTTGTTAATTTTACACCTTTAGCATTTAAAAGTAATATAAATATATTTTATTTAGACTGTTTATGTACCAAAAATATAAAGTTTTTGATTGTCCATAGTTAGCAATTTAATTAATATTTATTTAAAAAATTATATTTTATATAAAAAAGAAGTTTTTATAAATACATATTTTTAGACAATATAAATGAAATATTGAAGCAAATTATAAAATACAGATCGATAACTGTTTAAACAATTGCGAATAAAAGAAGACGAAAAACTTGAAGTTGCTTTTTATATCATACTACTGTCAAACTTATTACATCATTTTCTTTTATTTCGCAGCTTCAACATTAGTATTGTAAAAGAAGCTTTGTTCAACCAAGCAATCGTAGTAAAAGGGATGTCACCATGCCTTCCAAGGAACAGGAGAAGATTTGGAAACATTAAAATCTACCGAACACCATAGTAACACGAAAATATTTCATTGGCCAGAATAAAAACAAAAGAAGAAGAGACACCGAAGTTACATCTTGTATCACACTATTACCTAAGCATTGTAACAATATCAAGTTTCGATGCATAGGTAATAGAGTGATATAAGTTGTTCTGTTCGACGAAGTGACCTAAGAAAAAGGAATGCCTTCCAGAGAACTCGCCATATTCAAGAATATTTTTTTAAAACAGGTAACAAGTCTTTTAATACACTCCACCTTCAACGTGGACATGGTAAGTGAGAAGTAAATTAATTGTTTTTATTTTTCTCACTTCATACAAGGATTCAGGAGTATTTATTATTTTTCCTCTCACAAAATGGCTCAGATATAGCAGTTTTAAATTCTAGGGTGCATGACAGTTTGAAACACGCCAGCAGATTAAAAAAATATATATGATTTTTAGTGAACATGATTTCTCGCAAATTAATTTCATTGTTGTAACAATTTTCAGAATAATACGCATAATATATTGTATTCATATCTGTTAGAGTTAAATTTCTCTCCTTCCTAGGCGACACTTGGCGAAGTATCGGAAAAGCTACCAATTATAAGTCGCTGCAAATGAAGTCAACTTGGCTGTAGCTGACTTTGACAAAATTCTTATTCCAATTCAGTATTATCGAATGTTCTTTAATTCGGTTCTACGCATTTTACTTAGTGTTGTTATCAATTACTTTCGAAATACAAGTAAAAAATATATGTATAATCGTTAAAAGCTACGAAATATATCGATCATGTTTTATCGCATACAAGTCGATTTTTAACTATGAAATTTTGCTAGTAAAATATTTAATGAAAAAAAATAGCCAGTTTATATTTCTATAGATTAGAAATTTTCGCAGTTAAAATTAATTACAGTGATTTAAATGAATAATCAACTACTTTTTACAAAGAAATAAATTAAAATACGTGATATAAATTTATAATATGTTATTTTAATTTAGTTTCGTTATTCAAACATTTCAAAATTTTCATGATTTATTAAAAATGTGCTTTTAGATTTTTTAATATGATTTTTTTTAAAATCTGGGATTATTTATTTTGTAAATAGAATAACTGTCTACATAATAATTATTTTTAGTAATTCAAATTATTTTAGTGTTGTTGTTTAATATGTTGTTATAATACAGTTTAATTATATAAATACAAATTAAACTATGAAATTTTGTATGTTTATAGTTCTAATGAAAAGGGAAGACAAAATAAACAAATAAATATAATAATAGGCAATTAGGACTTATAGAGACAGCAAACTTTTGCTACTTTAAAAATTTATTTACTATTATTTTCATAAATAATCTACTATTTTTCATATTGAAATAAATTAAAATACACTATATAAAATTATAGCACGCTGCTTTAAATTTTTGTTAAATTCTAATTTTTCTATTATAATAATAGTACTTCAAAATATATCGTTTTTTTAAAAACTAAATTTTTAGCTTTTGAATTTTATAAATATTGGATTATTGTGTTTATAATTAAAATAAATTTCCGTGTACTTAAAAATAAGTTCTAAAAACATATTAAATGCTAAAAATAGTTATTATGTAGGTGGTAACTACAAAACCAAGAATCCGAGATTTTAAACTATCCGAGATATTAAACATTTAAAAGACTATATTAAAAAAATCATGAAAAAATTGTATAACGAAACAAAATTTATATAATATATTTAGTTTACATCAATTTTTTAATTTTGTAGCTTCGACATTAGTATTATAAAAGAAGCTTTGTTCGACCAAGCAACTGAAGTAAAAGGGATGTCACTACGCTTTACAAGGACTTCGAAAATCGTTATATGAGAAACTTTGGAGACACTGAAATCTACCTTAACAGCATGGTCACCTGAAAACATTTCACTGGCCAGAATAAGAACAAAAGAAGAAGAGAAACCGAAGTTACATCTTGTATCACACTGTTACCTAAGCTTGTAACATTATCAAGTTTCAAGGCATAGGTAATAGAGTGATATAAGTTGTTCTGTTCGACGAAGTGACCTAAGAAAAAGGGATGCTTTCCAGGGAACTCGCCATATTCAAGAATATTTTTTAAAACAGGTAACGAGTCTTGTAAAGCACTCCACCTCCAGCGTGGACATGGTAACTGAGAAGTAAATTAATTGTTTTTATTTTTCTCCCTTCATACAGGAATTCAGGAGTATTTATTATTTTACCTCTCACAAAATGGCTCAGATATAGCAGTTTGAAATTCTAGGGTGCCTGACAGTTTGAAACACGACAGCAGATTTTTAAAAAATAAGAGATTCGTTTATGATTTTTAGTGAATGTGATTTCTCGCAAATTAATTTCTTTTTTGTAACAATTTTCCCAATAATACGCATAATATAATGTATTCATATCTGTCAGCGTGAAATTTTTTCCAAACTTGGCGACACTTGGAGAAGTATCGGCAAGGCGACCAAAAATAAGTCCCCGCAAATGAAGTCAACTTGGCTGTAGTTGACTTTGACAATATTCTTATTCCAATTCAGTATTATCGAATGTTCTTTAATTGGGTTCTACGCATTTTACTTAGTGTTGTTATCAATTACTTTCGAAATACAATTAAAAAATATGTGTATAATCGTTAAAAGCTACGAAATATACGAGGATTGTAAATTAAAAAGTGGCAACTTGAAACTCGCAGAAGGGCAGACATGCGCAAATAGGATATGAGAGCGGTGAGGTGGCGCTGTTGTCGATGGGTAGAGTGCAAAAAACAGTCGATCTGCTTAGAAGGAAGGGTAGTTGTTGTGTGGCGTTAAAGTGAGGAGTTTCGTTTCCATCGCTCTAAAGCATGTTTTCAAAAGGTGTTCAGCGGTCGTGGCTTAAAATCGAAGTTGCCCGTGACAAAAATGCAACAGAATGCCATCGAGGATTAGTGGAAGCCTGTGGCACAAATGCTTTACCGTATAGGACAGTAGCACGATGGGTTCAAGCATTTCCCCTCCGAGGTCACCGATTTCATGACGTTTCATCTTAATTTCCACGCAGTAGGGCGCTCGGTCTCTCACATTAAGGCTCCTATAAGGGGAGCTGACGCATATCCATTATGTTGCCCAAAATAACCGCCATATTGTGACCTAGCTCAGCATTAGGAAACCGTCTGAGCAGGTGTTTGCCGTCCCTGTTACTGCATCCTGATGGGCCTCTTAGAAAGAAACCAACCTGGAAATTGAGCATACAGCTATATGTACTAAATATATCTTAAGTATATACAAGGAACATAAAAAAACTGTTTAATGAAATATATGGGACCTCGACTAAGCTACTCCCAGGAATAATATTGGTATCATTGGTGAATTCTTAGGAATTAATACTTAAGAAAACTTTTGTCAAATGCAAGAGGGGCCAAAAATGATACCGTGCTTCCCTTAGATTCAGAGGTTAATCGGGCCCTGGTTCTGCGGGCTGTATCACTCTAGAGTAACCTGTTTGAAAATCCTAGTAGGACTAGTGACCGTGACGTCACAGTCCAGTTTGTGGGGAGTGAGCTGGCTTTCTTGTAGGATGTGTTGGATACTGTCACTCGCGGTCTACTAGTACGGTAAGCAAACCGGTTTTAGCTTGATTTTTGGTCCGCTGGGTCATTAAATGGCGGTATGATTCAGCCTGTATTATAGGAGCTCTAGCTCACATCAACAATCAACACCTTGCCACTGGTCTACAACGGCTTCCCGACATTTGGCAAAAGGTTATAAGCTGTGCTGGTGATTACATAGAAGGAATGTAATGCAATTGTACTTGTAAGTTCATTAAAAATTGATTTATACCTATGTTGCCATTACTTAATTTACAACCCTCGTATCAATCATGTTTTATAACATACAAGTCGTTTTTTAACTATGAAATTTTGCATGTAAAATATTTAATGAATAAAATAGGCAGTTTATATTTCTATAGATTAGAAAATTTTGCAGTTAAAATTAATTACAGTTATTTAAATGAATAATCTACTACTTTTTACAAAGAAATAAATTAAAATCGGTGATATAAATTTATAATTTGTTATTTTAATTTAGTTTCGTTATTCAAACATTTCAAAATTTTCATGATTTATTAAAAATGTGCTTTTAGATTTTTTAATATGATTTTTTTTTTATCTGGGATTATTTATTTTGTAAATAGAATAACTGTCTACATAATAATTATTTTTAGCAATTCAAATTATATTGTTTTTATTGTTTAATATGTTGTTATAATACAGTTTAATTATATAAATACAATTTAAACTATGAAATTTTGTATGTTTATAGTTTTAAAGTAAAGGGAAGACAAAATAAACAAATAAATATAAATAGTAGGCAATTAGTACTTATAGAGACAGCAAACTTTCCTTACTTTAAAAATTTATTTACTATTATTTTCATAAATAATCTACTATTTTTCATATTGAAATAAATTAAAATACGCTATCTAAAATTATAGCACGCTGCTTTAAATTTTTGTTAAATTCTAATTTTTCTATTATAATAATAGTACTTAAATATATCCTTTTTTTAACAACTAAATTTTTAGCTTTTGAATTTTATAAATATTGGATTATTGTGTTTATAATTGAAATAAATTTACATGTACTTAAAAATAAGTTCTAAAAACAAATTAAATGCTAAAAATAGTAATTATGTAGGTGGTAACTACAAAACCAAGAATCCGAGATTTTAAAATATCCGAAATATTAAACATTTAAAAGACTATATTAAAAAAATCATGAAAAAATTGTATAACGAAACAAAATTTATATAATATATTTAGTTTTATTTACATCAATTTTATAATTTTGTAGCTTCGAGATTAGTATTATAAAAGAAACTTTGTTCGACCAAGCAACCGAAGTAAAAAGGATGTCACTACGCCTTACAAGGACTTCGAGAATAGTTATATGAGAAACTTTGGAGACTTTTAAATCTACCTTAACAACATGGTCACCTGAAAATATTTCTATGCCCAAAATGAAAAAAAAAGAACAAGAGAAACCGAAGTTACATCTTGTATCCCACTGTTACCTAAGCCTTGTAACAATATCAAGTTTCAAGGCATATGTAATAGAGTGATATAAGTTGTTCTGTTCGACGAAGTGACCTAAGAAAAAGGGATGTCTTCCAGGGAACTCGCCATATTCGAGAATATTTTTAAAAACAGGTAACGAGTCTTTTAATGCAGTCCACCTCCAACGTGGACATGGTAAGTGGGAAGTAAATTGTTTTTATTTTTCTTACTTCATACAACGATTCAGAATTATTTATTATTTTAACTCTCACAAAATCGTTCAGATATAGCAGATTGAAATTCTAGGGTGCCTGACAGTTTGAAACACGACAGCAGATTTAAAAAAAATAAGAGATTCATTTATGATTTTTAGTGAACGTGATTTCTCGCAAATTAATTTCCTTGTTGTAACAATTTCCCCAATAATACGCATAATGTAATGTATTCATATCTGTCAGCGTGAAATTTTTTCCAAGCTTGGCGACACTTGGAGAATTATCGGCAATGCGACCAAAAATAAGTCCCCGTAAATGAAGTCAACTTGGTTGTAGCTGACAATATTCTTATTCCAATTCAGTATTATCGAATGTTCTTTTATTGGGTTCTACGCATTTTACTTAGTGTTGTTATCAATTACTTTCGAAATACAATTAAAAAATATGTGTATAATCGTTAAAAGCTACGAAATATATCAATCATGTTTTATAACATACAAGTCGTTTTTTAACTATGAAATTTTGCATGTAAAATATTTAATGAAAAAAATAGGCAGTTTATATTTCTATAGATTAGAAATTTTCGCAGTTAAAATTAGTTACAGTTATTTAAATGGATAATCTACTACTTTTTACGAAGAAATAAATTAAAATACGTGATATAAATTTATAATTTGTTATTTTAATTTAGTTTCGTTATTCAAACATCTCAAAATTTTCATAATTTATTAAAAATGTGCTTTTAGATTTTTTAATGATTTTTTTTTAATATGAGATTATTTATTTTGTAAATATAATAACTGTCTACATAATAATTATTTTTAGCAATTCAAATTATTTTGTTTTTATTGTTTAATATGTTGCTATAATACAGTTTATTATATAAATACAATTTAAACTTTGAAATTTTGTATGTTTATAGTTTTAAAGAAAAGGGAAGACAAAATAAACAAATAAATATAAATAATAGGCAATTAGTACTTATAGAGACAGCAAACTTTTCTTACTTTAAAAATTTATTTACTATTATTTTCATAAATAATCTATTATTTTTCATATTGAAATAAATTAAAATACGCTATCTAAAATTATAGCTCGCTACTTTAAATTTTTGTTAAATTCTAATTTTTCTATTATAATAATAGTACTTAAATATATCGTTTTTTTTACAACTAAATTTTTCGCTTTTGAATTTTATAAATACTGGATTCTTGTGTTTGTAATTGAAATAAATTTCCATGTACTTAAAAATAAGTTCCAAAAAGATATTAAATGCTAAAAATAGTTATTATGTAGGTGGTAACTACAAAACCAAGAATCCGAGATTTTAAAATATCCGAGATATTAATTATTTAAAAGACTATATTAAGAAAATCATGAAAAAATTGCATAACGAAACAAAATTTATATAATATATTTAGATTTATTTACATCAATTTTATAATTTTGTAGCTTCGACATTAGTATTATAAAAGAAGCTTTGTACGACCAAGCAACCGAAGTAAAAAGGATGCCACTACGCCTTACAAGGACTTCGAGAATCGATATATGAGAAACTTTGGAGACATTAAAATCTACCTTAACAGCATGGTCACCTGAAAATATTTCTATGCCCAAAATGAAAACAAAAGAAGAAGTAAAACCGAAGTTACATCTTGTATCCCACTGTTACATAAGCCGTGTAACAATATCAAGTTTCAAGGCATAGGTAATAGAGTGATATAAGTTGTTCTGTTCGACGAAGTGACCTAAGAAAAAGGGATGCCTTCCAGGGAACTCGCCATATTCAAGAATATTTTTTGAAACAGGTAACGAGTCTTGTAATGCACTCCACCTCCAGCGTGGACATGGTAAGTGAGAAGTAAATTAATTGTTTTTATTTTTCTCCCTTTATACAGGAATTCAGGAGTATTTATTATTTTACCTTTCACAAAATGGCTCAGATATAGCAGTTTGAAATTCTAGGGTGCCTGACAGTTTGAAACACGACAGCAGATTTTAAAAGAATAAGAGATTAATTTATGATTTTTAGTGAACGTGATTTCTCGCAAATTAATTTCCTTGTTGTAAAAATTTCCCCAATAATACGCATAATGTAATGTACTCATATCTGTCAGCGTGAATTTGTTTCCAAGCTTGGCGACACTTGGAGAATTATCGGCAATGCGACCAAAAATAAGTCCCCGCAAATGAAGTCAACTTGGTTGTAGCTGACAATATTCTTATTCCAAATCAGTATCATCGAATGTTCTTTTATTATGTTCTACGCATTTTACTTAGTGTTGTTATCAATTACTTTCGAAATACAATTAAAAAACACGACAGCAGATTTTAAAAGAATAAGAGATTAATTTATGATTTTTAGTGAACGTGATTTCTCGCAAATTAATTTCATTGTTGTAACAATTTTCAGAATAATACGCATAATATATTGTATTCATATCTGTTAGAGTTAAATTTCTCTCCTTCCTAGGCGACACTTGGCGAAGTATCGGAAAAGCTACCAATTATAAGTCGCTGCAAATGAAGTCAACTTGGCTGTAGCTGACTTTGACAAAATTCTTATTCCAATTCAGTATTATCGAATGTTCTTTAATTCGGTTCTACGCATTTTACTTAGTGTTGTTATCAATTACTTTCGAAATACAATTAAAAAATATGTGTATAATCGTTAAAAGCTACGAAATATATCAATCATGTTTTATAACATACAAGTCGTTTTTAGGTGCGTTCGTAATTATATAAATACGTAGCACCTATAGTCGTCGTTTGGTCCGTCCGTCTGTCCGTCCGTCTGTCTGTCTGTCCGTCCGTCTGTCTGTCTGTCCGCATATAACAACGCAAAAACTACCCAACCAAATGGTTTGCAATTTAAAATATATTATCTTTGCAGAATTTTGTCGAGACATTTCAAATTTTATTAAAATCGAATCAAAACTTTAGGAGATATTAATGAAAATATTTATTAAGAAATTTGATTTTTTTTTTTAAATCGGTGCTTTTTTGTTAGAGGAGCTTCCGATGGATGTTAAATCGTCAAGCGACCGAGATACTTATTTTATTACAGAAATTAATCTGCAGACGATATAATTCATTTCACAGAATTAAAAATCATCAAGATCTGAATATTTATATAACTAGCTGATACATATATATCTGAATATTTATATAACTAGTTAAGATATTTGTATGAACAGTGTCATAAAATATATACTTAACTAGCTGTTTAGCCCGTTCTACGCACGGGATATCATGAATTTAATTCTAAAACGTGCGTACGAACGCACCTCGTTTGTAACGTTTGACGTACAATTTCCAACTTGTTTAACTATGAAATTTTGCATGTAAAATATTTAATGAAAAAAATAGGCAGTATATATTTCTATAGATTAGAAATTTTCTTAGTTAAAATTAATTACAGGTATTTAAATGGATAATCTATTACTTTTTACAAAGAAATAAATTAAAATACGTGATATAAATTTATAATTTGTTATTTTAATTTAGTTTCGTTATTCAAACATTTCAAAATTTTCATAATTTATTAAAAATGTGCTTTTAGATTTTTTAATGATTTTTTTTAAATCTGGGAATATTTATTTTGTAAATAGAATAACTGTCTGCATAATAATTATTTTTAGCAGTTCAAAATATTTTGTTGTTGTTGTTTAATATGTTGTTATAACACAGTTTAATTATATAAATACAATTTAAACTATGAAATTTTGTATGTTTATAGTTTTAATGAAAAGGGAAGACAAAATAAACAAATAAATATAAATAATAGGCAATTAGTACTTATAGAGACAGCAAACTTTTGCTACTTTAAAAATTTATTTACTATTATTTTCATAAATAATCTACTATTTTTCATATTGAAATAAATTAAAATACGCTATATAAAATTATAGCACGCTGCTTTAAATTTTTGTTAAATTCTAATTTTTTCTATTCTAATAATAGTACTTCAAAGTATATCGCTTTTTTAACAACTAAATTGTTAGGTTTTGAATGTTATAAATATTGGATTCTTGTGTTTATAATTGAAAAAACTTTCTATGTATTTAAAAATAAGTTCTAAAAACATATTAAATGCTAAAAATAGTTATTATGTAGGTGGTAACTACAAAACCAAGAATCCGAGATTTTAAAGTATCCGAGATATTAAACATTTAAAAGACTATATTAAAAAAATTATGAAAAAATTGTATAATGAAACAAAATTTATATAATATATTTAGTTTTATTTACATCAATTTTATAATTTTGTAGCTTCGACATTTGTATTATAAAAGAAGCTTTGTTCGACCAAGAAACCGAAGTAAAAGGGATGTCACTACGCTTTACAAGGACTTCGAGAATCGTTATATGAGAAGCTTTGGAGACATTAAAATCTACCTTAACAGCATGGTCACCTGAAAACATTACACTGGCCAGAATAAAAACAAAAGAAGAAGAGACACCGAAGTTACATCTTGTATCACACTATTACCTAAGCATTGTAACAATATCAAGTTTTGATGCATAGGTAATAGAGTGATATAAGTTGTTCTGTTCGACGAAGTGACCTAAGAAAAAGGGATGTCTTCCAGGGAACTCGCCATATTCAAGAATATTTTTTAAAACAGGTAACGAGTCTTGTAATGCACTCCACTTCCAGCGTGGACATGGTAAGTGAGAAGTAAATTAATTGTTTTTATTTTTCTCATTTCATACAAGAATTCAGGAGTATTTATTATTTTGCCTCTCACAAAATGGTTCAGATATAGCGGTTTGAAATTCTAGGGTGCCTGACAGTTTGAAACACGACAGCAGATTTTAAAAAAATAAGAGATTCATTTAAGATTTTTAGTGAACGTGATTTCTCGCAAATTAATTTCATTGTTTTAACAATTTTCAGAATAATACGCATAATATATTGTATTCATATCTGTCAGTGTCAATTTTTTTCCAAGCTTGGCGACACTTGGAGAAGTATCGGCAAGGCGACCAAAAATAAGTCCCCGCAAATGAAGCCAACGCGGCTATAGCTGACATTGTTGAAATTCTTAATCAAATTCAGTATTATCGAATGTTCTCTAATTAGGTTCTTCGCATTTTACTTGATGTTGTTATCAATTACTTTCGAATTACAATTAAAAAAATGTCTATAATCATTAACAGTTAAGAAAAATATAAATCATGTTTCATAGCATATAAGTTGCGTTTAAACTATGAAATTTTGCATGTTTAAATATTTAATTAAAAAATAGGCAGTTTATATTTCTCTGGATTAAAATTTTTTACAGTTAAAATTAATTACAGTTATTTAAATGAAGAATATAATATTTTTCACAAAGAAATAAATTAAAATATGTGATATAAATTTATAATATATTATTTTAAATTCGTGTCATTATTCAAACCTGTCAAAAATTTCATGATTTATTAAAAATATGCTTTTAGATTTTTAATGTGATATTTTAAAATCTCAGATTATTTGTTTTGTAATTAGAATAACTGTTTGCGTAATAATTATTTTTAGAAATTCAATTTTGTTTATTGTTGTTGTTTAATATGTTGTTATAATACAGTTTAATTTTATAAATACAATTTAAACTATGAAATTTTGTATGTTTATATATTTAATGAAAAGGGAAAACAAAATAAATAAATAAACATAAAAAATAGGCATTTAGTACTTGTAGAGACCGCAAACTTTTGCTAGTTTTAAATTTATTTACTATTTTTTTCATAAATAATCTACTTTTTTTTTAATTGTAATACGTTACATAAATTAATAGCACGCAGCTTTAATCATTTGTTAAATTGTAATTTTTCTATTATAATAATAAAATTTCATAATTTATCATTTTTTAAACAAATAATTTTTTGTCTTTTGAATTTTATAAATCTTGGATTCTTGTATAATTGAAATAACTGTGCATGTACTTAAAAATAACTTCTTAACAGATATTAAAGGCTAAAAATAGTTATTGTGTAGGTAGTAACTTCAAAACCAAGAATCCAAGATTTTAAAAAATAATATTAAACATTTAAAAGACTATTTTTAAAAAATCAAGAAATATTTGTATAATGAAAGAAAATTTAAAGAATATATTTAGATTTAAATCACGTATTTTAATATATTTCTTTGTGAAAAATAGTAGATTATTCATTTAAATAAGTGTAAATAATTTTATATAACAGCAAAAATTTCTTCTCTATAGAAATATAAATTGCCTACTTTTTTTGTAACGTAAACTTTGAGGCTTATTTTCTCATGCCCCCTTGGGCATTGCGCTTTATGAAGGTCATTTCTTCATATACTAACTATATTCTACTGATATACAAATGTTCATCGCATCTGTGTCCCCGACCTCGAAACCTCTCCTTGTAAGCTTGTAAGTAAAACACACTTTTGCACACGCGCACGCACAAATCATATATTTAAGAAGTAAACGAAAGGCGATTTCAAATGTACTTTTAACTTTAAAGATTTCTTAGATAAAGATATATATATATATATATATATATATATATATATATATATATATATATGATCAAATGAGCTTAGATACAGGTCTCCACCAGCTCTGCTGAAAATATATCTATTTTTACAGTTTCAGAAACATATTGTATTAAGCGTAAATTTTAGAAGCCGGTGGATTAATACACACGTTGTCTATATATCTAATTATTTAAACAACCTCAGGATTTAAAAACAGACAGCCCTTGACTCTATGAAAAGTACAACACTCACATATGCAGAAAAAATCATTTATTTCAAAATATAAAAGCGACGAACTTCAAAAATTTTTTCGCATTCAGAGACAAGAAAGCTCAAATAATGATTTTCAGAAAAAAACCTAATATAAATTAATTAAAGATTTCTGTTAAAAAAAAAATCTATGAAAACCAAAATAAAATAATATATAGATATATGTGTGTGTGTATGCGTCTGCAATAAATCCTCGCCTCAAACGAAACATTTTTGTAACTGGAAGATAGTATATCTTTCAATCATGGCATCTGGAGATGTGTAACTGTAACTACTTTTCTTATGTAACTACGTAACTTATACACACAGATATATAAAAAAATATACATAAATATGTATATATATATAATATGGATATATATATATATATATGTATAATATATATATATATATATATATAACTTTATGTAAAATTTAACCATTGAAACATAAGAAACTCACCATACACAATGAAATCCCAATATATATATATATATATATATATATATATATATATATATATATATGCGTGTGTGTATGTTTTTGTGTGTATATATATACAAAATATATCTGTGTGCAATATCTCTGACAATATAGCAACGTAAAAGAAATAAATCCGATATAAATATTTTTTGTTGTGGCTGTTATTTTTTCTTTCATTATATTATAGGGATCTTTTCTAAAAACATTAAAGATGATTAAAGAGATAGAAAAAGAGAAATTGAAGTTCCTTCTTCTATAACATTACTACCGAAGCTATTATAGCAATATCGAATTTAATAGGCCCGTTAGTAATGTTATATAAGCAGCTGTGTTCGATCAAGAATTAAGAAAATGAATAATGCTGCGGAAGAATGGAGAAAATGAAGAATGCTGTGGAAAAATGGAGAAAATGATGTGATATCCAGAGAGCCTTCCAGATGTGTTTTGAAATCCTCCTGATAATATTCACCTACTTTTTGAAAAAGGAGTAAGGAGTCTACATGCAATCCACCTCAAGTTTACCAAGTGAGGTCTAAATTAATTCTTACTGAGCAAGAACTGACCTTGATATTATTCATTTTGGATTAAACTAATCTATTTTTTAATTTCATGTACATATTGTTTTCGTTTTTCAGTACATTTATTTTTTTATTACTAAAATAAGTCTTCATTAAAATATTTACGTTGATATTTATATATGTAAATATATTATACTGAATATTCGCAGACCATTTTGACGAATTAGGTGCCTTATTGCTCAAAGAAAATGGATATAATTTGGAATGTAGCTAATTTAAGGCATGGGCTCGAAAATAATGAGATTAACAAAAGTCCTTCCGGCTTGTACCGGTAAGAAAAAGTGGATTCCATATTCATTGTTTTAAAAGTTTCAGCTAATTTTACACAAATACATGAAGCTAAAATACGAGGGCATTTCGAAAAGTAAAGATACAATGGCTCGCATTCCTTAAAAAAAACATTTATTTAGAAAACGTAAGTTACATCTTACTAACTGGATTATTTATTATTTTTCGACATAATCACCCCCGTTATCAAAACATTTGTTAAGTCGGGGCACAAGCTTTTGTATCCCACAGTCATAGAAGGTTTCCGCCTGTTGTCGGAACCACATTTCAACTTCATCTTTGATCTCATCATCGTCGTGGAATTGTCATTGACACTTCCGGTATGATCTTATGCAATTCTTTCAAGTTGAGACGTCTATTCGCACAAATTGCTTCCTCCGTTCTCTGAAGAAGGGCATCAGAGATCACAGATGGCCGACCTGTTCTTTGTTCGTCATTAACATCGGTCCTACCTTCAGAGAAATGACGACACCATTTCGTTACATTTTGTCGATTCATAATGTTCCCATAAACAGAAACAATTTCTTTGTGAATATCCGCTGGTCGCTGACCTCTTGCATGAAGAAAACGTATGACGGAGCGCACTTCGCATTTGGCGGGATTCTGAATCGGCGGAACCATTTTAAACACCACCTACTCCAACCAGAATCAACGTTGAAATGCCGAACGACCGCGAGGAGAAAGCTAACGGTTCAAGGTTAACACTTGTGTTGCCAACTTGCTTGCCAAAACTTTTCTTTTCCTCCGGCGTACGGTGTATCTTTACTTTTCGAAATGCCCTCGTATGTGGAAGATTCAATCCAAGTTTTCGTCAATACTGAATTTGAATGAGAATTCGGCCAAATAAGTCAGTTATATCCAAGTTCACTTCATTTATGGTGATTTATTTTTGGTTGACAAATTTAGCGGTATTTCGCCAAGTATTGCGGTTATTTAATGCTAGCGGATCTGACTATGTAGCTTTAAACTTAAGAGAGTAAAAACGATAGTTTAGTATTAGTTAAAGTACAATTGCTGAATTCCATTTTCACTGAAACACATAAATGAAACCTATTAATGAAAAAATAAACACCTTAGAATTTCAATCTGCTATATCTCAGACATTTTAAGATCGAAGTAAAAAAAAATAAATTCCGTAATCCTTGTATCAATAATGTAGAAGCTTTTCAGATTTCTTATTTTTTTTTTGTACATATTTTTGAAGTTGAAATATCGAAATGGCCGACATTTTGAAGAAAGATGGCGGATGAAACTGGTCAATGAACTCGGTCGAGACCATGCTAATTCCTGTACACATGCTCAGTCACATACTGATTGGTTAATAGATAAGAGTGCTGTCGCATGTCAAAAATCAGACTGTTTCAAAGTATTGGCAGCACTAGAATTTCAAACTGCTATATCTTAGCAATGTTTTAGCAAATCCTCACTAGACTTCTGAAGTTTTGTTTCTTTATTTGTATGCATATGCTTCAATATAGTTATAGCAAATATATATGAATGCTTTAATTTTTATGTACGATTCCAAAAGAAAGCAAATAGTTGAGATAGATAGCTACAAAGTGATAGATCAAACTGAAAACTGTACCTATGGAACAAGAAAAGTTGAAGTAAACAAACGCAAAGAAGACTATTTAATGCTCTACGCATGCTGCACGCACACTTTAGTGATGTTACCTTCCACCGTAACGCCATGGTCCACCGAAATCATTTGAATGAAAGCAAAATAAGAAGACACACTAAATTTTCTTCTTATATCACGCTATAACCTAAGGAATTTTCTGTATATCAAGAGATTTCTTTCGTTATGGCGTGATATAGGAAGCTCTGTTCGACCAAGATATGACGGAGACAAGACAGAGACGGACGACAAGATATCACTCTCGAAGAAAGTGGTTAGATGCCGTGCCTCCCGGGGGAAAATGCCATAGCCAACAATATTTTAAAAGAGTGAAAAATTCCATATGCACTCCATCTCTTTGATGAACATGGCAAATTAGGGCATAATTAAATATTTTGCTTTTGCTTTCCAAAGAAGAAGAGAAATTTCTAGAAGTCCCATGAAACCCACCTTATTCACCATATTTTTTAAAGGCACTCAAGTCTAATTGCAATCAAACTGTACTGTGAACATCTAATTGAGTTGAAAATATAACTGTTTTCATTTTGCCAGCCAAATAATCAGATGATATGCTGGGGCTTCTGTGAAACCTACCTTATCCTGTAATTATTTTTAAGCGGTAACGAATCTAAATTCACTCCAACTCTAGTATGGAATGAGTAAGTGAATGCTAAACTAAGTGCTTTTTATTTGTTTACCAAAGAAGTTGAAAAGATTCTTGGTGTTAAATGGAATCAGCTTTAATCATTTGTTCATCGAAAATGTTAAATTCGTCTAATTCCACTCTCTAGTGTCGTTATCTTAAGTAAGTGTAAAATTGACTGTATTGAACTTACTTTACATAATTTGTTTCTCTTTTCAGTATTCTTTTTATTATTATTCTTTTTTTTTATTTTGCTTTATGTGTTATTTAGTTTTTAAATGTTATAATAAAATAATTTTTTTATCACTTTTTGCTGAAATATATATGCGTTTTTAATTTTAGGATTTGTTTTTGTGCTATTTATCAATTCCCATGACATTTATAAACATAACATATGCCTGCTTTTATTATTAAATTCTTATTGAGTTTTGATCAGAAATTATCTTTGGTATTTGTTTAATAATTCTGTTTTTTAAATAATTTTCTCCTTTTTGATTACTTTAATTTTTTGAAATACAAATTAAGCCTTTCTTTACAAATTTACTTCGAGTTTTGCATAGGTATTTTTTACAGGATATTAATATATTTGCCGTTACAGGTGCCTTTCAACTCAAGGAACCGTTTTGACATTTGAAATGTAGGATTTGTCTGGCAAAGGTACAATAATGAGACAATGGACAAGAATAGATCTTTCACCATTATGGGTAAAGTGTTAATATTTCCAAAGTACCTGATAAAACACACACTTTTTTCATCACAATATTATCTTTACACAGACAAATCAATAATGGCGTTAAAAGGCACGCGTATTACAAGAAATGATGACATAAAACAAACTCAAAAAACAATAGCTAGCGCGATACCTGTGCTGCAATAACATTGTGTTGAAATTTTCATTTGCCGCCAAACCACTGTCATCCGAAAACACTTCAATTTGTTTCAGTCTCTTCGCAGTTTAAAATTCAAGATATTCGCGTCAAGATAATCTGCTGAAAGTGTATAACATAATAAACATCACTAAACATAATATTTAGCTTTGTCTTCATGCCGTGATTTATTATTGCCTACAGTCTTCAACATGTAATGTGTCATCGCCTATGAAAAAATGTTCCATTGAAGTACCGGAATTATTTTGTTGTTTTTCGGTAATGAAAGCTAAAACAGTTAACTTGGCACTCACTTACATTGCCCATACTAGAGATATAGTGATTTAGACCCCTTACCGCTTTAAAAGTAATTACTGAATAAAGCAGGTTCCTTCAGATGACCAGCATTTCATCTGCTTGTTTAGTAAGAAAAATTAAAACAGTTAATTTTCAACTTACTTACGATGTCCCGCCCCCCTTCCTTCCCACTACAGATAGATTTCAATTATACTTGCTAACCTTCTAGAAAATATGGTGAATAAGGTGCGTTTCATGACATCCTAGTAATTTCTCTTCTTCTTTGGAAAGCAAAAGGTCATTATGATAAAGGACATTCTAAAATTTTGTTTCTTTATTTGTATGTATATGTTTCAATATGGATAATTTATGAATGCTTTAATTTTATGTAAGAATCTAAAACAAAGCAGTTAGCTAAACAGATAGACAGCTACAACGTGATAGATCAAACTGAAATCTGTACCTATGGAACAAGAAACGATGAAGTAATCAAGCGAAAAGAAGACCAAGCAATGGTGCACGTATGCTGCACGCACACTTTGGTGATATTGCCTTCGAGTGTAAAGCCATAGTCAACGGAAATCATTTGAATGGAAAAAACGAGAACAAAATAAGATGACCCGCTGAAGTTACTTCTTCTGTCATGCCATTGCCTAAGCAATTTTCGATATATCGAAAATTGCTTTCGTAATAGCGTGATATAGGAAGCTTGTTCAACCAAGATACCAAAAAAGAGATACGATGCCGTGCCTCCCGAGGAAATCGTCATTGCCACTAGATTTTTTTAAAGAGGTAAGAACTCCAAATGTACTTCATATTTAGTATGAAAATTGCAAATTGGGACTAAATTAACTGTTTTGCTTTTGCTTTCCAAAGAAGAAGAGAAATTACTAGGGCTCACAAAGAACCCACTTTATTCACTATATTTGTTAAAGGCTATCATTTTCGATTGGAATCCACCTGTAAGGTAGACATCGTAATTGTGTTGAAAATTAACTGTTTTGATTTTGCAAGCCAAATAACCAGATAATATGCTGGGACTCCTAGAGAACCTGCATTATTCTGCAATTACTTTTAATGCGGTAGCGAGTCTAAAGACGCTCCATCTCTAGTATGGACTGGGTAAGTGAGGTGCTAAATTAACTGGTTTATATTTGTTTACCAGAGAAGGTGAAAACATTCTAGGAGTTAAATGGAATCTGCTTTAATCAATTTTTTATGTAAAATTGAAAACGAATGTAATATCACTCTCTAGTGTGGTTATCTTAAGTGAGCGTAAAATTGACTGTCTTGAACATACTTTTCAGGATTTTGTTTTGATTTTCTGTATTATTATTTTTTATAAGCTGGCTTGCGCCCACTAGCGAGCCCCTAATTCATAGAGGCCTTGAATTTACATGAACTTCGTAAAATACTACCCGAATACTTCAGTAACACTAGGCAACGCTGCAATGCATATTTTTAAGCGCTATTAATAAAAGTACAAAATACGTATTTTAAACATAAATTTCTTTCAAACTGTCCCATTATATCAGTGTAAACATTTCATTATTCAAATTACGTTTTCACAGCTCTATAGAACTGTAATAAATTTTGATCACTATAAAACCTTTTTACTACAAAATTACTATGTTAAAATACAAAATGTGTCTGCATTGATATAACTAATACCTGTTGTACCACAATATTGTATAGTATCCGTTTTATTTTAATTATATTTGACAAAAAAATATTCATTTTATTTCCATTGCAGGCTGATAAAATGCAGAACAAACTAATATTGCAACACAAAGTTTCTTTTTTTGTATTAATTGCCGAAAGCTGGCGCCAAAATTATAATTATATACCTTATATTTTAAAAAGTGTATCACAAATTAGATCCTGATTTTTTAAAAAATGCCTAAATAAACCTGTAATAAATTTAGATAATTAAAAATCATCATTTATTAAATACGTAAATTGCAGCTATATATTTCATTACTATGATTACTTATTTTTTCCTTCAAATTATTTTATTAAATTAAATAAATTACAAATTTATTTTCACTACAAAGTTTCTAGTATGTTAAAATACAAAATTTTATTTCTATTGCTATAATTTATATATGTAGTAAACGCCGTTATATATTCCTTATATTCTAATTACATTTTATGAGAAATTTTCATTTTATTTGTAATGACTTCAGAATTCCTAACATGCAAAGCAAAGTAAAATTTTAAAAGAAGACTTCTTTGTGTACATTAATTACCAATAGATGGCGCCAAAATAATACTTAGAAACGAAGTATAATCGATCTCTACGTTTTAACATGCCTATCATATGATTGTCCTATGTCGCCATGCCCATAGCTGAAATGATCGCTACGACAAAAATGCAGTTTTAGATTGGTTGAAGGAGATGATTGTTGGAGATTTTGCTTTGCGAAAAATTACCTATTTAATATTTTTTACGTTCACAACGAATGCGATTTTTTTTTAAACTCCAGAATGCATTACCAAGTTATATCGGAGATTCGCTTTGCGAACGATTACCTCCATGGTTTAATATTTTAAACGTTCACAACGAGTGAATCTCTCGTTTGTTTACATAATTAAATGTAAGTCATCTTTCAAACATTAATTTATTTTGAACTATCTTTCTTAAAAAAAAAAGATGTTTATGTTTTTTCTTTTTCTTTTCTTTTTTTTTTTTTTTTTTTTTAATATATTTGAATAAGAATGGGCGCCTGACATATTAAAAAGCGAAGCGGTCATCCCATAATTGTTGCTGACTGTAAAATGCTTTGCGCTTTTATTATATAAATACTTTTGTTTTGATTTTGCTTTATATGTTATTAATTTTTATCTCTTATAATGAAATAATTTTTCATCACTATTTGCTGATAAATATATAGGTTTTTAATTGCATGATTTGTTTTCGTTTTATTTATTAATTCCCATGAAATTCTTAAACTTAACATGTACGTATTTTCGTTATTTAATTCTTATTGAATTTTGAGAAGAATTTATCATTGGTATACGTTAATTAATCTATTTTTAATTTAATGTATTTTTCCTTTTTGGTTATTTTTTATTTTTTAAGATACAAAAGTGAACATTTCTGTATACATTTTCTTTAAGTTTTACATATGTATTTTTTACAGGATATTTGTAAAATATTTTCCCGTCGCCTTACCACATAAGGAGACGTTTTGACATTTGAAATGTTGGAATTTTCAGACATAGGTTCAATAATGAGACAATGAACAAAAATAGATCTTTCACCTTTTTCGCTAAAAAAAACAATATTTCTACATTTCCTGATGAAACACACACTTTTTTCAGCGCAATATAACACTGACGTTAAAAATATAACACTGACGTTAAAAATATCATGTAATGTGCTTTTTTTTATAATTCTGAAAAGGTATGAATATGTATGTATATATTTATTAATTTTTTATAATCTGTATGTGTTAAAATCTGTGAACTGATTGAAAGTGTTTCCTTTTAAATGTGTTTAATCTGTACTTTTGTTCTATTTCCGTTGAAATAAATTTTATCTTAGCAGAATATCGGAATAAGTTCATATAGAAATCTTTATATTAATATTGTCACATAGTATTTAACTGCTAACCTGTTATATTTTAAAATATGCCCCATTATAGGGAAAAAATTTCTACTTATCGAACTTATTATTATTATTATTATTATTATTATTATTATTATTAATTTATTTATTTTCACGCTATTATAATCTCATTGGTGTAAACTATTTAGGTTGATTAAAATTATTCGCATATTTATTAAATGGTAAGTTAAATACAAATTCTAATTATTTTTTTCTTTGAATATTGAAAAAAAAAATTAGCTACGCATATTGTTTTTTGCTTAATATATTTTTTTCATTCAATAAGTAAACTGGAAGTATTGGTTATGCATGATGTGAAAAAGACAAATCTCCAAATAAATAATTTCTCGCAAATGTAATTATTTTTTTAATTGTTACTGTTTCAATTAGTATAAATTCTTGAGAAAATATTAGTGTAAAATTGCATTAAAAAATATATTTTACTTGAAATGTTTCTCAAGTAGTATTATTAAAGTTACTGTATCCATAAGCATAAATTCTTGAGGAAATATAAACATAAAATTATTCACATATTTATTATATGGTAATGCAAATTCTAGTTATTTTTTTCTTTGAATATAGAAATAAAATTTTAGTTATGCATATTGTTTTTTACTTAATATATATATATTTTTTTCATTCAATAAGTAAACTGGAAGTATTGGTTATGTATGATATGAAAAAGTCAAATCTCCAAATAAATAATTTCTCGCAAAAGTAATTATTTTTTTAATTGTTACTGTTTAAATTAGTATAAATTCTTGAGAAAATATTAGTGTAAAGTTGCATTAAAAAAATATATTTTACTTGAAATGTTTCTCAAGTAGTATTATTAAAATTACTGTATCCATAAGTGTTACGGCTTTCCTTGGTCTTGCAGACGATTTTAGCGCATTCTTTCACAATTTTGTTTTTGCCGCATGGCAGCAGTTAGTCTCTCCCGCATTTGTTGTGATATTCGCACTAATAATTAAAAATAGAATAAACCGCATAGTGTAGCTATTTTATGAGCTAGAATAACTATGAGGTCATTAAATATCGCAATAACAAGTCGTTTCTTCATCATAGTAAGAATAATATAGTTATTCTGTTCTTCAAGTGGTATTGTCCGCTCATTCATTATGATAGTGTTCGAAACTGACTATGATGTCATCATTTTGGATTTAACCTAATGTAATGTAAATATGTATATAAACATTTTAGTAATTTAGAAATTATTTTCATCATTTGCATCAAAATTCATTACATATTTTCTTAATACAGTCCACTCCATCAACAACTTTAGCGCAGTGTAAACTATAAGCATAAATTCTTAAAAAAATATAAACATAAAATTTAATCTTTTACTTAATTGTTTTTCTAAATGTTTGTATTTTACGAAATACTGTGTAAGTTAATGTCGATTTAAAAATTAACCGCATATAATTTTGCACAAAATTTTAAACATATATTTCCATCCTATAATAATATTTGAATTCGAATTTTTAAAATATTTAATGACCCACTATTAATTAAAAACAAAATCTGAGTCGTGCAAGTATTTCTTATATGTTATGTTTAGTCGAACAGTTCATAGATTTTAGTTGCATGCTATACAAAAATAAATGCATTAAGTGTAAAACATATTTTCTCTCTTCACACCTTTGCAAATTTATAAAAATTGAAATACATCATGTACAGTGCAGATGATTTCATGCATAAAATAAAACTCATTAATTTTTCACTTGGGGGATAACACTTTATGCATTATTTTTGTGGAGCATTCTATATTTTATGAAGGATCCCTGTATTTGAAGCCTAACTTGTAGTGAAGGGGTCTGCAGGGATAAAATGGGGGTAAATCATCGAATGGTGTCATTAAATCATTCTCTGTATTATTTGTAATACAGAGAATGATACGTACAGAGAAAGATACGCCTGTATCTTTCACATATCCAATCTATTATTTTAAAGGCACGCTGTATCATTTTTTGTGAAGGGGATTGCATTTTATGAAGGATCTCTGTATTTGTACTCTAACTTTTGTCAAAGGGGGCTGTAAAAAAAGGGGGAATTAAAAAATATTAGACGGTACATGCAATTACTTGAATCATTCACCTCATGGATTCATTAGCATAACCGAGAAATATTTTAAAATAACTATTAACCGATACACGCCATTCCAAAAATTTCTACAGAAAAAAAATTCCTTAAAATGTCCTAAGTTTTCTCATTCAATCACCAGCGAAAATTCATGAACCTATTTCATTAAAACTCAACCTTCGAGGAAATTTATTTTGCAAAGTTCCGACATTCACCTCCATACTCTAACACAATTCCCACATTCAATGTAACAAAATTCTCCCGAAAAATATCTTATCGAACTCTAATACGCTTCTTATCTCCTCCACCGGCGCGTCACACAACCACCTCCTCCCAAGTGGTCTGAATTTATACCTTACCCTCAATCAATTTTTAAGATAAAGGCAAAACAGAAAATGCTACGGAATCCTTGTTCCAAGTTCAAACATTAAAAAAAAAAAAAAACTTTTTCAATAATGTTTTGCACATTTTTTTTTTTTTTAATATTTAAAAATTTTTAACTGGCCGCCATTTTGAAACAAGTTGGCGGATGAAGCTGGCCAACGAATTTGGACGAGATCTTGGTATACCCTGTACACATGATCAGTCACATACAAATATATTAATAAATACGAGTGCAATCGTATGATAAATTTCAGAGTATTTCAAAATGTCAGCGACCCTAAAATTTCAAATATATATGTATATATTGTTTGTTGATATATGTGTGTGTGTGTGTGTGTGTTGTGTTTCTGTTATATTTCCTCAATGCAATCTGTCGTTGGTATGATTTTACTGCTCTCAAGTAGTCTGACAAAACTTTCCACTATTATTCTCCCTAATAAGCCTCCACTCACGTATGGCAAGCAATTCGAAATACCAATTCCATATTCAGACACGGAAAACAGTAGACAGAAGTAATATTAAACATCGTTAGTGAATGTTTCACCAACAAAATACTGAAGACGTTACTGTCGCCTATGTTGAAATATGACAATGACTCGAAGGAACAAATGTGTTTTCCCGAAAATGAACTCAGACTCAGTATCTATTTAGGATATCTATTTATTATCTCAGTGGCAATTCACAAAAATAGAGCAATTCCACAACTAAGACTATTTCTTTATTTCATTTGTTGTACTAGTGATTATAAAAAAAAAGTCGCCACTCCTAGCCCATATTCAAAAGGTTAACTATAGTTGTGAGAACACAATTCTTTTTCTTCTCCTGATTCTCCCACATTCTAAATAGCATCCCGTTTTCTATAAAACAGTATGACCGATAATAGATTATATAGACCGCCCTGTGTTTCCAGCTATAAATTCGAAGTCAAATGTTTTTATAAATTCTCAATTTTAGAAAATGTATTATTCAATTTTTATAATAAAATACTTTTCTGGATTACTTTTTTTTTTTTTTTTTGAACTATATAAAGTTTTTTTAATGCATTATTTATTTTTGTTGAGTTCGAAAACTGTTCTTTAAATCCTTCCCTGTTTTCCAAGATTGAACATTGTACAAATATTTATCTTTTTGGTTCTAATAGATTTTCACGATAATCCTTAATATTAGCAGAAATCATGGGAAGATATCTTAAATCCTTTTTTAACATTTAGTTTTTAAATATTTTTAGAATTAGCTGAAAATTGAATTTCAGTTAATGCTAAAACTTACTTTTTTGAATAAGAATTTAATCTTGAAAAAAATATATTTGTGAAAATGAAAAAGAAAACAAAAATTAACTTTTCGTGGGTACGAAGTTAATGTAAAACAACAATTTGATGATGAAAATAAAAATATCTCAAAGAATTTTTTGATTGTTATAAAATGTATAATTTTAACATTTTATTAAATTGTTGTTCGAAAATTTGCTACGAGTTTGTGATTTTAAATGCATTGTTTTTCTTAAGGATTTACGAATATTTAACATAAAAAATATCAGTTACAGGTTATTAAATAAGTGAATCGTTATAATTAATTTTCAGAAAAAAAAATATTTTTATCGCTTTAAAAATAATTGTTTGCTTTAATTTTTTTCTTAAAAAGTACAAAAATGCCTTCCAGAGATCTCGACTTATTCAAGAATATTTTTTTAAAGAAGTAACGAGTATAAATGCACACCACCACTAGCGTGGACATAGTAAGTGAATTCAAAATTAATTGTTTTTATTTTTCTTATCAATGAAGAAGTGGAGCTGCTGTGCTCCTAAAGGAACATGCCTTTTTCCAATTATTTTCAAAAAGAGGTAACTCATCTAAAAGTTATTCACACGTAAAGTATGGGACGAGTCTAAATGACTGCCGCCGATGTGGTAAGTGAATGTTAAATACCCTTTTTGATTTTTCTTTTCAAGTTTTTTTTTTTGTGTTTGTTTTCTCTTTTTTGTAATATTATATTTATTTTTGTTTTCATTTTGCTTTGCATGTTTTTCGCATTTTTAATTTAAATTTTTTAATGTTTTTACAAGGTGTCACTTTTAAATTCTACCTTTCAATTGTTAAAATGAATTTTTTTTATCAGTATTTGTTTAAATATGCTGTTGTTTTAAATTTTTATGATTTTTTTGTTTTGTTTTCTTTCAAATTGATTTCTCCGAAATCTTAAAATCTATCCCGTGTGTGTTAGCCTGTGTAAAAACTAATTAATCAAATGGTGAAATTTATAAAACTATATCTTTTGGTTCACTCTTACTTTATTTTCATTGAAAAAAAAAAACATAATTTATAAAAAATCTCAATTTTATGAATTGCAGTGAATGTGATTTCTCGCAAATTATATTTCATTGTTGTAATTATTTTTCCAACCATACGCGTAATACAATGTATTCATATCCCTCAGCGTCAAGTTCTCTCCAAGTTTGCTGACACTTCGCGAAGTATCGCGAAATTTGGCGGCCAAAAATAAGTCGAAATAAAGTCGCCATAAATGAAGTCAACTTGGCTATAGCTGACTTTGGCGAAATTCTTATTCAAATTCAGTATTCGTGAATCTTCTCTAATCAGGTACTTCGTATGTTACAATGTTTTTCAGTAAAATTAAATAAAAATCTTAAAACCAAGAAACAGGGAAGCTACCTTTTCCCCCCGGTACAAGTCGGAAGGACTTTTTGTAATGAAAGCTACCTAAAAATACAGCTCTCACATTTACGATAAATTAAAAAAAAATTCAAACATTTCAATTTGATAACACCCATTTTTATCATCGCAAATTTTTTTTTCACACTGAAAAACCTTAAATGGTGTGAAATCGCTCCCTGTAGCATAAGAAACGGGAACAATAAAGAAAATCGCAAACAAGATTTTATGTAATACGTGTGCTGCAAGAACACTTTGGTGATATTTTTACCTACCGCCACGTCGTGTCGCTTAAAAACTTTTCAATGAATTTCTGCCTGTTGGAATGTTTAACATTCATGGTATACACGTCGAATTCGCTAACTGTGTATGACATGAAAAATGTCATTAAACATATTTTTCTACTTTTTCTTCATAGAATGATATTTGTTTTGATATAATCTTCCACGTGAAATGTGCCATTGTCTGTGTAGCCAAATACATGAAGATTTTCTATCCTACCACAATTTTTTGGTCGCTCTTATTAACTTATTCATTGTTCTCAATGTTTTTATTTAAGTTTGTTTTAAGTCACTCTGTTGCTACATATACCGTTTCAATTCAGTTTCAATATTTAGTTTTCAGTAATTTTTATCAGTTCAAAACAGTTTTTTCCCCTGAAGATTATTTTGCGTGGAGAAAAACGGATGTTTCATTTTAAACTTTTCGGGATATATGTCATCGCAGCGACTATTTCTTTATGTCATTAGTACCACTTATAGAAAAGGAATCGTTGTCATACACTTATAGTAGGATACTTTCAAAAACATTTACCACAACGAAAATTTTTGTACTTTAGGTTACGAGTGATTATAAAAATAGTCCCTAATCAAAAGTTTAACTATAATTGTAAGAACTCAATTCTTGTTCTTCTCCTCAGTCTCCCATATCCGAAATAGCATCCCGTTTTCTTGAAGAGTACGAGCGATATTAGACTATATATCCGTTTTGTTGTTGTTGTTGTTGTTGTTGTTTTACCACCATGTATTTCCAGCTAGAAAGTTAAATGTTTTTATAAATTCTCATTTTAATAAAATATATCCTTCAATTTTTATAATGAAATACTGTTCTTTATTGCTTGTTGAATTATGTAAATGTTTTTAATGCCTTATTTATTTTTGTCGTGTTTGAAAACTGTTTTTTAAGTCATTCCCTGTATTCCAACATTGAGCATTGTACAGATATTTACCTCTTTGGTTCTGATAGATTTGCCCGATAATTCTAATATTAAAAATCATACGAAGATATCTCAAATCTTTTTTTAAGATTTAGTTTTTAAATATTTTTTTTTTAGAATTAGTTGAAAATTTATTTTCAATTAATGCTAAACTTCCTTTTTATTATTATTATTATTATATTTTAATCTTCAAAGTAAATATCTGAAAAAAAGAAGAAGATTTTTCTTTAAACTTTTCGTGCGTAAGAAGAAATAGTATTGCAAAAGTTTGATGCTGAAAATGAAAATATCGGAAGAATATTTTTGATTATTACAAAATATATACATTTAAAAGTTTATTAAACTGTTGTTCGAAAATGTGCTGCGAGTTTTTCTTTTTTTAATGCAATGTTTTTCTTACACATTAACGAATGTTTAATATAAAATTTATTAGTTACACACTATTAAATAAGTGAATCGTTATAATTAATTTTCAGAAAAAAATATGTTTTTATCTATTTAAACATAATTATTTTCTTTAAAATTTCTCTTAAAAAATACAAAAAAAGGTATTTTTATGCTTAAAAATATTTTTTTTATTAAATATATTTTATTTAATTATTTAATAATAATTTGTTTATGTACCAAAAATACTTGGGTTTTTCCATTGTCAATAGTTAGAAATTTTCTTGATATTTATTTTAAAAATTGTATTTTATATAAAAAATGAAGTATTTATGAATACATATTTTTAAACAATATCAATGAAATACTGAAACAAATTACAAAAAACAGCTTCATAACTCTTGGAACAATTGGGAATCAAAGAAGACAAGAAACTGAAATTGCCTCTTATATCACACTACTGTCAAAGATATTACATCAATTTGTGAATTTATTAGCTTCGACATTAGCATTATAAAAGACGTTCTGTTCGACCAAGCGGACGAAGTAAAAGAGATGTCGCTATGCCTTCCAAGGGACACGAGTAGCGTTACATAAGAAACTTTGATGGCATTGTTATCTACCATAAAGCCATGGTCACCGGAAATATTTCAAGGGCCAAAAGAAGAAGAAACACCAAAGTTACTTCTTGTATCACTCTATTGTCCAAGCCCTTATCTCAATATCAAGTTTAATGGCACGGTTAATAGAGTGATATAAGAAGTTCTGTTCGACCAAGTGACCTAAGAAAAAGAGATATTACTATGGCTTCCAGAGATTTCGACTGATTCACGAATATTTTTTGAAAGAGGTAAGTGTCTATATGCATTCCACCAGTAGCGTGGACATGGTAAGTGTTGTAAATAAGTTGTTCTTATTTTTCTTACCAATTAAGAAGTGGGGCCACTGTGCCTCCTAAGGAACATGCCTTATTCCAAAATATTTTTAAAGCGGTAACTCGTCTAAAAGTCATTCATCTGTATAGGTGACATGGTAAGTGAAATTATTAAATAAGTATTTAAAATATTCTTACCAGAGAAGAAAATTCTATGCTGGGACTCCTAAGGAATCTGTATTATTCAGTAATTTTAATAATCTTGTTAAAGTGTGTAAATGACTGCCAAAATAGTGAGTTTTAAATAAGCTTTTGATTTTGCTTTTCAAGTTTTGTGTTGTTTTTCACTCTTCTGTAGTATTACTTTTATTTTTTATTTTATTTTGCTTTACATGTTATTCGCATTTTTTAATTTAAATTTTGTTAATGTTTTTATCAGGTCTCACTTTTAAATGCTGCCTTTCGATTTTTAAAATAAAATACATTTTTCATCAGTGTTTGTTTAATATGCTGTTTTCTTTTATTTTTATATTTTTGTTTTGTTTTGTTTTTTTCCAAATTTATTTCCCGGACATTTTAAAATCCAGCCCATGTGTGTTATTATTATTTAATTCTTATTCCGTTTTGTGGAAGAATTTAACTTGTTTCATGTTTTGAGTTTAACTAAATTACTTTTTAATTTAACTTATATGTCGTAGGCTAATTGAGAATATGGCTATTTGAAAATAGCCAAGGATGATTGGAAAGAGCCAGTGTAATGGGTGTATCATCTGCCTTTTTCCAATCAGAATTTATTCAGGATTATTGCAAAGAGACTAATCAGCCTTGAGCGAATTGGAAAATGACCATTTGTTTCTCAATAAGTCTAGTATTTTTTAGGCTTGTTGCAAAGAGGCTATCCATCGTTAATCTAATTGTAAAATGACCTTTGTATCTCAATCAGTCAAATTTTTTATTTTCAGGCTCAATGTAATGAACCTAAACAGTTTTAGGCAAATAAGAAAATTACAACTTTTTTGTCCATGTAGCCTAATTTCATCAAGGCTTGGTGAAATAAGTCCAAGTTAATGAATGTTTATGCATAATTTTACTTTAAAAATGTAGAAGCAATAACTTAATTTTTTTATAAAAACTGTAATATGAAACCGAACTGATTGGTAGATTGATTTTTTAAAGCACCTGAGAGCCTAAAGCAAAGGAATGCACAATTTTTATTTTAAGAGTACATTTTTCACAAATACCCCGTGCAGAAGTATCAATAAAAATGGCAGATTACTAAGATTTTGAATTTTTTCCAGCATTACACAGATAAAATGGAATGCTGAACGAAAATAACTATAAATATATATCAAAGAAGTTCTGCATTAATAAAAAATCTTTGGATTAAGCAGATTTTTAATACTTTCCCAACATTTAGTATAGAACATGGGACTGTAAAACGAATCAATCTTATATTGGATAAAAGATCGTGCAATGTTTAAAGAGCTCCCGCTCTGAATAAGACAGGTGAATATGACGTCATACTTACAAAATCGTACTAAAATATTTGAGTTTTATATAGAATCAAAAGATCATGACGTCAATGGCAGTTCCTAACAAACCATTGCTATGCATTTCTTAGCTGTTGCTATGCTTTTACTGGAGGTAAATCTTTCACACAATGGAAAACCTACCCAGAAATCGGTTGTTTGTTTGAAACTATTCTGCCGTGCGCCACCACACTTTTGGAGTCCATATGAGAACGCATTCTTTCTTTCAAATATGACATAATTTTCACCATCAAAAACATTCTTTCTTTCCAAGATTAGAGCATCATTTAAACAATTATTTTAAAATTCCGGAATTTAATTAAATATTTAATATGATTAATTGAAAATTATGTAATTTTCAGAAATATTTTATTTTATGCATACGACGGATCTCTAAAAAAATAGCGAGAGTTCAGTCTATTTAGATTAAAGAATAAGGGTTAGTAAGTATGACGTCATTTCTGACACGATTATACTAAAATCTTTTATATT
Source organism: Maratus michaelseni (assembly GCA_963931845.1). NCBI lineage: Eukaryota > Metazoa > Arthropoda > Arachnida > Araneae > Salticidae > Maratus > Maratus michaelseni. The sequence goes on from OZ007596.1 coordinate 219,395,937, forward strand.
CATGGATTCAAATGCATCTTTTGTTTTCCGAATGACGTCATTTTGCTCATCGGAAACATTTCACTTTACATATTACTCACTATGATAGACTATTTACTATTATTATATTTACATATATTACGTAAAATTAATAAATCTATTAATAATATAATAATATAAATAATCTGTGTTCTAATCATTCGTGATTATTGCGTAATTAAACATATAATCATTTTAGTAATAAAATTCTATTAATTTTATTTTAACCCGGTAAAATTGAACGTGTTAAATTACTTATCAGTTTTCAGTTCTCTATCGCGGATATACCTCCCACGCAGCACTAGTCAGTGAAAATGAGGCTTCAGTTTGTTTAAATTTGTTCTGTTTTTTATATTTTATGATTAGTTTTTGTTTTGTATGTAAATCACTTTCATGAAATTTTAAAATCTAGACCATGTGTGTTCTTATTATTTAATTCTCATTAACCTTTTAAGACCTAACCTACACAATTGTGTAGGTGATCCTAAGGGAAAAAAACAATTTCCTCTTTCCTTGTGATTTAAAGCTGAGCCTGCACCACACAATTGTGGAGATCCTCCTTGACATAACCTGACAACGTAATTTTTTTAAAAATATTTCGTTTCAATCAAATATGATCCTACTAGGACTTCCCTCAAAGGGATTAGTCTGAGTGATATTGCTGAGAACATAAAGTTAACAATTACGATATAAAGAAGATATCAACAAGAATCTAAGTGAATATACAGCATATGATAGACAAGAGATAGATAAAGATACAACATATGAAAAATAGCAAATTAAATGATATAATTACAAAATATCATATATAAATTCATATACTGTTATGTTTTCATATGCATTTTTTTAATAACATTTGGCAAATAATCTCATTTTCTTAAGCGGAATTCTCAAAACTTAAAAAAAAAAAAAAAAAACGCCGGATCTTTTAAAACGATATTTTTAAAGTCATATAATCAGATTTGCAGCCAATAGCGTATTTTAGCAAGCGTAGTTTAACGCAAATTTAATTTAATTTTTGCAACATTTTCTTTGTGACAAATATCTAAATAAAATATAAAAAAATAAAATATTAAATATTGAAATATTAAATCAAATATTTAATATTTGAATTAAAAAAATTTCCTTTGTTTATTTGTATAACTATTTATAGAAACTCGTATACTTCAAACCACATTGATAACATGCTTTGTTACAAACGTGTCTACCAGTCTAACTACTCGTATGTCTTAGCTGTGTCTCTCTCCGAATTGATCTGTCTACTGTCTCTCTACTCTTCTGTATACCCGTCTCAGTATCCGTCTGTCTTTCTACCCGACTCTTTAATCGTGTCTCTACCTGTCTCGCTTCCCGTTACACTACTCGTCTATCAACACGTCTGTCTATATACCCCTCTCTCTACCCGTCTGTCAAGTCGTCTCTGTACTCGTCTCTCTATCCACCACGCTACCCGTCTCCCTACCCATCTCACTACCCCTCTGTCAACCCTTTTTTGCACCTGCCTCGCTACCCGTCTGTCTATTCGTTTCGCTACCCGTTAGCTTATCTCTGTCGCTATCCGTCTCTCTACCCGTTTGTTTTCACGTCTATCTATCTCTCGCCAACTCTTCCCAATATTTAAACAATTTAGTAAACGGAAGCCGTTTATCTGTTATTAAATGCAAACAGGAGTAATTTATCTAAAGAATGTAATCAGATGCAATTTTTTTAAATACATACATAAACCAGCATAGTAATTCACCAGTTTTATTTTCATAGTAGTTTATGTCATTTGACAGTAAATCTTAACTTCTTCAACCCGAAATGCGTCAAGCTTTTTAAAAAAGCCCCAAGGTCCGTATAACTGGGAAGGGGAATTGTCCTCAGGGCTATTAGATACATGTTATTAAGTTAAGTGAAAGTTTCGTAATCGGGTTCGCAACCAATTTCTTATGTCAGAAAGGGTGGCTTCACGCCATTTTAAATTCATTTCTGTAACTTTCTTTTTCTTTGTTTGGTGGGTGGTTGGGGGGGGGGTTCCAAATATATACACTTAAATTCAAACTTTTGCCTCCATGTTAATATTAGTGTTGTTTGTATTATCAATTAATACTTTGTTGATCGAGCTTCATTCGAAACAAATGACTTCTACAGTTTTTTTTTCTATGAGAAAGTTCCGTAATCGGGCCCTAAGCTAATCGGGGAATTTAATATCATTATTGTTTGTAACTCTTATAGAGTTAAAACAATATTGTTGCTAGCATTACTCTTGTTTGTGACCAACCTCTTCTGTGTATCTGAATAGGGAAAAGTTCCGTATCATGTACTGGTTGGTGCCAAAGGCAGTTGTAGAATCTTACAAATTTTTCTAGAGAGCGGAAAAACATGTTTTTTAAAATATTTACAAATATACGTTTATTAAAGCATGCTTTTGAGCCATTTAAAAAAATTAATCACGGTGCTAAAATAAAATTTTATTGCCATTATCGATATTTTAATAAGAAATGAAAATACATAACAAACAAATTTAACAAAACTAAGCCATTTTTGGGTACTTCTCTATTATCCCGTCGACAACTTTTCATAACAAAAAACTATCGCCAAACTAAGATTAAACGCCAAAAATACAGTCCCATTTACTTGATGCCAGAAGCATTATACGTATTTGTTATGCCATCAAGTGGTTTTTAATTCGACATTTGCGTGTATTTTTCATTATGTTTTACTGATTAATTAGTTATTTCATTCATTAAAGTAACAATTGTGTCCTTAAATTCTTATATTTTATTTATTTTGATATTTCAATGGCAACGTTGTCCCGTTTATTTAGCGTTACAGTTTGGCGATAGTTTTTTGTTATGAAAAGTGGTCGACGGGATAATAGAGAAGTACCCATTTTTGTGATAAATAATTGTTATTGCCAGGGGGGCAAATTGTAAACAATTAATAAGCGAACTAAAAAAATTACCGGAAAAAACTTGTGGGAATCTCAAGAAAGAAATATGTGATATAAATAGCATTTAAAATCTTAAAATGGAGAAGTGGTCCGTATAAAAATGCAAAACATTATACACCTGATATAAGAATTTTTTATTTTTTTTATATTTCCGAAAGCACAGATAAAAGGGTAAAAATCCCGGCACAGATGCCATATACTCACCACGTTGGCGCGATTTTCCCCCCGCCCCTTTGGCGAAAACTGTTTGTTGTGTTTGTTTACTTTTATTTTTTATTTTAATTCTATAGATTATTTTTATATGTATATCAATATTAATTTAGGCACAGATGTCATATACGCACCAGATTGGCGCGATTTTTCCCCCGCCAATTTGGCGAAAACTTTGTTTTTGAATATTAGTTACAAATACCATACAATAATAGCATGTAATTTTTTATTTCAATATAAAAATAAAATAACGTAATAAATGAAATAGCTCTTATTATTCAAAAATGGGAAATAAAAATAAATAAATGATAGTTTGATATAAATAAATATTGATATATATAATAAAAACAATTTATAGAATTAAAATAAAAAATAAAAGTTAATAAACAACAATTGAAACAAAATAACCGGGTTACCATGTGAGGCATAAAATTGTCATTTTGTTGCAATCGCGCCAATGTGGTGCGTATATGACATCCGCGCCTTTATTTATATCAAACTATTATTTATTTATTTTTATTTCCTTTTTTAAAATAATAGAAGCTGTTTCATTTATTACGTTATTTTATTTTTATATTGAAATAAAAAATCACGTGTACTATTTGTCACACTATTTGTAACTAATATTCAAAAACAAAGTTTTCCCCAAGCTGGTGGAAGGAAAAATCGCGCCAACGTGGTGCGTATATGACATTTGTGTCTTGTTTCATTTCACATAGAGGTACTGCTCTATTATCCCGTCGACCACTTTTCATAACAAAAAACTATCGCCAAACTGTTAGATTAAACGCCAAAAATGCAGTCCCATTTACTTGATATCAGAAGCATTATACGTGTTTGTTACGTCATCAAGTGGTTTTTAACGCGACATTTGCGTGTATTTTTCATTATGTTTTACTGATTTATTAGTTATTTCATTCATTAAAATAACAATTGTGTCCTTAAATTCTTATATTTTATTTATTTATGTATTTTGATATTTCAATGACAATGTTCTCCCGTTTATTTGGCGATAGTTTTTTGTTATGAAAAGTTGTCGACGGGATAATAGAGAAGTACCCACGTATGTATTGGTACTTTTATGTTAACTTGGCGCAGTTGATAAATCGCCAAATATTTTTCTCATAACATCTTCATATTGCATTCATTTCATTTAAATATAAATCTTTCACTGATTTCATTTGAAATACATACATTAAAAATACACGTCTTTCACTCATTTAATTTAAAATACACGCCTTTCACTAATTCCATTTAAAATACTAAAAAGGAAAATAAGAAATAATGCCACAAATCGAAACCTTTTATTTAAACATCAAAGAATTGTTCCTAACATTCACACGCGAAATAAAAAAGCTGCTAATGGTGTGATTTACGCCAAATCTCTTATACTAATACTACTCTTACTAATCTCTAATACTTTTCAAACAGAAAAAATTCCAGATTAACTTTCCATTTTTATTAAATTGAAATATATTTTATTGTGCTGAATATTAGTGCTTGCATATTTTTTTGCTCCATGTATTCCATGAACTTTTCAATTCCGATTGTCTACGAAAATCTCCCGCCGGTGAAAATGACGTACGCACAAAATTTAGTGACGTATGTACTTTAATTGTGCTTTTTTATCTATTTTTTTAATATAACTTCCAAACGGTTTGACACTTATTCTTGGTAATAAATAGACGACGTTGTCACCTTTATAGGTACCTGCTGTAAAAATTTGAACGAAATCCGTTAAATATTTTTTGAGTTATGCTTGACGAAAGGTTTTAATATCCATCGTAGCTATATATGGGGCAAAGTAATACTGCGCTGTGTATGAGTCTTCGTTGCACTCAGACAATTAATTCGGGTTAAAAACCAAGCTTTTAATTTCTACCAAAACTCTTCAGGTCTTAAAGGGATAGGTTTTGAGCAGCAATTTTTCTAGGTATTAGTTTTGGAATTAACTTATCTATTTTTTAATTTAATGGATATATTTTCTTTTCGTTTTTGGATACTTTTATTTTGTTATAATGCTAAAATGTGCTCCCCTTAAAATATTTACTTTCATATTTATGTATATAGATTATACAGAATATTTGCAAACATGTGTGTAGATTTAGGTGCCTTATCGCTCAAGCAAATGGGATGCCATTTGGAATGTAGATATTTCAAGGTACAGGCTTGGGCATGAGACGAAGAACAAAAGTCAAGCTCTCACAATTGTGATTAAAGTAAAAAAAAAAATCACACATTCCAATTTGAACACCCACGTTTATCAACACGAAATACTTTTCACTGAAAAACTTTAAATTACGTTAAATAGGTTCCCGTAGGTAACTTGAAACAAAAAAGAAGACTTTATATAGTGCATTATATTTTACTTTAAATACGATAGGCATAAACATTGTAAGAATTAAAATTTATTATATAATTATTATTAATATATATTTAAGAAGATTACCTTACCAAGTAAAAAAATTAAAAATTGGAAGTAAAAGAAGAAAACCTGAAGTTACTTCTTATATAACACTGCTGACAAGGCTATGAATTCAATATTGAAATTTTATAGTTTTGTTAGCAGAGATATAAAAGAAGCTCTATTCGACAAATTGACAGAAGAAAAGGAGAAGATTCTGCACCTCCCAGGGAACATGCCTCATTCAAGAACGAAGAAAACGCTATAACACACAGAGAACACACCCCATTCACCTGCATAAACCAAACGCAAAGAAGACTTTATGTAGTGACTTTATACCTGTGCTGCAAGAACACTTTGGTAATATTGTCATCTACCACCACATAGGTCACCCGAAAACTTTTTAATAAATTTCTGCCTTTTGGGGTGTTTAACTTTCACGGTGTACACATCGAATCCACTAAGTACGTATAACACGAAAGACATTATTTAAACATATGTTTCTGCTTTATCTTCAAAGAATGATTTTTTTTTTGCCTATAATCTTCCGCGTGTAATGTGTTATCGCCCATGTAGTCAAATACTCACATATTTTTCAGACCATCCAATTTTTTTTGCTGCCATTATTACCTTATTTATGGTTCTCAGTGCTTTTATTTGCATTTGTTTTAAGTCGCCGTTTCTAGTTCTGCATGTAACGTTTCATTTCTACTTAAACTTCTTTACTCTTAATATTAATTTTCGAGGAAACAAATTGATGTTTCTTTTCGAAATTTTAAATTTTTATCACTTTAACCATTGCTGTGAGAGATCAATTTTTGTTCTACTCCTTCTTCTCGAGCCTATACCCTGAAACATCCGCATCCCAAACAGCATCCCATTGTCTTGATCGATACTAGATCAAATATCAGTGAAGTTGTTTTATGACCACCTATATTTGCTGCATAAAATCAAATGTTTTTAGAAATTCTCACTTTTTAGAACTATATATTTCAATTGTTATAATGAAATACTTTTCTTTATTGTTTTTTTTTAATTTTGTGAAGGATTTTTAATATATGATTTTCCTTTTAATGTATAATGTCCTTTCATATATCCGATGATTTGACATTGTACAAAATTTCACCACTTTCGTTCTGATAGGTTTCCTGAGAATCCTTAGTAACATTATAAATCATGCGGAGGTATGTCCACGCTTATGTAAGATTGGGTTTTTAATTTTTTTTTCGTAAATAACTGAAATATAAATTTCAATTACTGCTAAGCTATTTATTCTAAAGATTTAAATTCTAGGAGTGGCTGGACAAGCACATTTTCGTGTATTGTACACGTGTAAGACTTTAAGCTTATGCGGAGAGGTGGATAAATATATTGCGTCCTCTTTCCCCACGAAAAAAGAAGGTTTTCGAGTTCAGTTCGATGTGGGTGAGAGAAAAGTATTCCTCTCTCATGCTCTAACAATTAAAACTTGATGCATGTGAGGGAAAGTATTGCACGCTTGTGATCTATTAATAGCCCATTTTTATCTAAGCATATTAGCAAACATACCTCATTCAAGAATCTAGAAAATGCTGTGACACCCAGAGAACCCGCCTCTTTCGCTTTCTTTTTAAAAAAGGGGTAAAGAGTCTAAAAGGAATACACCTCTAGGATACCCATGGTAACACAGTGTTAAATTAATAGTTTTCATTTTGTTTACCAAAGAAGAAGAGTGCTATGCATCCTATAGAACCTGTTTTATTTAGCAATTTTTTAAAGATGTAAAGGGTCTAAATGCAATTCACCTCTATGATTGACATGGTAAGTTAGCTATTAGTAAATTATTTTCAATTTGTTTACTCAAAGAAAAAAGAAAAATGCTGGGCTTCCTAGGCAGCCTTATTCCGTGGTTTATTTTTATAAAACGGGTTAATGAGACTAAATGAACTCTCTTCTCCGGATATGGTAAGTGAGTGTTAAATTCAGTGTTTTGCTTTTGCTTTTAAAGTTTTCTTATTTACTCATTTCTGTAACATTAGAGATTTTTATTTTTGTTTTCATTTTTCTTTACAAGCTATTCTATTTTAAATTTTAAATTTTTAAATGTGTTTACCAGGTCTCGCACTTTAATTGTGTCTTCCAATCAGTAATTGAATACTTAGAAGGGACTGCTCAGACTGGGAAACCAGAAATGTAGATCATACATGTCCCCGCCGAGTACCTTTATTAAAGTCTTAAAGAAAGAAAAGAAAAATTCAAAATTCAGACGGAGCTGAACTCACTGGAAAAAGCGACAGGGGGCGTGGTGAAAAGATACATACTGTGAACACGTTCGCTACCGTGGACGCATACGTGGCGTTTCTTGGTCCCTCATTTGACATTTCATTTTTAATCCAAACTTACGAATTCGTACCGAAAATTTCGAATGAAGAGTTTTTATTCTAAGTAATCATAAAATGTCTGTCAAAAAATAAAGAAAATATTGCTATTAGTATTTTCTGGAATGAATTCGAAATTTCTGAATATAATAAAATTCTATTAATTTTAACACGGTAAAATTGAACTTGTTAAATTACATATCGGTTTCCGCTATTACATATTCCGCTTTTCTCTATCGCGGACATACCTCCCACGCAAAACTAATCAGGGAATATGAGGCTTCAGTTTTTTTTAATTTGTTCTGGTTTTTATATTTTATTATTTGAATTTGTTTTTTATCTAATTCACTTTCTTGAAATTTTAAAATCTAGCCCTTCTGTATTCTTATTATTTAATTCTCATTAAGTTTTGAGCAGCAATTTTTCTAGGTATTCGTTTTGGAATTAACTTATCTATTTTTTAATTTAATGGATATATTTTCTTTTCGTTTTTGTATATTTTTATTTTGTTATAATGCTAAAATGTGTCACCCTTAAAATATTTACTTTGATATTTATGTATCTAGTTTATACAGAATATTTGCAAACATGTGTGTCGATTTAGATGCCTTATCGCTTAAGCAAATGGGATGCCATTTGGAATGTGGACATTTCAAGGCACAGGCTTGAGCATCAGACGAAGAACAAAAGTCAAGATCTCACAATTGTGATTAAAGTAAAAACAAATTCACACATTCCAATTTGAACTCGCACTTTTATCAACAAGAAATTATTTTCGCGCGTTTTAAGTACGTTAAGTAGGTTCCCGTAGCACAAGTAACGGTAACTTGAAACAAAAAAGAAGACTTTATATATAGTACTTTATATTTTACTTTATATACGATAGACATAAACATTGTAAGAAATAAAACTTATTATTTAATTATTATTAATATATATTTAAGACGATTACCTTACCAAGTAAAAAATAAACTAGAACGAAAAATCATGCATCAAGCAAAGATTATGTAACACTTCCCAACGCTTCCAAAATAATTTTACAACTCATTACCGTTTAATAAGCTGAAAGATAACATCTAAATAAACAATTTGGAAAACGCATAACATATTTAAAAACGTAATTTCAGGAATTACCAACATATATTTCCAACGTATGCAATATTCGGAAAAATATCCGAATACTTTTATTCAGCCCTGTATATGATCAACAGATGTGTATATGTACTACAAAGGATGCTAAATTTTAGTTTAGTTAGGAAACGCGTAGCACAGTTTAAAATTCTCCTTCTGGAGTTTCTGTCAATAAACGGAGATGTGTTCGCGAACTTTTGTGCTGCCCTGTATATGATCTACAGAATTTATACACACCAAGTAATAGACAAAAAGGGAGTTAAATTTAAAATCGCGTTCAGCAACTTAAAACGCACTTCCGGGAATTATTGTTAACATACAGCAGAGAATTCTATTGTGTGTACTAGAGATCTGCACGGGCCGGGCCAAGGCCCGAAGCCCGTACTCGGCCCGGCCCGCTGGCCGGGCTCGTTCCTATCTTTCTTCCCGGCACTCGGGCCGGGCCGGGCCCGGGCCATATTGTTTTCTGAAGGCTCGGCCCTGGCCGGGCCGGGCCTTACCTTTTTCCTGAAGGATAAGGATAATTGCCTTAATTTATTTTTTCCGTACAGAGCCGGGACTGGTTTCATTCTTCCTAGTCTTCACGCCTCAAAATTTTTAGTTCTGGTTTTGACCCGTATGAAAGTCATTGTCTCGGTGTGCCTGGGCCGTTCGAAGGTCAGTAAAATAAGATCTGGCATAAAAATCTTTGCAAAACATGCATACATTTTTAAATCGCCATTATTTTATAATTAAACATTAAAATTTATTCTTTTTAAAGAATAGTAGATTATTACACTACACTTATTAAAACTACACTTATTATTACACTTATTAAAATATGGCTAAATTAAAATATAGTAAAATGTGTGAAAAAGAACTTGCTTATGACGGAATTCTGTCTTAAATTGAAAAATGTGTTGATCCATTAAAAATGAATATACTAATACGTAAGAAAAGAATATATAATACATTTACACCTGATAAGAAGGCAAATTATCTATAACTCATTTTTTTTTCTTCCTCATGCAATTCCATCTAAGAAGATTTTACTGTATAGCATTTTTCTGATTTTAACACTTCAATAAATGGAATATGGATTAACAATATTGATGATAACTTAAACACATACATACAACAAATAGAGATTTATTAAAAAAATAAACATTCCAGCTTGCGGCACCTCTATAAAAATGAAGATTATAAACATGAAAAAAAAAGGCTAAGATAGGAATTTTTGGTTAGATCTCCTCCTACGAGGCAAATTTTTAACCAAATCGACGTAAAAATTATGTTTTGTAGAAATTCACTCGGGCCGAGATTTTAACTTTTTTCCGGACCGGACCGGGCTCGGGCCGAACTTTTAACTTTTAAATCGGGCCGGGCCGGGCCGGACCGGGCCAATATTTTTTTTGTTCGGGCCGGGCCGGGCTCGGGCCGAACTTTTAATTTTTGTATCGGGCTGGGCCGGGCCAAATTTTGTTTTGTATGGGTCGGGCCGGGCTCGGGCCTGGAAATTTCGGCCCGTGCAGACCTCTAGTGTGTACCTGTAAATGAACGATGACGGATATACACACAATATTCTGCAGTAAGTCTCTGTGATGGCGTTCGACCATCATGTGTGCCATTTTTCGTATAGTGGAGTATAGAATCTCAGGTTCGAAAACTTTTTTTTACTGGCAGAAAAGGTCGATTTTTTAAAAATGAACTAATTCTATTCCGTGCTCAACAAAATCTTTATTTTTCAGGCAAAGTTGAAGTAATAAAATACAGATGAGCTACGAGTCAAAGGATTAGCAGCAAAAAAATATTTAAAAGACATAATTGCCTTTCATTCAATCGACACTAAGGGGAGCGCCATGACCTCTTGTCACCGTAACAGTTACATAACTAACTAAATTTTTATCTAAACAATATCGCCAACACAAATACTGGCGAAAAAAATAGATTCCCAACTAAACGTACGGGTAAAAGACGTTAGATATAAAATAAAGGGAAAATTTAAATTGAGTGCCCAGAAAGTGAAAACAAACATCGTCTTTTGGCGAAACGAACATGCCAAACGACAATCCTATCCGTGCCGCCTAGTCTACCGACACATCTGTGCTATTACTTAAAATACCGTTTTTATATAAATAAAAACAGACAACTGAAATGAAAAATAATATCAAAGGGGAAGTATAAAATTTAATTGTTAAACTGTAACGGAAAAAATAGAAAAGAAATGATATTTTTAAAGTAGCATATTAATTATGTCTTATTAGTAGGTTTTATTTATTACAAATTTAGGAAGATGCACTCAATAAAGAAATAAAAAAATGCTTTTTTCTTTTATTTTTTTTAAATACAGTTTAAATGGGGAAATATTAATTTTGAAACATTTTAAAATGAAAAAGGAAATAAATTATGTGACTGCATCACATATTATCACTCAAAAGACCACTAAAAAAAAAATTTAATTGAATTGAATTTTGAAAAAAAAAATCTGCATTTTTTTTTTAAATATTTAAAATGTTGGGAATCTATGTACAATACGCTAAGCACAATAAACAATTATACACTAAAATAAATGAATATTCGTAATACTATAGAAGTTATTTGATATAAAGAACATTTATTTTATATTGTATTCTATACGTAAGAGAATACCAAAATTTGAATATCATTTGATGTGATGCCTAGGTCTTTTTTTTTTTTAATCTTTTAAAACAGTTCAATGTGTTGCCTAGGTCTTTTTTATAAGTCTTTTAAAACAGTTCAATATGTACACACCAATATTTATTTAATATATGTAGTCATTTTTTCAAGTAAAAGCGCTTATAAAAATAATTTTCTTCTGCAGAAGCAATTTTTTAATATGACATATTTTCTCTTATTTGTTGAAATTGTTCATAGTTCTTATAGATGTTGCTTAAAAATATTTGCAACTTGATTTATAGTTATCACAACAGTCTAATAGTCTGTTTTGAACACAGAATGGAATAAGTGCTTAATTTGCTATAAGTATATAAGAAATTCTTTTATAATATTAGATGAAAATATAATGTAATATTAAAAAATCCAATATCTATTCTATGCGCAAAGAAATTACCAAATAGTAACATTTATTAGTATTAGACAATGTTTAGAAAGTATAATTAATGCAATTCCAATAAAGTGCAGAGAAAACTTACAAAAGTATATTATAAAATGAAAGCATTAAAATATTACAGTAATTAACTGATAAATATTTGTGACAAGAAAACAAAATATAAAACCAAATTTGTATACTGCATAAATAATCTTATACAACATAAACTATACCAGCCAGTAAATTAGTAAAAGATTGAATATATATAGCACACAATCAAACATAGTTCCATGTCCTGGCCAGTTGACATAAAACATGTGGTATTACATTTATTTTCTTTTTCTAAGATTATATCTGGATATCCTAATAATATTATAAATCTCATTGTGTGCAAATGTTAGGCTGAAGCCAGCGTCAAAATGGAGCATTTAATGATCCTGTATTTTTGCATATAGGTTAATTATAATCCTCAAATTAACATAGGCTGGTTTTTGTTTATTTTATTCAAATATTTTCTTTAATAATTAAAAATTTCATTATTTTCATAGAGAATAAATGGACATTTTTCCATACAATTTAACCATTTTACTTTAACGTTGCTAGGGCTTTGATCGTTGCCACAAAAATAAAAACACGGAAAAATAATTTTTTTCCAACAACTAATTTTCAATTGAACGATTTTCACGTAAAAACTGAAAATTAAAAAAATTCAAAAGAAGGTGAATTTCAGTGATATTTGAAACAAAAATATGGAGTATTTGTTATTATACATGAAGTATGAATATCGGTTAAAATAAAAAGATATTTTTCTGTCAAAAACTGCGTTATAATTAGAAGGAAAACTAGAACAATAATTATATTATTAAAAAATAGATTTCGCTTGGACCATGGAACTATGAAAAGGATCCTCCTCGGCTTGGACAAATATGACGTCATAAATAAAACATGTATTTTCAAATATCCGTAATAATACAAGGAGCATGAATATCAATGTATAATGAAAGTAAATAGATAATGGACGTAATATTTAAGATGAAAAACAGAAATATTTTTTATCGATACTGATTAATAATTAGCTTGAATACCAGATACACACAAATGTGAGTTTTCCGCTAAAATTTACATCCTGATTGCCAGAAAAAGAAAATTAACAAGAATTGTGCCATTTAAAAGAGATTTCTCTGAGGAAAAAGTGACGTCATATTTGAAATAAAATGGGAATTTTCGAATGTGTTTTAGAAGGAGCGTGAATCAATTCATTACATTAATAATACAAGAATCGGTAAGTTTAGAAAGTAGATAAGTTTCACGTCATATTTAAAACGAAAAAAATTTTTTAGCTTTTTTTTAGCTAGCGATTATTATGCATGAATATCAGTTACATACAGATGAGAGTTTTTTGCCAAAAACCACACCATGATTATTAGGAAAATAAAAATAATTACGAATCTATTATATTAAAATCTGACCGCCTGTTTGTATTTCGCAGAGAATGTCATAACTCTCAGAATTAAAAAAATGATTTAAATTCCGAGATATGATTATTATTATTATTTTTTTATAAATTTAACGAAGTTGCTCTAAAAATGGCAACTAAATTATTCCAATTTTGTGGATAAAAAAGGAGAAATGAAACGGAATAATATATTTTTTCTCATTAAAACTGATAGAAAGAATTTATTTTCAATTTGAATAGATGGTGAAAGAAAAAAAAAATCTTAATTACAGTAAAATTTTTTAAAAATAAAAACGTATTTTCACATATTCAAACTTCATGAGTCAATTTATTCTGGAGAACAAATATCGTCTGTCAACATATTTTCATTTAGAAATAAAGATTTTTTTTTTCAGTTGTAGTACAGCGCCTAGAATCTGGCGCTGTAGTTTATAGATTAAATCAAGGAGGCAAATTTAAGCTGCATGCATTTAGGTCTACAATTATTGCTCCCTATTCACAAGAATTGAATTTAATGAAAAAGAATATACTATTTCCATTATCTTTGAAGGATGGCTATTAAAACGTTTCACAAAGATGTTAAAAGTAAAATGGTTTACCAGGTAAACTTGACATATGTTTTTACACAATTCGCCGATTTCCACGATTTTATTTGGCCCGCCTTTTTTATTGGTTGCAGTTTCCTTTTCGTGATTATTTGTCACAAAATTTCACTTTTTTAAAACTTAGTTATGTCAAGGTCTCTATAACATATAAATACTGTATTGTCTCCTATGGAATGTGATCAAGAGTTAGTTAATTATTTACGTTTCTAATTATCGGGAATGAGATATTTTGCTTAATTAATGAATTTATTCTTATTTTAATGATACGTGAACGAAGTCACGGGTAACAGCTAGTTATATTATAAGGAGTGTTGTTATTATTACATTGCTGATAATTAAGGTTATTATTAGAACTTGAATTATTGTTAAAATTAAAATTAAGAGAGGTATTTCTAGGTGGAGCTAGTAAAAGCCTATCAATATTCACTTTGAAGGAAGCAGCATGTGGATACTGATATTTTCTTAAAGTGAATGAAACAGGTGAATGTTTCATAATAATTTCATGAGGTCCAGTATATTTAGGTTTATATTTATCTCTAGATTTCAGATAAACAATATCTCGGAGTTTCTGTCAATAAACGGAAATGTGTTCACGAACTTTTGTGCTGCCCTGTATATGATCTACAGAATTTATACACACCAAGTAATAGACAAAAAGGGAGTTAAATTTAAAATCGCGTTCAGCAACTTAAAACGCACTTCCGGGAATTATTGTTAACAGACAGCAGAGAATTCTTTTGTGTGTCCCTGTAAATGAACGATGACTGATATACACACAATATTCTGCAGTAAGCCTCTTCTAATCCACCTTAGTGATATATATAAATTTCAATGCGTTTAAAATAGTGAAACATTATTTAATTAAACCGCAAACGATTTTTCTCCATAGACGTACTGTAACAGATTTCTTTGACTGTCCATGTAAAGTAACTATAAATGCTATGCACAGCATATTCCATATTAAGCTTCTTGTAATGCACCTTAAAGATATATATCAATTACAATGTGTTTGAAATTGTGTAACATCATTAAAATAAACCGCAAATGATTTTTCCCCCATAGACCGTAATGTTAGGGAATTCTTTTGAGTGTCCCTGTAAAAAAACTATAAGTGCTACTCACTTCAGTTGAAATAGTGAACATGCTAAAGATAACGACAATAACATATAAAAATTGCAGGGCAATCCGAGCATATTTACGGAAGTTAGAGCACGGACAGACGGCAGACGGCCAGACAAACCAAAGTCATAAACACTTTTCAACTAGGTTGGAAAGTGTTAAAAATTGGAAATAAAAGAAGAAGATAGCCTGAAGTTACTTCTTGTATAACACTGCTGACAAGGCTATGAAATCAATATTGAAATTTCATAGGCTTTTTAGCAGGGATATAAAAGAAGCTCGGTTCGACAAATTAAAACGCTATAACACACAGAGATCACACCCCATTCACCTACTTAAACCAAATGCAAAGAAGACTTTATATAGTGACTTTATACCTGTGCTGCAAGAACACTATGGTAATATGGCCATCTACCGCCACATACGTCACCCGAAACTTTTTAATAAATTTCTGCCTTTTGGAGTGTTTAACATTCACAGTATACTCATCGAATCCGCTAAGTACGTATGACATGAAAGACATCATTTAAACATATGTTTCTGTTTTATCTTCAAAGAATGTTTTTTTTTTTTGCCTATAATCTTCCGTGTGTAATGTGTTATCGCCGGTGTAGTCATATACTCACAGATTTTTCAGACCAACCAAATTTTTGTTGTTGCCATTATTACCTTATTTATGGTTCTCAGTGCTTTTATTTGCATTTGTTTCAAGTAGCCGTTTCTAGTGCTACATGTAACGTTTCAATTCTATTTACAGTACTCTGAATATTAATTTCCGAGGATACAAATTGTTGTTTCTTTTCGAAATTTAAAAATTTTATCACTTTAACCATCATTGTGAGAGCGGAATTTTTGTTCTACTCCTTCTTCTCGAGCCTATACCCTGAAACATCCGCATCCCAAACAGCATCCCATTGTCTTGATCGATACTAGATCAAATATCAGTGAAGTTGTTTTATAACCACCTGTATTTGCTGCATAAAATCAAATGTTTTTAGAAATTCTCACTTTTTAGAACTATATATTTCAATTGTTATAATGAAATACTTTTCTTTATTGTTTTTTTTTAAATTTTGTGAAGGATTTTTAATATATGATTTTCCTTTTAATGTATAATGTCCTTTCATATATCCGAAGATTCGACATTGTACAAAATTTCACCACTTTCGTTCTGATAGGTTTCCTGAGAATCCTTAGTAACATTATAAATCATGCGGAGGTATGTCCACGCTTATGTAAGATTGGGTTTTTAATTTTTTTTTGTAAATAACTGAAATATAAATTTCAATTACTGCTAAGCTATTTATTCTAAAGCGTTAAATTCTAGGAGTGGCTGGAACAAGCACATTTTCGTGTATTTTACACGTGTAAAACTATAAGCTTATGCGGAGAGGTGGATAAATATATTGGGTTCTCTTACTCCACGAAAAAAGAAGGTTTTCGAGTACAGTTCTAAATCGATGTGGGTGAGAGAAAAGTATTCCTCTCTAGTGTTCTAACAATTAAAAATTGATGCATGTGAAGAAAGGTATTCCACGTTTGTTCTCTATTAATAGCCAATTTTTATATAAGCACATTAGTATTAAATATTAAACTTTGTTAATCTGGGATATCTTAGAAACTATTAATTAAATATTATTATTAACTATTAATTAGCATTTTAACAAAAATAATCAAAAGGGATACAAAAAAAACAGAATAAAACTAATCATTTAGAGCACAGAATATCATATTCTTTAGGAATATCATTTTCTTGTATTATATGCTTGTATGTAAAATACTACATTTAATTTATTTTGTAAAACAATATCTCTGCCACATATTTATATTGAAAGGTGTGAAAGTAAATCTAGACACAATATTTGTAACATATGATAAACATAAACTTTGTAGGAAATAAATTTAACTATTTAATTATTATTCCTAGATATCTGAGAAGACGACCTTACCAAGTAAAATATGATAAATCGGAAATCAAAGAAGAAGAGAAACTGGAGATCTTGTATCACACTACTGCCATAAGTATTACATCAATATTCAAATTTAATATCCTTGACAGCAGTGTTAGAAGGAAGCTCTATTCGACAAAGTGACAGAAGAAAAGGAGAAGATCCCGTTCCTCCCAAGGAACATGTCTCACTCAAGAATGGAGAAAATTCTGTGACACGGGTTCACTCAGACAACCCGCCCCATTCACATTCTTTTTTAAAAAGGGGTAAAGAGTCTAAAAGGAATACACCTCTAGGATACCCATGGTAACACAGTGTTAAATTAATAGTTTTCATTTTGTTTACAAAAGAAGAAGAGTGCTATGCATCCTATAGAACATGTTAGTTTTAGCAATTTTTTAAAGATGTAATGGGTCTAAATGCAATTCACCTCTATGATTGACATGGTAAGTTAGCTATTAGTGAATTATTTTCAATTTGTTTACTCAAAGAAAAAAGAAAAATGCTGGGCTTCCTAGGCAGCCTTATTCCGTGTTTTTTTTTTTTTTTTTTTTTTTTTTTTTTATAAAACGTGTTAATGAGACTAAATGAACTCTCTTCTCCGGATATGGTAAGTGAGTGTTAAATTCAGTGTTTTGCTTTTGCTTTTAAAGTTTTCTTATTTACTCATTTCTGTAACATTAGAGATTTTTATTTTTGTTTTCATTTTTCTTTACATGCTATTCTATTTTTAATTTTAAATTTTTAAATGTGTTTACCAGGTCTCGCACTTTAATTGTGTCTTCCAATTGTTATAATGAAATATCTGTTTTATCAGTAATTGAATACTTAGAAGGGACTGCTCAGACTGGGAAACCAGAACTGTAGATCATAGATGTCCCCGCCGAGTACCTTTATTAAAGTCTTGAAGAAAGAAAAGAAAAATTCAAAATTCAGACGGAGCTGAACTCACCGGAAAAAGCGACAGGGGGCGTGGTGAAAAGATACATAATATGAACACGTTCGCTACCGTGGACACATACATGGCGTTTCTTGGTCCCTCATTTGACATTTCATTTTTAATACAAAATTACGAATTCGTACAGAAAATTTCGAAAGAAAAGTTTTTATTCTAAGTAATCATAAAATGTCTACCATTAAGTATAGAAAATATTGCTATTAGTATTTTCTGGTATGAATTCGAAATTTCTGAATGTAATAAAATTCTATTAATTTTACTTTAACCCGGTAAAATTGAACGTGTTAAATTACTTATCAGTTTCCAGTTCTCTAACGCGGATATACGTCCCACGCAACACTAGTCAGTGAAGATGAGGCTTCAGTTTGTTTAAATTTGTTCTGTTTTTTATATTTCATGATTAGTTTTTATTTTGTATCTAATTCACTTTCATGAAATTTTAAAATCTAGCCCATGTGTGTTCTTATTATTTAATTCTCACTAACCCTTTAAGACCTAACCTACACAATTGTGCAGGTGATCCTAAGGGAAAAAAACAATTTCCTCTTTCCTTGTGATTTAAAGCTGAGCCTGCACCACACAGTTGTGGAGATCCTCCTTGACGTAACCTGACAACGTAATTTTTTATAAATATTTCTTTTCAATCAAATATGATCCTATTAATTCGGGTTAAAAACCAAGCTTTTAATTTCTACCAAAACTCTTCAGGTCTTAAAGGGATAGGTTTTGAGCAGCAATTTTTGTAGGTATTCGTTTTGGAATTAACTTATCTATTTTTTAATTTAATGGATATATTTTTTTTTTTTGCTTTTGGATACTTTTATAATGCTAGTTGATAATGCTAAAATCTGCCACCCTTAAAATATTTACTTTCATATTTATGTATATAGATTATACAGAATATTTGCAAACATGTGTGTAGATTTAGGTGCCTTATAGCTCAAGCAAATGGGATGCCATTTGTAATGTAGATATTTCAAGGTACAGGCTTGAGCATGAGACGAAGAACAAAAGTCAAGCTCTCACAATTGTGATTAAAGTAAAAAAAAAAAATTCACACATTCCAATTTGAACACCCACTTTTATCAACACGAAATACTTTTAACTGAAAAACTTTAAATTACGTTAAATAGGTTCCCGTAGGTAACTTGAAACAAAAAAGAAGACTTTATATAGTGCATTATATTTTACTTTAAATACGATAGACATGAACATTGTAAGAAATCAAACTTATTATATAATTATTATTAATATATATTTAAGAAGATTACCTAACCAAGTAAAAAATTAAAAATTGGAAGTAAAAGGAGAAAACCTGAAGTTACTTCTTATATAACACTGCTGACAAGGCTATGAATTCAATATTGAAATTTTATAGTTTTGTTAGCAGAGATATAAAAGAAGCTCTGTTCGACAAATTGACAGAAGAAAAGGAGAAGATTCTGCACCTCCCAGGGAACATGCCTCATTCAAGAACGAAGAAAACGCCACACACAGAGAACACACCCCATTCACCTACTTAAACCAAATGCAAAGAAGACTTTATATAGTGACTTTATACCTGTGCTGCAAGAACACTATGGTAATATTGCCATCTACCGCCACATAGGTCAACCGATCACTTTTTCATAAATTTCTGCCTTTTGGAGTGTTTAACATTCACGGTATACTCATCGAATCCGCTAAGTACGTATGACATGAAAGACATCATTTAAACATATGCTTCTGTTTTATCTTCAAACAATGTTTTTTTTTTTGCCTATAATCTTTCGTGTGTAATGTGTTATCGCCCGTGTAGTCAAATACTCACAGATTTTTCAGACCAACCAATTTTTTTTTGTTGCCATTATTACCTTATTTATGGTTCTCAGTGCTTTTATTTGCATTTGTTTCAAGTCGCCGTTTCTAGTGCCACATGTAACGTTTCAATTCCATTTACGGTACTCTGAATATTAATTTCCGAGGAATCAAATTGTTGTTTCTTTTCAAAATTTAAAAATTTTATCACTTTAACCATCATTGTGAGAGATGAATTTTTTTTCTACTCCTTTTTCTCGACCCTATGCCCTGAAACATCCGCATCCCAAACAGCATCCCGTTGTCTTACACAGTATGATCGATAGTAGATCAAAAATCAGTGAAGTTCTTTTATGACTACCTGTATTTGCTGCATAAAGACAAATGTTTTTAGAAATTCTGACTTTTTAGAACTATATATTTCAATTGTTATAATGAAATACTTTTCTTTATTGTTTTTTTTTTAATTTGTGAAGGATTTTTAATGTATGATTTTCCTTTTAATGTGTAATGTCTTTTCATATATCCGAAGATTCGACATTCTACGAAATTTCACCACTTTCGTTCTGATAGGCTTCCTAAAAATCCTTAGTAACATTATAAATCATGCGGAGGTATGTCCACGCTTATGTAAGATTGTTTTGTTTTTTTTTGTAAATAACTGAAATATAAATTTCAATTACTGCTAAGCTATTTATTCTAAAGCTTTAAATTCTAGGAGTGGTTGGAACAAGCACATTTTCGTGTATTTTACAAGTGTAAAAGTATAAGCTTATGCGGAGAGGTGAATAAATATATTGGGTTCTCTTACCCCACGAAAAAAGAAGGTTTTCGGGTACTGTTCTAAATCGATGTGGGTGAGAGAAAAGTATTCCTCTCTCATGTTCTAACAATTAAAAATTGATGCATGTGAAGAAAGGTATTCCACGTTTGTTCTCTATTAATAGCCAATTTTTATATAAGCACATTAGTATTAAAAATTAAACTTTGTTAATCTGGGATATCTTAGAAACTATTAATTAACTATTATTATTAACTATTAATTAGCATTTTACGATAAATAATCAAAAGGTATACAAAAAAAACAGAATAAAACTAATTATTTAGAGCACAGAATATCATATTCTTTAGGAATTTCATTTTCTTGTATTATATGATTGTATGTAAAATGCTACATTTCATTTATTTTGTAAAACAATATCACTGCCATATATTTATATTGAAAGGTGTGAAAGTAAATCTAGACACAATATTTGTAACATATGATAAACATAAACTTTGTAAGAAATAAATTTAACTATTTCATTATTATTCCTAGATATCTAAGAAGACTACCTTACCAAGTAAAATATGATAAATCGGAAATCAAAGAAGAAAAGAAACTGGAGATCTTGTATCACACTACTGCCATAAATATTCCATCAATATTCAAATTTACTATCCTTGACGGCAGTATTTGAAGGAAGCTCTATTCGACAAAGTGACAGAAGTAAAGGAGAAGATCCCGTGCCTCCCAAGGAACATGTCTCACTCAAGAATGGAGAAAATTCTGTGACACGGGTTCACTCAGAGAACCCGCCCCATTCACTTTATTTTTTAAAAAGGGGTAAAGAGTCTAAAAGGAATACACCTCTAGGTTACCCATGGTAACACAGTGTTAAATTAATAGTTTTCATTTTGTTTACCAAAGAAGAAGAGTGCTATGCATCCTATAGAACATGTTACTTTTAGCAATTTTTTAAAGATGCAATGGGTCTAAATATGCAATTCACCTCTATGATTGACATGGTAAGTTAGCTATTAGTAAATTATTTTCAATTTGTTTACTCAAAGAAAAAAGAAAAATGCTGGGCTTCCTAGGCAGCCTTATTCCGTGTTTTTTTTTTTTTTTTTTTTTTTTTTTTTATAAAACGTGTTAATGAGACTAAATGAACTCTCTTCTCCGGATATGGTAAGTGAGTGTTAAATTCAGTGTTTTGCTTTTGCTTTTAAAGTTTTCTTATTTACTCATTTCTGTAACATTAGAGATTTTTATTTTTGTTTTCATTTTTCTTTACATGCTATTCTATTTTTAATTTTAAATTTTTAAATGTGTTTACCAGGTCTCGCACTTTAATTGTGTCTTCCAATTGTTATAATGAAATATCTGTTTTATCAGTAATTGAATACTTAGAAGGGACTGCTCAGACTGGGAAACCAGAACTGTAGATCATAGATGTCCCCGCCGAGTACCTTTATTAAAGTCTTGAAGAAAGAAAAGAAAAATTCAAAATTCAGACGGAGCTGAACTCACCGGAAAAAGCGACTGGGGGCGTGGTGAAAAGATACATAATATGAACACGTTCGCTACCGTGGACACATACATGGCATTTCTTGGTCCCTCATTTGACATTTCATTTTTAATACAAAATTACGAATTCGTACCGAAAATTTCGAAAGAAAAGTTTTTATTCTAAGTAATCATAAAATGTCTGCCATTAAGTATAGAAAATATTGCTATTAGTACTTTCTGGTATGAATTCGAAATTTCTGAATGTAATAAAATTCTATTAATTTTACTTTAACCCGGTAAAATTGAACGTGTTAAATTACTTATCAGTTTCCAGTTCTCTAACGCGGATATACGTCCCACGCAACACTAGTCAGTGAAGATGAGGCTTCAGTTTGTTTAAATTTGTTCTGTTTTTTATATTTCATGATTAGTTTTTATTTTGTATCTAATTCACTTTCATGAAATTTTAAAATCTAGCCCATGTGTGTTCTTATTATTTAATTCTCACTAACCCTTTAAGACCTAACCTACACAATTGTGCAGGTGATCCTAAGGGAAAAAAACAATTTCCTCTTTCCTTGTGATTTAAAGCTGAGCCTGCACCACACAGTTGTGGAGATCCTCCTTGACGTAACCTGACAACGTAATTTTTTATAAATATTTCTTTTCAATCAAATATGATCCTATTAATTCGGGTTAAAAACCAAGCGTTTAATTTCTACCAAAACTCTTCAGGTCTTAAAGGGATAGGTTTTGAGCAGCAATTTTTGTAGGTATTCGTTTTGGAATTAACTTATCTATTTTTTAATTTAATGGATATATATTTTTTTTTTGCTTTTGGATACTTTTATAATGCTAGTTGATAATGCTAAAATCTGCCACCCTTAAAATATTTACTTTCATATTTATGTATATAGATTATACAGAATATTTGCAAACATGTGTGTAGATTTAGGTGCCTTATAGCTCAAGCAAATGGGATGCCATTTGTAATGTAGATATTTCAAGGTACAGGCTTGAGCATGAGACGAAGAACAAAAGTCAAGCTCTCACAATTGTGATTAAAGTAAAAAAAAAAATTCACACATTCCAATTTGAACACCCACTTTTATCAACACGAAATACTTTTAACTGAAAAACTTTAAATTACGTTAAATAGGTTCCCGTAGGTAACTTGAAACAAAAAAGAAGACTTTATATAGTGCATTATATTTTACTTTAAATACGATAGACATGAACATTGTAAGAAATAAAACTTATTATATAATTATTATTAATATATATTTAAGAAGATTACCTAACCAAGTAAAAAATTAAAAATTGGAAGTAAAAGGAGAAAAACTGAAGTTACTTCTTATATAACACTGCTGACAAGGCTATGAATTCAATATTGAAATTTTATAGTTTTGTTAGCAGAGATATAAAAGAAGCTCTGTTCGACAAATTGACAGAAGAAAAGGAGAAGATTCTGCACCTCCCAGGGAACATGCCTCATTCAAGAACGAAGAAAACGCCACACACAGAGAACACACCCCATTCACCTACTTAAACCAAATGCAAAGAAGACTTTATATAGTGACTTTATACCTGTGCTGCAAGAACACTATGGTAATATTGCCATCTACCGCCACATAGGTCAACCGATCACTTTTTCATAAATTTCTGCCTTTTGGAGTGTTTAACATTCACGGTATACTCATCGAATCCGCTAAGTACGTATGACATGAAAGACATCATTTAAACATATGCTTCTGTTTTATCTTCAAACAATGTTTTTTTTTTTGCCTATAATCTTTCGTGTGTAATGTGTTATCGCCCGTGTAGTCAAATACTCACAGATTTTTCAGACCAACCAATTTTTTTTTGTTGCCATTATTACCTTATTTATGGTTCTCAGTGCTTTTATTTGCATTTGTTTCAAGTCGCCGTTTCTAGTGCTACATGTAACGTTTCAATTCCATTTACGGTACTCTGAATATTAATTTCCGAGGAATCAAATTGTTGTTTCTTTTCAAAATTTAAAAATTTTATCACTTTAACCATCATTGTGAGAGATGAATTTTTTTTCTACTCCTTTTTCTCGACCCTATGCCCTGAAACATCCGCATCCCAAACAGCATCCCGTTGTCTTACACAGTATGATCGATAGTAGATCAAAAATCAGTGAAGTTCTTTTATGACTACCTGTATTTGCTGCATAAAGACAAATGTTTTTAGAAATTCTGACTTTTTAGAACTATATATTTCAATTGTTATAATGAAATACTTTTCTTTATTGTTTTTTTTTTAATTTGTGAAGGATTTTTAATGTATGATTTTCCTTTTAATGTGTAATGTCTTTTCATATATCCGAAGATTCGACATTCTACGAAATTTCACCACTTTCGTTCTGATAGGCTTCCTAAAAATCCTTAGTAACATTATAAATCATGCGGAGGTATGTCCACGCTTATGTAAGATTGGGTTTTTATTTATTTATTTTTTTTTTTTTTTGTAAATAACTGAAATATAAATTTCAATTACTGCTAAGCTATTTATTCTAAAGATTTAAATTCTATGAGTGGTTGGAACAAGCACATTTTCGTGTATTTTACAAGTGTAAAAGTATAAGCTTATGCGGAGAGGTGGATAAATATATTGGGTTCACTTAACCCACGAAAAAAGGAGGTTTTCGAGTACAGTTCTAAATCGATGTAAGTGAGAGAAAAGTATTCCTCTCTCATGTTCTAACAATTAAAAATTGATGCATGTGAGGAAAAGTATTCCACGTTTGTTCTCTATTAATAGCCATTTTTTATATAAGCACATTAGTATTAAATATGAAACTTTGTTAATCTGGGATATCTTAGAAACTATTAATGAAATATTATTATTAACTATTAATTAGCATTTTACGAAAAATAATCAAAAGGGATACAAAAAAAACAATAAAACTAATCATTTAGAGTACAGAATATCATATTCTTTAGGAATTTCATTTTCTTGTATGATATTCTTGTATGTAAAATACTATTTCATTTATTTTGTAAAACAATATCACTGCCATATATTTATATTGAAAGGTGTGAAAGTAAATCTAGACACAATATTTGTAACATACGATAAACATAAACTTTGTAAGAAATAAATTTAACTATTTAATTATTATTCCTAGATATCTAAGAAGACTACCTTACCAAGTAAAATATGATAAATCGGAAATCAAAGAAGAAGAGAAACTGGAGATCTTGTATCACACTACTGCCATAAATATTACATCAATATTCAAATTTAATATCCTTGACAGCAGTGTTAGAAGGAAGCTCTATTCGACAAAGTGACAGAAGAAAAGGAGAAGATCCCGTTCCTCCCAAGGAACATGTCTCACTCAAGAATGGAGAAAATTCTGTGACACGGGTTCACTCAGAGAACCCGCCCCATTCACTTTCTTTTTTAAAAAGGGGTAAAGAGTCTAAAAGGAATACACCTCTAGGATACCCATGGTAAAACAGTGTTAAATTAATAGTTTTCATTTTGTTTACCAAAGAAGAAGAGTGCTATGCATCCTATAGAACCTGTTTTATTTAGCAATTTTTTAAAGATGTAAAGGGTCTAAATGCAATTCACCTCTATGATTGACATGGTAAGTTAGCTATTAGTAAATTATTTTCAATTTGTTTACTCAAAGAAAAAAGAAAAATGGTGGGCTTCCTAGGCAGCCTTATTCCGTGGTTTATTTTTATAAAACGGATTAATGAGACTAAATGAACTCTCTTCTCCGGATATGGTAAGTGAGTGTTAAATTCAGTGTTTTGCTTTTGCTTTTAAAGTTTTCTTATTTACTCATTTCTGTAACATTAGAGATTTTTATTTTTGTTTTCATTTTTCTTTACAAGCTATTCTATTTTAAATTTTAAATTTTTAAATGTGTTTACCAGGTCTCGCACTTTAATTGTGTCTTCCAATCAGTAATTGAATACTTAGAAGGGACTGCTCAGACTGGGAAACCAGAAATGTAGATCATACATGCCCCCGCCGAGTACCTTTATTAAAGTCTTAAAGAAAGAAAAGAAAAATTCAAAATTCAGACGGAGCTGAACTCACCGGAAAAAGCGACAGGGGGCGTGGTGAAAAGATACATACTGTGAACACGTTCGCTACCGTGGACGCATACGTGGAGTTTCTTGGTCCCTCATTTGACATTTCATTTTTAATCCAAACTTACGAATTCGTACCGAAAATTTCGAAAGAAAAGTTTTTATTCTAAGTAATCATAAAATGTCTGTCATTAAATATAGAAAATATTGCTATTAGTATTTTCTGGTATGAATTCGAAATTTCTGAATGTAATAAAATTCTGTTAATTTTATTTTAACCCGGTAAAATTAAACGTGTTAAATTACTTATCAGTTTCCAGTTCTCTAACGCGGATATACGTCCCATGCAACACTAGTCAGTGAAGATGAGGCTTCAGTTTGTTTAAATTTGTTCTGTATTTTATATTTCATGATTAGTTTTTATTTTGTATCTAATTCACTTTCATGAAATTTTAAAATCTAGCTCATGTGTGTTCTTATTATTTAATTCTCACTAACCCTTTAAGACCTAACCTACACAATTGTGCAGGTGATCCTAAGGGAAAAAAACAATTTCCTCTTTCCTTGTGATTTAAAGCTGAGCCTGCACCACACAATTGTGGAGATCCTCCTTGACGTAACCTGACAAAGTAATTTTTTAAAAATATTTCTTTTAAATCAAATATGATCCTATTAATTCGGGTTAAAAACCAAGCTTTTAATTTCTACCAAAAGTCTTCAGGTCTTAAAGGGATAGGTTTTGAGCAGCAATTTTTCTAGGTATTCGTTTTGGAATTAACTTATCTATTTTTTAATTTAATGGATATATATTTTTTTAGTGTTTGGATATTTTTATTTTGTTATAATGCTAAAATGTGTCACCCTTAAAATATTTACTTTCATATTTATGTATATAGATTATACAGAATATTTGCAAACATGTGTGTAGATTTAGGTGCCTTATAGCTCAAGCAAATGGGATGCCATTTGGAATGTAGATATTTCAAGGTACAGGCTTGAGCATGAGACGAAGAACAAAAGTCAAGCTCTCACAATTGTGATTAAAGTAAAAAAAAAAAAAATTCACACATTCCAATTTGAACACCCACTTTTATCAACACGAAATACTTTTCACTGAAAAACTTTAAATTAGGTTAAATAGGTTCCCGTAGGGAACTTGAAACAAAAAAGAAGACTTTATATAGTGCATTATATTTTACTTTAAATACGATAGACATAAACATTGTAAGAAATAAAACTTATTATATAATTATTATTAATATATATTTAAGAAGATTACCTTACCAAGTAAAAAATTAAAAATTGGAAGTAAAAGAAGAAAACCTGAAGTTACTTCTTATATAACACTGCTGACAAGGCTATGAATTCAATATTGAAATTTTATAGTTTTTTTAGCAGAGATATAAAAGAAGCTCTGTTCGACAAATTGACAGAAGAAAAGGAGAAAATTCTGCACCTCCCAGGGAACATGCCTCATTCAAGAACGAAGAAAACACTATAACACACAGAGAACACACCCCATTCACCTGCATAAACCAAACGCAAAGAAGACTTTATGTAGTGACTTTATACCTGTGCTGCAAGAACACTTTGGTAATATTGTCATCTACCGCCACATAGGTCACCCGAAAACTTTTTAATAAATTTCTGCCTTTTGGGGTGTTTAACATTCACGGTGTACACATCGAATCCACTAAGTACGTATAGCACGAAAGACATTATTTAAACATATGTTTCTGCTTTATCTTCAAAGAATGATTTTTTTTTGCCTATAATCTTCCGCGTGTAATGTGTTATCGCCCGTGTAGTCAAATACTCACAGATTTTTCAGACCATCCATTTTTTTTTGCTGCCATTATTACCTTATTTATGGTTTTTCAGTGCTTTTATTTGCATTTTTTTTTAAGTCGCCGTTTCTAGTGCTGCATGTAACGTTTCATTTCTACTTAAGCTTCTTTACTCTTAATATTAATTTTCGAGGAAACAAATTGATGTTTCTTTTCGAAATTTTAAATTTTTATCACTTTAACCATTGCTGTAAGAGCTCAATTTTTGTTCTACTCTTTGTTCTCGAGCCTATACCCTGAAACATCCGTATCCCAAACAGCATCCCATTGTCTTGAACAGTACGATCGATACTAGATCAAATATCAGTGAAGTTGTTTTATGACCACCTGTATTTGCTGTATAAAGTCAAATGTTTTTAGAAATTCTCACTTTTTAGAACTATATATTTCAATTGTTATAATGAAATACTTTTCCTTATTGTTTTTTTTTTAATTTTGTGAAGGATTTTTAATGTATGATTTTCCTTTTAATGTATAATGTCCTTTCATATATCCGAAGATTCGACATTGTACAAAATTTCACCACTTTCGTTCTGATAGGTTTCCTGAGAATCCTTATTAACATTAGAAATCATGCGGAGGTATGTCCACGCTTATGTAAGATTGGGTTTTTTAATTTTTTTTTTTTTTTTTTTTTTTTTTTTGTAAATAACTGAAATATAAATTTCAATTACTGCTAAGCTATTTATTCTAAAGCTTTAAATTCTAGGAGTAGCTGGAACAATCACATTTTCCTGTATTTTACACGTGTAAGACTATAAGCTTATGCGGAGAGGTGGATAAATATATTGCGTCCTCTTTCCCCACGAAAAAAGGAGGTTTTCGAGTACAGTTCTAAATCGATGTAAGTGAGAGAAAAGTATTCCTCTCTCATGTTCTAACAATTAAAAATTGATGCATGTGAGGAAAAGTATTCCACGTTTGTTCTCTATTAATAGCCAATTTTTATATAAGCACATTAGTATTAAATATGAAACTTTGTTAATCTGGGATATCTTAGAAACTATTAATGAAATATTATTATTAACTATTAATTAGCATTTTACGAAAAATAATCAAAAGGGATACAAAAAAAAAAGAATAAAACTAATCATTTAGAGTACAGAATATCATATTCTTTAGGAATTTCATTTTCTTGTATGATATGCTTGTATGTAAAATACTATTTCATTTATTTTGTAAAACAATATCACTGCCATATATTTATATTGAAAGGTGTGAAAGTAAATCTAGACACAATATTTGTAACATATGATAAACATAAACTTTGTAAGAAATAAATTTAAATATTTAATTATTATTCCTAGATATCTAAGAAGACTACCTTACCAAGTAAAATATGATAAATCGGAAATCAAAGAAGAAGAGAAACTGGAGATCTTGTATCACACTACTGCCATAAATATTACATCAATATTCAAATTTAATATCCTTGACAGCAGTGTTAGAAGGAAGCTCTATTCGACAAAGTGACAGAAGAAAAGGAGAAGATCCCGTTCCTCCCAAGGAACATGTCTCACTCAAGAATGGAGAAAATTCTGTGACACGGGTTCACTCAGAGAACCCGCCCCATTCACTTTCTTTTTTAAAAAGGGGTAAAGAGTCTAAAAGGAATACACCTCTAGGATACCCATGGTAACACAGTGTTAAATTAATAGTTTTCATTTTGTTTACCAAAGAAGAAGAGTGCTATGCATCCTATAGAACCTGTTTTATTTAGCAATTTTTTAAAGTTATAAAGGGTCTAAATGCAATTCATCTCTATGATTGACATGGTAAGTTAGCTATTAGTAAATTATTTTCAATTTGTTTACTCAAAGAAAAAAGAAAAATGCTGGGCTTCCTAGGCAGCCTTATTCCGTGGTTTATTTTTATAAAACGGGTTAATGAGACTAAATGAACTCTCTTCTCCGGATATGGTAAGTGAGTGTTAAATTCAGTGTTTTGCTTTTGCTTTTAAAGTTTTCTTATTTACTCATTTCTGTAACATTAGAGATTTTTATTTTTGTTTTCATTTTTCTTTACAAGCTATTCTATTTTAAATTTTAAATTTTTAAATGTGTTTACCAGGTCTCGCACTTTAATTGTGTCTTCCAATCTGTAATTGAATACTTAGAAGGGACTGCTCAGACTGGGAAACCAGAAATGTAGATCATACATGTCCCCGCCGAGTACCTTTATTAAAGTCTTAAAGAAAGAAAAGAAAAATTCAAAATTCAGACGGAGCTGAACTCACTGGAAAAAGCGACAGGGGGCGTGGTGAAAAGATACATACTGTGAACACGTTCGCTACCGTGGACGCATACGTGGCGTTTCTTGGTCCCTCATTTGACATTTCATTTTTAATCCAAACTTACGAATTCGTACCGAAAATTTCGAAAGAAAAGTTTTTATTCTAAGTAATCATAAAATGTCTGTCATTAAATATAGAAAATATTGCTATTAGTATTTTCTGGTATGAATTCGAAATTTCTGAATGTAATAAAATTCTGTTAATTTTATTTTAACCCGGTAAAATTAAACGTGTTAAATTACTTATCAGTTTCCAGTTCTCTAACGCGGATATACGTCCCATGCAACACTAGTCAGTGAAGATGAGGCTTCAGTTTGTTTAAATTTGTTCTGTATTTTATATTTCATGATTAGTTTTTATTTTGTATCTAATTCACTTTCATGAAATTTTAAAATCTAGCCCATGTGTGTTCTTATTATTTAATTCTCACTAACCCTTTAAGACCTAACCTACACAATTGTGCAGGTGATCCTAAGGGAAAAAAACAATTTCCTCTTTCCTTGTGATTTAAAGCTGAGCCTGCACCACACAATTGTGGAGATCCTCCTTGACGTAACCTGACAAAGTAATTTTTTAAAAATATTTCTTTTAAATCAAATATGATCCTATTAATTCGGGTTAAAAACCAAGCTTTTAATTTCTACCAAAAGTCTTCAGGTCTTAAAGGGATAGGTTTTGAGCAGCAATTTTTCTAGGTATTCGTTTTGGAATTAACTTATCTATTTTTTAATTTAATGGATATATTTTTTTTTAGTGTTTGGATATTTTTTTTTTGTTATAATGCTAAAATGTGTCACCCTTAAAATATTTACTTTCATATTTATGTATATAGATTATACAGAATATTTGCAAACATGTGTGTAGATTTAGGTGCCTTATAGCTCAAGCAAATGGGATGCCATTTGGAATGTAGATATTTCAAGGTACAGGCTTGAGCATGAGACGAAGAACAAAAGTCAAGCTCTCACAATTGTGATTAAAGTAAAAAAAAAAAAAAAAAAAAAAAATCACACATTCCAATTTGAACACCCACATTTATCAACACGAAATACTTTTCACTGAAAAACTTTAAATTACGTTAAATAGGTTCCCGTAGGTAACTTGAAACAAAAAAGAAGACTTTATATAGTGCATTATATTTTACTTTAAATACGATAGACATAAACATTGTAAGAAATAAAACTTATTATATAATTATTATTAATATATATTTAAGAAGATTACCTTACCAAGTAAAAAATTAAAAATTGGAAGTAAAAGAAGAAAACCTGAAGTTACTTCTTATATAACACTGCTGACAAGGCTATGAATTCAATATTGAAATTTTATAGTTTTTTTAGCAGAGATATAAAAGAAGCTCTGTTCGACAAATTGACAGAAGAAAAGGAGAAAATTCTGCACCTCCCAGGGAACATGCCTCATTCAAGAACGAAGAAAACACTATAACACACAGAGAACACACCCCATTCACCTGCATAAACCAAACGCAAAGAAGACTTTATGTAGTGACTTTATACCTGTGCTGCAAGAACACTTTGGTAATATTGTCATCTACCGCCACATAGGTCACCCGAAAACTTTTTAATAAATTTCTGCCTTTTGGGGTGTTTAACATTCACGGTGTACACATCGAATCCACTAAGTACGTATAACACGAAAGACATTATTTAAACATATGTTTCTGCTTTATCTTCAAAGAATGATTTTTTTTTGCCTATAATCTTCCGCGTGTAATGTGTTATCGCCCGTGTAGTCAAATACTCACAGATTTTTCAGACCATCCATTTTTTTTTTTGCTGCCATTATTACCTTATTTATGGTTCTCAGTGCTTTTATTTGCATTTTTTTTTAAGTCGCCGTTTCTAGTGCTGCATGTAACGTTTCATTTCTACTTAAGCTTCTTTACTCTTAATATTAATTTTCGAGGAAACAAATTGATGTTTCTTTTCGAAATTTTAAATTTTTATCACTTTAACCATTGCTGTAAGAGCTCAATTTTTGTTCTACTCTTTGTTCTCGAGCCTATACCCTGAAACATCCGTATCCCAAACAGCATCCCATTGTCTTGAACAGTACGATCGATACTAGATCAAATATCAGTGAAGTTGTTTTATGACCACCTGTATTTGCTGTATAAAGTGAAATGTTTTTAGAAATTCTCACTTTTTAGAACTATATATTTCAATTGTTATAATGAAATACTTTTCCTTATTGTTTTTTTTTAAATTTTGTGAAGGATTTTTAATGTATGATTTTCCTTTTAATGTATGATTTTCCTTTTAATGTATGATTTTCCTTTTAATGTATAATGTCCTTTCATATATCCGAAGATTCGACATTGTACAAAATTTCACCACTTTCGTTCTGATAGGTTTCCTGAGAATCCTTATTAACATTAGACAGGGTTCGTACGGTTCAGGGTATTTTCCAGGAGTGTTACCAGTATTTTTTATAGAAAAAGAAATCTAGGTTAAACTCAAAAAACTTCGCCTTCGTTTAAGGAGAGATTTTCTGTAAGAAAATACTGGTACCGAAGAATTTCCTGGTCGCAAATTTCCAGGAGGCGTACGAACCCTGATTAGAAATCATGCGGAGGTATGTCCACGCTTATGTAAGATTGGGTTTTTTAATTTTTTTTTTTTTTTTTTTTTTTTTTGTAAATAACTGAAATATAAATTTCAATTACTGCTAAGCTATTTATTCTAAAGCTTTAAATTCTAGGAGTAGCTGGAACAATCACATTTTCCTGTATTTTACACGTGTAAGACTATAAGCTTATGCGGAGAGGTGGATAAATATATTGCGTCCTCTTTTCCCACGAAAAAAGGAGGTTTTCGAGTACAGTTCTAAATCGATGTAAGTGAGAGAAAAGTATTCCTCTCTCATGTTCTAACAATTAAAAATTGATGCATGTGAGGAAAAGTATTCCACGTTTGTTCTCTATTAATAGCCAATTTTTATATAAGCACATTAGTATTAAATATGAAACTTTGTTAATCTGGGATATCTTAGAAACTATTAATGAAATATTATTATTAACTATTAATTAGCATTTTACGAAAAATAATCAAAAGGGATACAAAAAAAAAGAATAAAACTAATCATTTAGAGTACAGAATATCATATTCTTTAGGAATTTTTTTTGTTGTATGATATGCTTGTATGTAAAATACTATTTCATTTATTTTGTAAAACAATATCACTGCCATATATTTATATTGAAAGGTGTGAAAGTAAATCTAGACACAATATTTGTAACATATGATAAACATAAACTTTGTAAGAAATAAATTTAACTATTTAATTATTATTCCTAGATATCTAAGAAGACTACCTTACCAAGTAAAATATGATAAATCGGAAATCAAAGAAGAAGAGAAACTGGAGATCTTGTCACTACTGCCATAAATATTACATCAATATTCAAATTTAATATCCTTGACAGCAGTGTTAGAAGGAAGCTCTATTCGACAAAGTGACAGAAGAAAAGGAGAAGATCCCGTTCCTCCCAAGGAACATGTCTCACTCAAGAATGGAGAAAATTCTGTGACACGGGTTCACTCAGAGAACCCGCCCCATTCACTTTCTTTTTTAAAAAGGGGTAAAGAGTCTAAAAGGAATACACCTCTAGGATACCCATGGTAACACAGTGTTAAATTAATAGTTTTCATTTTGTTTACCAAAGAAGAAGAGTGCTATGCATCCTATAGAACCTGTTTTATTTAGCAATTTTTTAAAGTTGTAAAGGGTCTAAATGCAATTCACCTCTATGATTGACATGGTAAGTTAGCTATTAGTAAATTATTTTCAATTTGTTTACTCAAAGAAAAAAGAAAAATGCTGGGCTTCCTAGGCAGCCTTATTCCGTGGTTTATTTTTATAAAACGGGTTAATGAGACTAAATGAACTCTCTTCTCCGGATATGGTAAGTGAGTGTTAAATTCAGTGTTTTGCTTTTGCTTTTAAAGTTTTCTTATTTACTCATTTCTGTAACATTAGAGATTTTTATTTTTGTTTTCATTTTTCTTTACAAGCTATTCTATTTTAAATTTTAAATTTTTAAATGTGTTTACCAGGTCTCGCACTTTAATTGTGTCTTCCAATCAGTAATTGAATACTTAGAAGGGACTGCTCAGACTGGGAAACCAGAAATGTAGATCATACATGTCCCCGCCGAGTACCTTTATTAAAGTCTTAAAGAAAGAAAAGAAAAATTCAAAATTCAGACGGAGCTGAACTCACCGGAAAAAGCGACTGGGGGCGTGGTGAAAAGATACATACTGTGAACACGTTCGCTACCGTGGACGCATACGTGGCGTTTCTTGGTCCCTCATTTGACATTTCATTTTTAATCCAAACTTACGAATTCGTACCGAAAATTTCGAAAGAAAAGTTTTTATTCTAAGTAATCATAAAATGTCTGTCATTAAATATAGAAAATATTGCTATTAGTATTTTCTGGTATGAATTCGAAATTTCTGAATGTAATAAAATTCTGTTAATTTTATTTTAACCCGGTAAAATTAAACGTGTTAAATTACTTATCAGTTTCCAGTTCTCTAACGCGGATATACGTCCCATGCAACACTAGTCAGTGAAGATGAGGCTTCAGTTTGTTTAAATTTGTTCTGTATTTTATATTTCATGATTAGTTTTTATTTTGTATCTAATTCACTTTCATGAAATTTTAAAATCTAGCCCATGTGTGTTCTTATTATTTAATTCTCACTAACCCTTTAAGACATAACCTACACAATTGTGCAGGTGATCCTAAGGGAAAAAAACAATTTCCTCTTTCCTTGTGATTTAAAGCTGAGCATGCACCACACAATTGTGGAGATCCTCCTTGACGTAACCTGACAAAGTAATTTTTTAAAAATATTTCTTTTAAATCAAATATGATCCTATTAATTCGGGTTAAAAACCAAGCTTTTAATTTCTACCAAAAGTCTTCAGGTCTTAAAGGGATAGGTTTTGAGCAGCAATTTTTCTATGTATTCGTTTTGGAATTAACTTATCTATTTTTTAATTTAATGCATATATTTTTTTTTTTTGCTTTTGGATACTTTTATAATGCTAGTTGATAATGCTAAAATCTGCCACCCTTAAAATATTTATTTTCATATTTATGTATATAGATTATACAGAATATTTGCAAACATGTGTGTAGATTTAGGTGCCTTATAGCTCAAGCAAATGGGATGCCATTTGGAATGTAGATATTTCAAGGTACAGGCTTGAGCATGAGAGGAAGAACAAAAGTCAAGCTCTCACAATTGTGATTAAAGTAAAAAAAAAAAAAAAAAATCACACATTCCAATTTGAACACCCACTTTTATCAACACGAAATACTTTTCACTGAAAAACTTTAAATTACGTCAAATAGGTTCCCGTAGGTAACTTGAAACAAAAAAGAAGACTTTATATAGTGCATTATATTTTACTTTAAATACGATAGACATAAACATTGTAAGAAATAAA
Source organism: Maratus michaelseni (assembly GCA_963931845.1). Lineage (NCBI taxonomy): Eukaryota > Metazoa > Arthropoda > Arachnida > Araneae > Salticidae > Maratus > Maratus michaelseni. The sequence goes on from OZ007596.1 coordinate 219,431,894, forward strand.
ACTTATTATATAATTATTATTAATATATATTTAAGAAGATTACCTTACCAAGTAAAAAATTAAAAATTGGAAGTAAAAGAAGAAAACCTGAAGTTACTTCTTATATAACACTGCTGACAAGGCTATGAATTCAATATTGAAATTTTATAGTTTTTTTAGCAGAGATATAAAAGAAGCTCTGTTCGACAAATTGACAGAAGAAAAGGAGAAAATTCTGCACCTCCCAGGGAACATGCCTCATTCAAGAACGAAGAAAACACTATAACACACAGAGAACACACCCCATTCACCTGCATAAACCAAACGCAAAGAAGACTTTATGTAGTGACTTTATACCTGTGCTGCAAGAACACTTTGGTAATATTGTCATCTACCGCCACATAGGTCACCCGAAAACTTTTTAATAAATTTCTGCCTTTTGGGGTGTTTAACATTCACGGTGTACACATCGAATCCACTAAGTACGTATAACACGAAAGACATTATTTAAACATATGTTTCTGCTTTATCTTCAAAGAATGATTTTTTTTTGCCTATAATCTTCCGCGTGTAATGTGTTATCGCCCGTGTAGTCAAATACTCACAGATTTTTCAGACCATCCATTTTTTTTTGCTGCCATTATTACCTTATTTATGGTTCTCAGTGCTTTTATTTGCATTTTTTTTTAAGTCGCCGTTTCTAGTGCTGCATGTAACGTTTCATTTCTACTTAAGCTTCTTTACTCTTAATATTAATTTTCGAGGAAACAAATTGATGTTTCTTTTCGAAATTTTAAATTTTTATCACTTTAACCATTGCTGTAAGAGCTCAATTTTTGTTCTACTCTTTGTTCTCGAGCCTATACCCTGAAACATCCGTATCCCAAACAGCATCCCATTGTCTTGAACAGTACGATCGATACTAGATCAAATATCAGTGAAGTTGTTTTATGACCACCTGTATTTGCTGTATAAAGTGAAATGTTTTTAGAAATTCTCACTTTTTAGAACTATATATTTCAATTGTTATAATGAAATACTTTTCCTTATTGTTTTTTTTTTAAATTTTGTGAAGGATTTTTAATGTATGATTTTCCTTTTAATGTATGATTTTCCTTTTAATGTATAATGTCCTTTCATATATCCGAAGATTCGACATTGTACAAAATTTCACCACTTTCGTTCTGATAGGTTTCCTGAGAATCCTTATTAACATTAGACAGGGTTCGTACGGTTCAGGGTATTTTCCAGGAGTGTTACCAGTATTTTTTATAGAAAAAGAAATCTAGGTTAAACTCAAAAAACTTCGCCTTCTTTTAAGGAGAGATTTTCTGTAAGAAAATACTGGTACCGAAGAATTTCCTGGTCGCAAATTTCCAGGAGGCGTACGAACCCTGATTAGAAATCATGCGGAGGTATGTCCACGCTTATGTAAGATTGGGTTTTTTAATTTTTTTTTTTTTTTGTAAATAACTGAAATATAAATTTCAATTACTGCTAAGCTATTTATTCTAAAGCTTTAAATTCTAGGAGTAGATGGAACAATCACATTTTCCTGTATTTTACACGTGTAAGACTATAAGCTTATGCGGAGAGGTGGATAAATATATTGCGTCCTCTTTTCCCACGAAAAAAGGAGGTTTTCGAGTACAGTTCTAAATCGATGTAAATGAGAGAAAAGTATTCCTCTCTCATGTTCTAACAATTAAAAATTGATGCATGTGAGGAAAAGTATTCCACGTTTGTTCTCTATTAATAGCCAATTTTTATATAAGCACATTAGTATTAAATATGAAACTTTGTTAATCTGGGATATCTTAGAAACTATTAATGAAATATTATTATTAACTATTAATTAGCATTTTACGAAAAATAATCAAAAGGGATACAAAAAAAAAAGAATAAAACTAATCATTTAGAGTACAGAATATCATATTCTTTAGGAATTTTTTTTGTTGTATGATATGCTTTTATGTAAAATACTATTTCATTTATTTTGTAAAACAATATCACTGCCATATATTTATATTGAAAGGTGTGAAAGTAAATCTAGACACAATATTTGTAACATATGATAAACATAAACTTTGTAAGAAATAAATTTAACTATTTAATTATTATTCCTAGATATCTAAGAAGACTACCTTACCAAGTAAAATATGATAAATCGGAAATCAAAGAAGAAGAGAAACTGGAGATCTTGTATCACACTACTGCCATAAATATTACATCAATATTCAAATTTAATATCCTTGACAGCAGTGTTAGAAGGAAGCTCTATTCGACAAAGTGACAGAAGAAAAGGAGAAGATCCCGTTCCTCCCAAGGAACATGTCTCACTCAAGAATGGAGAAAATTCTGTGACACGGGTTCACTCAGAGAACCCGCCCCATTCACTTTCTTTTTTAAAAAGGGGTAAAGAGTCTAAAAGGAATACACCTCTAGGATACCCATGGTAACACAGTGTTAAATTAATAGTTTTCACTTTGTTTACCAAAGAAGAAGAGTGCTATGCATCCTATAGAACCTGTTTTATTTAGCAATTTTTTAAAGATGTAAAGGGTCTAAATGCAATTCACCTCTATGATTGACATGGTAAGTTAGCTATTAGTAAATTATTTTCAATTTGTTTACTCAAAGAAAAAAGAAAACTGCTGGGCTTCCTAGGCAGCCTTATTCCGTGATTTATTTTTATAAAACGGGCTAATGAGACTAAATGAACTCTCTTCTCCGGATATGGTAAGTGAGTGTTAAATTCAGTGTTTTGCTTTTGCTTTTAAAGTTTTCTTATTTACTCATTTCTGTAACATTAGAGATTTTTATTTTTGTTTTCATTTTTCTTTACAAGCTATTCTATTTTAAATTTTAAATTTTTAAATGTGTTTACCAGGTCTCGCACTTTAATTGTGTCTTCCAATCAGTAATTGAATACTTAGAAGGGACTGCTCAGACTGGGAAACCAGAAATGTAGATCATACATGTCCCCGCCGAGTACCTTTATTAAAGTCTTAAAGAAAGAAAAGAAAAATTCAAAATTCAGACGGAGCTGAACTCACCGGAAAAAGCGACAGGGGGCGTTGTGAAAAGATACATACTGTGAACACGTTCGTTACCGTGGACGCATACGTGGCGTTTCTTGGTCCCTCATTTGACATTTCATTTTTAATCCAAACTTACGAATTCGTACCGAAAATTTCGAAAGAAAAGTTTTTATTCTAAGTAATCATAAAATGTCTGTCATTAAATATAGAAAATATTGCTATTAGTATTTTCTGGTATGAATTCGAAATTTCTGAATGTAATAAAATTCTGTTAATTTTATATTAACCCGGTAAAATTAAACGTGTTAAATTACTTATCAGTTTCCAGTTCTCTAACGCGGATATACGTCCCATGCAACACTAGTCAGTGAAGATGAGGCTTCAGTTTGTTTAAATTTGTTCTGTATTTTATATTTCATGATTAGTTTTTATTTTGTATCTAATTCACTTTCATGAAATTTTAAAATCTAGCCCATGTGTTCTTATTATTTAATTCTCACTAACCCTTTAAGACCTAACCTACACAATTGTGCAGGTGATCCTAAGGGAAAAAAACAATTTCCTCTTTCCTTGTGATTTAAAGCTGAGCCTGCACCACACAATTGTGGAGATCCTCCTTGACGTAACCTGACAAAGTAATTTTTTAAAAATATTTCTTTTAAATCAAATATGATCCTATTAATTCGGGTTAAAAACCAAGCTTTTAATTTCTACCAAAAGTCTTCAGGTCTTAAAGGGATAGGTTTTGAGCAGCAATTTTTCTATGTATTCGTTTTGGAATTAACTTATCTATTTTTTAATTTAATGCATATATATTTTTTTTGCTTTTGGATACTTTTATAATGCTAGTTGATAATGCTAAAATCTGCCACCCTTAAAATATTTACTTTCATATTTATGTATATAGATTATACAGAATATTTGCAAACATGTGTGTAGATTTAGGTGCCTTATAGCTCAAGCAAATGGGATGCCATTTGGAATGTAGATATTTTAAGGTACAGGCTTGAGCATGAGACGAAGAACAAAAGTCAAGCTCTCACAATTGTGATTAAAGTAAAAAAAAAAAAAAAAAATTCACACATTCCAATTTGAACACCCACTTTTATCAACACGAAATACTTTTCACTGAAAAACTTTAAATTACGTTAAATAGGTTCCCGTAGGTAACTTGAAACAAAAAAGAAGACTTTATATAGTGCATTATATTTTACTTTAAATACGATAGACATAAACATTGTAAGAAATAAAACTTATTATATAATTATTATTAATGTATATTTAAGAAGATTACCTTACCAAGTAAAAAATTAAAAATTGGAAGTAAAAGAAGAAAACCTGAAGTTACTTCTTATATAACACTGCTGACAAGGCTATGAATTCAATATTGAAATTTTATAGTTTTTTTAGCAGAGATATAAAAGAAGCTCTGTTCGACAAATTGACAGAAGAAAAGGAGAAAATTCTGCACCTCCCAGGGAACATGCCTCATTCAAGAACGAAGAAAACACTATAACACACAGAGAACACACCCCATTCACCTGCATAAACCAAACGCAAAGAAGACTTTATGTAGTGACTTTATACCTGTGCTGCAAGAACACTTTGGTAATATTGTCATCTACCGCCACATAGGTCACCCGAAAACTTTTTAATAAATTTCTGCCTTTTGGGGTGTTTAACATTCACGGTGTACACATCGAATCCACTAAGTACGTATAACACGAAAGACATTATTTAAACATATGTTTCTGCTTTATCTTCAAAGAATGATTTTTTTTTTGCCTATAATCTTCCGCGTGTAATGTGTTATCGCCCGTGTAGTCAAATACTCACAGATTTTTCAGACCATCCATTTTTTTTTTGCTGCCATTATTACCTTATTTATGGTTCTCAGTGCTTTTATTTGCATTTTTTTTAAGTCGCCGTTTCTAGTGCTGCATGTAACGTTTCATTTCTACTTAAGCTTCTTTACTCTTAATATTAATTTTCGAGGAAACAAATTGATGTTTCTTTTCGAAATTTTAAATTTTTATCACTTTAACCATTGCTGTAAGAGCTCAATTTTTGTTCTACTCTTTGTTCTCGAGCCTATACCCTGAAACATCCGTATCCCAAACAGCATCCCATTGTCTTGAACAGTACGATCGATACTAGATCAAATATCAGTGAAGTTGTTTTATGACCACCTGTATTTGCTGTATAAAGTCAAATGTTTTTAGAAATTCTCACTTTTTAGAACTATATATTTCAATTGTTATAATGAAATACTTTTCCTTATTGTTTTTTTTTTAATTTTGTGAAGGATTTTTAATGTATGATTTTCCTTTTAATGTATAATGTCCTTTCATATATCCGAAGATTCGACATTGTACAAAATTTCACCACTTTCGTTCTGATAGGTTTCCTGAGAATCCTTATTAACATTAGAAATCATGCGGAGGTATGTCCACGCTTATGTAAGATTGGGTTTTTTAATTTTTTTTTTTTTTTTTTTTTTTTTTGTAAATAACTGAAATATAAATTTCAATTACTGCTAAGCTATTTATTCTAAAGCTTTAAATTCTAGGAGTAGCTGGAACAATCACATTTTCCTGTATTTTACACGTGTAAGACTATAAGCTTATGCGGAGAGGTGGATAAATATATTGCGTCCTCTTTCCCCACGAAAAAAGGAGGTTTTCGAGTACAGTTCTAAATCGATGTAAGTGAGAGAAAAGTATTCCTCTCTCATGTTCTAACAATTAAAAATTGATGCATGTGAGGAAAAGTATTCCACGTTTGTTCTCTATTAATAGCCAATTTTTATATAAGCACATTAGTATTAAATATGAAACTTTGTTAATCTGGGATATCTTAGAAACTATTAATGAAATATTATTATTAACTATTAATTAGCATTTTACGAAAAATAATCAAAAGGGATACAAAAAAAAAAGAATAAAACTAATCATTTAGAGTACAGAATATCATATTCTTTAGGAATTTCATTTTCTTGTATGATATGCTTGTATGTAAAATACTATTTCATTTATTTTGTAAAACAATATCACTGCCATATATTTATATTGAAAGGTGTGAAAGTAAATCTAGACACAATATTTGTAACATATGATAAACATAAACTTTGTAAGAAATAAATTTAAATATTTAATTATTATTCCTAGATATCTAAGAAGACTACCTTACCAAGTAAAATATGATAAATCGGAAATCAAAGAAGAAGAGAAACTGGAGATCTTGTATCACACTACTGCCATAAATATTACATCAATATTCAAATTTAATATCCTTGACAGCAGTGTTAGAAGGAAGCTCTATTCGACAAAGTGACAGAAGAAAAGGAGAAGATCCCGTTCCTCCCAAGGAACATGTCTCACTCAAGAATGGAGAAAATTCTGTGACACGGGTTCACTCAGAGAACCCGCCCCATTCACTTTCTTTTTTAAAAAGGGGTAAAGAGTCTAAAAGGAATACACCTCTAGGATACCCATGGTAACACAGTGTTAAATTAATAGTTTTCATTTTGTTTACCAAAGAAGAAGAGTGCTATGCATCCTATAGAACCTGTTTTATTTAGCAATTTTTTAAAGTTATAAAGGGTCTAAATGCAATTCATCTCTATGATTGACATGGTAAGTTAGCTATTAGTAAATTATTTTCAATTTGTTTACTCAAAGAAAAAAGAAAAATGCTGGGCTTCCTAGGCAGCCTTATTCCGTGGTTTATTTTTATAAAACGGGTTAATGAGACTAAATGAACTCTCTTCTCCGGATATGGTAAGTGAGTGTTAAATTCAGTGTTTTGCTTTTGCTTTTAAAGTTTTCTTATTTACTCATTTCTGTAACATTAGAGATTTTTATTTTTGTTTTCATTTTTCTTTACAAGCTATTCTATTTTAAATTTTAAATTTTTAAATGTGTTTACCAGGTCTCGCACTTTAATTGTGTCTTCCAATCTGTAATTGAATACTTAGAAGGGACTGCTCAGACTGGGAAACCAGAAATGTAGATCATACATGTCCCCGCCGAGTACCTTTATTAAAGTCTTAAAGAAAGAAAAGAAAAATTCAAAATTCAGACGGAGCTGAACTCACTGGAAAAAGCGACAGGGGGCGTGGTGAAAAGATACATACTGTGAACACGTTCGCTACCGTGGACGCATACGTGGCGTTTCTTGGTCCCTCATTTGACATTTCATTTTTAATCCAAACTTACGAATTCGTACCGAAAATTTCGAAAGAAAAGTTTTTATTCTAAGTAATCATAAAATGTCTGTCATTAAATATAGAAAATATTGCTATTAGTATTTTCTGGTATGAATTCGAAATTTCTGAATGTAATAAAATTCTGTTAATTTTATTTTAACCCGGTAAAATTAAACGTGTTAAATTACTTATCAGTTTCCAGTTCTCTAACGCGGATATACGTCCCATGCAACACTAGTCAGTGAAGATGAGGCTTCAGTTTGTTTAAATTTGTTCTGTATTTTATATTTCATGATTAGTTTTTATTTTGTATCTAATTCACTTTCATGAAATTTTAAAATCTAGCCCATGTGTGTTCTTATTATTTAATTCTCACTAACCCTTTAAGACCTAACCTACACAATTGTGCAGGTGATCCTAAGGGAAAAAAACAATTTCCTCTTTCCTTGTGATTTAAAGCTGAGCCTGCACCACACAATTGTGGAGATCCTCCTTGACGTAACCTGACAAAGTAATTTTTTAAAAATATTTCTTTTAAATCAAATATGATCCTATTAATTCGGGTTAAAAACCAAGCTTTTAATTTCTACCAAAAGTCTTCAGGTCTTAAAGGGATAGGTTTTGAGCAGCAATTTTTCTAGGTATTCGTTTTGGAATTAACTTATCTATTTTTTAATTTAATGGATATATTTTTTTTTAGTGTTTGGATATTTTTATTTTGTTATAATGCTAAAATGTGTCACCCTTAAAATATTTACTTTCATATTTATGTATATAGATTATACAGAATATTTGCAAACATGTGTGTAGATTTAGGTGCCTTATAGCTCAAGCAAATGGGATGCCATTTGGAATGTAGATATTTCAAGGTACAGGCTTGAGCATGAGACGAAGAACAAAAGTCAAGCTCTCACAATTGTGATTAAAGTAAAAAAAAAATCACACATTCCAATTTGAACACCCACATTTATCAACACGAAATACTTTTCACTGAAAAACTTTAAATTACGTTAAATAGGTTCCCGTAGGTAACTTGAAACAAAAAAGAAGACTTTATATAGTGCATTATATTTTACTTTAAATACGATAGACATAAACATTGTAAGAAATAAAACTTATTATATAATTATTATTAATATATATTTAAGAAGATTACCTTACCAAGTAAAAAATTAAAAATTGGAAGTAAAAGAAGAAAACCTGAAGTTACTTCTTATATAACACTGCTGACAAGGCTATGAATTCAATATTGAAATTTTATAGTTTTTTTAGCAGAGATATAAAAGAAGCTCTGTTCGACAAATTGACAGAAGAAAAGGAGAAAATTCTGCACCTCCCAGGGAACATGCCTCATTCAAGAACGAAGAAAACACTATAACACACAGAGAACACACCCCATTCACCTGCATAAACCAAACGCAAAGAAGACTTTATGTAGTGACTTTATACCTGTGCTGCAAGAACACTTTGGTAATATTGTCATCTACCGCCACATAGGTCACCCGAAAACTTTTTAATAAATTTCTGCCTTTTGGGGTGTTTAACATTCACGGTGTACACATCGAATCCACTAAGTACGTATAACACGAAAGACATTATTTAAACATATGTTTCTGCTTTATCTTCAAAGAATGATTTTTTTTTGCCTATAATCTTCCGCGTGTAATGTGTTATCGCCCGTGTAGTCAAATACTCACAGATTTTTCAGACCATCCATTTTTTTTTTGCTGCCATTATTACCTTATTTATGGTTCTCAGTGCTTTTATTTGCATTTTTTTTTAAGTCGCCGTTTCTAGTGCTGCATGTAACGTTTCATTTCTACTTAAGCTTCTTTACTCTTAATATTAATTTTCGAGGAAACAAATTGATGTTTCTTTTCGAAATTTTAAATTTTTATCACTTTAACCATTGCTGTAAGAGCTCAATTTTTGTTCTACTCTTTGTTCTCGAGCCTATACCCTGAAACATCCGTATCCCAAACAGCATCCCATTGTCTTGAACAGTACGATCGATACTAGATCAAATATCAGTGAAGTTGTTTTATGACCACCTGTATTTGCTGTATAAAGTGAAATGTTTTTAGAAATTCTCACTTTTTAGAACTATATATTTCAATTGTTATAATGAAATACTTTTCCTTATTGTTTTTTTTTAAATTTTGTGAAGGATTTTTAATGTATGATTTTCCTTTTAATGTATGATTTTCCTTTTAATGTATGATTTTCCTTTTAATGTATAATGTCCTTTCATATATCCGAAGATTCGACATTGTACAAAATTTCACCACTTTCGTTCTGATAGGTTTCCTGAGAATCCTTATTAACATTAGACAGGGTTCGTACGGTTCAGGGTATTTTCCAGGAGTGTTACCAGTATTTTTTATAGAAAAAGAAATCTAGGTTAAACTCAAAAAACTTCGCCTTCGTTTAAGGAGAGATTTTCTGTAAGAAAATACTGGTACCGAAGAATTTCCTGGTCGCAAATTTCCAGGAGGCGTACGAACCCTGATTAGAAATCATGCGGAGGTATGTCCACGCTTATGTAAGATTGGGTTTTTTAATTTTTTTTTTTTTTTTTTTTTTTTTGTAAATAACTGAAATATAAATTTCAATTACTGCTAAGCTATTTATTCTAAAGCTTTAAATTCTAGGAGTAGCTGGAACAATCACATTTTCCTGTATTTTACACGTGTAAGACTATAAGCTTATGCGGAGAGGTGGATAAATATATTGCGTCCTCTTTTCCCACGAAAAAAGGAGGTTTTCGAGTACAGTTCTAAATCGATGTAAGTGAGAGAAAAGTATTCCTCTCTCATGTTCTAACAATTAAAAATTGATGCATGTGAGGAAAAGTATTCCACGTTTGTTCTCTATTAATAGCCAATTTTTATATAAGCACATTAGTATTAAATATGAAACTTTGTTAATCTGGGATATCTTAGAAACTATTAATGAAATATTATTATTAACTATTAATTAGCATTTTACGAAAAATAATCAAAAGGGATACAAAAAAAAAGAATAAAACTAATCATTTAGAGTACAGAATATCATATTCTTTAGGAATTTTTTTTGTTGTATGATATGCTTGTATGTAAAATACTATTTCATTTATTTTGTAAAACAATATCACTGCCATATATTTATATTGAAAGGTGTGAAAGTAAATCTAGACACAATATTTGTAACATATGATAAACATAAACTTTGTAAGAAATAAATTTAACTATTTAATTATTATTCCTAGATATCTAAGAAGACTACCTTACCAAGTAAAATATGATAAATCGGAAATCAAAGAAGAAGAGAAACTGGAGATCTTGTCACTACTGCCATAAATATTACATCAATATTCAAATTTAATATCCTTGACAGCAGTGTTAGAAGGAAGCTCTATTCGACAAAGTGACAGAAGAAAAGGAGAAGATCCCGTTCCTCCCAAGGAACATGTCTCACTCAAGAATGGAGAAAATTCTGTGACACGGGTTCACTCAGAGAACCCGCCCCATTCACTTTCTTTTTTAAAAAGGGGTAAAGAGTCTAAAAGGAATACACCTCTAGGATACCCATGGTAACACAGTGTTAAATTAATAGTTTTCATTTTGTTTACCAAAGAAGAAGAGTGCTATGCATCCTATAGAACCTGTTTTATTTAGCAATTTTTTAAAGTTGTAAAGGGTCTAAATGCAATTCACCTCTATGATTGACATGGTAAGTTAGCTATTAGTAAATTATTTTCAATTTGTTTACTCAAAGAAAAAAGAAAAATGCTGGGCTTCCTAGGCAGCCTTATTCCGTGGTTTATTTTTATAAAACGGGTTAATGAGACTAAATGAACTCTCTTCTCCGGATATGGTAAGTGAGTGTTAAATTCAGTGTTTTGCTTTTGCTTTTAAAGTTTTCTTATTTACTCATTTCTGTAACATTAGAGATTTTTATTTTTGTTTTCATTTTTCTTTACAAGCTATTCTATTTTAAATTTTAAATTTTTAAATGTGTTTACCAGGTCTCGCACTTTAATTGTGTCTTCCAATCAGTAATTGAATACTTAGAAGGGACTGCTCAGACTGGGAAACCAGAAATGTAGATCATACATGTCCCCGCCGAGTACCTTTATTAAAGTCTTAAAGAAAGAAAAGAAAAATTCAAAATTCAGACGGAGCTGAACTCACCGGAAAAAGCGACTGGGGGCGTGGTGAAAAGATACATACTGTGAACACGTTCGCTACCGTGGACGCATACGTGGCGTTTCTTGGTCCCTCATTTGACATTTCATTTTTAATCCAAACTTACGAATTCGTACCGAAAATTTCGAAAGAAAAGTTTTTATTCTAAGTAATCATAAAATGTCTGTCATTAAATATAGAAAATATTGCTATTAGTATTTTCTGGTATGAATTCGAAATTTCTGAATGTAATAAAATTCTGTTAATTTTATTTTAACCCGGTAAAATTAAACGTGTTAAATTACTTATCAGTTTCCAGTTCTCTAACGCGGATATACGTCCCATGCAACACTAGTCAGTGAAGATGAGGCTTCAGTTTGTTTAAATTTGTTCTGTATTTTATATTTCATGATTAGTTTTTATTTTGTATCTAATTCACTTTCATGAAATTTTAAAATCTAGCCCATGTGTGTTCTTATTATTTAATTCTCACTAACCCTTTAAGACCTAACCTACACAATTGTGCAGGTGATCCTAAGGGAAAAAAACAATTTCCTCTTTCCTTGTGATTTAAAGCTGAGCATGCACCACACAATTGTGGAGATCCTCCTTGACGTAACCTGACAAAGTAATTTTTTAAAAATATTTCTTTTAAATCAAATATGATCCTATTAATTCGGGTTAAAAACCAAGCTTTTAATTTCTACCAAAAGTCTTCAGGTCTTAAAGGGATAGGTTTTGAGCAGCAATTTTTCTATGTATTCGTTTTGGAATTAACTTATCTATTTTTTAATTTAATGCATATATTTTTTTTTTTTGCTTTTGGATACTTTTATAATGCTAGTTGATAATGCTAAAATCTGCCACCCTTAAAATATTTATTTTCATATTTATGTATATAGATTATACAGAATATTTGCAAACATGTGTGTAGATTTAGGTGCCTTATAGCTCAAGCAAATGGGATGCCATTTGGAATGTAGATATTTCAAGGTACAGGCTTGAGCATGAGAGGAAGAACAAAAGTCAAGCTCTCACAATTGTGATTAAAGTAAAAAAAAAAAAAAAAATTCACACATTCCAATTTGAACACCCACTTTTATCAACACGAAATACTTTTCACTGAAAAACTTTAAATTACGTCAAATAGGTTCCCGTAGGTAACTTGAAACAAAAAAGAAGACTTTATATAGTGCATTATATTTTACTTTAAATACGATAGACATAAACATTGTAAGAAATAAAACTTATTATATAATTATTATTAATATATATTTAAGAAGATTACCTTACCAAGTAAAAAATTAAAAATTGGAAGTAAAAGAAGAAAACCTGAAGTTACTTCTTATATAACACTGCTGACAAGGCTATGAATTCAATATTGAAATTTTATAGTTTTTTTAGCAGAGATATAAAAGAAGCTCTGTTCGACAAATTGACAGAAGAAAAGGAGAAAATTCTGCACCTCCCAGGGAACATGCCTCATTCAAGAACGAAGAAAACACTATAACACACAGAGAACACACCCCATTCACCTGCATAAACCAAACGCAAAGAAGACTTTATGTAGTGACTTTATACCTGTGCTGCAAGAACACTTTGGTAATATTGTCATCTACCGCCACATAGGTCACCCGAAAACTTTTTAATAAATTTCTGCCTTTTGGGGTGTTTAACATTCACGGTGTACACATCGAATCCACTAAGTACGTATAACACGAAAGACATTATTTAAACATATGTTTCTGCTTTATCTTCAAAGAATGATTTTTTTTTGCCTATAATCTTCCGCGTGTAATGTGTTATCGCCCGTGTAGTCAAATACTCACAGATTTTTCAGACCATCCATTTTTTTTTGCTGCCATTATTACCTTATTTATGGTTCTCAGTGCTTTTATTTGCATTTTTTTTTAAGTCGCCGTTTCTAGTGCTGCATGTAACGTTTCATTTCTACTTAAGCTTCTTTACTCTTAATATTAATTTTCGAGGAAACAAATTGATGTTTCTTTTCGAAATTTTAAATTTTTATCACTTTAACCATTGCTGTAAGAGCTCAATTTTTGTTCTACTCTTTGTTCTCGAGCCTATACCCTGAAACATCCGTATCCCAAACAGCATCCCATTGTCTTGAACAGTACGGTCGATACTAGATCAAATATCAGTGAAGTTGTTTTATGACCACCTGTATTTGCTGTATAAAGTGAAATGTTTTTAGAAATTCTCACTTTTTAGAACTATATATTTCAATTGTTATAATGAAATACTTTTCCTTATTGTTTTTTTTTTAAATTTTGTGAAGGATTTTTAATGTATGATTTTCCTTTTAATGTATGATTTTCCTTTTAATGTATAATGTCCTTTCATATATCCGAAGATTCGACATTGTACAAAATTTCACCACTTTCGTTCTGATAGGTTTCCTGAGAATCCTTATTAACATTAGACAGGGTTCGTACGGTTCAGGGTATTTTCCAGGAGTGTTACCAGTATTTTTTATAGAAAAAGAAATCTAGGTTAAACTCAAAAAACTTCGCCTTCTTTTAAGGAGAGATTTTCTGTAAGAAAATACTGGTACCGAAGAATTTCCTGGTCGCAAATTTCCAGGAGGCGTACGAACCCTGATTAGAAATCATGCGGAGGTATGTCCACGCTTATGTAAGATTGGGTTTTTTAATTTTTTTTTTTTTTGTAAATAACTGAAATATAAATTTCAATTACTGCTAAGCTATTTATTCTAAAGCTTTAAATTCTAGGAGTAGATGGAACAATCACATTTTCCTGTATTTTACACGTGTAAGACTATAAGCTTATGCGGAGAGGTGGATAAATATATTGCGTCCTCTTTTCCCACGAAAAAAGGAGGTTTTCGAGTACAGTTCTAAATCGATGTAAATGAGAGAAAAGTATTCCTCTCTCATGTTCTAACAATTAAAAATTGATGCATGTGAGGAAAAGTATTCCACGTTTGTTCTCTATTAATAGCCAATTTTTATATAAGCACATTAGTATTAAATATGAAACTTTGTTAATCTGGGATATCTTAGAAACTATTAATGAAATATTATTATTAACTATTAATTAGCATTTTACGAAAAATAATCAAAAGGGATACAAAAAAAAAAAGAATAAAACTAATCATTTAGAGTACAGAATATCATATTCTTTAGGAATTTTTTTTGTTGTATGATATGCTTTTATGTAAAATACTATTTCATTTATTTTGTAAAACAATATCACTGCCATATATTTATATTGAAAGGTGTGAAAGTAAATCTAGACACAATATTTGTAACATATGATAAACATAAACTTTGTAAGAAATAAATTTAACTATTTAATTATTATTCCTAGATATCTAAGAAGACTACCTTACCAAGTAAAATATGATAAATCGGAAATCAAAGAAGAAGAGAAACTGGAGATCTTGTATCACACTACTGCCATAAATATTACATCAATATTCAAATTTAATATCCTTGACAGCAGTGTTAGAAGGAAGCTCTATTCGACAAAGTGACAGAAGAAAAGGAGAAGATCCCGTTCCTCCCAAGGAACATGTCTCACTCAAGAATGGAGAAAATTCTGTGACACGGGTTCACTCAGAGAACCCGCCCCATTCACTTTCTTTTTTAAAAAGGGGTAAAGAGTCTAAAAGGAATACACCTCTAGGATACCCATGGTAACACAGTGTTAAATTAATAGTTTTCACTTTGTTTACCAAAGAAGAAGAGTGCTATGCATCCTATAGAACCTGTTTTATTTAGCAATTTTTTAAAGATGTAAAGGGTCTAAATGCAATTCACCTCTATGATTGACATGGTAAGTTAGCTATTAGTAAATTATTTTCAATTTGTTTACTCAAAGAAAAAAGAAAACTGCTGGGCTTCCTAGGCAGCCTTATTCCGTGATTTATTTTTATAAAACGGGCTAATGAGACTAAATGAACTCTCTTCTCCGGATATGGTAAGTGAGTGTTAAATTCAGTGTTTTGCTTTTGCTTTTAAAGTTTTCTTATTTACTCATTTCTGTAACATTAGAGATTTTTATTTTTGTTTTCATTTTTCTTTACAAGCTATTCTATTTTAAATTTTAAATTTTTAAATGTGTTTACCAGGTCTCGCACTTTAATTGTGTCTTCCAATCAGTAATTGAATACTTAGAAGGGACTGCTCAGACTGGGAAACCAGAAATGTAGATCATACATGTCCCCGCCGAGTACCTTTATTAAAGTCTTAAAGAAAGAAAAGAAAAATTCAAAATTCAGACGGAGCTGAACTCACCGGAAAAAGCGACAGGGGGCGTTGTGAAAAGATACATACTGTGAACACGTTCGTTACCGTGGACGCATACGTGGCGTTTCTTGGTCCCTCATTTGACATTTCATTTTTAATCCAAACTTACGAATTCGTACCGAAAATTTCGAAAGAAAAGTTTTTATTCTAAGTAATCATAAAATGTCTGTCATTAAATATAGAAAATATTGCTATTAGTATTTTCTGGTATGAATTCGAAATTTCTGAATGTAATAAAATTCTGTTAATTTTATATTAACCCGGTAAAATTAAACGTGTTAAATTACTTATCAGTTTCCAGTTCTCTAACGCGGATATACGTCCCATGCAACACTAGTCAGTGAAGATGAGGCTTCAGTTTGTTTAAATTTGTTCTGTATTTTATATTTCATGATTAGTTTTTATTTTGTATCTAATTCACTTTCATGAAATTTTAAAATCTAGCCCATGTGTTCTTATTATTTAATTCTCACTAACCCTTTAAGACCTAACCTACACAATTGTGCAGGTGATCCTAAGGGAAAAAAACAATTTCCTCTTTCCTTGTGATTTAAAGCTGAGCCTGCACCACACAATTGTGGAGATCCTCCTTGACGTAACCTGACAAAGTAATTTTTTAAAAATATTTCTTTTAAATCAAATATGATCCTATTAATTCGGGTTAAAAACCAAGCTTTTAATTTCTACCAAAAGTCTTCAGGTCTTAAAGGGATAGGTTTTGAGCAGCAATTTTTCTATGTATTCGTTTTGGAATTAACTTATCTATTTTTTAATTTAATGCATATATATTTTTTTTGCTTTTGGATACTTTTATAATGCTAGTTGATAATGCTAAAATCTGCCACCCTTAAAATATTTACTTTCATATTTATGTATATAGATTATACAGAATATTTGCAAACATGTGTGTAGATTTAGGTGCCTTATAGCTCAAGCAAATGGGATGCCATTTGGAATGTAGATATTTTAAGGTACAGGCTTGAGCATGAGACGAAGAACAAAAGTCAAGCTCTCACAATTGTGATTAAAGTAAAAAAAAAAAAAAAAAAAAAATTCACACATTCCAATTTGAACACCCACTTTTATCAACACGAAATACTTTTCACTGAAAAACTTTAAATTACGTTAAATAGGTTCCCGTAGGTAACTTGAAACAAAAAAGAAGACTTTATATAGTGCATTATATTTTACTTTAAATACGATAGACATAAACATTGTAAGAAATAAAACTTATTATATAATTATTATTAATGTATATTTAAGAAGATTACCTTACCAAGTAAAAAATTAAAAATTGGAAGTAAAAGAAGAAAACCTGAAGTTACTTCTTATATAACACTGCTGACAAGGCTATGAATTCAATATTGAAATTTTATAGTTTTTTTAGCAGAGATATAAAAGAAGCTCTGTTCGACAAATTGACAGAAGAAAAGGAGAAAATTCTGCACCTCCCAGGGAACATGCCTCATTCAAGAACGAAGAAAACACTATAACACACAGAGAACACACCCCATTCACCTGCATAAACCAAACGCAAAGAAGACTTTATGTAGTGACTTTATACCTGTGCTGCAAGAACACTTTGGTAATATTGTCATCTACCGCCACATAGGTCACCCGAAAACTTTTTAATAAATTTCTGCCTTTTGGGGTGTTTAACATTCACGGTGTACACATCGAATCCACTAAGTACGTATAACACGAAAGACATTATTTAAACATATGTTTCTGCTTTATCTTCAAAGAATGATTTTTTTTTTGCCTATAATCTTCCGCGTGTAATGTGTTATCGCCCGTGTAGTCAAATACTCACAGATTTTTCAGACCATCCATTTTTTTTTTGCTGCCATTATTACCTTATTTATGGTTCTCAGTGCTTTTATTTGCATTTTTTTTAAGTCGCCGTTTCTAGTGCTGCATGTAACGTTTCATTTCTACTTAAGCTTCTTTACTCTTAATATTAATTTTCTAGGAAACAAATTGATGTTTCTTTTCGAAATTTTAAATTTTTATCACTTTAACCATTGCTGTAAGAGCTCAATTTTTGTTCTACTCTTTGTTCTCGAGCCTATACCCTGAAACATCCGTATCCCAAACAGCATCCCATTGTCTTGAACAGTACGATCGATACTAGATCAAATATCAGTGAAGTTGTTTTATGACCACCTGTATTTTCTGTATAAAGTGAAATGTTTTTAGAAATTCTCACTTTTTAGAACTATATATTTCAATTGTTATAATGAAATACTTTTCCTTATTGTTTTTTTTTAAATTTTGTGAAGGATTTTTAATGTATGATTTTCCTTTTAATGTATGATTTTCCTTTTAATGTATAATGTCCTTTCATATATCCGAAGATTCGACATTGTACAAAATTTCACCACTTTCGTTCTGATAGGTTTCCTGAGAATCCTTATTAACATTAGACAGGGTTCGTACGGTTCAGGGTATTTTCCAGGAGTGTTACCAGTATTTTTTATAGAAAAAGAAATCTAGGTTAAACTCAAAAAACTTCGCCTTCTTTTAAGGAGAGATTTTCTGTAAGAAAATACTGGTACCGAAGAATTTCCTGGTCGCAAATTTCCAGGAGGCGTACGAACCCTGATTAGAAATCATGCGGAGGTATGTCCACGCTTATGTAAGATTGGGTTTTTTAATTTTTTTTTTTTTTGTAAATAACTGAAATATAAATTTCAATTACTGCTAAGCTATTTATTCTAAAGCTTTAAATTCTAGGAGTAGATGGAACAATCACATTTTCCTGTATTTTACACGTGTAAGACTATAAGCTTATGCGGAGAGGTGGATAAATATATTGCGTCCTCTTTTCCCACGAAAAAAGGAGGTTTTCGAGTACAGTTCTAAATCGATGTAAGTGAGAGAAAAGTATTCCTCTCTCATGTTCTAACAATTAAAAATTGATGCATGTGAGGAAAAGTATTCCACGTTTGTTCTCTATTAATAGCCAATTTTTATATAAGCACATTAGTATTAAATATGAAACTTTGTTAATCTGGGATATCTTAGAAACTATTAATGAAATATTATTATTAACTATTAATTAGCATTTTACGAAAAATAATCAAAAGGGATACAAAAAAAAAAAGAATAAAACTAATCATTTAGAGTACAGAATATCATATTCTTTAGGAATTTCATTTTCTTGTATGATATGCTTGTATGTAAAATACTATTTCATTTATTTTGTAAAACAATATCACTGCCATATATTTATATTGAAAGGTGTGAAAGTAAATCTAGACACAATATTTGTAACATATGATAAACATAAACTTTGTAAGAAATAAATTTAACTATTTAATTATTATTCCTAGATATCTAAGAAGACTACCTTACCAAGTAAAATATGATAAATCGGAAATCAAAGAAGAAGAGAAACTGGAGATCTTGTATCACACTACTGCCATAAATATTACATCAATATTCAAATTTAATATCCTTGACAGCAGTGTTAGAAGGAAGCTCTATTCGACAAAGTGACAGAAGAAAAGGAGAAGATCCCGTTCCTCCCAAGGAACATGTCTCACTCAAGAATGGAGAAAATTCTGTGACACGGGTTCACTCAGAGAACCCGCCCCATTCACTTTCTTTTTTAAAAAGGGGTAAAGAGTCTAAAAGGAATACACCTCTAGGATACCCATGGTAACACAGTGTTAAATTAATAGTTTTCATTTTGTTTACCAAAGGTATGTCCACGCTTATGTAAGATTGGGTTTTTTAATTTTTTTTTTCTTGTAAATAACTGAAATATAAATTTCAATTACTGCTAAGCTATTTATTCTAAAGCTTTAAATTCTAGGAGTAGCTGGAACAATCACATTTTCCTGTATTTTACACGTGTAAGACTATAAGCTTATGCGGAGAGGTGGATAAATATATTGCGTCCTCTTTTCCCACGAAAAAAGGAGGTTTTCGAGTACAGTTCTAAATCGATGTAAGTGAGAGAAAAGTATTCCTCTCTCATGTTCTAACAATTAAAAATTGATGCATGTGAGGAAAAGTATTCCACGTTTGTTCTCTATTAATAGCCAATTTTTATATAAGCACATTAGTATTAAATATGAAACTTTGTTAATCTGGGATATCTTAGAAACTATTAATGAAATATTATTATTAACTATTAATTAGCATTTTACGAAAAATAATCAAAAGGGATACAAAAAAAAAAAGAATAAAACTAATCATTTAGAGTACAGAATATCATATTCTTTAGGAATTTCATTTTCTTGTATGATATGCTTGTATGTAAAATACTATTTCATTTATTTTGTAAAACAATATCACTGCCATATATTTATATTGAAAGGTGTGAAAGTAAATCTAGACACAATATTTGTAACATATGATAAACATAAACTTTGTAAGAAATAAATTTAACTATTTAATTATTATTCCTAGATATCTAAGAAGACTACCTTACCAAGTAAAATATGATAAATCGGAAATCAAAGAAGAAGAGAAACTGGAGATCTTGTATCACACTACTGCCATAAATATTACATCAATATTCAAATTTAATATCCTTGACAGCAGTGTTAGAAGGAAGCTCTATTCGACAAAGTGACAGAAGAAAAGGAGAAGATCCCGTTCCTCCCAAGGAACATGTCTCACTCAAGAATGGAGAAAATTCTGTGACACGGGTTCACTCAGAGAACCCGCCCCATTCACTTTCTTTTTTAAAAAGGGGTAAAGAGTCTAAAAGGAATACACCTCTAGGATACCCATGGTAACACAGTGTTAAATTAATAGTTTTCATTTTGTTTACCAAAGAAGAAGAGTGCTATGCATCCTATAGAACCTGTTTTATTTAGCAATTTTTTAAAGTTGTAAAGGGTCTAAATGCAATTCACCTCTATGATTGACATGGTAAGTTAGCTATTAGTAAATTATTTTCAATTTGTTTACTCAAAGAAAAAAGAAAAATGCTGGGCTTCCTAGGCAGCCTTATTCCGTGGTTTATTTTTATAAAACGGGTTAATGAGACTAAATGAACTCTCTTCTCCGGATATGGTAAGTGAGTGTTAAATTCAGTGTTTTGCTTTTGCTTTTAAAGTTTTCTTATTTACTCATTTCTGTAACATTAGAGATTTTTATTTTTGTTTTCATTTTTCTTTACAAGCTATTCTATTTTAAATTTTAAATTTTTAAATGTGTTTACCAGGTCTCGCACTTTAATTGTGTCTTCCAATCAGTAATTGAATACTTAGAAGGGACTGCTCAGACTGGGAAACCAGAAATGTAGATCATACATGTCCCCGCCGAGTACCTTTATTAAAGTCTTAAAGAAAGAAAAGAAAAATTCAAAATTCAGACGGAGCTGAACTAACCGGAAAAAGCGACTGGGGGCGTGGTGAAAAGATACATACTGTGAACACGTTCGCTACCGTGGACGCATACGTGGCGTTTCTTGGTCCCTCATTTGACATTTCATTTTTAATCCAAACTTACGAATTCGTACCGAAAATTTCGAAAGAAAAGTTTTTATTCTAAGTAATCATAAAATGTCTGTCATTAAATATAGAAAATATTGCTATTAGTATTTTCTGGTATGAATTCGAAATTTCTGAATGTAATAAAATTCTGTTAATTTTATTTTAACCCGGTAAAATTAAACGTGTTAAATTACTTATCAGTTTCCAGTTCTCTAACGCGGATATACGTCCCATGCAACACTAGTCAGTGAAGATGAGGCTTCAGTTTGTTTAAATTTGTTCTGTATTTTATATTTCATGATTAGTTTTTATTTTGTATCTAATTCACTTTCATGAAATTTTAAAATCTAGCCCATGTGTGTTCTTATTATTTAATTCTCACTAACCCTTTAAGACCTAACCTACACAATTGTGCAGGTGATCCTAAGGGAAAAAAACAATTTCCTCTTTCCTTGTGATTTAAAGCTGAGCATGCACCACACAATTGTGGAGATCCTCCTTGACGTAACCTGACAAAGTAATTTTTTAAAAATATTTCTTTTAAATCAAATATGATCCTATTAATTCGGGTTAAAAACCAAGCTTTTAATTTCTACCAAAAGTCTTCAGGTCTTAAAGGGATAGGTTTTGAGCAGCAATTTTTCTATGTATTCGTTTTGGAATTAACTTATCTATTTTTTAATTTAATGCATATATTTTTTTTTTTTGCTTTTGGATACTTTTATAATGCTAGTTGATAATGCTAAAATCTGCCACCCTTAAAATATTTACTTTCATATTTATGTATATAGATTATACAGAATATTTGCAAACATGTGTGTAGATTTAGGTGCCTTATAGCTCAAGCAAATGGGATGCCATTTGGAATGTAGATATTTCAAGGTACAGGCTTGAGCATGAGACGAAGAACAAAAGTCAAGCTCTCACAATTGTGATTAAAGTAAAAAAAAAAAAAAAAAATTCACACATTCCAATTTGAACACCCACTTTTATCAACACGAAATACTTTTCACTGAAAAACTTTAAATTACGTTAAATAGGTTCCCGTAGGTAACTTGAAACAAAAAAGAAGACTTTATATAGTGCATTATATTTTACTTTAAATACGATAGACATAAACATTGTAAGAAATAAAACTTATTATATAATTATTATTAATATATATTTAAGAAGATTACCTTACCAAGTAAAAAATTAAAAATTGGAAGTAAAAGAAGAAAACCTGAAGTTACTTCTTATATAACACTGCTGACAAGGCTATGAATTCAATATTGAAATTTTATAGTTTTTTTAGCAGAGATATAAAAGAAGCTCTGTTCGACAAATTGACAGAAGAAAAGGAGAAAATTCTGCACCTCCCAGGGAACATGCCTCATTCAAGAACGAAGAAAACACTATAACACACAGAGAACACACCCCATTCACCTGCATAAACCAAACGCAAAGAAGACTTTATGTAGTGACTTTATACCTGTGCTGCAAGAACACTTTGGTAATATTGTCATCTACCGCCACATAGGTCACCCGAAAACTTTTTAATAAATTTCTGCCTTTTGGGGTGTTTAACATTCACGGTGTACACATCGAATCCACTAAGTACGTATAACACGAAAGACATTATTTAAACATATGTTTCTGCTTTATCTTCAAAGAATGATTTTTTTTTGCCTATAATCTTCCGCGTGTAATGTGTTATCGCCCGTGTAGTCAAATACTCACAGATTTTTCAGACCATCCATTTTTTTTTGCTGCCATTATTACCTTATTTATGGTTCTCAGTGCTTTTATTTGCATTTTTTTTTAAGTCGCCGTTTCTAGTGCTGCATGTAACGTTTCATTTCTACTTAAGCTTCTTTACTCTTAATATTAATTTTCGAGGAAACAAATTGATGTTTCTTTTCGAAATTTTAAATTTTTATCACTTTAACCATTGCTGTAAGAGCTCAATTCTTGTTCTACTCTTTGTTCTCGAGCCTATACCCTGAAACATCCGTATCCCAAACAGCATCCCATTGTCTTGAACAGTACGATCGATACTAGATCAAATATCAGTGAAGTTGTTTTATGACCACCTGTATTTGCTGTATAAAGTGAAATGTTTTTAGAAATTCTCACTTTTTAGAACTATATATTTCAATTGTTATAATGAAATACTTTTCCTTATTGTTTTTTTTTTTAATTTTGTGAAGGATTTTTAATGTATGATTTTCCTTTTAATGTATGATTTTCCTTTTAATGTATGATTTTCCTTTTAATGTATAATGTCCTTTCATATATCCGAAGATTCGACATTGTACAAAATTTCACCACTTTCGTTCTGATAGGTTTCCTGAGAATCCTTATTAACATTAGACAGGGTTCGTACGGTTCAGGGTATTTTCCAGGAGTGTTACCAGTATTTTTTATAGAAAAAGAAATCTAGGTTAAACTCAAAAAACTTCGCCTTCTTTTAAGGAGAGATTTTCTGTAAGAAAATACTGGTACCGAAGAATTTCCTGGTCGCAAATTTCCAGGAGGCGTACGAACCCTGATTAGAAATCATGCGGAGGTATGTCCACGCTTATGTAAGATTGGGTTTTTTAATTTTTTTTTTTTTTTTTTTTTTTTTTTTTTGTAAATAACTGAAATATAAATTTCAATTACTGCTAAGCTATTTATTCTAAAGCTTTAAATTCTAGGAGTAGCTGGAACAATCACATTTTCCTGTATTTTACACGTGTAAGACTATAAGCTTATGCGGAGAGGTGGATAAATATATTGCGTCCTCTTTTCCCACGAAAAAAGGAGGTTTTCGAGTACAGTTCTAAATCGATGTAAGTGAGAGAAAAGTATTCCTCTCTCATGTTCTAACAATTAAAAATTGATGCATGTGAGGAAAAGTATTCCACGTTTGTTCTCTATTAATAGCCAATTTTTATATAAGCACATTAGTATTAAATATGAAACTTTGTTAATCTGGGATATCTTAGAAACTATTAATGAAATATTATTATTAACTATTAATTAGCATTTTACGAAAAATAATCAAAAGGGATACAAAAAAAAAGAATAAAACTAATCATTTAGAGTACAGAATATCATATTCTTTAGGAATTTTTTTTGTTGTATGATATGCTTGTATGTAAAATACTATTTCATTTATTTTGTAAAACAATATCACTGCCATATATTTATATTGAAAGGTGTGAAAGTAAATCTAGACACAATATTTGTAACATATGATAAACATAAACTTTGTAAGAAATAAATTTAACTATTTAATTATTATTCCTAGATATCTAAGAAGACTACCTTACCAAGTAAAATATGATAAATCGGAAATCAAAGAAGAAGAGAAACTGGAGATCTTGTCACTACTGCCATAAATATTACATCAATATTCAAATTTAATATCCTTGACAGCAGTGTTAGAAGGAAGCTCTATTCGACAAAGTGACAGAAGAAAAGGAGAAGATCCCGTTCCTCCCAAGGAACATGTCTCACTCAAGAATGGAGAAAATTCTGTGACACGGGTTCACTCAGAGAACCCGCCCCATTCACTTTCTTTTTTAAAAAGGGGTAAAGAGTCTAAAAGGAATACACCTCTAGGATACCCATGGTAACACAGTGTTAAATTAATAGTTTTCATTTTGTTTACCAAAGAAGAAGAGTGCTATGCATCCTATAGAACCTGTTTTATTTAGCAATTTTTTAAAGTTGTAAAGGGTCTAAATGCAATTCACCTCTATGATTGACATGGTAAGTTAGCTATTAGTAAATTATTTTCAATTTGTTTACTCAAAGAAAAAAGAAAAATGCTGGGCTTCCTAGGCAGCCTTATTCCGTGGTTTATTTTTATAAAACGGGTTAATGAGACTAAATGAACTCTCTTCTCCGGATATGGTAAGTGAGTGTTAAATTCAGTGTTTTGCTTTTGCTTTTAAAGTTTTCTTATTTACTCATTTCTGTAACATTAGAGATTTTTATTTTTGTTTTCATTTTTCTTTACAAGCTATTCTATTTTAAATTTTAAATTTTTAAATGTGTTTACCAGGTCTCGCACTTTAATTGTGTCTTCCAATCAGTAATTGAATACTTAGAAGGGACTGCTCAGACTGGGAAACCAGAAATGTAGATCATACATGTCCCCGCCGAGTACCTTTATTAAAGTCTTAAAGAAAGAAAAGAAAAATTCAAAATTCAGACGGAGCTGAACTCACCGGAAAAAGCGACTGGGGGCGTGGTGAAAAGATACATACTGTGAACACGTTCGCTACCGTGGACGCATACGTGGCGTTTCTTGGTCCCTCATTTGACATTTCATTTTTAATCCAAACTTACGAATTCGTACCGAAAATTTCGAAAGAAAAGTTTTTATTCTAAGTAATCATAAAATGTCTGTCATTAAATATAGAAAATATTGCTATTAGTATTTTCTGGTATGAATTCGAAATTTCTGAATGTAATAAAATTCTGTTAATTTTATTTTAACCCGGTAAAATTAAACGTGTTAAATTACTTATCAGTTTCCAGTTCTCTAACGCGGATATACGTCCCATGCAACACTAGTCAGTGAAGATGAGGCTTCAGTTTGTTTAAATTTGTTCTGTATTTTATATTTCATGATTAGTTTTTATTTTGTATCTAATTCACTTTCATGAAATTTTAAAATCTAGCCCATGTGTGTTCTTATTATTTAATTCTCACTAACCCTTTAAGACCTAACCTACACAATTGTGCAGGTGATCCTAAGGGAAAAAAACAATTTCCTCTTTCCTTGTGATTTAAAGCTGAGCATGCACCACACAATTGTGGAGATCCTCCTTGACGTAACCTGACAAAGTAATTTTTTAAAAATATTTCTTTTAAATCAAATATGATCCTATTAATTCGGGTTAAAAACCAAGCTTTTAATTTCTAGCAAAAGTCTTCAGGTCTTAAAGGGATAGGTTTTGAGCAGCAATTTTTCTAGGTATTCGTTTTGGAATTAACTTATCTATTTTTTAATTTAATGGATATATTTTTTTTTAGTGTTTGGATATTTTTATTTTGTTATAATGCTAAAATGTGTCACCCTTAAAATATTTACTTTCATATTTATGTATATAGATTATACAGAATATTTGCAAACATGTGTGTAGATTTAGGTGCCTTATAGCTCAAGCAAATGGGATGCCATTTGGAATGTAGATATTTCAAGGTACAGGCTTGAGCATGAGACGAAGAACAAAAGTCAAGCTCTCACAATTGTGATTAAAGTAAAAAAAAAAAAAAAATTCACACATTCCAATTTGAACACCCACTTTTATCAACACGAAATACTTTTCACTGAAAAACTTTAAATTACGTTAAATAGGTTCCCGTAGGTAACTTGAAACAAAAAAGAAGACTTTATATAGTGCATTATATTTTACTTTAAATACGATAGACATAAACATTGTAAGAAATAAAACTTATTATATAATTATTATTAATATATATTTAAGAAGATTACCTTACCAAGTAAAAAATTAAAAATTGGAAGTAAAAGAAGAAAACCTGAAGTTACTTCTTATATAACACTGCTGACAAGGCTATGAATTCAATATTGAAATTTTATAGTTTTTTTAGCAGAGATATAAACGAAGCTCTGTTCGACAAATTGACAGAAGAAAAGGAGAAAATTCTGCACCTCCCAGGGAACATGCCTCATTCATGAACGAAGAAAACACTATAACACACAGAGAACACACCCCATTCACCTGCATAAACCAAACGCAAAGAAGACTTTATGTAGTGACTTTATACCTGTGCTGCAAGAACACTTTGGTAATATTGTCATCTACCGCCACATAGGTCACCCGAAAACTTTTTAATAAATTTCTGCCTTTTGGGGTGTTTAACATTCACGGTGTACACATCGAATCCACTAAGTACGTATAACACGAAAGACATTATTTAAACATATGTTTCTGCTTTATCTTCAAAGAATGATTTTTTTTTGCCTATAATCTTCCGTGTGTAATGTGTTATCGCCCGTGTAGTCAAATACTCACAGATTTTTCAGACCATCCATTTTTTTTTGCTGCCATTATTACCTTATTTATGGTTCTCAGTGCTTTTATTTGCATTTTTTTTTAAGTCGCCGTTTCTAGTGCTGCATGTAACGTTTCATTTCTACTTAAACTTCTTTACTCTTAATATTAATTTTCGAGGAAACAAATTGATGTTTCTTTTCGAAATTTTAAATTTTTATCACTTTAACCATTGCTGTAAGAGCTCAATTTTTGTTCTACTCTTTGTTCTCGAGCCTATACCCTGAAACATCCGTATCCCAAACAGCATCCCATTGTCTTGAACAGTACGATGGATACTAGATCAAATATCAGTGAAGTTGTTTTATGACCACCTGTATTTGCTGTATAAAGTCAAATGTTTTTAGAAATTCTCACTTTTTAGAACTATATATTTCAATTGTTATAATGAAATACTTTTCCTTATTGTTTTTTTTTTAATTTTGTGAAGGATTTTTAATGTATGATTTTCCTTTTAATGTATAATGTCCTTTCATATATCCGAAGATTCGACATTGTACAAAATTTCACCACTTTCGTTCTGATAGGTTTCCTGAGAATCCTTATTAACATTAGAAATCATGCGGAGGTATGTCCACGCTTATGTAAGATTGGGTTTTTTAATTTTTTTTTTTTTTTTTTTTTTTTTTTTGTAAATAACTGAAATATAAATTTCAATTACTGCTAAGCTATTTATTCTAAAGCTTTAAATTCTAGGAGTAGCTGGAACAATCACATTTTCCTGTATTTTACACGTGTAAGACTATAAGCTTATGCGGAGAGGTGGATAAATATATTGCGTCCTCTTTCCCCACGAAAAAAGGAGGTTTTCGAGTACAGTTCTAAATCGATGTAAGTGAGAGAAAAGTATTCCTCTCTCATGTTCTAACAATTAAAAATTGATGCATGTGAGGAAAAGTATTCCACGTTTGTTCTCTATTAATAGCCAATTTTTATATAAGCACATTAGTATTAAATATGAAACTTTGTTAATCTGGGATATCTTAGAAACTATTAATGAAATATTATTATTAACTATTAATTAGCATTTTACGAAAAATAATCAAAAGGGATACAAAAAAAAAAGAATAAAACTAATCATTTAGAGTACAGAATATCATATTCTTTAGGAATTTCTTTTTGTTGTATGATATGCTTGTATGTAAAATACTATTTCATTTATTTTATAAAACAATATCACTGCCATATATTTATATTGAAAGGTGTGAAAGTAAATCTAGACACAATATTTGTAACATATGATAAACATAAACTTTGTAAGAAATAAATTTAACTATTTAATTATTATTCCTAGATATCTAAGAAGACTACCTTACCAAGTAAAATATGATAAATCGGAAATCAAAGAAGAAGAGAAACTGGAGATCTTGTATCACACTACTGCCATAAATATTACATCAATATTCAAATTTAATATCCTTGACAGCAGTGTTAGAAGGAAGCTCTATTCGACAAAGTGACAGAAGAAAAGGAGAAGATCCCGTTCCTCCCAAGGAACATGTCTCACTCAAGAATGGAGAAAATTCTGTGACACGGGTTCACTCAGAGAACCCGCCCCATTCACTTTCTTTTTTAAAAAGGGGTAAAGAGTCTAAAAGGAATACAACTCTAGGATACCCATGGTAACACAGTGTTAAATTAATAGTTTTCATTTTGTTTACCAAAGAAGAAGAGTGCTATGCATCCTATAGAACCTGTTTTATTTAGCAATTTTTTAAAGATGTAAAGGGTCTAAATGCAATTCACCTCTATGATTGACATGGTAAGTTAGCTATTAGTAAATTATTTTCAATTTGTTTACTCAAAGAAAAAAGAAAAATGCTGGGCTTCCTAGGCAGCCTTATTCCGTGGTTTATTTTTATAAAACGGGTTAATGAGACTAAATGAACTCTCTTCTCCGGATATGGTAAGTGAGTGTTAAATTCAGTGTTTTGCTTTTGCTTTTAAAGTTTTCTTATTTACTCATTTCTGTAACATTAGAGATTTTTATTTTTGTTTTCATTTTTCTTTACAAGCTATTCTATTTTAAATTTTAAATTTTTAAATGTGTTTACCAGGTCTCGCACTTTAATTGTGTCTTCCAATCAGTAATTGAATACTTAGAAGGGACTGCTCAGACTGGGAAACCAGAAATGTAGATCATACATGTCCCCGCCGAGTACCTTTATTAAAGTCTTAAAGAAAGAAAAGAAAAATTCAAAATTCAGACGGAGCTGAACTCACCGGAAAAAGCGACAGGGGGTGTGGTGAAAAGATACATACTGTGAACACGTTCGCTACCGTGGACGCATACGTGGCGTTTCTTGGTCCCTCATTTGACATTTCATTTTTAATCCAAACTTACGAATTCGTACCGAAAATTTCGAAAGAAAAGTTTTTATTCTAAGTAATCATAAAATGTCTGTCATTAAATATAGAAAATATTGCTATTAGTATTTTCTGGTATGAATTCGAAATTTCTGAATGTAATAAAATTCTGTTAATTTTATTTTAACCCGGTAAAATTAAACGTGTTAAATTACTTATCAGTTTCCAGTTCTCTAACGCGGATATACGTCCCATGCAACACTAGTCAGTGAAGATGAGGCTTCAGTTTGTTTAAATTTGTTCTGTATTTTATATTTCATGATTAGTTTTTATTTTGTATCTAATTCACTTTCATGAAATTTTAAAATCTAGCCCATGTGTGTTCTTATTATTTAATTCTCACTAACCCTTTAAGACCTAACCTACACAATTGTGCAGGTGATCCTAAGGGAAAAAAACAATTTCCTCTTTCCTTGTGATTTAAAGCTGAGCCTGCACCACACAATTGTGGAGATCCTCCTTGACGTAACCTGACAAAGTAATTTTTTAAAAATATTTCTTTTAAATCAAATATGATCCTATTAATTCGGGTTAAAAACCAAGCTTTTAATTTCTACCAAAAGTCTTCAGGTCTTAAAGGGATAGGTTTTGAGCAGCAATTTTTCTAGGTATTCGTTTTGGAATTAACTTATCTATTTTTTAATTTAATGGATATATTTTTTTTTAGTGTTTGGATATTTTTATTTTGTTATAATGCTAAAATATGTCACCCTTAAAATATTTACTTTCATATTTATGTATATAGATTATACAGAATATTTGCAAACATGTGTGTAGATTTAGGTGCCTTATAGCTCAAGCAAATGGGATGCCATTTGGAATGTAGATATTTCAAGGTACAGGCTTGAGCATGAGACGAAGAACAAAAGTCAAGCTCTCACAATTGTGATTAAAGTAAAAAAAAAAAAAAAATTCACACATTCCAATTTGAACACCCACTTTTATCAACACGAAATACTTTTCACTGAAAAACTTTAAATTACGTTAAATAGGTTCCCGTAGGTAACTTGAAACAAAAAAGAAGACTTTATATAGTGCATTATATTTTACTTTAAATACGATAGACATAAACATTGTAAGAAATAAAACTTATTATATAATTATTATTAATATATATTTAAGAAGATTACCTTACCAAGTAAAAAATTAAAAATTGGAAGTAAAAGAAGAAAACCTGAAGTTACTTCTTATATAACACTGCTGACAAGGCTATGAATTCAATATTGAAATTTTATAGTTTTTTTAGCAGAGATATAAACGAAGCTCTGTTCGACAAATTGACAGAAGAAAAGGAGAAAATTCTGCACCTCCCAGGGAACATGCCTCATTCATGAACGAAGAAAACACTATAACACACAGAGAACACACCCCATTCACCTGCATAAACCAAACGCAAAGAAGACTTTATGTAGTGACTTTATACCTGTGCTGCAAGAACACTTTGGTAATATTGTCATCTACCGCCACATAGGTCACCCGAAAACTTTTTAATAAATTTCTGCCTTTTGGGGTGTTTAACATTCACGGTGTACACATCGAATCCACTAAGTACGTATAACACGAAAGACATTATTTAAACATATGTTTCTGCTTTATCTTCAAAGAATGATTTTTTTTTGCCTATAATCTTCCGTGTGTAATGTGTTATCGCCCGTGTAGTCAAATACTCACAGATTTTTCAGACCATCCATTTTTTTTTGCTGCCATTATTACCTTATTTATGGTTCTCAGTGCTTTTATTTGCATTTTTTTTTAAGTCGCCGTTTCTAGTGCTGCATGTAACGTTTCATTTCTACTTAAACTTCTTTACTCTTAATATTAATTTTCGAGGAAACAAATTGATGTTTCTTTTCGAAATTTTGAATTTTTATCACTTTAACCATTGCTGTAAGAGCTCAATTTTTGTTCTACTCTTTGTTCTCGAGCCTATACCCTGAAACATCCGTATCCCAAACAGCATCCCATTGTCTTGAACAGTACGATGGATACTAGATCAAATATCAGTGAAGTTGTTTTATGACCACCTGTATTTGCTGTATAAAGTCAAATGTTTTTAGAAATTCTCACTTTTTAGAACTATATATTTCAATTGTTATAATGAAATACTTTTCCTTATTGTTTTTTTTTTAATTTTGTGAAGGATTTTTAATGTATGATTTTCCTTTTAATGTATAATGTCCTTTCATATATCCGAAGATTCGACATTGTACAAAATTTCACCACTTTCGTTCTGATAGGTTTCCTGAGAATCCTTATTAACATTAGAAATCATGCGGAGGTATGTCCACGCTTATGTAAGATTGGGTTTTTTAATTTTTTTTTTTTTTTTTTTTTTTTTTTTTGTAAATAACTGAAATATAAATTTCAATTACTGCTAAGCTATTTATTCTAAAGCTTTAAATTCTAGGAGTAGCTGGAACAATCACATTTTCCTGTATTTTACACGTGTAAGACTATAAGCTTATGCGGAGAGGTGGATAAATATATTGCGTCCTCTTTCCCCACGAAAAAAGGAGGTTTTCGAGTACAGTTCTAAATCGATGTAAGTGAGAGAAAAGTATTCCTCTCTCATGTTCTAACAATTAAAAATTGATGCATGTGAGGAAAAGTATTCCACGTTTGTTCTCTATTAATAGCCAATTTTTATATAAGCACATTAGTATTAAATATGAAACTTTGTTAATCTGGGATATCTTAGAAACTATTAATGAAATATTATTATTAACTATTAATTAGCATTTTACGAAAAATAATCAAAAGGGATACAAAAAAAAAAAGAATAAAACTAATCATTTAGAGTACAGAATATCATATTCTTTAGGAATTTCTTTTTGTTGTATGATATGCTTGTATGTAAAATACTATTTCATTTATTTTATAAAACAATATCACTGCCATATATTTATATTGAAAGGTGTGAAAGTAAGTCTAGACACAATATTTGTAACATATGATAAACATAAACTTTGTAAGAAATAAATTTAACTATTTAATTATTATTCCTAGATATCTAAGAAGACTACCTTACCAAGTAAAATATGATAAATCGGAAATCAAAGAAGAAGAGAAACTGGAGATCTTGTATCACACTACTGCCATAAATATTACATCAATATTCAAATTTAATATCCTTGACAGCAGTGTTAGAAGGAAGCTCTATTCGACAAAGTGACAGAAGAAAAGGAGAAGATCCCGTTCCTCCCAAGGAACATGTCTCACTCAAGAATGGAGAAAATTCTGTGACACGGGTTCACTCAGAGAACCCGCCCCATTCACTTTCTTTTTTAAAAAGGGGTAAAGAGTCTAAAAGGAATACAACTCTAGGATACCCATGGTAACACAGTGTTAAATTAATAGTTTTCATTTTGTTTACCAAAGAAGAAGAGTGCTATGCATCCTATAGAACCTGTTTTATTTAGCAATTTTTTAAAGATGTAAAGGGTCTAAATGCAATTCACCTCTATGATTGACATGGTAAGTTAGCTATTAGTAAATTATTTTCAATTTGTTTACTCAAAGAAAAAAGAAAAATGCTGGGCTTCCTAGGCAGCCTTATTCCGTGGTTTATTTTTATAAAACGGGTTAATGAGACTAAATGAACTCTCTTCTCCGGATATGGTAAGTGAGTGTTAAATTCAGTGTTTTGCTTTTGCTTTTAAAGTTTTCTTATTTACTCATTTCTGTAACATTAGAGATTTTTATTTTTGTTTTCATTTTTCTTTACAAGCTATTCTATTTTAAATTTTAAATTTTTAAATGTGTTTACCAGGTCTCGCACTTTAATTGTGTCTTCCAATCAGTAATTGAATACTTAGAAGGGACTGCTCAGACTGGGAAACCAGAAATGTAGATCATACATGTCCCCGCCGAGTACCTTTATTAAAGTCTTAAAGAAAGAAAAGAAAAATTCAAAATTCAGACGGAGCTGAACTCACCGGAAAAAGCGACAGGGGGCGTGGTGAAAAGATACATACTGTGAACACGTTCGCTACCGTGGACGCATACGTGGCGTTTCTTGGTCCCTCATTTGACATTTCATTTTTAATCCAAACTTACGAATTCGTACCGAAAATTTCGAAAGAAAAGTTTTTATTCTAAGTAATCATAAAATGTCTGTCATTAAATATAGAAAATATTGCTATTAGTATTTTCTGGTATGAATTCGAAATTTCTGAATGTAATAAAATTCTGTTAATTTTATTTTAACCCGGTAAAATTAAACGTGTTAAATTACTTATCAGTTTCCAGTTCTCTAACGCGGATATACGTCCCATGCAACACTAGTCAGTGAAGATGAGGCTTCAGTTTGTTTAAATTTGTTCTGTATTTTATATTTCATGATTAGTTTTTATTTTGTATCTAATTCACTTTCATGAAATTTTAAAATCTAGCCCATGTGTGTTCTTATTATTTAATTCTCACTAACCCTTTAAGACCTAACCTACACAATTGTGCAGGTGATCCTAAGGGAAAAAAACAATTTCCTCTTTCCTTGTGATTTAAAGCTGAGCATGCACCACACAATTGTGGAGATCCTCCTTGACGTAACCTGACAAAGTAATTTTTTAAAAATATTTCTTTTAAATCAAATATGATCCTATTAATTCGGGTTAAAAACCAAGCTTTTAATTTCTACCAAAAGTCTTCAGGTCTTAAAGGGATAGGTTTTGAGCAGCAATTTTTCTATGTATTCGTTTTGGAATTAACTTATCTATTTTTTAATTTAATGCATATATTTTTTTTTTTTGCTTTTGGATACTTTTATAATGCTAGTTGATAATGCTAAAATCTGCCACCCTTAAAATATTTACTTTCATATTTATGTATATAGATTATACAGAATATTTGCAAACATGTGTGTAGATTTAGGTGCCTTATAGCTCAAGCAAATGGGATGCCATTTGGAATGTAGATATTTCAAGGTACAGGCTTGAGCATGAGACGAAGAACAAAAGTCAAGCTCTCACAATTGTGATTAAAGTAAAAAAAAAAAAAAAAAATTCACACATTCCAATTTGAACACCCACTTTTATCAACACGAAATACTTTTCACTGAAAAACTTTAAATTACGTTAAATAGGTTCCCGTAGGTAACTTGAAACAAAAAAGAAGACTTTATATAGTGCATTATATTTTACTTTAAATACGATAGACATAAACATTGTAAGAAATAAAACTTATTATATAATTATTATTAATATATATTTAAGAAGATTACCTTACCAAGTAAAAAATTAAAAATTGGAAGTAAAAGAAGAAAACCTGAAGTTACTTCTTATATAACACTGCTGACAAGGCTATGAATTCAATATTGAAATTTTATAGTTTTTTTAGCAGAGATATAAAAGAAGCTCTGTTCGACAAATTGACAGAAGAAAAGGAGAAAATTCTGCACCTCCCAGGGAACATGCCTCATTCAAGAACGAAGAAAACACTATAACACACAGAGAACACACCCCATTCACCTGCATAAACCAAACGCAAAGAAGACTTTATGTAGTGACTTTATACCTGTGCTGCAAGAACACTTTGGTAATATTGTCATCTACCGCCACATAGGTCACCCGAAAACTTTTTAATAAATTTCTGCCTTTTGGGGTGTTTAACATTCACGGTGTACACATCGAATCCACTAAGTACGTATAACACGAAAGACATTATTTAAACATATGTTTCTGCTTTATCTTCAAAGAATGATTTTTTTTTGCCTATAATCTTCCGCGTGTAATGTGTTATCGCCCGTGTAGTCAAATACTCACAGATTTTTCAGACCATCCATTTTTTTTTGCTGCCATTATTACCTTATTTATGGTTCTCAGTGCTTTTATTTGCATTTTTTTTTAAGTCGCCGTTTCTAGTGCTGCATGTAACGTTTCATTTCTACTTAAGCTTCTTTACTCTTAATATTAATTTTCGAGGAAACAAATTGATGTTTCTTTTCGAAATTTTAAATTTTTATCACTTTAACCATTGCTGTAAGAGCTCAATTCTTGTTCTACTCTTTGTTCTCGAGCCTATACCCTGAAACATCCGTATCCCAAACAGCATCCCATTGTCTTGAACAGTACGATCGATACTAGATCAAATATCAGTGAAGTTGTTTTATGACCACCTGTATTTGCTGTATAAAGTGAAATGTTTTTAGAAATTCTCACTTTTTAGAACTATATATTTCAATTGTTATAATGAAATACTTTTCCTTATTGTTTTTTTTTTAAATTTTGTGAAGGATTTTTAATGTATGATTTTCCTTTTAATGTATGATTTTCCTTTTAATGTATGATTTTCCTTTTAATGTATAATGTCCTTTCATATATCCGAAGATTCGACATTGTACAAAATTTCACCACTTTCGTTCTGATAGGTTTCCTGAGAATCCTTATTAACATTAGACAGGGTTCGTACGGTTCAGGGTATTTTCCAGGAGTGTTACCAGTATTTTTTATAGAAAAAGAAATCTAGGTTAAACTCAAAAAACTTCGCCTTCTTTTAAGGAGAGATTTTCTGTAAGAAAATACTGGTACCGAAGAATTTCCTGGTCGCAAATTTCCAGGAGGCGTACGAACCCTGATTAGAAATCATGCGGAGGTATGTCCACGCTTATGTAAGATTGGGTTTTTTAATTTTTTTTTTTTTTTTTTTTTTTTTTTTTGTAAATAACTGAAATATAAATTTCAATTACTGCTAAGCTATTTATTCTAAAGCTTTAAATTCTAGGAGTAGCTGGAACAATCACATTTTCCTGTATTTTACACGTGTAAGACTATAAGCTTATGCGGAGAGGTGGATAAATATATTGCGTCCTCTTTTCCCACGAAAAAAGGAGGTTTTCGAGTACAGTTCTAAATCGATGTAAGTGAGAGAAAAGTATTCCTCTCTCATGTTCTAACAATTAAAAATTGATGCATGTGAGGAAAAGTATTCCACGTTTGTTCTCTATTAATAGCCAATTTTTATATAAGCACATTAGTATTAAATATGAAACTTTGTTAATCTGGGATATCTTAGAAACTATTAATGAAATATTATTATTAACTATTAATTAGCATTTTACGAAAAATAATCAAAAGGGATACAAAAAAAAAGAATAAAACTAATCATTTAGAGTACAGAATATCATATTCTTTAGGAATTTTTTTTGTTGTATGATATGCTTGTATGTAAAATACTATTTCATTTATTTTGTAAAACAATATCACTGCCATATATTTATATTGAAAGGTGTGAAAGTAAATCTAGACACAATATTTGTAACATATGATAAACATAAACTTTGTAAGAAATAAATTTAACTATTTAATTATTATTCCTAGATATCTAAGAAGACTACCTTACCAAGTAAAATATGATAAATCGGAAATCAAAGAAGAAGAGAAACTGGAGATCTTGTCACTACTGCCATAAATATTACATCAATATTCAAATTTAATATCCTTGACAGCAGTGTTAGAAGGAAGCTCTATTCGACAAAGTGACAGAAGAAAAGGAGAAGATCCCGTTCCTCCCAAGGAACATGTCTCACTCAAGAATGGAGAAAATTCTGTGACACGGGTTCACTCAGAGAACCCGCCCCATTCACTTTCTTTTTTAAAAAGGGGTAAAGAGTCTAAAAGGAATACACCTCTAGGATACCCATGGTAACACAGTGTTAAATTAATAGTTTTCATTTTGTTTACCAAAGAAGAAGAGTGCTATGCATCCTATAGAACCTGTTTTATTTAGCAATTTTTTAAAGTTGTAAAGGGTCTAAATGCAATTCACCTCTATGATTGACATGGTAAGTTAGCTATTAGTAAATTATTTTCAATTTGTTTACTCAAAGAAAAAAGAAAAATGCTGGGCTTCCTAGGCAGCCTTATTCCGTGGTTTATTTTTATAAAACGGGTTAATGAGACTAAATGAACTCTCTTCTCCGGATATGGTAAGTGAGTGTTAAATTCAGTGTTTTGCTTTTGCTTTTAAAGTTTTCTTATTTACTCATTTCTGTAACATTAGAGATTTTTATTTTTGTTTTCATTTTTCTTTACAAGCTATTCTATTTTAAATTTTAAATTTTTAAATGTGTTTACCAGGTCTCGCACTTTAATTGTGTCTTCCAATCAGTAATTGAATACTTAGAAGGGACTGCTCAGACTGGGAAACCAGAAATGTAGATCATACATGTCCCCGCCGAGTACCTTTATTAAAGTCTTAAAGAAAGAAAAGAAAAATTCAAAATTCAGACGGAGCTGAACTCACCGGAAAAAGCGACTGGGGGCGTGGTGAAAAGATACATACTGTGAACACGTTCGCTACCGTGGACGCATACGTGGCGTTTCTTGGTCCCTCATTTGACATTTCATTTTTAATCCAAACTTACGAATTCGTACCGAAAATTTCGAAAGAAAAGTTTTTATTCTAAGTAATCATAAAATGTCTGTCATTAAATATAGAAAATATTGCTATTAGTATTTTCTGGTATGAATTCGAAATTTCTGAATGTAATAAAATTCTGTTAATTTTATTTTAACCCGGTAAAATTAAACGTGTTAAATTACTTATCAGTTTCCAGTTCTCTAACGCGGATATACGTCCCATGCAACACTAGTCAGTGAAGATGAGGCTTCAGTTTGTTTAAATTTGTTCTGTATTTTATATTTCATGATTAGTTTTTATTTTGTATCTAATTCACTTTCATGAAATTTTAAAATCTAGCCCATGTGTGTTCTTATTATTTAATTCTCACTAACCCTTTAAGACC
Source organism: Maratus michaelseni (assembly GCA_963931845.1). Taxonomy (NCBI): domain Eukaryota; kingdom Metazoa; phylum Arthropoda; class Arachnida; order Araneae; family Salticidae; genus Maratus; species Maratus michaelseni. The sequence continues at coordinate 219,470,192 of OZ007596.1, forward strand.
TAACCTACACAATTGTGCAGGTGATCCTAAGGGAAAAAAACAATTTCCTCTTTCCTTGTGATTTAAAGCTGAGCATGCACCACACAATTGTGGAGATCCTCCTTGACGTAACCTGACAAAGTAATTTTTTAAAAATATTTCTTTTAAATCAAATATGATCCTATTAATTCGGGTTAAAAACCAAGCTTTTAATTTCTAGCAAAAGTCTTCAGGTCTTAAAGGGAAAGGTTTTGAGCAGCAATTTTTCTAGGTATTCGTTTTGGAATTAACTTATCTATTTTTTAATTTAATGGATATATTTTTTTTTAGTGTTTGGATATTTTTATTTTGTTATAATGCTAAAATGTGTCACCCTTAAAATATTTACTTTCATATTTATGTATATAGATTATACAGAATATTTGCAAACATGTGTGTAGATTTAGGTGCCTTATAGCTCAAGCAAATGGGATGCCATTTGGAATGTAGATATTTCAAGGTACAGGCTTGAGCATGAGACGAAGAACAAAAGTCAAGCTCTCACAATTGTGATTAAAGTAAAAAAAAAAAAAAAATTCACACATTCCAATTTGAACACCCACTTTTATCAACACGAAATACTTTTCACTGAAAAACTTTAAATTACGTTAAATAGGTTCCCGTAGGTAACTTGAAACAAAAAAGAAGACTTTATATAGTGCATTATATTTTACTTTAAATACGATAGACATAAACATTGTAAGAAATAAAACTTATTATATAATTATTATTAATATATATTTAAGAAGATTACCTTACCAAGTAAAAAATTAAAAATTGGAAGTAAAAGAAGAAAACCTGAAGTTACTTCTTATATAACACTGCTGACAAGGCTATGAATTCAATATTGAAATTTTATAGTTTTTTTAGCAGAGATATAAACGAAGCTCTGTTCGACAAATTGACAGAAGAAAAGGAGAAAATTCTGCACCTCCCAGGGAACATGCCTCATTCATGAACGAAGAAAACACTATAACACACAGAGAACACACCCCATTCACCTGCATAAACCAAACGCAAAGAAGACTTTATGTAGTGACTTTATACCTGTGCTGCAAGAACACTTTGGTAATATTGTCATCTACCGCCACATAGGTCACCCGAAAACTTTTTAATAAATTTCTGCCTTTTGGGGTGTTTAACATTCACGGTGTACACATCGAATCCACTAAGTACGTATAACACGAAAGACATTATTTAAACATATGTTTCTGCTTTATCTTCAAAGAATGATTTTTTTTTGCCTATAATCTTCCGTGTGTAATGTGTTATCGCCCGTGTAGTCAAATACTCACAGATTTTTCAGACCATCCATTTTTTTTTGCTGCCATTATTACCTTATTTATGGTTCTCAGTGCTTTTATTTGCATTTTTTTTTAAGTCGCCGTTTCTAGTGCTGCATGTAACGTTTCATTTCTACTTAAACTTCTTTACTCTTAATATTAATTTTCGAGGAAACAAATTGATGTTTCTTTTCGAAATTTTAAATTTTTATCACTTTAACCATTGCTGTAAGAGCTCAATTTTTGTTCTACTCTTTGTTCTCGAGCCTATACCCTGAAACATCCGTATCCCAAACAGCATCCCATTGTCTTGAACAGTACGATGGATACTAGATCAAATATCAGTGAAGTTGTTTTATGACCACCTGTATTTGCTGTATAAAGTCAAATGTTTTTAGAAATTCTCACTTTTTAGAACTATATATTTCAATTGTTATAATGAAATACTTTTCCTTATTGTTTTTTTTTTAATTTTGTGAAGGATTTTTAATGTATGATTTTCCTTTTAATGTATAATGTCCTTTCATATATCCGAAGATTCGACATTGTACAAAATTTCACCACTTTCGTTCTGATAGGTTTCCTGAGAATCCTTATTAACATTAGAAATCATGCGGAGGTATGTCCACGCTTATGTAAGATTGGGTTTTTTAATTTTTTTTTTTTTTTTTTTTTTTTTTGTAAATAACTGAAATATAAATTTCAATTACTGCTAAGCTATTTATTCTAAAGCTTTAAATTCTAGGAGTAGCTGGAACAATCACATTTTCCTGTATTTTACACGTGTAAGACTATAAGCTTATGCGGAGAGGTGGATAAATATATTGCGTCCTCTTTCCCCACGAAAAAAGGAGGTTTTCGAGTACAGTTCTAAATCGATGTAAGTGAGAGAAAAGTATTCCTCTCTCATGTTCTAACAATTAAAAATTGATGCATGTGAGGAAAAGTATTCCACGTTTGTTCTCTATTAATAGCCAATTTTTATATAAGCACATTAGTATTAAATATGAAACTTTGTTAATCTGGGATATCTTAGAAACTATTAATGAAATATTATTATTAACTATTAATTAGCATTTTACGAAAAATAATCAAAAGGGATACAAAAAAAAAAGAATAAAACTAATCATTTAGAGTACAGAATATCATATTCTTTAGGAATTTCTTTTTGTTGTATGATATGCTTGTATGTAAAATACTATTTCATTTATTTTATAAAACAATATCACTGCCATATATTTATATTGAAAGGTGTGAAAGTAAATCTAGACACAATATTTGTAACATATGATAAACATAAACTTTGTAAGAAATAAATTTAACTATTTAATTATTATTCCTAGATATCTAAGAAGACTACCTTACCAAGTAAAATATGATAAATCGGAAATCAAAGAAGAAGAGAAACTGGAGATCTTGTATCACACTACTGCCATAAATATTACATCAATATTCAAATTTAATATCCTTGACAGCAGTGTTAGAAGGAAGCTCTATTCGACAAAGTGACAGAAGAAAAGGAGAAGATCCCGTTCCTCCCAAGGAACATGTCTCACTCAAGAATGGAGAAAATTCTGTGACACGGGTTCACTCAGAGAACCCGCCCCATTCACTTTCTTTTTTAAAAAGGGGTAAAGAGTCTAAAAGGAATACAACTCTAGGATACCCATGGTAACACAGTGTTAAATTAATAGTTTTCATTTTGTTTACCAAAGAAGAAGAGTGCTATGCATCCTATAGAACCTGTTTTATTTAGCAATTTTTTAAAGATGTAAAGGGTCTAAATGCAATTCACCTCTATGATTGACATGGTAAGTTAGCTATTAGTAAATTATTTTCAATTTGTTTACTCAAAGAAAAAAGAAAAATGCTGGGCTTCCTAGGCAGCCTTATTCCGTGGTTTATTTTTATAAAACGGGTTAATGAGACTAAATGAACTCTCTTCTCCGGATATGGTAAGTGAGTGTTAAATTCAGTGTTTTGCTTTTGCTTTTAAAGTTTTCTTATTTACTCATTTCTGTAACATTAGAGATTTTTATTTTTGTTTTCATTTTTCTTTACAAGCTATTCTATTTTAAATTTTAAATTTTTAAATGTGTTTACCAGGTCTCGCACTTTAATTGTGTCTTCCAATCAGTAATTGAATACTTAGAAGGGACTGCTCAGACTGGGAAACCAGAAATGTAGATCATACATGTCCCCGCCGAGTACCTTTATTAAAGTCTTAAAGAAAGAAAAGAAAAATTCAAAATTCAGACGGAGCTGAACTCACCGGAAAAAGCGACAGGGGGCGTGGTGAAAAGATACATACTGTGAACACGTTCGCTACCGTGGACGCATACGTGGCGTTTCTTGGTCCCTCATTTGACATTTCATTTTTAATCCAAACTTACGAATTCGTACCGAAAATTTCGAAAGAAAAGTTTTTATTCTAAGTAATCATAAAATGTCTGTCATTAAATATAGAAAATATTGCTATTAGTATTTTCTGGTATGAATTCGAAATTTCTGAATGTAATAAAATTCTGTTAATTTTATTTTAACCCGGTAAAATTAAACGTGTTAAATTACTTATCAGTTTCCAGTTCTCTAACGCGGATATACGTCCCATGCAACACTAGTCAGTGAAGATGAGGCTTCAGTTTGTTTAAATTTGTTCTGTATTTTATATTTCATGATTAGTTTTTATTTTGTATCTAATTCACTTTCATGAAATTTTAAAATCTAGCCCATGTGTGTTCTTATTATTTAATTCTCACTAACCCTTTAAGACCTAACCTACACAATTGTGCAGGTGATCCTAAGGGAAAAAAACAATTTCCTCTTTCCTTGTGATTTAAAGCTGAGCATGCACCACACAATTGTGGAGATCCTCCTTGACGTAACCTGACAAAGTAATTTTTTAAAAATATTTCTTTTAAATCAAATATGATCCTATTAATTCGGGTTAAAAACCAAGCTTTTAATTTCTACCAAAAGTCTTCAGGTCTTAAAGGGATAGGTTTTGAGCAGCAATTTTTCTATGTATTCGTTTTGGAATTAACTTATCTATTTTTTAATTTAATGCATATATTTTTTTTTTTTGCTTTTGGATACTTTTATAATGCTAGTTGATAATGCTAAAATCTGCCACCCTTAAAATATTTACTTTCATATTTATGTATATAGATTATACAGAATATTTGCAAACATGTGTGTAGATTTAGGTGCCTTATAGCTCAAGCAAATGGGATGCCATTTGGAATGTAGATATTTCAAGGTACAGGCTTGAGCATGAGACGAAGAACAAAAGTCAAGCTCTCACAATTGTGATTAAAGTAAAAAAAAAAAAAAAAAATTCACACATTCCAATTTGAACACCCACTTTTATCAACACGAAATACTTTTCACTGAAAAACTTTAAATTACGTTAAATAGGTTCCCGTAGGTAACTTGAAACAAAAAAGAAGACTTTATATAGTGCATTATATTTTACTTTAAATACGATAGACATAAACATTGTAAGAAATAAAACTTATTATATAATTATTATTAATATATATTTAAGAAGATTACCTTACCAAGTAAAAAATTAAAAATTGGAAGTAAAAGAAGAAAACCTGAAGTTACTTCTTATATAACACTGCTGACAAGGCTATGAATTCAATATTGAAATTTTATAGTTTTTTTAGCAGAGATATAAAAGAAGCTCTGTTCGACAAATTGACAGAAGAAAAGGAGAAAATTCTGCACCTCCCAGGGAACATGCCTCATTCAAGAACGAAGAAAACACTATAACACACAGAGAACACACCCCATTCACCTGCATAAACCAAACGCAAAGAAGACTTTATGTAGTGACTTTATACCTGTGCTGCAAGAACACTTTGGTAATATTGTCATCTACCGCCACATAGGTCACCCGAAAACTTTTTAATAAATTTCTGCCTTTTGGGGTGTTTAACATTCACGGTGTACACATCGAATCCACTAAGTACGTATAACACGAAAGACATTATTTAAACATATGTTTCTGCTTTATCTTCAAAGAATGATTTTTTTTTGCCTATAATCTTCCGCGTGTAATGTGTTATCGCCCGTGTAGTCAAATACTCACAGATTTTTCAGACCATCCATTTTTTTTTGCTGCCATTATTACCTTATTTATGGTTCTCAGTGCTTTTATTTGCATTTTTTTTTAAGTCGCCGTTTCTAGTGCTGCATGTAACGTTTCATTTCTACTTAAGCTTCTTTACTCTTAATATTAATTTTCGAGGAAACAAATTGATGTTTCTTTTCGAAATTTTAAATTTTTATCACTTTAACCATTGCTGTAAGAGCTCAATTCTTGTTCTACTCTTTGTTCTCGAGCCTATACCCTGAAACATCCGTATCCCAAACAGCATCCCATTGTCTTGAACAGTACGATCGATACTAGATCAAATATCAGTGAAGTTGTTTTATGACCACCTGTATTTGCTGTATAAAGTGAAATGTTTTTAGAAATTCTCACTTTTTAGAACTATATATTTCAATTGTTATAATGAAATACTTTTCCTTATTGTTTTTTTTTTAAATTTTGTGAAGGATTTTTAATGTATGATTTTCCTTTTAATGTATGATTTTCCTTTTAATGTATGATTTTCCTTTTAATGTATAATGTCCTTTCATATATCCGAAGATTCGACATTGTACAAAATTTCACCACTTTCGTTCTGATAGGTTTCCTGAGAATCCTTATTAACATTAGACAGGGTTCGTACGGTTCAGGGTATTTTCCAGGAGTGTTACCAGTATTTTTTATAGAAAAAGAAATCTAGGTTAAACTCAAAAAACTTCGCCTTCTTTTAAGGAGAGATTTTCTGTAAGAAAATACTGGTACCGAAGAATTTCCTGGTCGCAAATTTCCAGGAGGCGTACGAACCCTGATTAGAAATCATGCGGAGGTATGTCCACGCTTATGTAAGATTGGGTTTTTTAATTTTTTTTTTTTTTTTTTTTTTTTTTTTTTGTAAATAACTGAAATATAAATTTCAATTACTGCTAAGCTATTTATTCTAAAGCTTTAAATTCTAGGAGTAGCTGGAACAATCACATTTTCCTGTATTTTACACGTGTAAGACTATAAGCTTATGCGGAGAGGTGGATAAATATATTGCGTCCTCTTTTCCCACGAAAAAAGGAGGTTTTCGAGTACAGTTCTAAATCGATGTAAGTGAGAGAAAAGTATTCCTCTCTCATGTTCTAACAATTAAAAATTGATGCATGTGAGGAAAAGTATTCCACGTTTGTTCTCTATTAATAGCCAATTTTTATATAAGCACATTAGTATTAAATATGAAACTTTGTTAATCTGGGATATCTTAGAAACTATTAATGAAATATTATTATTAACTATTAATTAGCATTTTACGAAAAATAATCAAAAGGGATACAAAAAAAAAGAATAAAACTAATCATTTAGAGTACAGAATATCATATTCTTTAGGAATTTTTTTTGTTGTATGATATGCTTGTATGTAAAATACTATTTCATTTATTTTGTAAAACAATATCACTGCCATATATTTATATTGAAAGGTGTGAAAGTAAATCTAGACACAATATTTGTAACATATGATAAACATAAACTTTGTAAGAAATAAATTTAACTATTTAATTATTATTCCTAGATATCTAAGAAGACTACCTTACCAAGTAAAATATGATAAATCGGAAATCAAAGAAGAAGAGAAACTGGAGATCTTGTCACTACTGCCATAAATATTACATCAATATTCAAATTTAATATCCTTGACAGCAGTGTTAGAAGGAAGCTCTATTCGACAAAGTGACAGAAGAAAAGGAGAAGATCCCGTTCCTCCCAAGGAACATGTCTCACTCAAGAATGGAGAAAATTCTGTGACACGGGTTCACTCAGAGAACCCGCCCCATTCACTTTCTTTTTTAAAAAGGGGTAAAGAGTCTAAAAGGAATACACCTCTAGGATACCCATGGTAACACAGTGTTAAATTAATAGTTTTCATTTTGTTTACCAAAGAAGAAGAGTGCTATGCATCCTATAGAACCTGTTTTATTTAGCAATTTTTTAAAGTTGTAAAGGGTCTAAATGCAATTCACCTCTATGATTGACATGGTAAGTTAGCTATTAGTAAATTATTTTCAATTTGTTTACTCAAAGAAAAAAGAAAAATGCTGGGCTTCCTAGGCAGCCTTATTCCGTGGTTTATTTTTATAAAACGGGTTAATGAGACTAAATGAACTCTCTTCTCCGGATATGGTAAGTGAGTGTTAAATTCAGTGTTTTGCTTTTGCTTTTAAAGTTTTCTTATTTACTCATTTCTGTAACATTAGAGATTTTTATTTTTGTTTTCATTTTTCTTTACAAGCTATTCTATTTTAAATTTTAAATTTTTAAATGTGTTTACCAGGTCTCGCACTTTAATTGTGTCTTCCAATCAGTAATTGAATACTTAGAAGGGACTGCTCAGACTGGGAAACCAGAAATGTAGATCATACATGTCCCCGCCGAGTACCTTTATTAAAGTCTTAAAGAAAGAAAAGAAAAATTCAAAATTCAGACGGAGCTGAACTCACCGGAAAAAGCGACTGGGGGCGTGGTGAAAAGATACATACTGTGAACACGTTCGCTACCGTGGACGCATACGTGGCGTTTCTTGGTCCCTCATTTGACATTTCATTTTTAATCCAAACTTACGAATTCGTACCGAAAATTTCGAAAGAAAAGTTTTTATTCTAAGTAATCATAAAATGTCTGTCATTAAATATAGAAAATATTGCTATTAGTATTTTCTGGTATGAATTCGAAATTTCTGAATGTAATAAAATTCTGTTAATTTTATTTTAACCCGGTAAAATTAAACGTGTTAAATTACTTATCAGTTTCCAGTTCTCTAACGCGGATATACGTCCCATGCAACACTAGTCAGTGAAGATGAGGCTTCAGTTTGTTTAAATTTGTTCTGTATTTTATATTTCATGATTAGTTTTTATTTTGTATCTAATTCACTTTCATGAAATTTTAAAATCTAGCCCATGTGTGTTCTTATTATTTAATTCTCACTAACCCTTTAAGACCTAACCTACACAATTGTGCAGGTGATCCTAAGGGAAAAAAACAATTTCCTCTTTCCTTGTGATTTAAAGCTGAGCATGCACCACACAATTGTGGAGATCCTCCTTGACGTAACCTGACAAAGTAATTTTTTAAAAATATTTCTTTTAAATCAAATATGATCCTATTAATTCGGGTTAAAAACCAAGCTTTTAATTTCTAGCAAAAGTCTTCAGGTCTTAAAGGGATAGGTTTTGAGCAGCAATTTTTCTAGGTATTCGTTTTGGAATTAACTTATCTATTTTTTAATTTAATGGATATATTTTTTTTTAGTGTTTGGATATTTTTATTTTGTTATAATGCTAAAATGTGTCACCCTTAAAATATTTACTTTCATATTTATGTATATAGATTATACAGAATATTTGCAAACATGTGTGTAGATTTAGGTGCCTTATAGCTCAAGCAAATGGGATGCCATTTGGAATGTAGATATTTCAAGGTACAGGCTTGAGCATGAGACGAAGAACAAAAGTCAAGCTCTCACAATTGTGATTAAAGTAAAAAAAAAAAAAAAATTCACACATTCCAATTTGAACACCCACTTTTATCAACACGAAATACTTTTCACTGAAAAACTTTAAATTACGTTAAATAGGTTCCCGTAGGTAACTTGAAACAAAAAAGAAGACTTTATATAGTGCATTATATTTTACTTTAAATACGATAGACATAAACATTGTAAGAAATAAAACTTATTATATAATTATTATTAATATATATTTAAGAAGATTACCTTACCAAGTAAAAAATTAAAAATTGGAAGTAAAAGAAGAAAACCTGAAGTTACTTCTTATATAACACTGCTGACAAGGCTATGAATTCAATATTGAAATTTTATAGTTTTTTTAGCAGAGATATAAACGAAGCTCTGTTCGACAAATTGACAGAAGAAAAGGAGAAAATTCTGCACCTCCCAGGGAACATGCCTCATTCATGAACGAAGAAAACACTATAACACACAGAGAACACACCCCATTCACCTGCATAAACCAAACGCAAAGAAGACTTTATGTAGTGACTTTATACCTGTGCTGCAAGAACACTTTGGTAATATTGTCATCTACCGCCACATAGGTCACCCGAAAACTTTTTAATAAATTTCTGCCTTTTGGGGTGTTTAACATTCACGGTGTACACATCGAATCCACTAAGTACGTATAACACGAAAGACATTATTTAAACATATGTTTCTGCTTTATCTTCAAAGAATGATTTTTTTTTGCCTATAATCTTCCGTGTGTAATGTGTTATCGCCCGTGTAGTCAAATACTCACAGATTTTTCAGACCATCCATTTTTTTTTGCTGCCATTATTACCTTATTTATGGTTCTCAGTGCTTTTATTTGCATTTTTTTTTAAGTCGCCGTTTCTAGTGCTGCATGTAACGTTTCATTTCTACTTAAACTTCTTTACTCTTAATATTAATTTTCGAGGAAACAAATTGATGTTTCTTTTCGAAATTTTAAATTTTTATCACTTTAACCATTGCTGTAAGAGCTCAATTTTTGTTCTACTCTTTGTTCTCGAGCCTATACCCTGAAACATCCGTATCCCAAACAGCATCCCATTGTCTTGAACAGTACGATGGATACTAGATCAAATATCAGTGAAGTTGTTTTATGACCACCTGTATTTGCTGTATAAAGTCAAATGTTTTTAGAAATTCTCACTTTTTAGAACTATATATTTCAATTGTTATAATGAAATACTTTTCCTTATTGTTTTTTTTTTAATTTTGTGAAGGATTTTTAATGTATGATTTTCCTTTTAATGTATAATGTCCTTTCATATATCCGAAGATTCGACATTGTACAAAATTTCACCACTTTCGTTCTGATAGGTTTCCTGAGAATCCTTATTAACATTAGAAATCATGCGGAGGTATGTCCACGCTTATGTAAGATTGGGTTTTTTAATTTTTTTTTTTTTTTTTTTTTTTTTTTGTAAATAACTGAAATATAAATTTCAATTACTGCTAAGCTATTTATTCTAAAGCTTTAAATTCTAGGAGTAGCTGGAACAATCACATTTTCCTGTATTTTACACGTTTAAGACTATAAGCTTATGCGGAGAGGTGGATAAATATATTGCGTCCTCTTTCCCCACGAAAAAAGGAGGTTTTCGAGTACAGTTCTAAATCGATGTAAGTGAGAGAAAAGTATTCCTCTCTCATGTTCTAACAATTAAAAATTGATGCATGTGAGGAAAAGTATTCCACGTTTGTTCTCTATTAATAGCCAATTTTTATATAAGCACATTAGTATTAAATATGAAACTTTGTTAATCTGGGATATCTTAGAAACTATTAATGAAATATTATTATTAACTATTAATTAGCATTTTACGAAAAATAATCAAAAGGGATACAAAAAAAAAAGAATAAAACTAATCATTTAGAGTACAGAATATCATATTCTTTAGGAATTTCTTTTTGTTGTATGATATGCTTGTATGTAAAATACTATTTCATTTATTTTATAAAACAATATCACTGCCATATATTTATATTGAAAGGTGTGAAAGTAAATCTAGACACAATATTTGTAACATATGATAAACATAAACTTTGTAAGAAATAAATTTAACTATTTAATTATTATTCCTAGATATCTAAGAAGACTACCTTACCAAGTAAAATATGATAAATCGGAAATCAAAGAAGAAGAGAAACTGGAGATCTTGTATCACACTACTGCCATAAATATTACATCAATATTCAAATTTAATATCCTTGACAGCAGTGTTAGAAGGAAGCTCTATTCGACAAAGTGACAGAAGAAAAGGAGAAGATCCCGTTCCTCCCAAGGAACATGTCTCACTCAAGAATGGAGAAAATTCTGTGACACGGGTTCACTCAGAGAACCCGCCCCATTCACTTTCTTTTTTAAAAAGGGGTAAAGAGTCTAAAAGGAATACAACTCTAGGATACCCATGGTAACACAGTGTTAAATTAATAGTTTTCATTTTGTTTACCAAAGAAGAAGAGTGCTATGCATCCTATAGAACCTGTTTTATTTAGCAATTTTTTAAAGATGTAAAGGGTCTAAATGCAATTCACCTCTATGATTGACATGGTAAGTTAGCTATTAGTAAATTATTTTCAATTTGTTTACTCAAAGAAAAAAGAAAAATGCTGGGCTTCCTAGGCAGCCTTATTCCGTGGTTTATTTTTATAAAACGGGTTAATGAGACTAAATGAACTCTCTTCTCCGGATATGGTAAGTGAGTGTTAAATTCAGTGTTTTGCTTTTGCTTTTAAAGTTTTCTTATTTACTCATTTCTGTAACATTAGAGATTTTTATTTTTGTTTTCATTTTTCTTTACAAGCTATTCTATTTTAAATTTTAAATTTTTAAATGTGTTTACCAGGTCTCGCACTTTAATTGTGTCTTCCAATCAGTAATTGAATACTTAGAAGGGACTGCTCAGACTGGGAAACCAGAAATGTAGATCATACATGTCCCCGCCGAGTACCTTTATTAAAGTCTTAAAGAAAGAAAAGAAAAATTCAAAATTCAGACGGAGCTGAACTCACCGGAAAAAGCGACAGGGGGTGTGGTGAAAAGATACATACTGTGAACACGTTCGCTACCGTGGACGCATACGTGGCGTTTCTTGGTCCCTCATTTGACATTTCATTTTTAATCCAAACTTACGAATTCGTACCGAAAATTTCGAAAGAAAAGTTTTTATTCTAAGTAATCATAAAATGTCTGTCATTAAATATAGAAAATATTGCTATTAGTATTTTCTGGTATGAATTCGAAATTTCTGAATGTAATAAAATTCTGTTAATTTTATTTTAACCCGGTAAAATTAAACGTGTTAAATTACTTATCAGTTTCCAGTTCTCTAACGCGGATATACGTCCCATGCAACACTAGTCAGTGAAGATGAGGCTTCAGTTTGTTTAAATTTGTTCTGTATTTTATATTTCATGATTAGTTTTTATTTTGTATCTAATTCACTTTCATGAAATTTTAAAATCTAGCCCATGTGTGTTCTTATTATTTAATTCTCACTAACCCTTTAAGACCTAACCTACACAATTGTGCAGGTGATCCTAAGGGAAAAAAACAATTTCCTCTTTCCTTGTGATTTAAAGCTGAGCCTGCACCACACAATTGTGGAGATCCTCCTTGACGTAACCTGACAAAGTAATTTTTTAAAAATATTTCTTTTAAATCAAATATGATCCTATTAATTCGGGTTAAAAACCAAGCTTTTAATTTCTACCAAAAGTCTTCAGGTCTTAAAGGGATAGGTTTTGAGCAGCAATTTTTCTAGGTATTCGTTTTGGAATTAACTTATCTATTTTTTAATTTAATGGATATATTTTTTTTTAGTGTTTGGATATTTTTATTTTGTTATAATGCTAAAATATGTCACCCTTAAAATATTTACTTTCATATTTATGTATATAGATTATACAGAATATTTGCAAACATGTGTGTAGATTTAGGTGCCTTATAGCTCAAGCAAATGGGATGCCATTTGGAATGTAGATATTTCAAGGTACAGGCTTGAGCATGAGACGAAGAACAAAAGTCAAGCTCTCACAATTGTGATTAAAGTAAAAAAAAAAAAAAAAATTCACACATTCCAATTTGAACACCCACTTTTATCAACACGAAATACTTTTCACTGAAAAACTTTAAATTACGTTAAATAGGTTCCCGTAGGTAACTTGAAACAAAAAAGAAGACTTTATATAGTGCATTATATTTTACTTTAAATACGATAGACATAAACATTGTAAGAAATAAAACTTATTATATAATTATTATTAATATATATTTAAGAAGATTACCTTACCAAGTAAAAAATTAAAAATTGGAAGTAAAAGAAGAAAACCTGAAGTTACTTCTTATATAACACTGCTGACAAGGCTATGAATTCAATATTGAAATTTTATAGTTTTTTTAGCAGAGATATAAACGAAGCTCTGTTCGACAAATTGACAGAAGAAAAGGAGAAAATTCTGCACCTCCCAGGGAACATGCCTCATTCATGAACGAAGAAAACACTATAACACACAGAGAACACACCCCATTCACCTGCATAAACCAAACGCAAAGAAGACTTTATGTAGTGACTTTATACCTGTGCTGCAAGAACACTTTGGTAATATTGTCATCTACCGCCACATAGGTCACCCGAAAACTTTTTAATAAATTTCTGCCTTTTGGGGTGTTTAACATTCACGGTGTACACATCGAATCCACTAAGTACGTATAACACGAAAGACATTATTTAAACATATGTTTCTGCTTTATCTTCAAAGAATGATTTTTTTTTGCCTATAATCTTCCGTGTGTAATGTGTTATCGCCCGTGTAGTCAAATACTCACAGATTTTTCAGACCATCCATTTTTTTTTGCTGCCATTATTACCTTATTTATGGTTCTCAGTGCTTTTATTTGCATTTTTTTTTAAGTCGCCGTTTCTAGTGCTGCATGTAACGTTTCATTTCTACTTAAACTTCTTTACTCTTAATATTAATTTTCGAGGAAACAAATTGATGTTTCTTTTCGAAATTTTGAATTTTTATCACTTTAACCATTGCTGTAAGAGCTCAATTTTTGTTCTACTCTTTGTTCTCGAGCCTATACCCTGAAACATCCGTATCCCAAACAGCATCCCATTGTCTTGAACAGTACGATGGATACTAGATCAAATATCAGTGAAGTTGTTTTATGACCACCTGTATTTGCTGTATAAAGTCAAATGTTTTTAGAAATTCTCACTTTTTAGAACTATATATTTCAATTGTTATAATGAAATACTTTTCCTTATTGTTTTTTTTTTAATTTTGTGAAGGATTTTTAATGTATGATTTTCCTTTTAATGTATAATGTCCTTTCATATATCCGAAGATTCGACATTGTACAAAATTTCACCACTTTCGTTCTGATAGGTTTCCTGAGAATCCTTATTAACATTAGAAATCATGCGGAGGTATGTCCACGCTTATGTAAGATTGGGTTTTTTAATTTTTTTTTTTTTTTTTTTTTTTTTTTTTGTAAATAACTGAAATATAAATTTCAATTACTGCTAAGCTATTTATTCTAAAGCTTTAAATTCTAGGAGTAGCTGGAACAATCACATTTTCCTGTATTTTACACGTGTAAGACTATAAGCTTATGCGGAGAGGTGGATAAATATATTGCGTCCTCTTTCCCCACGAAAAAAGGAGGTTTTCGAGTACAGTTCTAAATCGATGTAAGTGAGAGAAAAGTATTCCTCTCTCATGTTCTAACAATTAAAAATTGATGCATGTGAGGAAAAGTATTCCACGTTTGTTCTCTATTAATAGCCAATTTTTATATAAGCACATTAGTATTAAATATGAAACTTTGTTAATCTGGGATATCTTAGAAACTATTAATGAAATATTATTATTAACTATTAATTAGCATTTTACGAAAAATAATCAAAAGGGATACAAAAAAAAAAGAATAAAACTAATCATTTAGAGTACAGAATATCATATTCTTTAGGAATTTCTTTTTGTTGTATGATATGCTTGTATGTAAAATACTATTTCATTTATTTTATAAAACAATATCACTGCCATATATTTATATTGAAAGGTGTGAAAGTAAATCTAGACACAATATTTGTAACATATGATAAACATAAACTTTGTAAGAAATAAATTTAACTATTTAATTATTATTCCTAGATATCTAAGAAGACTACCTTACCAAGTAAAATATGATAAATCGGAAATCAAAGAAGAAGAGAAACTGGAGATCTTGTATCACACTACTGCCATAAATATTACATCAATATTCAAATTTAATATCCTTGACAGCAGTGTTAGAAGGAAGCTCTATTCGACAAAGTGACAGAAGAAAAGGAGAAGATCCCGTTCCTCCCAAGGAACATGTCTCACTCAAGAATGGAGAAAATTCTGTGACACGGGTTCACTCAGAGAACCCGCCCCATTCACTTTCTTTTTTAAAAAGGGGTAAAGAGTCTAAAAGGAATACAACTCTAGGATACCCATGGTAACACAGTGTTAAATTAATAGTTTTCATTTTGTTTACCAAAGAAGAAGAGTGCTATGCATCCTATAGAACCTGTTTTATTTAGCAATTTTTTAAAGATGTAAAGGGTCTAAATGCAATTCACCTCTATGATTGACATGGTAAGTTAGCTATTAGTAAATTATTTTCAATTTGTTTACTCAAAGAAAAAAGAAAAATGCTGGGCTTCCTAGGCAGCCTTATTCCGTGGTTTATTTTTATAAAACGGGTTAATGAGACTAAATGAACTCTCTTCTCCGGATATGGTAAGTGAGTGTTAAATTCAGTGTTTTGCTTTTGCTTTTAAAGTTTTCTTATTTACTCATTTCTGTAACATTAGAGATTTTTATTTTTGTTTTCATTTTTCTTTACAAGCTATTCTATTTTAAATTTTAAATTTTTAAATGTGTTTACCAGGTCTCGCACTTTAATTGTGTCTTCCAATCAGTAATTGAATACTTAGAAGGGACTGCTCAGACTGGGAAACCAGAAATGTAGATCATACATGTCCCCGCCGAGTACCTTTATTAAAGTCTTAAAGAAAGAAAAGAAAAATTCAAAATTCAGACGGAGCTGAACTCACCGGAAAAAGCGACAGGGGGCGTGGTGAAAAGATACATACTGTGAACACGTTCGCTACCGTGGACGCATACGTGGCGTTTCTTGGTCCCTCATTTGACATTTCATTTTTAATCCAAACTTACGAATTCGTACCGAAAATTTCGAAAGAAAAGTTTTTATTCTAAGTAATCATAAAATGTCTGTCATTAAATATAGAAAATATTGCTATTAGTATTTTCTGGTATGAATTCGAAATTTCTGAATGTAATAAAATTCTGTTAATTTTATTTTAACCCGGTAAAATTAAACGTGTTAAATTACTTATCAGTTTCCAGTTCTCTAACGCGGATATACGTCCCATGCAACACTAGTCAGTGAAGATGAGGCTTCAGTTTGTTTAAATTTGTTCTGTATTTTATATTTCATGATTAGTTTTTATTTTGTATCTAATTCACTTTCATGAAATTTTAAAATCTAGCCCATGTGTGTTCTTATTATTTAATTCTCACTAACCCTTTAAGACCTAACCTACACAATTGTGCAGGTGATCCTAAGGGAAAAAAACAATTTCCTCTTTCCTTGTGATTTAAAGCTGAGCCTGCACCCCACAATTGTGGAGATCCTCCTTGACGTAACCTGACAAAGTAATTTTTTAAAAATATTTCTTTTAAATCAAATATGATCCTATTAATTCGGGTTAAAAACCAAGCTTTTAATTTCTACCAAAAGTCTTCAGGTCTTAAAGGGATAGGTTTTGAGCAGCAATTTTTCTAGGTATTCGTTTTGGAATTAACTTATCTATTTTTTAATTTAATGGATATATTTTTTTTTAGTGTTTGGATATTTTTATTTTGTTATAATGCTAAAATGTGTCACCCTTAAAATATTTACTTTCATATTTATGTATATAGATTATACAGAATATTTGCAAACATGTGTGTAGATTTAGGTGCCTTATAGCTCAAGCAAATGGGATGCCATTTGGAATGTAGATATTTCAAGGTACAGGTTTGAGCATGAGACGAAGAACAAAAGTCAAGCTCTCACAATTGTGATTAAAGTAAAAAAAAAAAAAATTCACACATTCCAATTAGAACACCCACTTTTATCAACACGAAATACTTTTCACTGAAAAACTTTAAATTACGTTAAATAGGTTCCCGTAGGTAACTTGAAACAAAAAAGAAGACTTTATATAGTGCATTATATTTTACTTTAAATACGATAGACATAAACATTGTAAGAAATAAAACTTATTATATAATTATTATTAATATATATTTAAGAAGATTACCTTACCAAGTAAAAAATTAAAAATTGGAAGTAAAAGAAGAAAACCTGAAGTTACTTCTTATATAACACTGCTGACAAGGCTATGAATTCAATATTGAAATTTTATAGTTTTTTTAGCAGAGATATAAAAGAAGCTCTGTTCGACAAATTGACAGAAGAAAAGGAGAAAATTCTGCACCTCCCAGGGAACAAGCCTCATTCAAGAACGAAGAAAACGCTATAACACACAGAGAACACACCCCATTCACCTGCATAAACCAAACGCAAAGAAGACTTTATGTAGTGACTTTATACCTGTGCTGCAAGAACACTTTGGTAATATTGTCATCTACCGCCACATAGGTCACCCGAAAACTTTTTAATAAATTTCTGCCTTTTGGGGTGTTTAACATTCACGGTGTACACATCGAATCCACTAAGTACGTATAACACGAAAGACATTATTTAAACATATGTTTCTGCTTTATCTTCAAAGAATGATTTTTTTTTTGCCTATAATCTTCCGCGTGTAATGTGTTATCGCCCGTGTAGTCAAATACTCACAGATTTTTCAGACCATCCATTTTTTTTTGCTGCCATTATTACCTTATTTATGGTTCTCAGTGCTTTTATTTGCATTTTTTTTTAAGTCGCCGTTTCTAGTGCTGCATGTAACGTTTCATTTCTACTTAAGCTTCTTTACTCTTAATATTAATTTTCGAGGAAACAAATTGATGTTTCTTTTCGAAATTTTAAATTTTTATCACTTTAACCATTGCTGTAAGAGCTCAATTTTTGTTCTACTCCTTGTTCTCGAGCCTATACCCTGAAACATCCGTATCCCAAACAGCATCCCATTGTTTTGAACAGTACGATCGATACTAGATCAAATATCAGTGAAGTTGTTTTATGACCACCTGTATTTGCTGTATAAAGTCAAATGTTTTTAGAAATTCTCACTTTTTAGAACTATATATTTCAATTGTTATAATGAAATACTTTTCCTTATTGTTTTTTTTTTTTAATTTTGTGAAGGATTTTTAATGTATGATTTTCCTTTTAATGTATAATGTCCTTTCATATATCCGAAGATTCGACATTGTACAAAATTTCACCACTTTCGTTCTGATAGGTTTCCTGAGAATCCTTATTAACATTAGAAATCATGCGGAGGTATGTCCACGCTTATGTAAGATTAGGTTTTTTAATTTTTTTTTTTTTTTTTTTTTTTTTTGTAAATAACTGAAATATAAATTTCAATTACTGCTAAGCTATTTATTCTAAAGCTTTAAATTCTAGGAGTAGCTGGAACAATCACATTTTCCTGTATTTTACACGTGTAAGACTATAAGCTTATGCGGAGAGGTGGATAAATATATTGCGTCCTCTTTCCCCACGAAAAAAGAAGGTTTTCGAGTTCAGTTCTAAATCGATGTGGGTGAGAGAAAAGTATTCCTCTCTCATGCTCTAACAATTAAAAATTGATGCATGTGAGGAAAAGTATTCGACGCTTGTGATCTATTAATAGCCCATTTTTATCTAAGCATATTAGTAATATATATTAAACTTTGTTAATCTGGGATATCTTAGAAACTATTAATTAACTATTATTATTAACTATTAATTAGCATTTTACGTAAAGTAATCAAAAGGGATAAAAAAAAGAATAAAACTAATCATTTAGAGCACTGAATATCATATTCTATAGGAATTTCATTTTCTTGTATTATATGCTTGTATCTAAATACTACATTTCATTTATTTTGTAAAACAATATTACTGCCATATATTTATATCGAAGGTGTGAATGTAAATTTAGAGACAATATTTGCAATACACGATAACGATAAACATTGTAAGAAATAAATTTTACTATTTAATTAGTATTATTAGATATTTAAGAAGATTACCTTACCAAGTAAAATATGAAAAATATGGAATCGAAGAAGAGAAACTGGAGTTACTTCGTGCATCACACTACTGCCATAGCTATTACGTCAATATTCAAATTTAGTAGCCTTGACAGTAGTGTTATATAATAAGTTCTGTTCGACAAAGTGACAGAGGAAAAGGAGAAGATTCCGTGCCTCCCAAGGAACATACCTCATTCAAGAATGGAGAAAATGCTGTGACACCCAGAGAACCCGCCTCATTCGCTTTCTTTTTTAAAAAGTTGTAAAATGTCTAAAAGGAATACACCTCTAGGATACCCATGGTAATACAGTGTTAAATTAATAGTTTTCATTTTGTTTACCAAAGAAGAAGAGTGCTATGCATCCTATAGAACCTGTTTTATTTAGCAATTTTTTTAAAGATGTAATGGGTCTAAATGCAATTCACCTCTATGATTGACATGGTAAGTTAGCTATTAGTAAATTATTTTCAATTTGTTTACTCAAAGAAAAAAGAAAAATGCTGGGCTTCCTATGCAGCCTGTTTTATTCAGGGTTTTTTTAAAAACGGGCTAATGAGACTAAAAGAACTCTCTACTCCGGATATGGTAAGTGAGTGTTAAATTCAGTGTTTTGATTTTGCTTTTAAAGTTTTGTTATTTACTCATTTTTGTGACATTAGAGATTTTTATTTTTGTTTTCATTTTTCTTTACAAGCTATTCTATTTTATATTTAAAAATTTTAAATGTGCTCTTTCTCGCACTTTAAAGTCTCGCACTTTAATTGTGTCTTCCAATTGTTATAATGAAATATCTGTTTTATCAGTAATTGAATACTTAGAAGGGACTGCTCAGACTGGGAAACCAGAACTGTAGATCATAGATGTCCCCGTCGAGTACCTTTATGAAAGTCTTAAAAAAAGAAAAGAAAAATTCAAAATTCAGAAGGAACCGAACCCACCGAAAAAAGCGACAGGGGGCGTGGTGAAAAGAGACATACTATGAACACGTTCGCTACCGTGGACGCATACGTGGCATTTCTTGGTCCCTCATTTGACATTTCATTTTTAATCCAAAATTACGAATTCGTACCGAAAATTTCGAATGAAGAGTTTTTATTCTAACTAATCATAAAATGTCAGTCATTAAATAAAGAAAATATTGCCATTAGTATTTTCTGGAATGAATTCGAAATTTCTGAATATAATAATATTCTATTAATTTTAACACGGTAAAATTGAACTTGTTAAATTTAACATCAGTTTCCGCTTTTCTCTATCGCGGACATACCTCCCACGCAAAACTAGTCAGGGAAGATGAGGCTTCAGTTTGTTTAAATTTGTTCTGGTTTTTATATTTTAAGATTTGAATTTGTTTTTTATCTAATTCACTTTCTTGAAATTTTAAAATCAAGCCCATCTGTATTCTTATTATTTAATTCTCATTAAGTTTTGAGCAGCAATTTTTCTAAGTATTCGTTTTGGAATTAACTTATCTACTTTTTAATTTAATGGATATATTTTCTTTTCGTTTTTGGATACTTTTATTTTGTTATAATGCTAAAATGTGTCACCCTTAAAATATTTACTTTGATATTTATGTATGTAGTTTATACAGGATATTTGCAAATATGTGTGTCGATTTATATGCCTTATCGCTTAAGCAAATGGGATGCCATTTGGAATGTAGATATTTCAAGGCACAGGCTTGAGCATGAGACGAAGAACAAAAGTCTCACAATCTCAAAAGAACACAATCACACAATTGTGATTAAAGTAAAAAAAAAAAAAATCACACATTCCGATTTGAACACCCACTTTTATGAACACGAAATTATTTTCGCGCGTTGCAATTACGTTAAATAGGTTCCCGTAGCACAAGTAACGGTAATTTGAAACAAAAATGAAGATTTTATATATAGTACTTTATATTTTACTTTATATACGATAGACATAAACATTGTAAGAAATAAAACTTATTATTTAAATATTATTAATATATATTTAAGAAGATTACCTTACCAAGTAAAAATAAACTAGAACGAAAAATCATGCATCAAGCATAGATTATGTAACACTTCCCAACACTTCCAAAATAATGTTACAAATCATTACCGTTTAATACGCTGAAAGATAACATCGAAGTAAACAATTTGGAAAACGCATAACATATTTAAAAACGTAATTTCAGGAATTACCAACATATATTTCCAACATATACAATATTTTGAAAAATATCCGAATACTTTTATTCAGCCCTGTATATGATCAACAGATGTGTATATGTACTACATAGGATGCTAAATTTTAGTTTAGTTAGGAAACGCGTAGCACAGTTTAAAATTCTCCTTCTGGAGTTTCTGTCAATAAACGGAAATGTTTTCACGAACTTTTGTGCTGCCCTGTATATGATCTACAGAATTTATACACACCAAGTAATAGACAAAAAGGGAGTTAAATTTAAGATCGCGTTCAGCAACTTAAAACGCACTTCTGGGAATTATTGTTAACAGACAGCAAAGATTTATTTTGTGTGTCCCTGTAAATGAACGATGACTGATATACACACAATATTCTGCAGTAATCCTCTTCTAATGCACCTTAGTGATATATAGAAATTTCAATGCGTTTAAAATAGTGAATCATTATTTAATTAAACCGCAAACGATTTCTCTCCATATACGTTATGTTACAGATTTCTTTTGACTGGCCATGTAAAGTAACTATAAGTACTATGCACAGCATATTCCATATTCATCTTCTTGTAATGCACCTTAGTGATATATATCAATTACAATGTATATGAAATTGTGTAACATCATTAAAATAAACCGCAAATGATTTTTCCCCATAGACCGTAATGTTACGGAATTCTTTTGAGTGTCCCTGTAAAAAAACTATAAGTGCTACTCACTTCAGTTGAAAGAGGGAACATGCCAAAGATAACGAAAATACCATATAAAAATTGCAGGGAAATCGGAGCATATTTACGGGAGTTAGAGCACGGACAGACGGCAGACGGCCAGACAAACCAAAGTCATAAACACTTTTCAACTAGGTTGGAAAGTGTTAAAAATTGGAAGTAAAAGAAGAAGATAGCCTGAAGTTACTTCTTGTATAACACTGCTGACATGGCTATGAAATCAATATTGAAATTTCATAGGCTTGTTAGCAGGGATATAAAAGAAGCTCTGTTCGACATATTGACAGAAGAAAATGAGAAGATTCTACGCCTCCCAGGGAACATGTCTCATTCAAGAATGAAGAAAACGCTATAACACACAGAGAACACACCCCATTTACCTACTTAAACCAAATGCAAAGAAGACTTTATATAGTGACTTTATACCTGTGCTGCAAGAACACTATGGTAATATTGCCATCTACCGCCACATAGGTCACCCGAAAAATTTTTAATAAATTTCTGTCTTTTGGAGTATTTAACATTCACGGTATACTCATCGAATCCGCTAAGTACGTATGACATGAAAGACATCACTTAAACATATGTTTCCGTTTTATCTTCAAAGAATGATTTTTTTTTGCCTACAATCTTACGCGTGTAATGTATTATCGACCGTGTAGGCAAATACTCACATATTTTTCAGACCAACCAATTTTTTTTTTATTCCATTATTACCATATTTATGATTCTCAGTGCTTTTATTTGCATTAGTTTCAAGTCGCCGTTTCTAGTACTGCATGTAACGTTTCAATTCTATTTACGGTACTCTGAATATTAATTTCCGAGGAAACAAATTGTTGTTTCTTTTCGAAATTAAAAATTTTATCACTTTAACCATCATTGTGAGAGCTGAATTTTTTTTCTACTCCTTTTTCTCGACCCTATACCCTGAAACATCCGCATCCCAAACAGCATCCCGTTGTCTTACACAGTACGATCGATAATAGATCAAATATCAGTGAAGTTGTTTTATGACCACCTGTATTTGCTGCATAAAGACAAATGTTTTAAAAATTCTGACTTTTTAGAACTATATATTTCAATCGTTATAATGAAATACTTTTCTTTATTGTTTTTTCAATTATGTATAGGATTTTTAATGTATGATTTTTCTTTTAATGTATAATATCCTTTCCTATATCCGAAGATTCGACATTGTACAAAATTTCACCTCTTTCGTTCTGATAGGTTTCCTGAGAATCCTTATTAACATTAGAAATCCAGCGGAGGTATGTCAACGCTTACGTAAGATTGAGTTTTTTAATTTTTTTTTGTAAATAACTGAAATATAAATTTCAATTACTGCTAAGCTATTTATTCTAAAGCTTTACTTTTTTTTAATTATATTTTAATCTTGAAAGAAAATATCTAAGAAAATGGAGGTGAATAAAATGTTTATAAAAGTTTTTAGACGTGATAAATATAAGTATTACAACAATTTGCTGCGGAAAATAAAAATATCTGGAAATGCTTTGGTTGTTATGAAAGGCTAAACTTTAAAAGTTTATTATACTGATGTATAAAAATGTAATGCGAGTTTTTTTTTAAAGCAATGTTTATTTTATGGATTAATTACTATTTAATGTAAAAATACCCTTTAAAACTTATTAAATTATTGCAGCCTTAAATATTTTTCAGAAAAAAAAATATCGCTTTAAAATTATTTATTTGCTTTACAATTTCTCTTAAAAATCAAAAAAAGAAAATAATTATATTATTGATAATATATTTTAAAATTAAATTTCATCTATTTATTAGACTGTTTATGTACCAAAACAATATTATTTTAAATTATTTTTAACACAGTAATGGTAAACAATTCATACGAGTAATTATTTTCCCATCTGATCGAAAGTGTGTCCAGGTTGGGATTCGAACACAGAACTTTTGGTTTCAATTACCGATGCTCTTCCAAATGCTCTTCCAATCTTCACGATATCACAGCCAACAAGTTATTCCCTCAGAACAACCATTTCGTATTGATGTCCAGAACGTTTTTTACAAACAGGACAACATAATAAGCCGCAGGTAAAGGAACACCAACAAACTGTGGATAAGTAATTACACTTTAACTATCTTAAACACAATTAACTAATTGGTAAATAAATCATACGAGAAATTATTTTCCCATCTGAGCGAAAATGTGCTCAGGATGGGACACCAACCCACAACTTTTGGCTTCAATTGACAATGCTCTCCCGAATGAGCTATCTGGACGACATCCCAGCCAACACAATTTTCGCCCAGAACAACCATTTGGTGATGACTTCTGAACTGTTGTATTTGAAACAGCAGAACAGAATAAACCACAGGAAAAGCAACTCCAACAAACTATGGATGAGTAATTATACTTTAGTTAATTTTTAACACAGAAACTTTTTGTTCAATTTGGCAATCGCTCAACAGGAAGAGTTTTGGCAATTGAAACCAAAGGTTCTGAATTAGAGTTCCAGGCTGGGCACATTTTCACCCAGAAGGAAAAATTATTACTGGTATGAATTATTTACCAATCAGTTGATTGTGATAAAAATAATTAAAGTATAATTACTCATCCATAGTTTGTTGGAGTTCCTTTACCTGCGGTTTATTCAGTTGTGCTGTTTCAAATAACAGACCAGATGTCATGACAAAATGGTTGTTCTGAGCGAATATTGTGTTTGCTGGGATGTCGTCCAAATAGCTCAATTGGAAAATCATCGGCAATGGAAGCCAAAGATTCTGCGTTCGCGCCAGATTGGAAACAGATTGGAAACCAGATTGGTTTCCAGAGTGGAAACATTTTGGTTAGATGGAAAAATTGTTATCCGTGAATTATTTACCATTCAGTTGATTGAGATAAAAATAATTAGAATGCAATTACTTATCCCTAGGGTTGTTGTAGTTCCTTTACCCACGTTTTATTTTGATGTTCTGTTTTAAATAATAGTCCAGATGTCATGACCAAATAGTTGTTCTGAGCGAATATTGTATTGGCTGGGATGTCGTTTAGATAGCTCAATTGGAAGAGCATTGGCAATTGAAGCCGATGATTCTGGTTTCGAGTCCCAACCAGGAAACGTGTTTGTTCATGTGTGAAAATTATTACTCGTAAAATAAAGTTTTTTCATTGTCAGTTAGTTAGAAGTTTTTGTAATATTTATTACAAAAATTATTTTTATATAAAAAATATATAGGGTTGATACAAAAGGTATATCTAAATTAAGCCTTTTGTTGTGAAATTCTGCAAAGTAATGTCATCTAGTGGTAAAAGAGACCCTTATGGAATTCACTCATCTGCCAATCATCTGCTTTCTAAATTCTAGGAGTGGCTGGAACATGCAAATTTTCTTGTATTTTACACGTGTAAGACTATACGCTTATGCGGACAGGTGGATAAATATATGTGTCCTCTTTCCCTACGAAAAAAGAAGGTTTTCGAGTTCAGTTCTAAATCGATGTGGGTGAGAGAAAAGTATTCCTCTCTCATGCTCTAACAATTAAAAATTGATGCATGTGAGGAAAAGTATTCCACGCTTGTGCTCTATTAATAGCCCATTTTTATATAAGCATATTAGTATTAAATATCAAACTTTGTTAATCTGGGATATCTTAGAAACTATTAATTAACTATTATTATTAACTATTAATTAGCATTTTACGAAAAGTTGTCTAAAGGGATAAAAAAAAAAAAAAAGAATAAAACTAATCATTTAGAGCACAGAATATCATATTCTTTACGAATTTCATTTTCTTGTATTATATGCTTGTATCTAAATACTACATTTCATTTATTTTGTAAAACAATATCACTGCCATATATTTATATCGAAAGGTGTGAAAGTAAATCTGGACACAATACTTACAATATACGATAAAGATAAACATTGTAAGAAATAAATTTTACTATTTAATTATTATTACTAGATATTTAAGAAGATTACCTTACCGAGTAAAATATGAAAAAAATGAAATCAAAGAAGAGAAACTGTAGTTACTTCTTGCATCACACTACTGCCATAGCTATTACGTCAATATTCAAATTTAGTAGCCTTGACAGTAGTGTTATAAAATAAGTTCTATTCGACAAAGTGACAGAGGAAAAAGAGAAGATTCCGTGCCTCCCAAGGAACATACCTCATTCAAGAATGGAGAAAATGCTGTGACACCCAGAGAACCCGCCTCATTCGCTCTCTTTTTTAAAAAGGGGTGAAAAGTCTAAAAGGAATACACCTCTAGTATACCCATCGTAACACAGTGTTAAATTAATATTTTTCATTTTGTTTACCAAAGAAGAAGAGTAGATGCTAAGCCTTCTATAGAACCTGTTTTATTTAGCAATTTTTTTAAAGATGTAATGGATCTAAATGCAATTCACCTCTATGATTGACAGGGTAAGTTAGCTATTAGTAAAATGTTTTCAATTTGTTTACTCCAAGAAAAAAGAAAAATGCTGGGCCTCCTATGCAGCCTGTCTTATTTAGTGTTTTTTAAAAACGGGTTAACGAGACTAAATGAACTCTCTACTCCGGATATGGTAAGTGAGTGTTAAATTCAGTGTTTTGATTTTGTTTTGAAAGTTTTGTTATTTACTCATTTCTGTAATATTAGAGATTTTTATTTTTGTTTTCATTTTTCTTTACATGTTATTCTATTTTAAATTTTAAATTTTAAAATTCCACTTTAAGTCTGTCTTTCAATTGTTATAATGAAGTATCTGTGTTATGTGTAATTAATCAGCCTAAAAGGGACTGCTAAGACTGGGAAACCAGATCTGTATAGCATAGATGTCCCCCCTGGGTCCCTTTATTAAAGTCATAAAAAAGGAAAAGAAAATTTCAAAACTCAGACGGAGCTGAGCGCGCCGGAAAACGCGACAGAGGGCGGGGTGAAAATAGACCTGCTATTATCAAACTTCCTTAAATTACATACCAGGTTCCAATTCTCTACGGCGGACATACCTCCCACGCAACATTAGGCAGTGAAGAAGGCTTCAGTTTGTTTAAATATGTTGTGTGTTTTATTCTTTATGATTTATTTTTGTTTTGTATCTAATTCATTTCCATGAAATTTCAAAATCTAGCCCATGTGTGAATTTATTATTTTATTCTTATTAAGTTTTGAGCAGGAATTTTCCTTGGTATTCGTTTTGTAATTAACTTATCTATTTTTTAAATTAACGGATATTTTTTCCGATTTTGGATGATTTATTTTGTTATAATGCTAAAATGTGTCACCCTTAAAATATTTACTTTGATTTTTATGTATGTAATTTATATTAGGGATAGTCTTAAAAATGTGTGAGGATGTAAGTGACTTGTCGCTCAATCAAATGGCATGCCATTTATAATGTAGGTATTTCAAGGCAAAAGTAGAAGAACAAAAGTCAAGCTCTCACAACTGTGGTTAAAGTAAAAAAATTCGAACAATACAATTTAAACAACCACTTTTATCAAAACGAAATTAATTTCCCACTGAAAAACCTTAAATTGCGTTAAATGGGTTCCCGTAGCACAAGTAATAACGGTAACTTAAAACAAACACAAAGCAAACTTTATACAGTACTATACCTGTGCCGCAAGAACACTATTGTAATATTGTCATCTACCGCCACGAAGTCACCCGAAAACTTTTCAATGAATTTCTACCTCTTAGGGGGTTTAACATTCACGGTATATACATCGAATCCGCTAGATGTGTATGGCCACGGCCAAACTCGATCCCTTTTATAATGAATATATTGCAAAGATTTTTGTATTTTTATGTACAAAAGTAACCTTTACTATTACAAAGCATTATTTATAGTAAGTATATCGTGCCATCTACCGGCGAAAGTAGCCCTTTAACGATTCCGAAACTAATGGGTGATTATGAAGACCGTATGAGGGAAGAGAGAAAGATGGAGTTTGGTCGTGGTATGACATCATTAAACATACGTTTCTGCTTTATCTTCAAAGAATGATTTTTGTTTTGACTATAGTCTTCTGTGTGTCTTCCGCGTGTTATCGTCTATGTACCCAAACACTTGAGAATAAAATAAACGATTTTGCAATCCAATCAAAAGTATTTTGTTGCCATTATTACCTTATTCATGGTTCTCAATGTTTTTATTTGCATTTGTTTCAAGTCGCCGTTACTAATGCTACATGTAACGCTTCAATTCATTTTCCGGTTTTTCACTTTGAAGGTTATTTTGCCAAACACTAAAAATTGTGTATCTTTTTGAAATTTAAAATTTTTGTCACTTTAACCATAATTGTGACAGATTTATTTTCGTTCTTCTCTTTATTCTCCAGCCGATACTTTAAAACTCCCACATCCAAAACAGCATCCAGTTTTCTAAAACAGTAGCATCGATACTAGATCAAATATCCGTGAAGTTGTTTTATGACCACTTTGTATTTCCGGCTGTAAAATCAAATTTTTTTAGAAATTCTCTCTTTTTAGAACTATATCTTTCATTTGTTATAATGAAATACTTTTCTGTCCTATTTGTTTAGTTATGCAAAGTTTTTTCAATGTATGTTTTTTTTTTTTTTTTTTTTTTTTTTTTTTGGAGGGGGAGGGGGCGGTTGAAAAGTTTCTTTTAAATTTTTCCATATATCCTAATATTCAACATTTTACAAGATTTCATCTCTTTCGTGCTGATAGTCTTGTACGATAATCCTTATTAACATTGGAAATCATGTGGAGGTATGAAAATGCCTATGTAAGATTTAGTTTTTAAATATATTTTTTTATAATAAACTGAAAATTAAAAATTAAATTTCAGTTAATGCTAAGCTAATTATTTTAAAGCTTTTTTTTAATTATATTTTAATCTTGAAAGAAAATATCTAAGAAAATGAAGAAGAATAAAATGTTTGTAAATGTTTTTAGGCGTGAGACATATAAGTATTGCAACAATTTGATGCTGAAAATAAAAATATCCGAAAATACTTTGATTATTATAAAATGGGCAAAACTTATGGCCAAACATTTATGGCCATAAATTATGAAAGTAAAATATTATTTTAGTTTCATTGAAATTTATTTGGATGGTTTCTTCTTGATATAATCTTGCCAGGGCTGTAGTTTTTCTATTATATTTAATATCAGCTATATGCTCTTTTTTCTGCAATTAAATTTCCTGATTTGTCGATTCCTGATTAAATTTCCTGAGGCATGACCAGTAGTAAATTTAATTGCAGAAAAAAAAGAGCATATAGCTGATATTAAATATAATAGAAAACTACAGCCCTGACAAGATTATATCAAGAAGAAACCATCCAAATAAATTTCAATGAAAGTAAAATAATATTTCCCTCCAGTCTATACTATCCATCCATAATAAGAGAAACCGTAGAGATACTAACACGCAAAAATACAATATGTAACGATGCGGCATCTTTTAATTTACCGAAACTGCGGCTCGAGTTACTCCATGGTCACAGATATGAATATAAACAACCAAATAAAAAATAATAGATAACGTGCGTAATTTTTAGGAAATAATAACTTCAAAGCACGTGCAACTTTGAAATATTCTCATTTTGTTTTTGAAAATGACTCGGAAAGAGTCGAAACATGTAAAACAACTAATAAAAGTTATTTTAATTTATATTATGTTGTTAATTTACACCTTTAGCATTTAAAAGGAACATATTATTACAAGGTGTTATAATCTATTATATTGGTAAAAATTATCCCTTAGAGATTTTTGAATATATAAAGTGTCATAAGTAATTTAAAAAAAAATTATCGCTTTAAAATTAATTGTTTGCTTTAAAATGTCTCTTAAACTATACAAAAACATATTTCTTTTATTATTTATAATATATATTTTTTAATTTGTTTAGAAAAAATTGTAAAAAGAAGCCTGACTCATTCATAGTTTTTATTAAAGCATCTGAGTGCCTAATGATAGTGAATACATAAATTTTATTTTAAGAATATATTTTCCGCAAAAACATCGTGCAGAATTATCAATAAAATGTCGCGAATGAGGAAGATTTTGAATGTTTTCCTAGCATTACGTAGATCAGATTGTATGCTGAATGAAAATAATTATGAAAATCTATATATATATATATTTCTCTTACGTGGCGCGGAAATAAGGCTGAATTTCTAGCTCAGCGTTTGGCAACAAACGTAGTTTTCAGAGCTCAGACCAATGAATAGTCTAGATTGGGTAAGATCAGTTCTGCCTCCAACTCCAATATGGCGATCAGTGTGACAGCAGTCAAACTCAAACTAGCAATTATTAAAAGTAAAATAACATATACGTAATCCAAAGCGTTTGAGATGATTCCTCATTTAAATTATGAGTAATATCGTTAATTTCAAATGAATTCTCAACTCTTATTTAGAATTTATTTACGAATTTCGGTCACACGAAAATCTGAGAGGATAAAAATATCAACTGTCTAGGTTGCACCTGCTGCCATCTGTTGCTGTCTTGATGAAATATAGGATAATTTATTTTCCAAATATCTATAATACAATGATTGATGATATATATAAACTATCTTCCTATCACGTAGTGTTTTTTTTAAATTAATTTAAGCCGTGCTATACAATATTATAGATGCAATAAATTTTAAACTAATTGTGTTTCCAAGATCATTTTTTCATAGTATTTAAGTGATTTATTCCCACTGGTAGCACCATCTAAGTGCATTTTTAATCGTGTTTTCAACAAAGTTTCCATTTACTTTTTTTTTTTGCATTAAAAAAATTGTCAATTCCATATGTTAAAATGATTTGTGATAGCATTCATTCTGTCTAGAATTGTTAAAAAACGTGATGAGCGAGCGAAGCGAGCTGGGACCACGTGGCGTTCCAAATGTGAATTGCGTCGCAATTCACGGGGGTTGGGGAGCTTTAGCGAGCAGGGGGTAAAACGCCCTAGTACATCAGATTTGTGCTGCTTTAACAAAAATCTGCTAATAAATATTGAAATAACCTGGCACATTCATAGATTTTATTAAAGCACCATGACCCAAATGCAACTCTTACTGTATACATTGTAGTCCACATATGTAGAACTGCATACGACATTGTTTCGATATTCTCACGAGTGACACCAAAATTGGTCACGGTGCTCACCTAAGACATAATTGGAGCGATCACCTTTTTGTCTCTGCTGTGACTGTGACATTTGTGTCAGTTTTGATGTCACAAA
This sequence comes from Maratus michaelseni, assembly GCA_963931845.1. NCBI lineage: Eukaryota > Metazoa > Arthropoda > Arachnida > Araneae > Salticidae > Maratus > Maratus michaelseni. The sequence continues at coordinate 219,501,469 of OZ007596.1, forward strand.
GACGTCACATCGACTGGATGTGCTTTTAGAGAAAACAGGTTATGTTCCATCTCAACCAAAAACTTTGGATATCCTAGTGCGCGATTTTGGAAATTGTGTTCGATTCAGCACCTTGGCGAAAAAGTTTGGTGAAAAACCTTGGCGAGAGTCCTGCGCGTAGGGTTGCACAAGATTTTCAGATCATCAGCAGCATCTGGACGACTACATGTGCTTACCGCATGGTGATTGAGATTGTGAATTTTGCTAGAATCCGTTAGCTTTATTTTTTCGCAATAGCTGAGTTCACAGTATCGTTATTGGAGAGTCTAAATTATAATTTTACAGTTGACGATAAATCCACAACTAAAGAATTTGCTGTTATTAGAACGCCCTTTCAAAATTCTGATGAAGTGTGCTCTTTTGTGCAAGAAATACAGAAAGCTACAAATACGAACTTTCGAATAAAACTTGCAAAGCCGAACATGAAAAGGTAATTTTTTAATATTGTTATTGAATATATAAATTATGTCGTTTTGTTGCAGACTTGCTTTGTTTTTCTGAAATTTAATATAAAATGAATTGTGTTTTTTAATTCTTATTAGCATGTTTTTAATGCAGTGATATTTTACTCTGTTTTAACCATGCTTTTTGCTGTGATATCAAAACACTGAATAGTACTTTATTTCTACGTATACATTTCATGCAACATTTAAAATGGAAATATCAATTATTTATTCTAATGTTCTTACCTTTAAGTCATCTGGTAAAACAACTGCTATAGGATAGTTTCAACAAATATTATGGTACTGTAAAAATAAATTCTTACATCCAATATAAAATATTGAATCTTATTAATAAATTAATTTAAAACCTGTGATATTCAAATCGATATTCTTGCTCATTCAACTTAAATTTCTAATTTTAATAATATGCATAAAAATTATGTCTGTATTAATTTCTTTCATTATATTATTAATCAATTATTTATTAAATTATATATAAAATTTAAAATAAAATAAATTAAAAATTATTAAATTCATTATATTATTAATCAATTATTTATTAAATTATGTATAAAATTTAAATTAAATTAAATTAAAAATTAATAAATTCATTATATTATTAATACATTTGATTAATTATAGGGTGCAGTGTGTACTATATGTGTACTCTTGTATGACAACATGAAAATAAGAAATATTGTTTTCCTGATATTCCCCACTACCATGATTGCTTATCTTAATCTGATAGATATATATTTTTTAAACTTCTATCTTGTCTGTCATATAATTGACTGATCATAGCAATCTCTGTACATGATATGCATTGTTATTCATCAGTTTTAAATGTGTTAATTTTTTCAATGAATCAATCCTAATATATCTAAAATATTGCAGAGATTTTAGATTGTATTTAGTTTCTTAGCCATCTCGCCCTCCTCCACCCCCTCCAAAAAAAAAACACTCAGGATAACTACACAAATATAAAATTTACCTTTTGTTAAGGTGAACAAACATGTTTTTAAGTAAACAGTTTTTACATTTAGTTTTTATTACTAATTATTAAACCATTCCTTATTATTTTAAAAATTTTATTAGTTGTTTATATTTTGAAATTTCCTTTAATAATTAGTAGTACATTACATAAATTATTGTAGCCCCCCCCCCCTTCCCTTTCTCAACAAGGAATGGTTTAAGTTGGAAAACTTCATAATTTTTTTTTTCAGAAAAAGTTTGAAAACTTTCAAAATCCATGAATGGTGCAAGAGAGATTGTCTGGTGAATCTACTGGTCACAGGATATGTTGCTCTCAGGAGATCACTCATGCGCAGTTTTACTGTTTAGTAATTGGCTATCATTTGTGATCTTCTGCAAGAAATTTGAATTTGGGCCTTGGACGTGTGCTATTTTTGCTTCCAAATTTGTCAAGCAGGAACTGTGGTAAATATAATGTCAATCAATGAAGTATATTGACTGTAAGTATGTAGTTTTTCAATGTATATTTAGTTTGTTGCATAATAAAGAGGGATTTTAAATTACATTCTACATTGTTTATGTTGTTTGGTACTTTCATATTTCGTGTTTTCATATTTCTCTTCTTTATTAATTAAATTGTTAATTTACTATCTCCCTAAATCCATGAAAAAATAAGTTTATAAATTATGTAAAGCAATTAAACATTTAATTTGTTGTTTTGCTTGTAATACAGGCAGCTGAAAATTAATTCTTAAAAATGGAATTTAACTATTATTCTTCATAATTTATTTTACTCAAATTACTTTATTATTTACTCCAAGTGATGCAACAAAAATGCAATTTTTGAAAACTGAAATTTAAACATTGTGAGGTGTGCGTCGCTATTGACCATCCCAAAACTACAGCAGTGAATGTTTCGAGATAATAATTGCAAATGTGTTGTATGTTTTCGATAGAAGTTTTAAAAAAAATTATTGAATATCAAGGGAGGGATAGAACAGTGTTGAATTCAAGGGGTGGCCCTTGAATGTCCTCGTTCCTCCCTAAAAGTTTTGAGATTTTATGCTTTTAATGGTCAAAAAGTACAATTTTCCCTCCAGAACTTTATAATGTCTCTACCGGAGCCATATAAATGTCTGAATTCAATACTGGGGATAAATTTTCTGATTTTTTATTTATTTACTGCATTATGTGTCATATTAACCATAGTATTCCTGAAAATGTTACATAAACGATAAAAAAAAACATTAAAAACATACTAGAATAACAATTATATTTGTCTTTTTTAAAGAAGATATTTAACATTGGATTTCCTTTAAACATGTCATTTTATAGACATATGGAACCTTGGAAGTAGCATTTTCGCATTTTATCTGTAAAAAATAAAGATAATACTGTAGTAGCTTCCTATTAAATTGCTCATTCAGATATAGACCTATTTTTTTTAGTTTCAATAAAAATACTTTGTACAGGATGAAAACAGTTTTTAAATCCACATCGTTCATAATGTTTTTTGTTTATATTTTGAAAGTCCATTTTCAGGTTCAGACATGTTTATATTATGGATATAAACAAAATTTTTCTAGAAATATTGCAATTTTCTTTATAAAATATTTTATTTCCTCTTCAAGTTTAGTTTCCATTCTGTCAGCACTAGAATTATTACTGTAACAACACCAGAGAAAAGGGAAAAAACTGTCTTCCTGTGACGCCAATCGTTTATAACTCAAGATATAATTCATTTATTGGTACATGCATCCAAATTTGGAAATATTCTTTTGAAATACTAAGAAATCAAATAGCGTTTCAGGTTTTCTGATAAATGAAAACGACCTCTTCGATAATGGTAATAAAAATTGCATATTGTGTCAATTTCACAGGCACTACGGCATATAAATGTTGTCATTGTTTTGTAATTCAAGGAATATCAGATTTATAGGCAAATAAAAAATGTAGGGTCATTCTTTGATATATGAATAGTAATATCTGGAAATTTCATGCATGTCTGTATAAAAGTGATTTTGTGAAAGTTTCAAAAATCTTTGCGTGGTTGAGAGTGAAAAAAAAAATAAATAGAGCAGTTTAAATGCAATATTTAGTGTAATTATACAAGTTTATATTTTGTACAATTTGATCCACATAGGCGAGATCGGTTCTAATACTGATTATGTGTATGTAGACAATCTATATACATTTTAGAGTGCTTAACCTCTTCAAGACCGGAGGCTTTTACACAAATTTTATTCGGTTGGCACCACTTTAAAAAAAAAAAAGCTACCTTTACTTAAACTATCACAAAAATGCTCTAATTAGAGAAAGCATATATTAATTTTATTTTTTACTGGTGCCTAAAACAAATTCTGTATGCTCTTTTGGAGGGTGAATATATGCACCCATGGTCCCGAATGGGTTAAAAAAAAGGTAAAAAATAATAGTTTTTAATGTAATATTTAATGAAGTAATTATTTATATTTTGTATTTTTTTGGCACAAATATATAGATTATTCATAAACCTGGGCATCGAATCCACCAAAGCGAAAAGGTACGTTGACAGATGTTAAATTAATAAGATTTGGAAGAATGACGATAATCCATTATCCCCCCCCCCCCCCACACACACACACACACAGCATGGGTGCAAGACCTTCAGTCTCTGGACTGATTTCAGTCTTGGAGAGATTTTTGACTGATAGTAAATTCTACTTATTATATAGCAATTTTACTATCAAGAACTTTTTATTACTTTCTGGTATTGTAAGAGAGTCATTTTTAACCATAATGCAAAGCATAGAAATCTTCTATTCCATTTATTTACTATTACTCGAAAAGGTTTTCAGTCTTGGCTTGGATGGTCTTCTTGCACCCATGACACACACACTTCCTAAGCGAGGGAATATTAGAAAAATGTTATTGCATGAAGGTACGATTAGTTTTATTCTCTCTGAAAAAGTATTCTGACATTGTATAATTTCAGCGGTGAAATGCAATGATTTCATTTCATTCACTATACTTCTACAAAATGCCTAATTAGAAAATCAAAAAATAAATATTTGTTATATTCTAAATAACCAATTTAATTTAAATATTAAAAGTGTTATGACTGTTACTTCTCTAATTTCCTTTAGTGAAACTTTTGACATAATAGGGACAAAAACCAGAAAATTATCAACTGTTTATAACATATTCGTCTTAAAAAAGAAGAAAATTTGTTTTGTTTACCCTGTTTCATTTCTAAAGAACACACATTAAAATATTAATAATAAAAATAGCCAAAGTGCCAGTATGCGCCAAGCGTCGAAAATCAGGTTTGCTACAATTTGGATGAGATTTTTCGTCCATCCGCCATTTTTCATCCACAGAGCATGTACATTTGACCTCATGACGCTTCTCTCTTTCAGGTTCTCTAGTTAAATTTCATTTGTGCTATTTTTTTTTAGCTTGGCCATGACCCAAAATGACCCAAAATGACCCACTAATTGAATTTTCTCGAACATGTGACCCAGCCCAACAGTCTTCTCGTGCCCGAAAACCATTGGATGCAAAATTTAGTGTAAATTGAGCCGCTTTTTAGATCTTGACCCACAATGACCCAGAAATGACCCACTAATCGAATTTTCTCGGACATGTGACCTAGCTCAATGATTTTATCGTGCTCGAAACTCGTAGGACACAAAATTTAATCAAAATCGTTAGAGCCGTTTTTTAGATAAAATTAATTTGACCCACGTTGACCCAAAAATGACCCACTAATCGAAAGTTCTCAAACATGTGATCCAGCCCAATAGTCTTCTCGTGCACGAAAATGGTTGGATCCAAAATTTCGTCAAAATCGTTTGAAACGTTTTTTAGATACAATTAGCTAGACCATGACCCAAAATGACCCAAAATGACCCACTAATCGAATTTTCTCGAACATGTGACCTAGCCCAATGGTTTTCTGGTGCCCCAAAACGGTAGGATACGAAATTTCGTCAAAATCGTTAGAGCCGTTTTTAAGATAAAATTTACATATATATATATATATAACCACACACAAGATTTGCTCGTATTAGAATATATGATATGTCATTGCACTCTTCATTTTCTTTATCATAGTTCACCATAGTACAACAATTTTTTTTTTTTTTTTTTTTTTTTTTTTTTTTTTTTTTTTTGCAGTGCAATATTGCAATAGATTTCTCAGTTTAGAATGAATTAATGCAAAAGAAGAAACAACACATTTGAGTATGCAGAATTAAAAATGTGTTTAGATTAAAAGCATTTCAACGTATCCATACCATTCATCTGGTATGTTATTGACTCATAAACACCCTTCCACCATGTAATTGGGTGTAATTTTTCCTGTTTGAGCCATTAAAATGTGTTGATATCAGAGCCACACAAAGAAAACATGGGCCCCCGGAATAATTCCTATACAGGGCCCCCTGCCATAAGTATGATACAATAAAACCTGAAGCGCAAACTACCAGCGAAAAATTCTATTTTATACAGGTTATGTTCATCTTATAAGGTATGACTGTATAATATATTTTTTTCAGTTTATTGCAAGATTCTGTTATACAGGCTTTACTCTATTAGAAAATAAATTTGCTGAATAGTACCTTTCTTAATAATCTATACAGTATTTGCTGACAATTTTAAAATATTTCTTTTACAGTATTACAGTTTATGATCATTTGTCACACTTTTTCATCTGAAGATTTAAAATAAAAAATTATAATATGGAAAGTATAATTAAATTTTAATTGAATTCAACGATTAATTTTCAATAAAAAAAGTTTAAAGTATGAAAGTAAATAAAATTTGAAACCTTTTTTTTTTTCTCATGTCAACACCAGAATTAGCCAAAAATATTATTTCAAGGAATAATTTCGTTCCTTTTAAAAGTTTTTTCAATTGCATTTTATTTCTAATTTTACCTTTAATATTAAGAAACATATAAGTTATATTGAAAGGCGGAATTTAAGTACAAAATCAACGACGTACTTATTAAATGAGTCAAAATATATTTTACAGTGAAAATCTACAGAATAAAACGACAAAAAATAAAATATAAACATATTACTCTAACCTGATACAATAACAATAATACTGCATACTTTTGCATTGTACTTAATTCAGAAAAAAAATGATATGCTCGTTCAGCATAAACACACAAGAAACAAACAAATAAACAAAAAAAAGGAGTAGCGATCCTTTATTTATTGTTATTAGTAGAACAAACGTGTAACGCGAATAAAATTCAAAAATAGACGCAAAAATAAGTCGACATCGTAATAGAAAATCAGTAAACACAACAGTTTTTTTTAATTTCCTCTCAAACACCGCTCTCGCCAAGGCTTTCCACCAAAATTTTTCGCCAAGGTGCTGAATCGAACACAATTTCCAAAATCGCATCCTAGTGCACCATATTACAGCTACAATTAAATGAGTGCCCGAAGACATTCTTCTTAGAGTGTGAAATAAACTGAGCTGCAGGCTATCTGTTAATTTTGCAGCTGGAGTGAGACACAAGTAGCCAGTATAATCAAATGAAATTCACATCATTCTTATATACCATTTACTTATTCAGTAAAAACAATCGTATGAAATTTAGTACATCATTGTCAAACGCCGTTTATGCGCAAACATATGGCATAAAAACGACACTACTGAAGTCGGAAAATCATTTTTCGAAGTGATAGAAAAGTACTATTGAAATTATTATTTATAATAAGCTCGTTTGAAAAGTCTTGTATATTAAAATTGATAACTTTTACATTGTCATTTAATGCATGACTTATAATTTTCTGTATGTAATGTGTCATCGTGTGTATGCAAATACTTGAAAATTTTGTAACGCAAACACATTTTTTTTGTCGCTATTCTTAGCTTTTTATGGTTTTCACTGCTTTTATTTGCATTTTTTTTTTTTTTAGTCGCCGTTTCTAGCACTATATGTACCATTTCAATGCCATTTTCCGTTTTTCAATGGGGTTATAATTTTGCCAGAAAAAAAAAATGCATGTTTCTTTTTTAAATATCAGTTATCACTTTAACCATGATTATAAGAACTCGAATGTTGTTCTTTTTCTCATTCATATAAAAAATGTATATATTTATAAATCCCTTTTTTTACACAATATAGACAAATTTATGAGTAGAGGGAAAAGGAGAGTTCGATTGGGGGGGTGGTGGCGGTGGTGGCGGCGGTGGCGGCGGTGGAAGGGGCTTATTTTTGAGGGGGGGGGCTTATTTTTGAGGACGACTTAATTTTTTTTTTGATTGATTTAGACTATGAATGTATTATTAGAGTTTGATGAATAAAGAGTAATATTTTGAACTTACCATATTGCTCACTGTTTAATTGATAAATGTCAAGAAGCTATACATGAATGTCGAGATTTCAAGTGTTTAAAGAGAGGTATCGTGAGAGTGACGTATCATCTGTTAAAATGACTTGAGAGAGGAAGTGATTAGCATCGTGTTCATATATATATATAACGGTATGCATTGTGTTTTCGCTCATTTATATGCTTACCGGAAGTGAAAAGTTTGAGGTTTATTTTATACTGAATTTAAATGAAACCGGAAATTTATTTTTTTCGATATGATTGGATTGAATATTAACATATTTATTTTAAAATGTATAGTGGAAGCAATGGTAAAAAGAAGACATCTTTAGGGGTAAGTACTGTTTTTATTGTGTTTGGTGTAGAAAACATAGGAAAGAGGCGTAGTTTAAAAAACAAATTCAATTTTATTAATAATTTTCCCAATGCAATACATGTGGACCCACTTTTCGTTTTTTAGCGGGTTTTGACAAATCTAATACAGAATCTTGTTTAATGTTTGTTGACAAATATTTATTTTTAATAAAATTTCGCGGGACATTCATTTCGTTTAATGTTTCTAATAATTCTTTCTGTGCCTTGATCGGTTTTCTTTTATTCACAGAAAACAAAAGATTAAATAAATCTGCCAAGTTTGATTCGGGGATAGGTTTTCCTTCGAAACTTACAGTCAAATTTTTATCCTAACGAAATTTTCTTGGACGTGCCATGACAAACTGAACTAATGCTTTGATAATTTAGGATAGCTTTATCTGGATATCATGGTGGTTATATAACGGATATTTGCGTGTGGAATAACGTGATTTTTAATTTTGCGTATTCAGTTTCAATTATATTGTGAAATGAGGATTTATTTTTGGAAGATAATGTTAACTTTTTGTGATTATCTTGTAACAGACTGCTTTCATTAAAAGTGTATTTTAGAATTGTAAACTACAATTTTGAAATTTTCGCCTGTTTGGAAAAAAAGCACAGGGAAAAAAAAATAAAAGTGTTAAAAAAATAATAACAACAACTGTTCAAAAATATAATAACAACTAAACAAATGATCAAAAATAATAAAAAATGTTCAAATAATAATAGCAACTGTTCAAAAATAATAAAAGCTATTTAAAAAATAATAACAACTGTTAAACGATTGACTTTATACAACCAACATTTAAAAAAAGATAATCGAATCTAGTTTTTTCTAACATGACTTATTTGAAATATTCACTTTTTCTAGTTAGATTTATAACACGTAAGTGATTCGATCAGTAAAATATTATTTATAAAAGCACTAAATACGAGATTAATAAGAATTTTTAACTTACAAACATATGAACTTCTGATACACAAGTGATTCGACCAGTAAAATATTATTTAGAAAAGCATTTTTGACTTACAATTGTACGAACTTCTGATATGTAACCCTTTCTGAATCAATGTGTAAGAATTAACTGACTATTGAACTTATAACAGAGTATGATAAAATAATCACGTGACTTTTTTAAACCAATAAAATGTTATTATTTTTAAACAAGCGCCCTCTATCATTTTATGAACTTCCAAGAAACGAGTTAATATGATTATATTGTTTCCTGTTACCGCTGTGAAAGGTTGTGTTTTCCGTTTTAAGTTAGTTTACATTTAAGTGATTACGGAACGAGTCATGGATTCTGCTTTGTTAAGTGCTAATGATATGTCTAACGTGAAGAGTGAACCCTCATCACCAGGATTAAATGACCATGACATGGAATTTTTAATACAGCCTAAAGAAGAACCCGTTTCGAATTGTGAAGTGAAACCCACCTCATCAGGATTAAAGAAACAGAAGTTACCCTTTGTGTGTTCTACTTGCGACAAAGCTTTTCCCCGAAAGGTTAACTTAACGTTTCACATGAAATGTCATCTGGAGAAAATACCTCTTGTGTGTATAATTTGTGAAAAAACATTTGCTAGAAAGTATCATTTATTAAATCATATGAAGGTCCATTCAAAGACCCCTGTGATTCATAATTGTAATGTATGTGGCGAAGTATTTTCACAAAAGAGTGATTTATTAAAGCATGGGAAAATTCATAATACTTCCAAGCCAAATCAAAGGAAAAGTAGACAGTCACCCAGTCACTATAAATGCGACGACTGTTTTGAAACATTTAATAATAGATCTGACTTAGTGAAACATAGAAAAATTCATCTTTCACCTAAAGAACTTAACCCGTCTGATCAACTTTCCTTGGGAAACAGTTCGAAATATGAAATTTCAGACATCACTCAGTTTAGTAAAATATTTAAGTTTTTCGATGTTTTTACTCCTGCTCATTGGAATTTAGGTGAGGAAATGATTGTTGAAGTACAAATGAATAAGAACTATGAGCTTTATGTTCACATACAGAAATACGAAGAATTTGAAAAGAACGGTCGTGAACTTACCCCCACAAATGAAGGCATTACATTATCATGTGCAACATTCGACAAATTTGAATCGAGATTGGATAAATTTAATTTTGTTTCTGAAAAAGATACATTCATATGTAATAATGACTTACTAATTGCTTATGTAAATAAGGAATCATGCATACTGCAAAAATTATTCAAATCGAAAAAGTTTGGGTTTTGTTTGAAGTCGGATTTTTTACTGCTTACAAAAGATCAGTATTTGAAACTAGTGAAAAATGGCTTTAAAATTACCAAATATCTCATTGAGACGCTTTTAACTAAGCTTATTCCTGTTTCGATTTTAGAAAACTTAAACAAATGTAAATGTACCCACCTCACAATAGAAGAGACTTTGAACTATTTCTTAAAATGTTTCGATGACGAATTAAAGTCATCCGTTTCTCGCGTGTTTGATTGCTATCGATGTTCAATCGGAGAACCAATTAATGTGAAACACGAGTGTGATAGTTATAATTTGCGTAGAAAGTATAATTGGTGTAGCGACAGTGCACTGCTAAATTTCAACGTGACTGAATTTGTAAAAAACATATTCAAGAAATGTTCATGTAATTATACTCATTTATTTTTTGAAACTATGAATATGGACTTTTATAATAACCATTTAGACAATGTATTTGTAAATTAACATAGAAATGTATTTATTTAATAAATATTTGTTTTTATATCACATATCTGTTTTTATTTCACATGTCTATTTATTTATTTTTTTATTTATGAAATCAATCTTTGAAGTTTTATTTTCTAGAAAAAAAGTAAACATATATTTATGAGTAGGCAATTTTTTTAATTGTAGTCTTTAAAGTTAACCCTTTTTGGTCAAATGAAATCTCTTTTTAAGAAAAATTGATTATTTTTATTTGAATACGTATTAAACTTATTTCTTGATAAGAAAGTTTAATTTTTCTCTCCGTTTAAACAGTGACATTGCATGTTTTGATAATTTCCATCCCACAGTTAACATTACAGTATTTAACATAGTTAAGAAAATGTTTAACTTAAACCGTCACTGTATTTATTATAGATAAGTAAGCATTTTATCTTTAACCTAAATGTAATTTAAATGATTAACTATAACTGTGACTACTTTTAATCTAGATAAGTAAATGTTTCCAGGAAACACAATCAGTTTACTGTAGACTTTTATCGAGATTACACCAGTTAGTGGAATGCTGATTAAAAATATTTTATGACATTAATATGCAGAAAAGATCTCACGAAGAAGTACTTTCACCTTCAAAACGTCTACGTTTAGAAAAACCCATGGAAAATTTAAATACCTATGAGAAGGAGTTAAAAGACCCAAGATTAAAACTTTCTAAAATGGGTAATAACTGTGTAACTACTGAGGACTTACAAGATGTGAAATCCGAGATCGCTATGAATTTTTCAAACTTTGCCTATGGGAATGATACAACATCTTTCGAGAATCCCGGTCGAATGCCAAATTCTGCTACGGACTATTTGAATACATTTTTCGAAGACATGAATTTTGAAAATTTAGATTGTTCTACTACCTTAGCGTTTCAAGATCCTACAAATAATATTTTACAGACTACTGTTAAACGCGAGGTCAACGAGCTACAAGCAAGCAACCTTTCGCAAACAAGTGGTGAATTACAAACCACCATCTCACCTGCAAATGACATTAAAAGTGATAAATTATGCAATTCCTATGTGTTTCACAAAGAACTAAGTGACTGTTTCTATTTAACTTTGAAGTTAAGAACTAAACAATATTATATACTTATACGAGAATTTAAACGCAATGTATCTACTAATGAAGAAATCCCGACAAACCGCGTGGTTAATATGGATATTCCTAGCTGGTTTGAGTTTCAATATAAACTCATCGCATTTAATTTAAGATACAAAAGTACGTCCTTTGTTTCTAATAACATGATTTTAGTGTTAAATCACAATTCTACGATGCGAATTAAAAATTTAAGGAATCATTCTTATATTGACTTAAACGAACATCAACTGGAAAATTAAAAGAAAGTACCTCTCATTTAAATAGTGCACTTTTACAACATATGTATACAAAATTTTTACCATCTCTTATTAAAAAGAAATGTATGGTGAGTAATATATCTACAGAAAATGAACAGGTGTTAAAGTATAAACTTAACACATGTATCGAGAATAATATGTTATCAATACTTAATCAATTGTATGAATGCCATGCTTGTGCACTACGACATTCGAGCAAAAGCCTTCACTCCTGTTTCACATTTAATAATAGGGAAAAATTTAATCAATTAGGGGAAGCTTTGTTAATGCTCGTAGATTTCGATTATGTAACTTCAACGTTTCTAAACGGAGTTTATAATGTTAGTGAGCACTTTTTATGTCAGATTAATGAACAAACTATTTGTAATGAATTATTTAAGACCTGAAAATAAAATGTTTTTGATTAAGTTCTGTGTGTTTATTTTTGCAAAGTATCTATGAGTGAATTTATTAGTTTAAAATTTAGTAGAAATTTTAAGTGAAGTGATGTAATCCAATTAATCAATAAATTAATCTATAACAAAAATTAATTGTAATAAAAATATTCACATTAAAAAAAAAGGTTAAAAAAATTAGAAGTTAATGAAATTAAAACTTATTAAAATTAAAAGTTAACAACAAAAAATAAATAATAAAATAAAATAAAGATTAACAAAAATATAGTTTTAAAATAAAAGTAAACAAAAAAAGTTATAAAGTAAAAGTTAACAAAAAGTTAAAAGTTAATAAAATATTTTAAAAAGCAAAAGAATGTATGTGTTATGAAGAGAGGGGTTTCCTTGTGGAAGTAACTTACAAAATGTATGTGTATGTATTTATTAGTTTTTCATTTAGTAGAACTTTTAATTGAACAGTTAGAATTTATGTTTTTATATAACTTAACACAAAATAAAATTTTTAACTATTGCAAAAAGATTCAACTATTGAATGGAAATATGCATATTAGTAAAACAATCACAAGTTAATAAAATGAAAGATTTTAAATTTCATAAAATTTAACAAATATATATATATATATACGAAACACATTACGGATTTAAATATTATAAGAAATGTTTGATGGAAATTTTTAAGACAGATTTAATTCTTTGGTCTGCCATATATAGTTCGAACTTATTTTAGAAGATAGTTTTTAATAGTCTTGTGGTTCGAACTTGACAAAATGAAATCAAGACACAATGAATTGTATGTTATTTTAATCATTATGTCATGACTTCATACCTCTGAAAGTGTATTTAAAGGTTTCTCTAGATTTATTCAATGTTATTAAGCGTTTGTGAAACCGAAAATTAATGAAAAAACAGATCGCCTTCTACCAATTGCGCTAAGAATGTTTTATTCAATTATTATAAATAATAAAACCTTTTAGACTATTACTTATTTTAAATTCAAAATAATAAAAATTTAAAGTTAACAAAATAAATAATTCCTCTGTTCATTATAAATAAATAAAAGTTTCAAAATTAAAACTTTATGAAAATTATAAGTTAACAAAAAATTAAATAAAATTTATGAAAAGTAAAGTTTTAAAATTTTTAAGTTATGTTTAAAAATCTTCAAATTAATCAAAATTGACTTTTAGTTTTATGTTAATGTAAGTTTCAATGTTTTAAATATCGAGCTAACTGTTTATCCCTATAATCATTTGTTTACCCATCTTCCAACCAACCAACTGGTTGCCTAGCCAACCATATACTTTGTATCTACACATGCGCAGAAAAAAAAAACCACTAACTTGAGTTTTACTTTAAACCTTTACTAGATTAGATATATTATACAAGTCGAATATCTTCCATACTTAGAAAATGTATAATTTTCAACTATTCGTCCCTAGTTATCTTAAAACATTAACAAATAAATATAATTTATATACTTACAAAAACAGGATAACTTAAAAAGGGGTCCATACATTTCAGCTTGCTAAAGTCAAGTGTCTGGTTTATAACAGAATGGGGTTAAACTATCAGTTTACTTCCTTATCACTCACGTGATCAAGACATTATCAGTTACATGTTCAGGTCGATAACAGCTAAAAACAGCGTGTTGGTCATTTTAACTTCTGACTTCGCATACTGTGGTTCGGTAAGTTTTCTTGTCTACCATTTCTTTCTTTTTAGGAAATAAACTAATCGGAAAAAATTTCTTTTCATACCCACTTACTTTTAAATCACAATGTTAAAAGACTAAATTTTATTCTTTTAAATGTCAAACAAAAGATCTTACAATATATTTGCAAATAAGTTCTTATAAAACGGTTTTAATTAGTTAAAGGATGAACATTGTTATTTTAACTATCTATTATTTTGAAAGCGAAAAAGATTAATTCACATGAAAATTAAACTTACCTTATTTATAAGCTGGGTAAGCAGGGTCTGGCTTTTGTGACGACTTGTAGATATTTGAAAAATAGTACAAACGTATATCAGTTAATCTCACGGGATATGATGACGTTACTAAGTGACGTCATCCACCACAGGTTAATCACGTGACTACGCGACCATAACCTTCACATTACTAGTGATGTTTAGATCACGTAGCTAATTGTAATTATCACAAAATATACTTATAATATATTTATAAAAATATATTCATAAATTAATAACTAATTTATTTGCGTATTATTTTGAAAAGCATAGCATTTTAAAATAATAAATTAATTAATTATTAATTTATGAATATATTTTATAAATATATTATAAGTATATTTTGTGATAATTACAATTAGCTACGTGATCTAAACATCACTAGTAATGTGAAGGTTATGGTCGCGTAGTCACGTGATTAACCTGTGGTGGATGACGTCACTTAGTAACGTCATCATATCCCGTGAGATTAACTGATATACGTTTGTACTATTTTTCAAATATCTACAAGTCGTCACAAAAGCCAGACCCTGCTTACCCAGCTTATAAATAAGGTAAGTTTAATTTTCATGTGAATTAATCTTTTTCGCTTTCAAAATAATAGATAGTTAAAATAACAATGTTCATCCTTTAACTAATTAAAACCGTTTTATAAGAACTTATTTGCAAATATATTGTAAGATCTTTTGTTTGACATTTAAAAGAATAAAATTTAGTCTTTTAACATTGTGATTTAAAAGTAAGTGGGTATGAAAAGAAATTTTTTCCGATTAGTTTATTTCCTAAAAAGAAAGAAATGGTAGACAAGAAAACTTACCGAACCACAGTATGCGAAGTCAGAAGTTAAAATGACCAACACGCTGTTTTTAGCTGTTATCGACCTGAACATGTAACTGATAATGTCTTGATCACGTGAGTGATAAGGAAGTAAACTGATAGTTTAACCCCATTCTGTTATAAACCAGACACTTGACTTTAGCAAGCTGAAATGTATGGACCCCTTTTTAAGTTATCCTGTTTTTGTAAGTATATAAATTATATTTATTTGTTAATGTTTTAAGATAACTAGGGACGAATAGTTGAAAATTATACATTTTCTAAGTATGGAAGATATTCGACTTGTATAATATATCTAATCTAGTAAAGGTTTAAAGTAAAACTCAAGTTAGTGGTTTTTTTTTCTGCGCATGTGTAGATACAAAGTATATGGTTGGCTAGGCAACCAGTTTGTTGGTTGGAAGATGGGTAAACAAATGATTATAGGGATAAACAGTTAGCTCGATATTTAAAACATTGAAACTTACATTAACATAAAACTAAAAGTCAATTTTGATTAATTTGAAGATTTTTAAACATAACTTAAAAATTTTAAAACTTTACTTTTCATAAATTTTATTTAATTTTTTGTTAACTTATAATTTTCATAAAGTTTTAATTTTGAAACTTTTATTTATTTATAATGAACAGAGGAATTATTTATTTTGTTAACTTTAAATTTTTATTATTTTGAATTTAAAATAAGTAATAGTCTAAAAGGTTTTATTATTTATAATAATTGAATAAAACATTCTTAGCGCAATTGGTAGAAGGCGATCTGTTTTTTCATTAATTTTCGGTTTCACAAACGCTTAATAACATTGAATAAATCTAGAGAAACCTTTAAATACACTTTCAGAGGTATGAAGTCATGACATAATGATTAAAATAACATACAATTCATTGTGTCTTGATTTCATTTTGTCAAGTTCGAACCACAAGACTATTAAAAACTATCTTCTAAAATAAGTTCGAACTATATATGGCAGACCAAAGAATTAAATCTGTCTTAAAAATTTCCATCAAACATTTCTTATAATATTTAAATCCGTAATGTGTTTCGTATATATATATATATATTTGTTAAATTTTATGAAATTTAAAATCTTTCATTTTATTAACTTGTGATTGTTTTACTAATATGCATATTTCCATTCAATAGTTGAATCTTTTTGCAAAAGTTAAAAATTTTATTTTGTGTTAAGTTATATAAAAACATAAATTCTAACTGTTCAATTAAAAGTTCTACTAAATGAAAAACTAATAAATACATACACATACATTTTGTAAGTTACTTCCACAAGGAAACCCCTCTCTTCATAACACATACATTCTTTTGCTTTTTAAAATATTTTATTAACTTTTAACTTTTTGTTAACTTTTACTTTATAACTTTTTTTGTTTACTTTTATTTTAAAACTATATTTTTGTTAATCTTTATTTTATTTTATTATTTATTTTTTGTTGTTAACTTTTAATTTTAATAAGTTTTAATTTCATTAACTTCTAATTTTTTTAACCTTTTTTTTTAATGTGAATATTTTTATTACAATTAATTTTTGTTATAGATTAATTTATTGATTAATTGGATTACATCACTTCACTTAAAATTTCTACTAAATTTTAAACTAATAAATTCACTCATAGATACTTTGCAAAAATAAACACACAGAACTTAATCAAAAACATTTTATTTTCAGGTCTTAAATAATTCATTACAAATAGTTTGTTCATTGATCTTGCATAAAAAGTGCTCACTAACATTATAAACTCCGTTTAGAAACGTTGAAGTTACATAATCGAAATCTACGAGCATTAACAAAGCTTCCCCTAATTGATTAAATTTTTCCCTATTATTAAATGTGAAACAGGAGTGAAGGCTTTTGCTCGAATGTCGTAGTGCACAAGCATGGCATTCATACAATTGATTAAGTATTGATAACATATTATTCTCGATACATGTGTTAAGTTTATACTTTAACACCTGTTCATTTTCTGTAGATATATTACTCACCATACATTTCTTTTTAATAAGAGATGGTAAAAATTTTGTATACATATGTTGTAAAAGTGCACTATTTAAATGAGAGGTACTTTCTTTTAATTTTTCCAGTTGATGTTCGTTTAAGTCAATATAAGAATGATTCCTTAAATTTTTAATTCGCATCGTAGAATTGTGATTTAACACTAAAATCATGTTATTAGAAACAAAGGACGTACTTTTGTATCTTAAATTAAATGCGATGAGTTTATATTGAAACTCAAACCAGCTAGGAATATCCATATTAACCACGCGGTTTGTCGGGATTTCTTCATTAGTAGATACATTGCGTTTAAATTCTCGTATAAGTATATAATATTGTTTAGTTCTTAACTTCAAAGTTAAATAGAAACAGTCACTTAGTTCTTTGTGAAACACATAGGAATTGCATAATTTATCACTTTTAATGTCATTTGCAGGTGAGATGGTGGTTTGTAATTCACCACTTGTTTGCGAAAGGTTGCTTGCTTGTAGCTCGTTGACCTCGCGTTTAACAGTAGTCTGTAAAATATTATTTGTAGGATCTTGAAACGCTAAGGTAGTAGAACAATCTAAATTTTCAAAATTCATGTCTTCGAAAAATGTATTCAAATAGTCCGTAGCAGAATTTGGCATTCGACCGGGATTCTCGAAAGATGTTGTATCATTCCCATAGGCAAAGTTTGAAAAATTCATAGCGATCTCGGGTTTCACATCTTGTAAGTCCTCAGTAGTTACACAGTTATTACCCATTTTAGAAAGTTTTAATCTTGGGTCTTTTAACTCCTTCTCATAGGTATTTAAATTTTCCATGGGTTTTTCTAAACGTAGACGTTTTGAAGGTGAAAGTACTTCTTCGTGAGATCTTTTCTGCATATTAATGTCATAAAATATTTTTAATCAGCATTCCACTAACTGGTGTAATCTCGATAAAAGTCTACAGTAAACTGATTGTGTTTCCTGGAAACATTTACTTATCTAGATTAAAAGTAGTCACAGTTATAGTTAATCATTTAAATTACATTTAGGTTAAAGATAAAATGCTTACTTATCTATAATAAATACAGTGACGGTTTAAGTTAAACATTTTCTTAACTATGTTAAATACTGTAATGTTAACTGTGGGATGGAAATTATCAAAACATGCAATGTCACTGTTTAAACGGAGAGAAAAATTAAACTTTCTTATCAAGAAATAAGTTTAATACGTATTCAAATAAAAATAATCAATTTTTCTTAAAAAGAGATTTCATTTGACCAAAAAGGGTTAACTTTAAAGACTACAATTAAAAAAATTGCCTACTCATAAATATATGTTTACTTTTTTTCTAGAAAATAAAACTTCAAAGATTGATTTCATAAATAAAAAAATAAATAAATAGACATGTGAAATAAAAACAGATATGTGATATAAAAACAAATATTTATTAAATAAATACATTTCTATGTTAATTTACAAATACATTGTCTAAATGGTTATTATAAAAGTCCATATTCATAGTTTCAAAAAATAAATGAGTATAATTACATGAACATTTCTTGAATATGTTTTTTACAAATTCAGTCACGTTGAAATTTAGCAGTGCACTGTCGCTACACCAATTATACTTTCTACGCAAATTATAACTATCACACTCGTGTTTCACATTAATTGGTTCTCCGATTGAACATCGATAGCAATCAAACACGCGAGAAACGGATGACTTTAATTCGTCATCGAAACATTTTAAGAAATAGTTCAAAGTCTCTTCTATTGTGAGGTGGGTACATTTACATTTGTTTAAGTTTTCTAAAATCGAAACAGGAATAAGCTTAGTTAAAAGCGTCTCAATGAGATATTTGGTAATTTTAAAGCCATTTTTCACTAGTTTCAAATACTGATCTTTTGTAAGCAGTAAAAAATCCGACTTCAAACAAAACCCAAACTTTTTCGATTTGAATAATTTTTGCAGTATGCATGATTCCTTATTTACATAAGCAATTAGTAAGTCATTATTACATATGAATGTATCTTTTTCAGAAACAAAATTAAATTTATCCAATCTCGATTCAAATTTGTCGAATGTTGCACATGATAATGTAATGCCTTCATTTGTGGGGGTAAGTTCACGACCGTTCTTTTCAAATTCTTCGTATTTCTGTATGTGAACATAAAGCTCATAGTTCTTATTCATTTGTACTTCAACAATCATTTCCTCACCTAAATTCCAATGAGCAGGAGTAAAAACATCGAAAAACTTAAATATTTTACTAAACTGAGTGATGTCTGAAATTTCATATTTCGAACTGTTTCCCAAGGAAAGTTGATCAGACGGGTTAAGTTCTTTAGGTGAAAGATGAATTTTTCTATGTTTCACTAAGTCAGATCTATTATTAAATGTTTCAAAACAGTCGTCGCATTTATAGTGACTGGGTGACTGTCTACTTTTCCTTTGATTTGGCTTGGAAGTATTATGAATTTTCCCATGCTTTAATAAATCACTCTTTTGTGAAAATACTTCGCCACATACATTACAATTATGAATCACAGGGGTCTTTGAATGGACCTTCATATGATTTAATAAATGATACTTTCTAGCAAATGTTTTTTCACAAATTATACACACAAGAGGTATTTTCTCCAGATGACATTTCATGTGAAACGTTAAGTTAACCTTTCGGGGAAAAGCTTTGTCGCAAGTAGAACACACAAAGGGTAACTTCTGTTTCTTTAATCCTGATGAGGTGGGTTTCACTTCACAATTCGAAACGGGTTCTTCTTTAGGCTGTATTAAAAATTCCATGTCATGGTCATTTAATCCTGGTGATGAGGGTTCACTCTTCACGTTAGACATATCATTAGCACTTAACAAAGCAGAATCCATGACTCGTTCCGTAATCACTTAAATGTAAACTAACTTAAAACGGAAAACACAACCTTTCACAGCGGTAACAGGAAACAATATAATCATATTAACTCGTTTCTTGGAAGTTCATAAAATGATAGAGGGCGCTTGTTTAAAAATAATAACATTTTATTGGTTTAAAAAAGTCACGTGATTATTTTATCATACTCTGTTATAAGTTCAATAGTCAGTTAATTCTTACACATTGATTCAGAAAGGGTTACATATCAGAAGTTCGTACAATTGTAAGTCAAAAATGCTTTTCTAAATAATATTTTACTGGTCGAATCACTTGTGTATCAGAAGTTCATATGTTTGTAAGTTAAAAATTCTTATTAATCTCGTATTTAGTGCTTTTATAAATAATATTTTACTGATCGAATCACTTACGTGTTATAAATCTAACTAGAAAAAGTGAATATTTCAAATAAGTCATGTTAGAAAAAACTAGATTCGATTATCT
Organism: Maratus michaelseni; assembly: GCA_963931845.1. NCBI lineage: Eukaryota > Metazoa > Arthropoda > Arachnida > Araneae > Salticidae > Maratus > Maratus michaelseni. Next base: position 219,522,254 of record OZ007596.1, read on the forward strand.
TTTTTTAAATGTTGGTTGTATAAAGTCAATCGTTTAACAGTTGTTATTATTTTTTAAATAGTTTTTATTATTTTTGAACAGTTGCTATTATTATTTGAACATTTTTTATTATTTTTGATCATTTGTTTAGTTGTTATTATATTTTTGAACAGTTGTTGTTATTATTTTTTTAATACTTTTATTTTTTTTTCCCTGTGCTTTTTTTCCAAACAGGCGAAAATTTCAAAATTGTAGTTTACAATTCTAAAATACACTTTTAATGAAAGCAGTCTGTTACAAGATAATCACAAAAAGTTAACATTATCTTCCAAAAATAAATCCTCATTTCACAATATAATTGAAACTGAATACGCAAAATTAAAAATCACGTTATTCCACACGCAAATATCCGTTATATAACCACCATGATATCCAGATAAAGCTATCCTAAATTATCAAAGCATTAGTTCAGTTTGTCATGGCACGTCCAAGAAAATTTCGTTAGGATAAAAATTTGACTGTAAGTTTCGAAGGAAAACCTATCCCCGAATCAAACTTGGCAGATTTATTTAATCTTTTGTTTTCTGTGAATAAAAGAAAACCGATCAAGGCACAGAAAGAATTATTAGAAACATTAAACGAAATGAATGTCCCGCGAAATTTTATTAAAAATAAATATTTGTCAACAAACATTAAACAAGATTCTGTATTAGATTTGTCAAAACCCGCTAAAAAACGAAAAGTGGGTCCACATGTATTGCATTGGGAAAATTATTAATAAAATTGAATTTGTTTTTTAAACTACGCCTCTTTCCTATGTTTTCTACACCAAACACAATAAAAACAGTACTTACCCCTAAAGATGTCTTCTTTTTACCATTGCTTCCACTATACATTTTAAAATAAATATGTTAATATTCAATCCAATCATATCGAAAAAAATAAATTTCCGGTTTCATTTAAATTCAGTATAAAATAAACCTCAAACTTTTCACTTCCGGTAAGCATATAAATGAGCGAAAACACAATGCATACCGTTATATATATATATGAACACGATGCTAATCACTTCCTCTCTCAAGTCATTTTAACAGATGATACGTCACTCTCACGATACCTCTCTTTAAACACTTGAAATCTCGACATTCATGTATAGCTTCTTGACATTTATCAATTAAACAGTGAGCAATATGGTAAGTTCAAAATATTACTCTTTATTCATCAAACTCTAATAATACATTCATAGTCTAAATCAATCAAAAAAAAAAAATTAAGTCGTCCTCAAAAATAAGCCCCCCTCAAAAATAAGCCCACCTTAAAAAAAGTTAGCCGTCTTTTCAAAAATAAGCCCCACTTCTATAGCAGACTTCAAACTAACATTTAAATTTGATCAAAAAAAAAAAAAAAATTGATCTCCGTTTCGCCTTCAAACTGAAAGTCCATTCTAAAATTAAAAAAAAAAAAAAAAAAAAAAAAAGCCCCCCCTCAAAAATAAGCCCCCCCTCAAAAATAAGCCCCCCTTAAAAATAAGCCCCCCTCAAAAATTAGCCCCCCCTCAAAAATAAGCCCCCCTTAAAAATAAGCCCCTTCCACCGCCACCACCCCCCCAATCGAACTCTCCTTTTCCCTCTACTTTTATGAAATAAATTAAATTTCCAGAGAAAAAAATATTTTTATCGCTTTAAAAATATTTGTTTGCTTTAAAATTTCGCTTAAAATTACGAAAAACATTTTTATATTTAAACTAGGAAGCTTTGCCCCCTGAGCCTTTTTTGCTCCAATCCTCGGACATTTCTTGGTCTGTATGGCTCTTTCTGTATCTGGGTCTCTCTCTCTGGTTCTCCCTTTGTCAGTATGGTATATGTCTACCATCTGTCGGCTGCCTATTTGTCTACTGTCTGACTGTTTCCAGCCTGACTGCTAACTATCTGCTGTCTGTTTGACTGTCTACACTGTCTCGGCTGTCTGTATGCTTTCTATCTGTCTGCTGCGTGTCTGCCTACTCTCTCTGCTGTCTGTCTGTGTGCTATCAGTCGTCTGTTTACATTCTATCGGCAGTTTGTATGCTGTCTGTCTTCAGTATGTTTGTCGTCTACCGGCTGTCTGTTATCTATTGTCTGTCTATCTGCTCTCTCTTCTGTCTGATTATCTGTTGTTTGTCTGTCTGCTGTACTTCTGTCTACCATCTGTTGACTGTCTACACACTAAAGGCTGTATATTTGCTGCCTGTTTGTCTGCTGTCTGTCTGATCTCTATCTGCCAGACTCTTTCTTCTCTGCCTTTCTGTTTCCTGTATGTCTGGTAACTGTCTACTGTCTGTCTGCACTCTGTCGGTGTTCTGTCTACTATATGTTGTCTGTCTACACCATATCGACTGCTTGTATGCTGTCTGTCTGCGGTATATCTGTCTGCCCTATGTCTGTCTGCTATCTGCTGTCTCTCTGTCTGATATCTGCTGACAGCCTGTCTAAACTCTGTGGGTTGTCTGTATGCTGTCTGCCTGTCTGCTATTTTCTGTCTGACTGTCTGTTTGCTGTCTGTCTGCCTCTATTCTATCTGTCTGATATCTTCTGTCTCTCTGTGTGTTTGCTCTCTTTAGCTTTCTGCTGTGTGGCTATCTGCTTTCTCTGCTGATTGTCTGTCTGCTGCATTTTTTTCGGCTGTCTGCCCCCTAACTATCTATAGTCAGCTGTAAATCTGTCTTCTATTTTCTGTCTATCTACATTATATCGATTTTCTATCTGTCTTCTATATGTCTGTCCTCTGTCTGTCTTGTAACTCTCCCCGCTATCTATCTGCTAGCTCTCTCTGTTATCTGTCTGCTTGCTCTCCCTGCTATCTCTCTGCTTTTTCTCTTCCTAATGATTGTCTGCTGTCTGTCTACTATCTGCTGCCTGTCTTATATCTGCTGCCTGTCTTATATCTGCTCTCTGCCTCTCTACTGCTTGCTGTCTGTCTGTCTGCTGTCTGTTTGCTGCTTGTCTTCCTGCTCCCTCGTCAATCTGCTGTTTGACTGTCTGCATGCTTTCTCTGCTGTTTGTCTGTCTGCTGCATGTTTCTCTGTTGTCTACCTGCTATCTGTATGCTGCTGTATGTCTACACCTCAGAGTAAATATTACTATTAGAGTGGGGACTCTTTTTTTATCCCTTTTGAAAAGTTGAAACCAACATAACCCCGGATTTGGTGCTTTAAAGGCTGTCTGTTTTGGCGGTATTCGCTTCCTTGGTAACTTCGATTTCATTCTCGCAAAAAAATGAACGTAAATAAACAAACGAAACTGAAACTAAAAAGTCCTTTCGGTCTGTACTGGGAGGAAAAGGTACCTTTCCTATATCTTCGTTTTAAAATTTTAGCTAATGTTACACGAAAACAGCAAGTTAAAATGCAAAGAAACGTTTACAAAAGATTCCTTAACACTGAATTTGAATGAGAAATTCGCCAAATTATTGAGCAATAGCCAAAATTGGCTTCATTTATGAAGACTTATTTTGATCGCCAAATTTGGCGATATCTCGCCAATTTTGGCGAGAATTTGGCCCTAACGGATATGAATATATAGTTTTATGCGTATGATTGGGAAAATTATTACAACAATGAAAGAAAATAATTTGCGTATAATCGCGTTAATGTGCTGTTTTGTTTCAAAATGTCAGCCACCCTAGAATTTCAAACTGCTCTATCTCAGCCATTTTTTAAGATAGAGGTAAACCAAAAAATGCTCTGGATTCCTCGTATCAAGGCCTAACACTAAATTAACTAACACTAAATTAACTAACACCTAACACTAAATTTGAATTTTTAACATTTTTGTATATTTATTTTAGTTTTAAATTTTTAAGTGGCCGCCATCTTGAAACAAAATGGCGGACCAAGCTGGCCAACGAACTCGGTCGAGATATTGGTGAGCTTAATAGACGCAATTAGTTTCATCAAAATTGATTATAAATACGAGCGTTATCGTATGACATAGGTCAGATATATATATATATATATATATATGGATATATATATATATATATATATATAAATCAACATTTGAACGGAGGGTGGTTTTGGGGTCTGGGGGTCATGATCGGTGAAAATATATCGAAATTTTCCGGAACTGCTTTCCTCCGAACGGCTGCAATAGGTAGCTTTATACTTTTTTGTATTGAAAGCTACCTAAAAGTGTCGCTAGTGTTGTTATCATATTCTAGGATTTTATGTCAGAGCTTGGATAAAAATGAGATATCTGTGGATTTTATATGTGTAAAATCTACACAAAGTGGAAAGATATAATTGCAGTAACAAAATCAACTGTTATAAAAAATTAATTTTTATTAAATTTGCATATAATAAAATATTATTTAATTTGATTTCATGACTTGTAATTTCAAATGCTATTCCTATAATGAGCAAGACTAATTTCTTTCCTTTAAATAGGGCCTTGGTAAAAGAAACTCTTTTAAGCTACGTTTTATTTTGTAACCCCCCCCCCCCCCCGATGAAAAAAAGATTGGATTTTTGGATTTTTTTCTTTTTTTGCTGCTGTATTTAATTTAAATATTATAAAATGGCTTGGGAGCACGGATTGCACATATCTCTTCTAATAAACGGTACTGAAAAAAAAAATTTTTAATTAGTAATACAAGATTTTAAGTAAGATAACCCAAAATATTTCGAGATTTTTGTTTGGAAAGCTTCAATTTGACACAATCATCACACGAAATGTAACAATATTGTCATATTTGTTTTTAATTCTAAAAATGCATTAAACTTTGCAGGCTTTAAAATAAAAAGAAATCAAATAGTTTTTCCTCTCTCTTTTTTTTTTAACAAAGCGGAAGACTTTTTCAGAAAATGGCATCGTAGTTCATGATAGTTTTTCAATTTGGGGAAAATTAGCACTGAAATGTTATCAAATATTCTTTGATTTGATAATATATATCAAAGCTTTTGAAAACTTGAAACCACATACTGTCTTTTTTTAACAATACATTAAATTATAGAACATATTTTTTGCTGCAATCCAGAAATTTGTATTCTGCTTTTAATATTGCTATTTAACGGCATATTTTTTGCAACCTTTCATATATAGAGTAGATGTGCCAGTAACGGGCCACCTTCAAAATTTTTGGTTTATAAAAAAATAACCAATAAAAATTTAGCTTTTTATATATTTTTTCATTAGTCCCACTTGCATGTTTTATAATGTGGGTTATTCTTGACACTCAACGGAAGCAGAAAATAATATTTCATAGTTCCACTGTTTTTCTGTGAAAATCTTAATGAACATGCTAAGAGCTGCTTCACTTAATTAATTTATATCTTTTTTATTTTCTTGAAAAATTGCATGTTTTTGTTTTATTAGTAATAGAAAACTTTGAATTTTATATACTAATGGCAATTTTCAAAATTTCATTTACTTTTCAGGTTTTAGGACCATGGTCCATTACTGGAATGCTTGATTAGTCAATTTCCAGTAATGGACACCCCATGTGGACGTTACTAAAAAAGCAGTTTCGATAACGTTAATAGTGCATAAAAAAATTTTATTGAACTGAAAAGCTAAGTAATCAAATTTATATTTTTTATTGCACTTGCCAGAATGTAATAACAATATATTTTTTTTATAAATAGCTATTTTTATTAATTTCACGTAATTAATCATTTTTTTAAGATTGTAATCAAATTATTTTTTTAACCATGCCTTGCATACTTTATAATGTGGCAATCAACACCCAATTAGGAAGCAGTGAATGATGTTTAAGGGCACATGAAAATGAGGGGCTCAAGCTCTCCCCATTTAAATAAGTCACACAAGTTATTAAAAATTTATTTTCTGTCTTAAATGTTTGATTTTTCATCTCTGACAAAACAACTAGTACGTACATAAAAAAAATGTAGCAATGAAACTAGTAAATCTGCAGATCAGGGGGCTTAAATCTCAATTCTGCAATTTTATTTTGAAATAATTTCATTTAGTATTAAAAAACATTTAACCCACACTTTCATTTACTTCATATTTTTTGTATAAATTACTAAAAGTAATATATCAAGCAGTTTTAGGAAGTTTAACTGTTAAAAATGATAGGAACTATGATTCCATGCACTAGTACTCAAAGACTTCTTTTTTTTTTAGATTTATTGTTAACTAACCCTTCTAACCCCCCCCCCCCCCTTGTCTCAAAAATTTGATAAATGTATTCTTTGAAATTTAGTATTTTAAACCTTCAATCTAAAATAATTAAAATATTGATCTTGTGATAATGACAATTAATTTAAACAGTGAATTATTCTTATAAATATTTTAATCATTATTGATATCCTAATTGTTAAATTTATTTGAAAATGACTATTTTATTTCCTTAATAGTCTTTCTTTGAATTCTAGTTTTAAATGCAATCATGATATCAATTATCTATTACTTTTTGTGGGGTGTCCATTACTGGAATTTAGGGTGTTTTGATTTATTTCTGTTATTTACAATTAAATTTCGATTCACATTGAGAAATGTGACTATGAGCATGATTAAATATTGTTGATAGATTAATATAATATTAAAAAAAGAGGAATTTAATAATTATAACTATTAATTAAAAAATGTGTTTTAAAGAAATTCCTTAAGGGTGTCCATTACTGGCACATCTACCCTATATATATTTTTTTTAATTGAAAGTATAAATGTATTACAATATTTTTAATCAAAAGGAAAACCTTGATTGATAACATTTATTCATGTAAAAAAATTTTTTTTGCAAATTTACAGGTTTTTTTTTTTTTTTTTTTTTTTTTTGGTAGTAAAAAATAAAAATTCCAGGATATTTCAGTAATTGTTTCTCTGTTAAGATAACTATTATTTTTCATAAGTTTCTGAGAAAAATAAATTTGCAACTTTTCAATACCATAAAAATTAACCTTTTTTTTTTGTGTTATTGAAAAAAATAACCACAGACAACTACTGAAGATGTTGACTTCTAAACAATACTTGCTGTTATAATTAGATGGTATAAAGTCAGTTCTCAAATCCAAACTGGCTACTTCGGGATTTTATTCATTCATTTATAATCAGAAACGCATGAAATTGGCATATGTTCTTATTTAGAAACTTTGTAATCAAAAGAAGTTTTCAATAAAGACAGAAGAATTTTGTGGCATTTTTGTTTCTGTCTAAAATAAATAATAACTTCTTAAAAGAACTGTTTAAAATTTAGAGACACAGGAAATTAAAAGGAAAATGAAAAAGCGCAGTTAACTTTCCTGAGAAATACAGACGCAATAAATAAATTTCGGCAGGAATTCGGAAATTGCAAGCAAGCAGATTTTGGCTGGAAAAACCGGTTTGGCTTGGCGATGTTGTGGTGGATTCACGTGTTGGAGGAAGGGTGATGTCGGCATCAACGAAGGTTACCAGTTCTGAGTCTACTACTATTAGAAGGTCTATGGTCTACACTCTGGCGGCTGTCTGTCTTCTGTCTGTCTGTATTTTCTCTGTATGCAAGCTGTCCTTGCGGCCTGTCTGTTTCCTGTCTGCCTGCTTATTGTCTGCAGTCTGTCTGCAATCTGTCTCTACACTCTTTTGGCTGTCTGTATGCTGTCTATTAATCTGTCTGCTATATTTTGTCTGTCTGTCTTATTTCTGCTTGTCTGCTATCTGCTAACTGTCTACACTCTGTCGTCTGTATATGTACATGCTGCCTGTCTTTCTGTTTGCTATCTGCTGCCTGGCTGCTATTTTTTGTCTCTCTACACTCTGTCAGTTATCTGTATGCTATCTGTCTGTTTTTTTGCTATCTGCCGTCTGTCTACTATCTCTCTTTCTGCTCTCTGTCTGACAGCTCTTATTGCTGGCTGTCTGTTTCCTGTCTTTCTGCTTAATATATGCTATCAGTCTGTCTACTATCTGTTCTCTGTCTACAATCTGTTGGCTGTTTGTATGCTGTCTATCTGTTTGCTGTCTGTCATATGTTTCTCTGTGTCTATCTTCCGTCTGCCTGCTGTCTGCCAGTCTGCTCTCTATCTTCTGTATGTCGGTTTGCCTGCTCTCTCTGCTGTTTGTCTGTTTACTTTCTGTCCGCTGTATGTCGTCTTCTTTCTAACTATGAAGTCTGCTGTATATCTGTCTGTCATTTTCTGATTGTGTACACTGTATTGGCTGTCTGTCTAATGCCTTTTTGTCTTCTGTCTGATCTCTGTCTGGTACTTCTGTATGCTGTCTGTCTGTCTGCTATTTGCTGGTCTGTAGTGTGCTTTCCTGCCTGCTCTCTGCTGTCTGTATGCTGTATGTCGGTCTGCTATATATCTGTTTGTTGTATGTCTGTCTGCTGTATGTCTTCTATCTGCGTCTTGTCTGTCTGATATCTGCAGTCTGTCTGTCTACACTATGTACGTTGTCTGTATTCTGTTTCACTGTCTGCTATCTGTTGTTTACCCGTCTGCTTTCGGCTGTTTGTCTACGTTCTGTTGGCTATCTTTTGCTGTCCGTCTGACTGCTGTATGTATTTCTGTTATCTGCTGTCTGTCTGTATGCCTGCTCTCTCAGCTGTCTGCTGTATGTCTTTCTGCCTTCTATCGCGGCTCTTTGTCTGTCTGCTGCATATTTGTCTGCCGTCTGCTTATCTGCAGTCTGTTGTCTACTATCTGCTGTCTCTCTGCAGTCTGTTGTCTACTATCTGCTGTCTCTCTACACTCTGTCGGCTCTCTTTCTTCTGCTTGTCTGTCTGTATTCTCTCTGTCTGCTAGCTCTCTATTTCAAACCGCCACGGAATTTCTTAACAATCTTGGAGGTAAAATGAATGTACCGAGGCTTGTTAAAAAATGAATTCTGAATGGCGTTAAGACGCCATACAGTAGGAGGTATCAAACATTCCCTTATCGAATGGGGCTAAGGACGCCATACGGCAAGAGCATGAACATAGAAATCAATACTTGTCAATTACGCAGTACAGTGACGTTCTTACACCTTACTATGTTATGGGATGCGAAGGGATTATTTGATTAAAGCTAATTATATACGTCACATTCTAGTGCTGCGTAATTGCCAAATCACAAAATAATCATTAACTAAAGATGTAAAGATTAGGATTGATTTGTGAATGAAAATTTCAGAGTTAATAAAATAGCTAAACTTAGCTTTACACGATCGTAGAACTTTTTACGGTAAAAGAGTCACAAGATAATGTTTGTAATGAGATCAAACATTTCCTTGCCAAATAGCGTTAAGGTTGCAATACGGCAGGATATATCAAATAATTCCTTTGATGTAGTATTTTACACTGTATCAGACATAATATCAGGACTTCTTCCAGAACTGGAATGTAGTAGTGGACATTTTCAGCCCTCCTAGCTGAAAATCCTATTGAAATAATATCTATCATTTCACAATTATTATTACTCACTGTTTTTTAGAGTTTCGTTCATTTCACGAAACCATATTACTCCCGCTCCGTTGTTTGTCCGTCACAGAGCCGTTCTCAGAAACTATTTAACTTTCAGGCATGGAAATTTGTGTAGTTATAGCTAAATACCTACTATGAAGCTCAAAATATTAAAATTTGAAAAAATTGTATTATTTTAATAAATAGAGATAAAAAACCAAAATTCTAACAGCGTTTTCCTATTAAATTTAAACATTTTTCGTTATAGCAGTTGCCAACAATTAAAAATCCACAACAAAATTCTTTCTACAATAATTAATTTTCTATTGAAAGATTTCCACGTGAAAAATGAAAATTAAATAAAAAGTTTCACCAATATACGCTTTCAGTCGTGGCGTCAATGATTACGTTTTGCTTGGAAACTGAATCCAAACAAACGGTTGCTATGATGTATTTTCTATTATGTTTGTATATTATACCTATATCCTACAATTATATCTCACGGCAAAGTGTTTTAATACATTATTTGCAGTGGTAATATTTTCTACGATTTATATTTAGTAAGAAATGAAACATAGCAACCATTTGTTTGGAGTCAGTTTTCAAGCAAGAAGTCATGACTGAAAACGTCTATTGAAAAAAAGATTAATATGACGTCCTATTAGTAATAAAACGGAAATTTTCAAAGATTTTTCAATAATACAAGGAGTATGAGTATATGTATGTACAGAAAGCAGATTAATATCACGTCATTAGAGAATAAAAAATAAAATTAATCTGACGTCATATCGGAAGTTTAACGGATTTCTCAAATGTTTGAGAATAATACAAAGCGAGTATCAATATGAGTAATACAGAATAGTAAATATATGAGTTTGAGTAGCGCATTGAATCATGATCAAAACGCGATTATGGAAATATTCGCATATTTTAACATTTTGAAGGTGTACAACATGTTTAATTTTGAAATTATTATATTTTTAATATCGCATTTAGGAAACATGATAGATATTATTATGACAGAGTATAATAGCAGGCTTCGTCCGCTATCGGGTCTGTTCATATATTCGGCAAAACGGAGTTTGTTATAAAGAGAGTTACATATGTTTTTAATTATCGGGGGTGAAACATTTTCCTTAATTAATGCATTTATTTTTCTTTTCACAGGTAACAGCTGGTAAAATATAAAATAACTAATCTTCCGTAATCTGTGCGCAAGGTTAGCTCCAAACATGGGCGTTTGCAAGTAACAATATAGTTCAAAATCAATGTAGATACTTTTTAAGAACTCTCACAAAAAGTCTCACTTTCTAAAATACGCAATTTGGCAGTAGGACTTTATTAGAGAGGATTACGCAATATGTTTAAATATCTATTTTATATAAACTATTTTTTTTTAAATATCGCATTTAGTCCACATGACAAATATTATTATGACAGAATATAATAGCGGGCTTCGCCCATTATCGGACCGGTTCAGATATTCTAAAAAACGAGTAAAATAGACCGGTAAATTTTTACTTTATAAAAAACATGTCTTTTTAGGTGCGTTCGTAATTATATAAATACGTAGCACCTATAGTCGTCGTTTGGTCCGTCCATCTGTCCGTCCGTCTGTCTGTCTGTCCGTCTGTCTGTCTGTCCGCATATAACAACGCAAAAACTACCCAACCAAATGGTTTGCAATTTAAAATATATTATCTTTGCAGAATTTTGTCGAGACATTTCAAATTTTATTAAAATCGAATCAAAACTTTAGGAGATATTAATAAAAATATTTATTAAGAAATTTGAATTTTTTTTTTTTATCGGTGCTTTCTTGTTATAGGAGCTTCCGAAGTTTAATCGTCAAGCGACCGAGATACTTATTTTATGACAGAAATTAATCTGCAGACGATAGAATTCATTTCACAGAATTAAAAATCATCAAGATCTGAATATTTATATAACTAGCTGATACATATATATCTGAATATTTATATAACTAGTTAAGATATTTGTATGAACAGTGTCATAAAATATATACTTAACTAGCTGTTTAACCCGTTCTACGCACGGGATATCATGAATTTAATTCTAAAACGTGCGTACGAACGCACCTCGTTTGTAACGTTTGACGTACAATTTCCAACTTGTTTTTTTGTTGTTGTTTAATGAAATTTATTTGGATTTATTAAAGAAAGGATAAAGTGTTTTGAAAGGAATATTAAGCGAAACCCTTTGTGTGATCTTCGATCACACTTACCCACTTATTTATTGTTATTTATTTAGCAGCAGCAGTGCTGACTATTATCCAGATTTTGAACTAATATTTTTCTCTTATAAAAATTCCATACCACGATGATTATGAATCTGAAAGGTGCGTGTCTGTCCAACCCGTGGATCTTTTTCTTCTCTTTTTGTCGCGTTTTACTTCTGAAATCCCCTGCAAATGAATTTCAAATGTATTTTATTCTGAATTAATTTGAAATTCTTTGAAAACCCTCATTTATCAAATGTCATAATTGTAATTTGGTACTCTCATATTTTAAGTTAAAGATTTTTTATTAATTATTTTTCTGTTTAACATTTTAAAAGCTTTTATCACAATGTAAAAGACTAAGAAGATTAAATACTTATCTTTAATTAAAGCTCATAAAGTAAATAGATAATTCTAAGATAAGTACTTCCTTATTAGATGTTTTCATCTCATAACCTACAATTAACATTTCAATAAGGTTGGGGCTCCAGGGACAAAATTGAACAATTTAGAAGCCATCTAATGTTTCATCTCATGCATTTGGACAAATGAAATGAAACAGTTCATCATTTAATTCCCCCGATGAGTGAATATTCCTTAAGCAAATTACCTTCTTTGCCATAGTTGTTTAAAATAACTTCTCTTATACAAGCAGTAATAACGTGCAAATTATTTTTATAATAGTATAAATTTTTAGCTAATGATGAATGTAACTTTAAAATTTTTGAAAATGTGTAATGGATAATTTATTTTCTCCGAGGAATATGGATTTGCTGAATACCATCATCTCACTTGAAAATTCAATAACTAAATTTTTCAAACTAATGCAATTTTCTGAAAATTCACTTCGACAAACATGTTACATTTAGATAGATTAGCAAAATTTAGCGGAACTTTTAAATCTTGTTAGATTAAAAATTACAGGCGTTCCGCTGTTCACGATGTGGTTAGAGACGTATAAACCCATAGTAAACCTAAATAATAAACAGAAATAATACAGATGAAAATGTAAAATATACTATATACAGTTTTATAGTTAGATGTAGAGGTTTATATGTAGAAAGATAAAATTGTTAGTGATAGGGAATTCGTCCCAGCGCGGAGAAGATCTTAGCATGATTAAAATTGGGGAAAACTCTTCTGACGATACAAGTACAGTTAAATAAAGGATAAGAAAATATTATAAACTTTTCTGACGTTGCAATCTCCTGTTGTTAATCCATATTTTGTTAATATCCGTTTGTCGCATCGATACTTTGTTTTTATCACTTTCATGGCTGAAATACTAAATTTGTTTGTTAAATGACGCTTCATAAATACACTTGAGTTTCATTTAAGGATATATAATTAATATTAAACTCTACACGTACAAACATTCTACAAACTACTGTTAAAACATTTAAAGTTTCTATCTTAGAGCTTTTTTTCGCTCTCATTTGACGCGTTACATTTTATAGCAGAATTAAAATTTAAAATTAATGTTCTATCTTTAAAGACACTTGGTTTCTTTTTAGATGACGTATTAAAGACTTTACACAGTTACTGCATTCCTTTGCAAGAGATGATAGCAGTCAATTAGTGATAATATTGAACATATAGCGCAATTAATGCTAAGTTTTCAGCATATTTCACAGACGCTCATTGAATAGAAAAAGTTATTTTCGCCGTTGTTGGTTGATGTTGAGAAGCTATAAATCACAATCACTAGTTCCTTGTTAGGATGTGATGAATGAATGAGTGGAGGTTTTTTTTTTTTTTTCGTGGTGTAACATCTGCTACTTTGATTATTGCTATTCGGAGTGAAATACTTTCTTATGATCCCGAGATGAGATTAATAATTCCGACACTCCCCGAGGGATTGTCTAACAATTTCATGGAGATTCTATGCTTTTCCAGTACAGGCTTAGGTAAGGGTTTGGTTAGGGCGTTGGCTATCATTTGTTCTGTTGGACAACATTTTAATTCGATAGTTCCTTCTTCTTTAAGCTATTGTATGGCGTGATACTTGATGTCAATGTGCTTCGTTCGTTTTCTGAACTTTTCGTTTTCGACCTTTTTTTTTTTTTTTTTTTTTTTTTTTTTTGCAACTTTGATTATCTTCATATATGGCGATTAGTTTCTCCTGAGTCATGTAGAATTAGAATAGATGAGAAAAAGAAAGCCGAGCTAACTAAAAATGTGGTTAAATACAGAGTCAATTCATCTCATGTAAGTATGATTTTATAATTTAGTAAAGCTTTACATTATAAATATTTTATTAAAGCGTCCCAATTTAATTATGCTGTTTAGAAATTTGGGTACTTTCTTGTTATAGCGGCCCTCAGAAGTACAATTATTCCAAGGTTGCAGTTATGATTTTGCGAAGATCATCGCAAAGCTTATGTATGCATCATGTACAGTATGCTGTCTCAAATCTGCCACCCTAAAATCCGCACATCATTTCCGAAGTAAAAAATGAAACTTAGTTAAGATGTAGGTGTAATAATCAAGGGTTTTTTTTATTATTCTGTACATATTTTAAGATGTAATTCTGGTTAATATGATTCAACTCATATTTTCTCATGAAGGAAGTATAAATTTATTTTTAAAAAAATTCAAGATAGTGCTGATATCAGTGGTGATCGCGATATTTTTACCAAATAATTTATGTATTGGGCCATTTTCAAAATTCGCTTACATATGCTGTCCCAGAGGAAAATTCAAACATACATTAATGTTTAATGTTTAATTTGAGCTATGCATTATATAAAAAAGACTATATTAAATATTTCTAGCATTAAAAATTTTAAAAATCAATAAAAATTGTTGAGATATAAATCAGTATAAATGGATTTGTGTCAAATCCGTTACCAAATGTCCAGTCTGTTACCATACAAAATTACTGAAAATAGACACCTTTTAATTTTTTTAAAGTTTCAAAAATAAATTTACTTTGAAGTGACTTATGTCCCTAAATTTCAGAACATGATACTTAACAATAATACTTAAATTAAATTGAAATGAGATACATTTATAACCACAAATTTTGACCACACAGAAATTTACACAATACTTTTTCTAATATTATATACACATTATATATTTATGTAAATTATTGAATTTTAAGAAAATTAGATCTCTCTTTCTTAGTTGAAAGAAAAATAACAATAGAATGGGGAAAAAATGATAAAATACATTTAAAAAATGTGAGGTAACGGACTTAACATTTGGTAACGGATTTGACACTAATCCATTTATACGGATTTATATCTCAACAATTTTTATTGATATTTTTTATTTTTTATTCTAGAAATATTTAATATAGTCTTCTTTATATAATCCATATCTCAAATTAAACATTAAATATTAATGTATGTTTGAATTTTCTTCTTTTTCCTCTGGGACAGCATATGTAAGCGGATTTTGAAAATAGCCCTATTAATCAAGATCTTTTTCTGTTCAATCATTACAATTGGCGAGTGTAACTATTAAGCTTGGCCAGTGGTGGCAATAAAGTCAATCGCCAAATTTTCAGTATTAATCGCTGATTGGCGATTGCTAATTTTGTCCTATATAACGCAGTCAAGGCAAAATTTTTAGTACAAGAAACCAGGCTCACAATATACAGGGTGTTGCACTACAAGCTAAATCCGAATTTTTATTCACAACTTTAACAATAATGAAGATATTTTAACGAGATTTTCATCATTAACTTTGCTTTGTCTGAAATGTGATGAAATCATTGGAAGTGACTGAATTTTAGTCAGTGACACAATATATGTACTGTCAGCTGCATTTTGAATAACAGAATGTCTAACTTAGTGTTTGCACTGCAGTGGTGGCAGCTTATAGCACTTCTTGTCATCACTACATAGTATAAAACAAAGTCGCTTTTTCTGTCCCTATATCCCTATGTACGCTTAAATCTTTAAAACTACGCAACGGATTTTGATGCGGTTTTTTTTTAATAGATAGAGTGATTCAAGAGGAAGGTTTATATGTATATCCATTAAATAGTGGAGAAATACTGTTATTTTTGAGGTTTTTTATGTGATGTCGTAAATAATTTCATTTTTTCCGCTTATACATTGCAAACGCAGGCTGAACCCTACAAGATTTATCAAAATAATGTACTAATTATTGTACACATTAAAAAGGTCTACAGAAAACACAAAGAGATGAAGGTTTTCAAGGTTAACCCGAAGCAAAGCGAGGGAGGGCCGCTAGTTTCAGATAAAGCAAAGTAAGTCTAACATATCGTTACAATATTTTCAGTATTGTTAAAATTGAACGAAGATGTAAGTTCGACTTAGAGTGAGATATACTGCACTTTTTTTTATGAGTGGCTTGTGATTCTGGTTTCCAATACGAAACTATATATCATGTTACTTATTCAGAGCTACCAACTGCTACGAAAAAATTTTAGATGCTACAATTTGGAGCTAAAAGCTATGATGTTATGAAAATCGGCCAAAAGCTACCAATTTTCTCCAAAAATGAAAACAAAAAAAAGAGTTCGTGGAAGAAAATAGCAAATTTAGTCAATCGGTCACAAAAAAAAAATGTTATTTTGTCAAACAATTGTGAAATTTGTCGAACGGCCACATAAAAAAATCGCAAATGTCGTCAATCGGTTGCAGGAAAAAAAATCGTCAATTGGTCCCCTCAAATAAATATCAAGATTTTTGTCAAAGAAGTTACAGAAAAAAATCTCTCGAATTTCGTTACCGAAAAATGAAAAAGACTACCGCTAATATCACCAATCAGTCGTAGATAAAATAGGGAATTCAGCCACGAAAAAAATCAATAATTTCGACGAACAATTATAGAAAATCGCAAAGCATTGTGTAATAAAACTGCAAATTTCGTCAATAAGTCAAAGAAATATTCTCTATTTTTGTCCAACTGCTGTGGGGAAAAAAAATCATGAATTTTGTCGAGCGATCGAAAATTTCATCAAAAGGTCGCATAAAAAAGTCGAAAATCGGCAATCTGTTTCAAAATATGCAGTTATTTTTCTATATAGGAAAAAAACAGTGATTTATTTACCAACAAAAGTTGCAACAAGGCTTACAGTGTTTGATTTCTCTCTCTCCATAATATGACCGAACTTATTCTACTAAAATCTAAAAGAAAAAAATTTCCCCGCTTTTCTTGTATATTTATTTGGGTGAAAGAATTTTAATGTTGTATTAAATTGTACAAGTTGACAGGAGGTCGTATTCTTTAACTCAACTACGAAAATGCAATATATTTATTACAGAAAATACAAGAAAATTTCAAATGTACTTATTTTATATATGATACAATATAGTTTACAAAATTCACACATAAATGTTGTGAAAAATTTTGTAAATTTTTCTTTCATGTATAATTTACTTTTTTGTTATTTTCTGAGTGGCATCCCTGGAAATAGCGGTTTATATGTACATATATGAAAACAAGAGTCTCCTACTTTGTGGGCTTATGCATAACACATACGTTCAATTGATTAGTATTTGTTCACTTAAAATTTGCAGCACAAAAAACAGCAGCCAACCTCCAGATTTATTTGAATTTTGTGTGCTACTATTTCTCATTTTCAAAGGTCGGCAGGTCTTCTTATTATAATCCCTGAAAGCTGCGTGTTATCTTCCATTATGTTTAGAAACACTCAGTTGTGAAAAGAACAGAATATTCAGGATCTTGCATTTATGCATCATTAGTTTCTATTCTATGAGTGTCATCATTCACAGTTAATTTTCTTAATTGTTAATTTTCAAGGAGCAAATACATAATGCAAAAGTAATCTCTCTTATTTGAATATAATTCTATTTCTTAATTTTCCTGAATATCTTTATTTATTAACAGTTAAAAATAAAAGTTGCCTAAAGTTTTTAAAAATATTTTTAAAAGCCTGTTCTTTAAGTATTTGGTTTGGCCGAATATAAAGATATTTGGCCTAACCGAATATTCAACCTAATCGAATATTCGATAGCATGGATGAATACATACCAAATATTCTGTGCATCACTAGTTTCCACTGACTTCTGCTGTTGTTTACTTGGTTTCTCCTAGCACCACTAGATTCTCATAAATAACCACCATATGAACAGGCAGGTTATTGGGATATCAGTAGAAATTAAGCTAATATGCTACTGACATCAGTTGGTGTGTAATGATTTCTATTGGTAACATTTTTCAATTACCAGTAGCTTTTATACTAATATGTACTGGTCCATGTATGTAGTCATTTATGGTATAGTAGTTAAAATGTTTCTCTTATTTTTTTTCTTTTAAGCTTTAAAAATATGTATGTAGTTAGATAAAAAATGTGATATTTTTATCAATGATTCTTAATATTTTGTTGTGTTGAAAAAATATATTTAATATTAGCTACTTAACCCATTCTACGTATGGACATTTCGGATTTTAATATAAATTCCAAAAGTAAGTTATACTTCTTGGCCTTCTGAGGCTCGTCTATAAATCAAAAGTAACTGTGAGGCCAACATTCAGCTTTTGAAAATTTCAGTTATAAAAATTCTATAAATTTTCACAGCATGCAGACCCGACATCAAATGCATGAACATATTTTTTAAAATATGTAAAAATAGTGTTCACACATCTTTCAAAAAGGGCAGGGCGGATTTGCTGAAAAGGGTATTTTTGTCCGATAAAAGTGAAACAAAGTGACTCAACAAAAAATGAAAGGGACACTTTTTGTTGAGTGAAAGGACACTTCTCATTGGATTATCATTTGTCAGTTCTGAGGAGTGGGGATTTCAACTCTAAACCATTAATAAGTATTAAGTCCTAAATTCCCTGGAGGGTATTTCGACGGGGGCGGGACGCCCACTGGCAAACATGATCGAGGTAAGCTGAAATCGTGTTGTATTATTTAAGAATCTCATAAAATAATCTGATTAAAATAACTCATTTTTCGAATATTCTACTTATGGAAACATGTGCCATTCTGGGATGATTTTGAAATGGAAAATGCATTACAATTTCAAGTTAAAATACAATATGCAGTTGCTGCATCTGTTTTTTGAGGTTAATTTAGAACTTACAACACGTGAGTCAATCAGAGCAACAGAAATTCTGTTTTCAAAAGTCTACGGGATTTCTGGGGGGGGGGGAGCGTTACGGGAAGGAAAAAACCAAATATTAAAAAAAAAATAGAGGACGCAAAGAAGCTACTGGGGAAAACGGACAGGGCGCAGCACCCTTTGAAAAACAGCAAATAGGAACACTATGTAAAAATGATCTTTTATTTAAAAATTAATTGAAAATAAAATTTTTTGTTCAGATTCACAATTAAACTTTTTCTTAAAAATAAAACTGTTTAAGCTTCCTAATTTTTTTATTATTTTTCTTCTGACAGCTACTTCTGCCTCTCCCCCGTATCCTCGTGACTCTTTGAATATAAATTGGCTAAGCAAAATTCACAGAACACACACACACACACACAAAAAAAAAAAAAAAAAAAAAAAAAAAATCTAATTAAAATTTTGGAAATTTTTTTTTGTTGTTCATGGTCCTTTCTATCATGCAACTTTATTAAAAAATTCTCAGCTCTGCGCCCAACAGTCTCTGAGCCTTTGAGGTTAATATAGATAGATACATAGTTACACACATCCATTTTCAATAGTATAGATAGAAAAGTAAATTTCAAGTTTGAGATTTGGGAAATTGTTCATATGAACAACATTTGCCTGTTTGTCCCTATATTGCACATGACAATGAGTAAATCAATTATAACTATTATTTTCTCCTGCAGGGAAACAAATTACTCAATAAAATTTAATATTGAATTCTTATTTTTATGTAATGTCTTTAAAATTGTTCAGTTTGCATATTTCTGCATGATTTTAAACATTTTTTTATATTTGTTTCACAGGAAACAGAAACAGGATCCAGCTTTGAAATTTATTTTATAAATGAAAATCATCCAAAGATACAGAAGCCCGTGCAAAACGTAAAGAACCTACAGAACATTGTGAAGATGACGGACCTGGTGAAAGGAATCCTATTTAAATATAGCTGCTTAAAAATTTAACGCCTATTGTTTTGAAAACAAAGTGTTAACTGTACATTAAAATTATACACAAGTACCATTAGTTTATTATATATGTTGTGATTTCAAATAAACGCAGCGACTGTACCGCAATGGTCATTTTTTTTTTGTACCGTGTTTTATTTTGCTTCTTCCCAACAGCAGCTTGATTTTAGCGATTGCCTATCAAAGCCCTCTGTGGTCAGAAGGATGATTGCATCCAGTTGCAGCGGTCAAAATTTGCAATGACTGCATTGGAAGTAAAATGATGAGAAAAAGCTGATTGCACTTGTGTAAAAAACAAAAATAAGTAAAGTTGATTTTTTTAATACCTTTTTCTAAGTGCAAACATTAGTTAAAACATTTTCAACCAAGAACTAGAATTTAGTGCAGCTGTTTTCAAGTAAGTGTAATAATTTTCTCTTATTGGGTTTTAATAATATTGAACATTTGTTTGTTTTGTTTTTTACTCTATGCAATGTTATTTTTAATTATAAAATTGACATATTTAAATTTAAGCTTTTTTTTCTTTTTCCCCGAAAAAGAACCGCCCCCTTTTTGGCGAACTTGTACCATGTCTGATAAAATTATTGTTTATAATTCTATTTATAATTATGCATCTTTCCAAAAGTGGGTTTATTACTATGGTGATAATAACAGTAAATTTCATAGTAAGCTGAATTTTGATTTAAATATATGCTTAAAATGTTCGGTATGCAAAAAAATTTATAGGCCAAATAAAGCCGGTTTGCTTTTTCTGGTTTTAACCACTTAAAAAAGCCGGCTTTAATTGAAAAAGGCTGGCTTTTATTTTTTTTAAAAAGTGGTTTACAACTAATTCACATTAAATTTGCATTAATTTATTTTTAATGCAATAATAAATATTTCCTTCTAAAAGATTTATAAACTTCTATTAAACTTTATATAATAAACAAGTCTTTATAACTGATAGAAGGCAACTATGGAGGCTATATGTCTAAAAGAAAATTATATACACAATTTGAAAAGAGTAATTAAGTTAGACTGCAAGGTGGTGTTTTGAAATTCTGTATCATTAAGCTTGACATATACTACTCATTTTAAAGATTATATTTAATTAATAACAAAACATCACCATCAAAAATGAAAAATTCTTACATACTGCTTTTCACTTTCAAAATTGATTAAAACTTAATAATTTATATATATAATAAATGAAATTAGCATATATAATACTTGAGAGCATCCATATTTAGTTAGTAATCAGTATTCTAATGTCTTATAAAAATATATTTTAATAAGTTTTTTTTTTTCGACTAAGCAATTTCATAACTCATTCCAGATAAGTTCATATGATGAGATTAAGTTATAGAATGATCAACGTTGAAAGAGGAATTGGGAAGAATATATAATATTTGAGGAGAATTTAGTAGATGTAAGTGTATTAAAAATAGAGTACAATTTTTAAAAAATCTCAAAACAAAACTCTTTGAAATAAAAATTTGAAAAGCATATGTTATTCATATTACTGTTTTTAACAGTGAAAAATTTTGATTTTATTAAATGGCTTTATGTATGATTTATGAGAAAAAATGAAACTTGCATATCAATAGCCCCAGTAACTGATTTTTGTGTGTGTGTGTTTGTCAATCTGCAGCGAAAACAAAATTTATGAAGCAACAATGTCTACTACCACAAGAAATAATAGCAACCCATTAAATAAGCAAAATTTTCAATTAAAAAGAAAATACATTAATCCAGAGATTATCTTTTTTTTTTTCTTTTTTTAAGTACAACATTTTTAAGCTGTTAGATTAATCTTAAATCTTCTAAAATCTGCAGTGCAGTGCCCACTGTCATGTTGCATAATTTCTACTGGTGGGTCAATAGCCCTTAAAATTAGTTAATTAATAAAATAGGTAATTAAACAACTATTGTCCTATTTAATTATTTAAAGTAGTAAAACTTTTTTAAAAAGTGTATTTTTTAACTTTTATTTAAAAAGTATAACAATAGTTAAGCAATTAGTATGCCTTTTTAAAATTTAGCTAACATATTTACAATTTAAAAAAAAAAAATTATGGGTATTTAATAGTGCCCAAAATGGATACACAGTGGTAACCAAAACAGGCATGGCCCAATTTGGGCACATACCTATGAATCTTTCGACTCAAATTGGGTTTTATTTTTTCCTGTGCGTTGCGAATCATGTTGGTAGCCGACATTGGCGCCGATTCGGCCCGCGAGCAAGCCCCCAGTGACACAGTAAAAATAAGTTCAGTGGCACCTAGAATACTGCTCGATGAAGAAGCGTAACTGCCGCTTCCTGGAATTAATCTCGGAATGTCAATTATTAATGTTTAATTTATGTTCTTTATGTGTCGTCTTTTGTGTACATTGAATAAAAAATCAAGAAAAGCCAAATTACTAGTATTCTTTGAATTATGCACTTCAGAATCTCAATTTCGATTTTAAATATAAGAGTATTGCAAGTGTTTGTAATTACTCTCTATTTGTGCCTATATACAGGGTTCGTACGGTTCAGGGAATTTTCAAAGAGAGTGACCAAAATTTTTTTCATAGAAAAAGAAATCTAGGTTAAACTCACGAAACTTCGTCTTCTTTTAAGGAGAGATTTTCTGTAAGAAAATACTGGTACCGAAGAATTTCCTGGTCGCAAAATTCCAGGAGCCGTACGAACCCTGTATATATAGCCTGAATGAAAAATACCGGAGGATAGAAGGCAATACGGACTGTGCATGGGTTCTTCGTATGCAAAAGCTCTTATGATACCCGACTACTGGCTCGCTATGCACCAAATGACAGGCCGTTTTTCAATAAAAACCGAAATTTTTCCAGAAACATAGATTTAGGACCAAAACTCGCCGAAAACGAAAACGAAACTGAACTTTCAGTCGGAATCTAATAATATCTATCCTACTGCACAAATTCAGGATCTTCTCCAGAATAGGGTCTTTAGTGCCCCAATAAATGTTAATGTTAAAGGTTGATTTTTCTTTAATGTAGTGTGTAGTATTTATAGTTGTATACATGTTTGCATTGACACGCAAACAATTCTGTTATATTATGGTATAGGAAAGAAAATTGTTTGCAGTTATTTTATTTTAATGATTTTACATTACTTTAAACATAATGAAATTGACATGCATTACTGAGGTACAGTACAAAATGCTTTTTGTTGCATATGAAATGTATAGCATTTATGGTAACACAAAAAATAATTCAACTAGTATATTTTGTCTAGGAGCAATAATTGCCAGAAGTGCGCTTTCAGTTGTGGTACCCGTTTTAAGAGTAACTAAATTTAACTAAATTTCAAAGTGTGTAATAAAACATGTCAATTTTATGCAGCATTGCACAAAAGAATTCGAATATTAATCTTTCTATGGGTGGTAATTGCTGAAAATGACCTTTCAGTTGTGTTATACTTTTTCTAAATCGTTTATTTAGATATCTTCATTCACCTTATCAAACGATGGAGGTTCATTACAATATTCTGGAAATGTTGGAAAGTGTTTCATAATCTATGCCGCATGAATCCTTCTTTCTTGTTACTTTTCATTAGTGCGTATTACAGTTATGCATATAAATAAAATATACATCATTCAATTAGCTTGATGCATGCACCAGTTTTCACTGTGTTTATACGAAAAATTTGATCATTATTACATTACGAGTCGATTTCAGATACATTTTTTATAATAAATTACGTATTAAACCAGTATGTATTAAACTTTATTCTAAAAATTAGCAATTTATTCTTTCTGCTAGTGATTGAATAACAGTACTTGAGACTTGTTGGTTTATGTAAAGAAAAAAAGAAAACTGCCCAGTTAAACTGAAAGCATTGAGCTCACAGGCTATTCACACTAATTGTATAGTATACTCTTATTTTAAATAATTTGAAAAAAAGCCCCTCGAAAAATAAACAAATCGACAATATATTAAGGGGAGCTCATCCCCCCCCCTTATAATTAACCAATGATTTCTCATAGCTAATCAGAGAAGCGCCTTATTACAATGAACATATATACAAAATTTGAAGAAAATAGGATAATTCTGCACAAAAAACTCATTTATCTAAATTAAGAAAGGGATTACCCCCCCCCGTATTCCCCTTTATACTTAACCAAAGAACCCCCAAAACTAATCAGGGATGCGCCTTATCACAATGAACCTATATACAAAATTTAAGAAATTCGGATATTTCTGCAGGAAAACACCCATTTATCTAAATCAACGGGGGTCAGCCCCCGTCCCCCCTTTATACTTAATCAATGAGCCCCCAAAACTAATCAGGGTAGCGCCTTATCACAATGAACCTATAAACAAAATTTGAAGAAAATCGGATGATTCTGCATGAAAAACCCATTTATCTAAATTAAGGGATGTTAGCTTCCCGTTCCAACCTTTATACTTAACCAATGAACCCCCTAAACTAATCAGGGAAGTGCCTTATCACAATGAACCTATAAACAAAATTTGATGCAAAACGGTTATTTTTGCCAAGAGTTATCGCTTTACATACGTACGTACATACATACATACATACAGAACCGGCGGGCACGTTAGCTCTCAGGCTTTGATAGCCTGTGAGCTAAAAAGAGAGAATACTGCTTCAAACAATGTAGAAAAAAAGATTCTGGTACCAGTCTATCTGGAATAATCTCTAATATTAAGCGATATGCATAAATTGTGCTTTGAGAGATGTGTACACATTAGAATGTAAAAAGTATTTTATAATTTTAAATGGCAATTCAGAATTCCAACAAAATGCATTTAATCTACGACTAAAATTTTGCCTAGATGCCAATATTCATATCATTGAATAAAATCATTAAAATTTAACCGTCTAATGTCTAGTTACTTTATTTGAATTTATATTTCCTAAACAAATTATGATATGCGAATATTTTTACGAACATACATATGATTCTTCCTTTTAAATTACAATTTTAAAATACTTATTAAATTTCATTATGTAATATTTGTTTCAAATAAGACTACAATTAATTAAAATGGAATTATTTGTATTAGTGTATTTTCATGTACGTTTTTGCATAAAATTCCTTCCTGAGCAGGCATGCATGATTATAATAAAAATATTTAAATAATGAGAGAGATTAAAAACTTTTTAGCGTTTCATGCAGCTTACATTATCCGTCTTTTAATGAAGGACCCACAATTTTAATTACATCCTTGTACATATACATATTACTTTTTTATATAGGAAGACAATATTTTACTGTTGAATAAACGGAAATAATTAGCTTAAAAATAGCCGAAACATCCTAATTAGTGTAAAAAGTTATAACGATATTATACATATCTTCTATTAAGATTAGGTATATTTTTAAGTACATATTTACATTTATTCTGGATATTTTTTAGTAATATCAATTTAGGATTAATCTATAATACCCAAATAATTGCATATATTTCTGATGAAGATGATTTTCTTTCTCCTTCCGATCAATGATTAATTAATGATTACATAACTTTTCAAATGTAATTTTTCATCTACAATTTTTGTCATGTTTAATTTTTATGTTTTGTTACTTTTGAACAATAAGTGCTAAACACAACATTTGACATGAGAAACATATTGTAATGCATATTAACAATGCACATGAATTTCGTAATGTTTGAAGTATTGTAACATCATTAAAATGTACTTCAAACAACTCTCGTCCACAGATAGCAGTTTATTCGAATTATTTTGAATCTCCTTGTAAAAAAAAAAAAATCTTAATTATACACAAAACTTAATTAGTATACACCTCATTTGGCATACCTCACAAACATATTTATCGAATTTCATGTTAATCATATTGTTTTTTGCGCTTGCGACAGTTATCTCCATGGACCAAACCATTACATGTTACACCTGAACAAATGAATGGAAGAAATTTCGCAAGTTACACATAGTGCCTTCTTAAGAGTGGTATTTCTTTTTGCATGTTGGAAAAAAGAAAGAACATACCAGAAAAATCACAAAGTGAAATTGAAAAAATATCAATTGAAACAACAATGACTAACTAGGTGAAATATTGTATCTTGAATTAACCACGCACGTTTCTGTCAAGTCAGTTTGATGGGTTTTTGTATCGCGCTACTCGCTACACTACACTGTCCAAAATATAGGGCGTTACACTACAAGCTACTGTAAAAAGTAGCGAATATTGTAGTTTCGCTACTTTCTATACCTGATCAGGACATGGTTATATCAGACCAGACAGATGATCAAACATACATGCATACAGACATGAAAAAAATTTCTTGTCACCACAGTAAGTAAGCTTTAACACAATTTACATTAAATATGTAAATTTTAAAATTTCCTATAAAAATAAAATCGAATGCACACAAAGAACTGAATTTTGGGTATGATTGAAGCCGACATGAGACGTTTCAGCTAACAATCACATTTTTCAGATAAATACAAAGAGACAATCCAGAATGCGCAAATAAAGAATTTTTACTAAAGCATTTACTAAAACATTTATGAAAACAATCTACGCAGAATCCCGACATTGCTCAAACATGTTTTGCAACAAAGATGCATAAATATGATTTTTAAAGAATTACTTAAAATTTTGCATGCAAATAATATGTTTGAGTAATATCCATTAATGTAAAATAGCAGCGCCTTCTGTTGAGCGACATACACAAGCGTAATCAGCAACAGCTTATGCCAACGTCTAACTGAATCTGAAGTTTAATGAAAATCTGTGCATTAGTTCTAGAGATAGAGCTATTGTGGTAATCGTGAAAAATGCAACATAGCAGCTTCACCTGTTCGGCGATTTAAACCTAAAACGAGTTATCACCAATTTATGCCTAACATAATCTAAAGTTTCATTAAATTCCGTTTATTAGTTCTTGAGATATGACTATAGCAATGAGATATGAAAATGAGATATGAAAAATGCAGCAGATCTTGAAAAATGCAGCATAGCAGCGCCACCTGTGGGGAGATTTACACTAAAACCTACTCAGGAACGACATATCTCACCATCTAACTGAATTTGACATTTGGTGAAAATCCGTGCATTAGTTCTTGAGATAGAGCCATTGCGTAAATCGTGAATAATGCAGCATAGCAGCGCCACCTGCAGGGAGATTTGCACCAAAACCTAATCAGCAACAAATTATGTCAAGGTCTAACTGAATCTAATTTGTTTTTATAATTCCGTGTATTAGTTCTTGATATAGAGTGTCCAAAATATTTGTGTCTCATACAGACACACACACACACACAGACAGACAGACATTTTCTAAAAAGAGTCAAATTTTGTTCCGGACTTTCTAAAACGAATAAATTCCTCGAAAATTGGATGTCGAAATTTTTCACGAATGCAACTCTTTCTTTGTAAAGGTAGAATAAAGTAAAAATGTGTTGAGATGAAAAAAAGAAAAAAATATGAAATATAAACCATACAATTTGAAAAACTAGTTGGATGTGTCAATCCTAAAACTTTCTTCTATCTCACACAGGTTTCGCATACACTAAAAACGAATCTCAGCACCAATTTATATCAAGGTCTGACTGAATCTAAAGTTTTATTAAGTTCCGTGCATTAGTTCTAGAGATATGACTATTGCTAAAATCGTGCAAATCCTGCAAAATGCAGCATAGCAACGCCACCTGTTGGGAGATTTAGACCAAAACCTAATCAACAACAACATATGTCAACGTCTAACTGAATCTGAAGTTTCATGAAAATCCGTGCATAGTTCTTGAGATATAGTTATCGTGTTAATAATGAAAAAAGTAGCATAGCAGCGCCACCTGTTGGGCTATTTACACCAAAACGTAAGCATTATCTATTTATGTCAAGATTTAACAGAATATGAAGTTTTATGAAATTTCGTGCATTCCTTCTTGATATATAGTTATCGCAAAAATCATGAGAAAAATGGTATAGCAGCACCACCTGTTGGGATATCTACACCAAATCGTAATCAGTGTCTATTTATGTCAAGATCTAACTGAATCTGAAGTTTGATGAAAATGAGTGCATTAGTTCCTGAGATAGTGCTATTGCGAAAATCGCAAAAAATGCAGCATAGCAGCGCCACCTGTTGGGCGATTTCAACCAAAAACTAATCAGCTCCCATTTATATTAGGGATTAACTGAAGCTAAAGTTTTATTAAATTTCGTGGATTAGTTCTTGAGATAGAGCGCCTACAAAATGTTTGTCACATTACAGACACACAGAGTGACAGACAGACATTCTCTAAAAGCAGTCAAATCATGTTCAGGACCTTCTAAAACGTATAAATCCGTTGAAAACCGGAAATCTAATATTTTTATAAATCCAATACTTTTTTTCTTGTAAAGATAGAAGAAAGTAATAATAAATAGGTTTTTATAATGTTAATTTCTCGTTATTTACTGACCGTTATCTCTTTCTCTCTATATTAAAAAAAAGTTACCACCGCTGTCAATTAAGATTTTGTGCCTTGAAGTCTTTCTGGACTAATATCCAGAAAACTATTGCAAATAAAAATTTAAAAATTGGTGGTTTTATAAAGAAATGTTCGATAAACACGCTGAAGTAGACAGTTTTTAAATCGAAGAATTATTTTAAGAGATATTTAATATTAAAGTGTTGGTCAAAATAATTTTCTTATAAAAGTTTTATAGAAACGAAAACTATGCGCAGGAATTTAGCCATAATTTGTAAGGATATAGTTGACAAGGTTGGGGTGTGCAGACTGCAATTATTTTTTCAATTTGACTCATTTTTTGAGGTTATATTTCAATTTTTTATTCAAAATTTTCATTATTTTGACGAAGATTTATTTCATATTTCAAAAATTCCATTATTTGAATCGTTGCCAATTTGTAAAATAGCGCACGCAATAATATTCCCTTTCAATTAAGAAATGTATTTACACGAGACTATTAAAAACAGAAATAAAACTTTAAAATAATATTTAAATGATCACGTGTTAAAAGCAATAAATGTAGAAAATGACGGAATAAAAAATATACTTGCGCGTGAATATTAAAAAGATAAATAATTAAATTATTCCGCGTTTTCAAAGCATTAAGTAGAGTAAGATTGATTTTTTCGACAAAATATTTTATCTATTATTGCAAGTTTTAAAACAGCGTAATTAATAATATTTCCCTTCAATTAAAAGCTATATTTTTACGTTTAATAATTAAGTTTAAATCAACGAAATACCGTAATTTCCGGCGTATAATCCGCAGCTCAAAGAGTCGTTTTTCGACCCAGAAATATTATTTTATAAAATGTAACTTAAAAGATCGCTGTAAATATTTAACTACAATTATTGAATAAAATTTCTGGGTCGAAAAACGACTCTTTGAGCTGCGGATTATACGCCGGAAATTACGGTAACTAATAAATTGGTAAGATATAAATAAAAATACAGATAAACGTTGAATTAAAGATCACTCGATGACATAACTACCACGCGTAACGCATCTGGTATCAATTGAATGCGACGCCACAGATATGCACTTTTGGCTTTAAATCCTATATTTTGGCGACAGTTCTTTTCTTTTATAGAAAGTAGTAGTCGAGATAATGGAGTAATACCCAATTTTCTATTAGCATCGCTATAAAATTTCCCGATGCAATGACATTGCTTACTTAACCATTTTGCACAAATTGATTTTCAAATGTTTAATTAACCTTATTTTATCAACAGTTGTTAGCTGTCTCGACAGCAGTTGATTCGGCTTTAAAATCTCTTGGTCAAAGGAAAATGAATGGAAACCCGATTATAGCAGATATTACAGCGAGCAGCCGATTATAGCAGGTCGTTTAATTATAATTCAATCTTCCGCAATCGTTTTAAGGTTGATCAAGTGTTTTTACAGTTTGTGGTGTCAGAACGGGGGTTGGCGAGCGTAGCTCGTAGGGGGCAGAGCCCCCTAGTATATTTTTTAAAAAGTAACCACCGCCGCGGCCGCCGCTGTCAATTAATATTTTGTGTCTTGAAGTCTTTCTGGACTAATATCCAGAAAACTATTGCATATAAAACTTTAAAAATTGGTAGTTATATAAAGAAATGTTCGATAAACACGCTGAAGCAAACTGTTTTTAAATCGAAGAATTATTTTAAGAGATATTTAAAATCAAAGTTGGTCAAAGCATTTTTTTGAAAAAAGTTTTATGGGAACGAAAACTATGCACAGGAATTTAACCATAATTTATAAGGATATAGTTGACAAGTTTGAGGTATGCAGACTGTAATTACTTTTTTAATTTGAGTAATTTTTTGAGGTTATATTTCAGTTTTTTATTCAAAATTTTCATTATTTTTATAAAGATTTATTTCATATTTCATAAAATCCATTATTTGAATGGTTGCCAATTTGTAAAACAGTGCATATAATAATATTCCCTTTCAATTGAGAAATGTTTACACGTGACTATTAAAAACAGAAAAATAACTTTAAAATAATAATTAAATGATCACGTGATAAAAGCTGTAAATGTAGAAAATTACGTAATAAAAATATACTTGCGCGTGAATATTAAAACGAGAAATAATTAAATTATTAGGTGTTTTCAAAGCATAAAGTAGGGAAACTTACGTCACATTTAAAATGCTCAAATAGCAATATTTCCAAACAATTTCAATTAAAAAATATATTTGCACGAGAGATTAATTTTCGACAAATCTTCGTAAATAATATTTCCTCTTAATTAAAAACTATATTTTTACGTTTAATAATTACCTTTAAAATATCGAAATAACTAATAAATTGTTAAAATATCTTTAACAATATGGTATTTATGGTAAAAACAAAGTTATTGTCAAATTGGCGGTTGAAAAAATCGCGCCAACATGGTGCGTATATGACACTTGTGCCCAAAATTCTTCTATTTGTTTATTTGGCGTTACAGTTTGGTGATTTTTTTTTAATGAAAATTGATCGACGGTATAGTGGAGAAGTGTCAAAAAGACAAATAAAACTTGAATTAAAAATTCCTCGATGAAATAACCAATAAGTGTAACGCATCTGATGCCAACTGAATGCAACGCGACGCCACGATCATGCACGTTTAGAGTTAACACATTCGCTGCCGAGATAAAATTACCGAATTGTATTTTATTTAGAAAATTCAAATTCATACCAGAAAATAGTAACAGCAATATTTACTTAATTTAATTACAGGAATTTTGCGATTACATAAAATAAAAATTCTTCTTTCATAATTTCTGGTACGAATTTATAATTTTAGATTTAGGGATTCGTTGCCAATCACGCGCAGGCCCGTGATTGGCAGCGAATGTGTTAAATGATATATTCTGGCGACAGTTCTTTTCTTTTTATAGAAAGTAGTCGACGGAATGATGGAGAAGTAACCAATTTTCTATAGCATCGTTATAAAATTCTCCAATGCAGCGACATTGTTTACTTAACCATTTCACCCATGTTGATTTTTAAATTTTTAATTCATTTTATTTAATAAATCAGGAAAACAGTTATTAGCTGTTTCGAAAGCAGTTGATTTGACCTCAAAATCCCTCAGTCAAAGGAAAATGAATGCAAACTCTGTTACAGCAAATCGCCACTAGTCGTTTAATTATAATACAATCTTCCGTAATCATTTTAAAGTTGATCAAATCAGAGTGTTTTTAAATCATGCGGTGTCAGAACGGGGGTTGGTGAGCGTAGCTCGTAGGGGGCAGAGCCCCCTAGTGATAAAAAAAAGTATTGGAATTAAACTTGTCTCGATGGTAAGTGCTGATTTAAGTTACTTTTTCATCTGATAATTTAAGCATGTATATAAATTATATATTTTATACACATCGGGGGTTTCAAAAATTCGGTGCGAAAGTATAACCGATTAAAAAAAAAAAAAAAAAAAAAAAAAAAAAAAATCTACGGGTTGGAGAGACATGCGGTTTGGAGATAAATATTCAGCGTGGTACAGGATTTTGTCTAACCTAAAAAAAATAGTTCACACAATAACCTTACGCGTTATTATTATTTTTGTGTTTTAAATGTGTACATGCAGTATTCTCTAATGTTTTTGTATCCAAATTCTGCGTTGTGTGAGCAATATGGAGTTATTCCATGAAATTATCTGCAGCAACTCCCTCTGTCACGCCCCGCAGTGGCGCGGAAGGTTAAGCTCGGTTCTCGTAAGATCACCGAAAGCCAAGCAGCATCGACCAAAGTCAATGTTTGGGAGGGTGACAACCTCTCTCGACTGCCGCTGCTGTGGGACCGTGTACGTTAATAGGAGCTGGTGCACGTAAAATCTGTTCGTGGCTCCAATGTCCTCCAAGTTTAGTATAAGCGTTACCTCTGGGGGTGCCAATCCAGGTGCAGGTCTTTCATCTGGAATTGGTTCAAAATTAGGAGACCAGCTCTAGAAGTCCAACCTCTCTTAAGGCTCTGGGACCCCTTCTTTCAGAGAAGTGCCTTGGTACTCTCTCTGACACGCCAACAACAGCAACAACGCCCTCTGTTTTCGGGATTTTGAACTAATTTTTTTGTGTGTCATACAAAATCCCGTACCACGCGGAATATTCATCTGCAAACCGCATGTCTCTCCGGCCCATATATCTTTTTTAGCGCGTTTTACTTTCGCACCGAACTTTTGAACCACCCGGTATATATTTTCTATAAGTTATTTCGTAAATTATAAGCTGTTAAATATGTCATGAATACTTTTTAATGTTTAGTTTACAAATTAAAATTACGTCAAGAAGAGTGAAAGGAAGCATATTCATAAATGTACTAGCATTTTGCGAAAGCTCTTTCTTTTCTTATTTAGGCATTTTCGATAAAGACATTTTGAACTCAGTTTAAGCCTTGTGAACAGGGCCCGAATTTGCAAAAAATGATGATAGATCCAATTTTTACTTTCTTCTATCTTTACAAGAACAAAGTATTGGATTCGTAAAAAATTTCGAATTTCGGTTTTTGACAGATTTAACGTTTTAAAAAGTCCTGAGCACGATTTGACTGTTTTTAGAAATTGTCTGTCCGTGAGCCTTTGTGTATGTGTCTGCCTGTATGCAACACAAATATTAGAGGCACTCTCTCACAAGAATTAATGGACGGAATATAACCAAACTTCAGATACAGTTAGACCTTGACATATATTGGTTCTGATTAAGTTTTGGCGTAAGTCGCGCAACAGGTGGCTTTGCTATATTGCATTTTTCATGATTTCCGCGATAGCTATATCCCAAGAACTAATGCCCGGAATTCTATCAAACTTCATAATCTCTTAGATCTTGACATAAATTGGTGCTGATTAAGTTTTGGTGTAAATCTCCCTACAGGTGCCGCTGCTATGTTGTATTTATTTTTCACGATTCCCGCGATATCTATATCTGAAGAACTAACGCACGGAATTTCATCAAACTTCATATCCTATTAGACCTTGACACAAATAGACGCTGGTTATGTTTGGGTGTAAATCACCCAGCAGATGCAGCTTCTACTCTGTGTTTATCCTGATTTCCGCAATAGCTATATCTTAAGAACTAATGCGCGAAATTTCACCAATCTCAATATTCTGTTAGACCTTAGCATAAATAGATCCTTATTAGGTTTGGGTGCATACCACCCAACAGGTGTCGCTGTTATGCTCTATTTTTTTAAGATTTCCGCTGTAACTGTATTTTGTACTTCTCTATTATCCCGTCGACCACTTTTCATAACAAAAAACTATCGCCAAACTGTAACGCCAAATAAACGGGAGAACGTTGCCATTGGAATATCAAAATAAATAAATAAATAAAATATAAGAATTTAAGGACACAATTGTTATTTTAATTACTGAAATAACTAATAAATCAGTAAAACATAATGAAAAATACACGCAAATGTCGAATTAAAAACCACTTGATGACATAACAAACACGTATAATGCTTCTAACATCAAGTAAATGGGACTGCATGTTTGGCGTTTAATCTTACAGTTTGGCGATAGTTTTTTGTTATGAAAAGTGGTCGACGGGATAATAGAGAAGTACCCTATATTTCAAGAACGAATAGCCATTTAATAATGGTTTCAGACGACTTTATTTATATGCAGGGTTGCCACTGGCGACTATTTTTTAATTATATCTCGCACCACTTTCTCAAAACAAAAATCTTTCACATACACTTTGACAACATGTGCAATAGAAATATACTACAGAATTTTTTTTTAATAGTTTTGCGAATAGAACATAAAAGTATTTGCGATGGACAACTTTCCTGTATATAGTAGCAAGTTTTGTGGTGGTCATAACATCCGCGCATATGGAAATTTTTGTTTCCGGAATTGGATCTATTGTGGTCGTATTTTTAATCCAATGCGACCATTTTTAATAGAAATCCTGCTGTAATCTACATCAGTAAAATATTTAAATTTCGTAGTTTCAGGAATATTTTAATATATTTTGTAGATATGACAGACAGGTATGTAGAAAGAAATCAAGAAAGACAAAAATAAATATTAGAAAAAAGTTGGAAATATGTCGAAACTCTTAATAAATAACTTTTACGTACACATAAAAGACATTATAAAAAAAAGGCGCATTAAAAAAATTGAACTTAAACTCGAATACATACATTCGAATAAATTCAAGTAAACTTCAATTCGAAGAAAGAGAGAAAAAAGATTAATGATCTACTCTGCATTTTTAGGAAATTTTTACTTTTAAATTAACCTCAAAATAAATAATTACTTTATGAAATATTATTGAAAAAATATTCAGTTCAGTTTTTGCTCTTGCTAGACATGAGTGTATCTTTTTAAAATTAAGGTTTTAAATGTTTCTTAATTGCATGCTATTGTTTGCTTCTTAATATAACGTGAGTCAAAATAATTGAAACCTATTATGGAAGACTGAAAATTTTTAAAACTATAATATTTGAAATTATTGTAAATAAATCATTAAAACTGTCTTATTTTATTTGTTACATTTATTTAGAAGACTAATGAAGTCATTTCTTATTACTCCACCGAAGTTTTTTATTTTTGTTTTTAAACAATGAAAAAAGTTTTCCAGTAGAATTTTATCTTTATTTAATGAACTCAATTTTAACTAAATAACTATTTTAATCAGAAACGCAAAATATTTACTTGAAAATTCTTTTTTATTCCAATTTTTTTAAATAAAAACACTTTCTTTCATGTATATTTTTAAGTTTAATTGTAATTCATAGTTCATTCTAAATAGCTTTTCTGAAATTACTATTCGTAGTATCAATGTTTACAATTAAATAAATTTCCTTGTATTTAGTCGTATGTTTCAGTATTTGTTAATTGGGTTCAATTTCACTTGAAAACATCAAAAAATGACACATGTAAGTGAAACTATATAACTTCTAAAAAACTTTTCTACGATTTTTCATTGCAAAATTGGGAAAAACTGTACATAGTAAAATAACCAAATTAACAATTAAGTAACATTACATATTACTAAAAGCTAATAGTTATAAATATTGTTGGTTAATTGGAGCAATATATCGTATAATATCGACTGAGAGCTGGTAAAGAAATTTACTTATAAGTCAAAGCCATTAAATAATAAGCCCAGTCAGATAAATGGAAAACTTTTCGCAAGTTGAAAATAGCGCCATCTAGCGGTTGGGAGGGCTGCAATGATTCGCGGATGGTGGATTTGTCGTGAAGGAATGGCAACACAATGACGGGGTAAGTAAAGTTCTATGTTTTGATTTTCGATTTTGCATATTCAATTTTTTTAATTTTTATTTTACTGTTTCTTTATTTAACATTGGTTAAATAAATCATATATAAATCAATTTTTTCTCAAGTAAGATTAATTTAAATTAATTAAATGTTTTTTATTTTCGGTTTCTAAATAGTTTGTATACGGAAAAATGGCGATATGGAATTGGGTTTTCCCTTAGAATTCAAAACTTCTTTAAACAACTTTTATAATTACTAATTAATAAAACAAATATGAAATAAATTAAACTGGTTAAATGTTATAAATATTTTATAAAATGATTTCAAAATAAAACTGTGGAGCTGATGTAATCTGTCTCTGATATGCAGATTTATAAATGTAATTAATATTTATAAATATATTATTCACACAGTTGTTATATCAGAGCTCGACCATTGAAGGCTGAAAATAAAGTAATAGTTTTCTAACGATTCGGTACTTAAAAATTACGCTGTTTCCAATAAATAGTTTAAACCAACAGAGTTCGGTGATATATAAGGTATAGCCAATATTTATGTGTAAAATATCATGATGTTCGCTATTTTCATATATTTGATATTTATTTTCTAAATACCGTGTATGATATTTTCAGTCAAATAAGTGTAAATGAATTTTTCAGCTGTTATTAATTGTGCCCTTTTTTAAAGCTAGAAATATATTTTCCTAGTTTGAAGTTGATAATTTAAATGTAAAACCAATAATTATGCGAGATATTATTTACATGAAATAGCCACTGAAAGATAAACTGTTTAATTTAGATATACATTATTTAAATTTTCATTTGAAATAATCTTTTCTGGTTTGATTTATTTTAGTTTAAATTGCAATATCTGAAAATATTTATAATCGTCAATACATTGTTTATTTTGAAAATATCGGATACTTTTGTGTTTATATATATATATATATATATATATATATAGGGTAGATGTGCCAGTAATGGACACCCTTAAGGAATTTCTTTAAAAATTATTTTTTAATTAATAGTTATAATTGTTATATTCAATATTTTTTAATATTATATTACTCTAAAAACAATATTTAACCATGCTCATAGTCACATTTCCCAATGTGAATCGAAATTTAATTGTAAATAACAGAAATAAATCAAAACACCCTAAATTCCAGTAATGGACACCTCACAAAAAGTAATAGATAATTGATATTATGATTGTATTTAAAACTAGAATTTAAAGATAGCATATTAATGAAATAAAAAAAAGCTGAATTTTTATTGGTTATTTTTTTATAAACCAAAAACATTGCAGGTGGCCCATTACTGGAAGGCGGTCCATTACTGGCACTTCTACCCTATATGGTAGATGTGCCAGTAATGGACCGCCTTCCAGTAATGGGCCACCTTCAACATTTTTGGTTTGTAAAAAAATAACCAATAAAAATTCAGCCTTTTTTATTTCATTAATATGCTTTCTTTAAATTCTAGTTTTAAATACAATCATAATATCAATTATCTATTACTTTTTGTGGGGTGTCCATTACTGGAATTTAGGGTGTTTTGATTTAGTTCTGTTATTTACAATTAAATTTCATTTCACATTGGGAAATGTGACTATGAGCATGGTTAAATATTGTTGGTAGAGTAATATAATATTAAAAAATGTTGAATATAACAATTATAACTATTAATTAAAAAATAATTTTTAAAGAAATTCCTTAAGAAATCCATTACTGGCACATCTACCCTATATATATATATATTTGGTATAGATGCTGCAGTGGTCTGCAAAATATACGTGCGAAAAAATCTTTCCAACTTTGGCGATACTCGCTAAGATCCAAAATCTGGTCCTAGAGAAGTGAGATTAAGATACGATTTTGTATATTCAATTTTTTTATTTTTTTTATTTTACTGTTTATTTATTTAACCTTGGTGGCTAAGATGCTTTACACTCACGCAGAAAAAAAAATTAATCGGTTAAAAAAAGGAAAAATGTCGCCAAATTTAAGGGATTTTTTCCTTTAATGGCAACTTAGCCATTGTATTAAGTTATTCGTTTGGCGCAGTCTTGAAAATCGCGCCAACCAAAAAGTCGCCAAACTTATGTTTATATGTTTGCGTGAGTGTAAAGCATCTGTTCCACATTGGTTAAATAACCCATATTATGTAAATCAATTTATTTTTGAAGTTCTGTGTCTATATATTGTGAACAGCTATTATATACTAATTATTAATATGCAAATATTTATTTTATCAATATTAACAGTTTACCATTAAGGCGATTTACATAAAAAAGACTTTTCTCTGCTCAACTATGTTAAAATTCCTGGACACAGATGTTATATACAAACCATGTTGGCGCAATTGCAACAAAATGGCAATTTTATGCCTCACATGGTAAACCGATTATTTTGTAAATTTTTGTTTATTTATTTTTATTTTTATTCTATAAATTATTTTTACTATGTTTATCAATAGATAAGTATCAAAGTAACATATTTATTTACATCAAACTATCATTTATTTATTTTTATTATATTATTTTATTTTTATACTAGCCGCCACTGGCGACCAGTTTGGTCTCCCTTAAATGTATGTTAAGCATTGTAACACGTTACTTTTATTCATAATTTAATTTTTTTCCTTAATCCTTCGCCAAACCGAAAGATTCTAATAGACAAATCAAGAACTTTTGCGTTCATGGTAGCATTTTGCATATTTTTTGTTGTTATGTATTTCATCTTCCATGATAAAAACCGCTTAACCCACTTAAGCATTTGTCCTTCATGTCCGTTTGCTTGTCAGTTGCAATATGTTCGCTAAGGCGGAGATTCTTAAACATATTAAGTAATTTTTCGTAATTGGGTCCATTGCCAATTGGCGTATTTTAGTTAATACGATTTGATGAAATGAAGTCTATTTTGTGAACGTCTTTAATGATATCCACATTTACACTGAACCATATTGTTGCTAATATTTGTTTTTGTTTTTCGTTAACTTTGGCTGTAGACTCGATTGCGAAAGATTATAAAATCTATCATTATTCTCATCTAAAACGTCTTGAGTAATGTGCCATAATCGGGCTACATATTATTACACGTAATTTTCGAGTACAGTTTGGTGGAAAATTGAACTTTTGAAGGCCAGTTTTGATAATCGCATTCCCTTTAAACCATATTTTCTGTCAGGACTTTTGACCCATGACGTACAATCTGATTAAAATTCACGAACTTCCTTTTAGATGCCTTGTACGACTTTGTTTTTCTCTGCTCCCCTTTCTTGATATAGTTCAGGAGTTTTTATAATAGCGTAATTCTCTTATTTCGGCATGTCTGCTTAATGTCTACTGACTATTAAGATTCGTAACAGGTAAAATACGCCGCGCCAACATTGGCACCTATAATTCTAATTACAGCAACCCGTTTTTTCTCTCTATCTTGTAACTCTATAGTTAATATTACGTAGTAGAAATATAAAAGACTATTGAAGACGTTTCTATTGATATAGTAGATATAGATATGTATAGTATATTCATGGGTATATAATATGTGATTAGAATATATATATATCTCATATTCATTCCGGTGGATATAACATACCCCAAATAAAACTTCCATCGTAAATGTCTAATCTAAAAACCATCAATATGATTTTATGTGTTTAGTAAGTGTATACAAAAAGAATATTCTGTATTATTTTACTTTAATTCTATATTATTAACCATTTTTAATGATGGGTCCTTTTGGGTACAGTTGTCGCAGACGCACCGGGGTATCATTTTGGCACCAAAATGGCGATTTTATGCCTGGCCAACCTGGCGTTTTCGGCTAGATTTTGCTTCGTATGGAAACCTGGTAGAGCAGATTCCGCATGCTTTATAATAAATTAAATATTGTGTGTTTTATAACAAATTAATGATTGTGTGTGTTTTTAAATAAAATTGTGGGGTTTTTTTAAAATATAAAATGACTTATTTCATAATAAAATAAAAGTAACATGCTGTTTTAGCAATCTCTAACAGGTGTCTGAAAATGGGATTTTCTCGCCAAGATGGCGCAAAACAAAAATTGCGCCAACCCCGGAGCGTCTGCGACAGCTTTTCCAATTTGAAATGCATGCCGTTTACATTTTTCATTTAAAATAGAAAATAGATAAATAAAAAATAGGTACTTTTCCGTTATACGGACACCATGCCAAAATGTATGCTAATGCCTAATGTATGTAAATGTATGTAAATGTATGTATTAAATATATGTAAATGTATGCTTGGCGACAATGGTGTCCGTATAACGGAAAAGTGCCAAAAAATAATATCATAAATCAAAACATTTGATTTCAGAATCAAAGTATCGTTTCTAATTTGAACACGTGAAGAATAAAAGCTGGTATTGGCGATTTTAAAAATGATATTGGCGAGATTTGCACCCAAATAACATAAAAGTACTTAATGATGTTATGTATTTTATAAATGTATATTAAATTACTATTTGGAACGCGATTGGTCATTAACAATGGTAAATATGATTGGCAATTGACAATCATTTTAGGTGATCTCTCTTCCTGCCACGTATAATACATAAATATCAAATTAACTGACAATTCGTTTCAAAATTTGATTCATTAAATATTATTACATGACTTGTATTTGTTTACATTCAACTTTGTCAAGAAAAGATTCTGAAGGAAGTTGAGTTGTAAAGCACTTCATCAAGCAGAATTATGGTAAACTTTGATGGTCTTACAGGTCCTGGTGCAAATTACTTTTTTGACACCAGGCAGCGCTCCAAAAAATCATTCATGGAAAACTTATTTTACGAATGATTATCTCCATGGTTTAATGGTTTAATATTTTAAAACTTCACGACGAATGAATCTTTTTTTTTTTGTTGTTTGTTTACTTTCATGGATAGAGAATTTGAACTGCGAAGCTAATTTCAACTGAAGTTATTGCAGAATATATACCTAATTGAATGTAAGTCATCTCTCAAATATTAATTTATTTTGAACGATCTTTTTAAAAATATAACTTTTATGCAGTTTTATTCGAAAAATAATTTTGAATAAAAATGGCCGCCTGGCATATGAAAAAGCGATACGGGCATCCCGGAACTGTTGATGACAGTCACATGACTTACGGTTTTATTATAGAGATTGATTGAAATAAAAAATCACGTGCTATTATTGCATACTATTTGCAACTAATATTCCAAAACAAAGTTTTCGCCAAATTGGTGAGAAAAAAAATTCAACATGGTGCGTCTGTGCAAATTCCTGACATGCTCATACTTTTCTCTCGTTTTTTAAACATTAAAGTATGAAACAGATCCCTATTTCTGTATTATTTTTATGCTGATATGATTAAAATTTGGGTACTTTCATGTTATCAAGGGTTCCAAAGATGAATCGCCAAGCAACCAAAATTTATTGTTAAATTATAATGAATATATGACATTATAATAATATATGACTTATTATAACATTTTGTGACTCATATTGCCCACTATAGTTTTATACAGGGCTTGACAAATGCAGTTCGCAAGTCACCACTGCGTTTTTTTTAACCATTGGGAAAATGGTTGTTGCTTTCGGTCGAGAATGGACCTCTTGACGTCGTCACTTTATTTTTTAAAACATTTTTAATGAAATTCTGTAAAAGTTTAGAAGACTTTTTAACGAAATTCTGTAACTTTAGAAGAGTTTTTATTTGAATAGGCAATAGAAATGCATAAAATCGTTACAAAATGTTAAAGATACGAAAAAGATAGATGCAAATTATCAGATATGAAATATAAAGTAGAAATTTGGTACTTTCGTGTTATAGTGGACCCCAGGGAGGAATCGCCAAGCGACCAAGATTTATCGCCAAATTATAAAGCATGTATGGCATTATAATAATATATGATGTATATATAACATTTCTTGACGTATATGGCCAAGTTATAGTCATATATAATGCATATATGATGTATATATATGACATGTGTATATGATGTATATATGACACATAAGACGTTAATAATATGTGTGTAATGACGTATATGGCACATATAGGAGTGTTTGGAATATATATATATATTATATATATGCGTATCTAGGATGCATATATAAGCTTTGCGACGATGTTGGCGAAATCATAACTGCAACCTTGGCAGGCATTTTTTTTAAGCTTTCGGAACACTTTCCTAATGGTTATTGTAATTTGTTAAATTATAATTTTTTTTGACATGGTGTCAATGTTGAATTCCCCCCCCCCCTCCCAATCATCAGATAACCATTTTATAGCACTCAACTGCTGAGGCATCAGCATTTCTCGGACATGCCAGTTAATTCGGCCTTTACAGCATTATTTTTTTTTTCAGAGATTATATTACAAAAGGAAGTTTATGTTATCTTTCTGAATTTAATTATATGTTATTCTAAATTTTTCTCAATTCATAAAATAAAAATTTGTGTTTTGTCAAATTACATATATATATATATATATAAATATATATATATATATATATATATATATATATATATTTTTTTTTTTTTTTTTTTTTTTTTTTTTTTTACCAGCGAAATGTTTTCTTTGTTACTAGATTTTATTAAATTTGTTAAGTACAGGTCGTATATGACATGTGTATACTACGATGTACATATGGCATATATAAGTAACAACACATGCATTATTAAGGGGCTGCTTCACTGAAACTCCCGATCATGAAATCTAATGTTAGTATACGGGGGAAATTTAGAAGCGTGATTACTCATTACCTAATATAATTATTAAAACAAGATTTTCACCATCAGAAAGTAGGCGTCAGATGCCAACAGTTTACGTTTTAAAAATTCTCTCTTTTAAATCGTTAGTATTCCTAAGAAGATGATAAAATTTCATCAAGTAAATCTCCCTTATTCAACCTGTAAATATCCACAAATTGTATGCTCATAATTTATATTAATTCAAATTTGAATTCTTATGTCTTCCTTAGATGTCAGCGATGGATAAAGCTTATTGGAATTCACGAAAAG
Source organism: Maratus michaelseni (assembly GCA_963931845.1). NCBI lineage: Eukaryota > Metazoa > Arthropoda > Arachnida > Araneae > Salticidae > Maratus > Maratus michaelseni. Next base: position 219,564,513 of record OZ007596.1, read on the forward strand.
AGTAAGTCGGAAATCGATTTGTATAATAATTGCAGACTTTGTGGTGATCGCTCTATATTATCATGGTAATGAACTTTAATGACACCAGAAGCACACACTCTGCTAACAGCTATCTTAATCTAATATCTCAAGATGTAAATATTTTGCATCTGTAAGCTGTATTCTATTATTTCAATTAAATATAAAGTATCACAAAATAATATAATTTTGAAACATTCATTTTTATTTATTGTTTGTTTTTAAATGTTTAATAAATGTGTTTGTTCTTTTAAATGATCATCTTTATTGCCTATCCACCACATAACATTGTTATCCTTTTGCAGTTAAGTTAATTACTTTGATTAAATGTTAAGTAATAGGAGAACTCAGTAATAAGAAATAAGGGGAAATCCCTAGCTTACTTCTAATTTTGAAGTAATGTTCTTTAATCGCAAACCTTTAAGTAAAAAATTCAATATCATGAAAAGCAACTTCATTTGAGAATTCACTCCTGCTCTTGTAGTGATATTACTTTACTTTTTAATGTATGATATTTTTACCGATGGTATAAATGTACCTTACTAAATAACTATACTTTATTATTTAAAAGTTTTTTTTTTTAATATATTGTCTTGAAAAAAAAAATATAAATCGTAATATCTAAAGATCTGATAAGAATTCTTTGAAATAGTCAAGCAATGTGGTGATTTTTTTCTTATGTATTATATTTATTCTAGAACCATTTTAATTTATGTAATCTTGTGTATATCTAAACTATGGTAAGCTGATTAAAAATAAGATTTATCTATCATTGATGTAAATCAATGTTGAAATTTTATTCTTGAAAAATTTAAACGACCTTCACGTTATTTAGATTAAATAAGCCAAACTTTTTGCTCTACTATGCTTGATAAATTAATACTACTTTTGTTTATTCTATAATATCTTTCAACTTTTATCTATGTTGGTTTCACAGCGTTTGAAAGCACAAAATACAGATAATAAAGGCTGGAAGTCTACATATGTTTATAAATGATCAATAAAAAAAATTATATGTTTTCTCTTGAACAGAAACTTGAAAATTCTTTTAATAATATAAATAAATAAGATTTTTCTTCTTTTTTTGCTGATTGTAAATTTATTAAAACATCTTATTAAAGTACCTGAAAATACCATGTTCACTATAATATTCTACACAAAGACACATATTAATGCTTCTACTTAATAGTAATAATTAAGTAAAGTACTAAATAAAAATTAAAGAATACAAATAACTGCTATTTTTATGTTAGCTGGGTGCCAATGATTACATCTCTATATAATTGACATCGGGCTAACATAAAAAATACCAAATATATTTAGAAAGATTCTTTCCTCCAAATGAATAATAATACTAAAATGTACAAAATGATTGAAAATATTTTCAGGTGTACAAAATACTTTACATCTAGATATGAGCTGACAAAAAAAAAAAAAAAAAAATTATTTGTATTATTTGAGTTATAACAATAAAAAAGATACAAAACAATCTGAAATAAAAAGTACTTTTTAATGTATGTTTGTAAAGTAAAATTGGGGAAATTGTTTTTGAAGTTAAAGATTATCTGATTTCTAAACAATTGTATACAGTATTTTTTTTTCTAAATATTGTCTTAGTTTACTTTTAAATGATCTGTATGTTACTAAATTACTTCTGCCAACTCAAAAAATAACATTGTTCCAGAATTTGTCTTCATTAAGACAGTTTGATTAATTATAATAATATATTTATATATATATATTAGTACACATTATTTTAGCAAGATTTTTACAAGAATACCTGAAGTATGAAGACAGATTAGTTTTAAAACCTCCTACAAATCTAAGTTGCATATCAATATCTTAACTTAGGTTGAAAAAAATCCTTAATTAAAAAATCTGATTTTAATTTTTGAAAAGTGTTTTTTTTTCTCCCTTTTTTTCACACTTTGATCTAAAACAACCCTTGAACATCCTTGAAAAGTGCTTGAATTTTATTTGTATTTTGAGAAACAACTAACTTATATAACATAAAAAATATGTAGAATTTTACCTTTTTAAAAACACTCCATACAAAATGAAATGCATTAAATTTAATATTATTATTATTTTTAGTTATGGGTACTGTGAAGGTCAGTGTTAAAACAAAAATGCTCCTCCAAAAGGGGAGGGGGGGGGACATTGCACTTCTACAACAAATATAAACATAAAATCGTTCTCAAGTGTATGAACCATGAACTTTGTCATTTTATCTGTGTTTTTAGAGACAACTTACTTATGATATAACTTTAAACATAAAAAATTATATTTTTGAATTATGTCTATTCAGTTCTATGTTGATAATTTTTCCAATTCATTTCAATTAAGAAAAACTATTTAAAGATAAAGCTATTTTGTTTTCACCAGATTTGTTTTACATTTATATGACAATTTTACATTTTTCACAAAAAAAATGTGCTTTTAAGGGTGCGGGAACATTTTAGCAGGCGAAATGGTTTGTTTTGGACAATTTTGCTTTTGTTTTTATCTTGACTGAATATATTAAGGATACGTATACACGCAGATTACAAATAAACAAGAAGTATGCTATGTATATTATGAACATAAAAAAGTGTACTTGTAACAAATAAATAAAATTTAAAGGTGACAATACGTTAAATTGGACCATTGTAATACAAAACATACCAAAGTAATCTATTTTATGATCTTAACATACTTGAATTATTCTTTTTACCCATTTATCTGTAATTCTGATTGTGTGAATAGGCATGCAAAAAAGATTCTTAATAATATTTAAGTTAGATAAAAGGAAACAAAAATAGTGTCCAAGAGGTGAGTATTTTCATCTGTCATTGTTCTTACTCCTTATAAGGAAAAAGTCTTTATGATACGGGATTTTTTTTTGATTAAAAAAAAATATATTTCCATAAAGAAAAGAAAGTTTCTATTTTACAGAGGTATTTTTACCTTTTTCAAGATTCCCGAATGAAAAATTCAGAAATGTTTCTTTTTTAAAAAGGAATGTTTTCTGTCTATTCTTTCAAAACTTTTTTGTGTGAATTGAAAGTTATACAGATTTATAGGAATTGGTTCTATTATTAAAGATGAGTTTACTTATTGATTTGGGAAGCTTTTGTTTATACATAAGGAGAGATTTCATTAATCTACAGGAATTTATTCTGTATTTAAAGATAAGTTTCTGAATCAAAAAGGAAAAGTTTCTTGACAGAAAGAAACAACTTTCTATTTTTCCAGATTTTATTCCTTGTAGGTTCGGAAAAGTTTTCTTATCGATAAGGGTAACTATAATTCCATTTCCAACAGGAAACTGTTTCATTTTTTTTAAGTGCACAATCTTTGTCATTATACCTGTGTTTTGAAATACAGCTTACTTATAATGTCTTATAATAACAATTTTAACATAAATATAAAAATAAAAGCATAAAATTGCAAATCATCTGGTGTATGTGTACCCTGCCCCAACCGCTGAATTCATCTCTGATATAGTATATAATTCACATACTAGAGGCAATGATTCGATTAAATTTAACATATGCCACAGAGAAATCTATACAAATGTTGATAGTTAACTATCTGCTAATTAGTCATTAAATACATTGGGTTATTCAGAAAGTTCCTTCTGTTTAAGAATTTGTACCAGAAAATTCTGCCCGTCAATTATTAGACATTAGCTGTCTAATTTAATGTCTAATAATAAAATTTTCCGGTACAAACCAACTTTCCGAGCAACCCAATAGTTACATAAAAAGTTTGAAGTCTTATTATTTTTTAAAGTAGCATTTTAGCTGCAGTTTACTAAATTATTAAAATCTTAAGTTTTCTTTTTCTTTTCTAAAGTATTTGTGGATATTTGAACCAAAAAGTGCAAGAATTTTTTTTTACAAAATTTCATGATGATCTGTTTTTACATAAAATATTTATTTAATGAAAATTCGTAGTTTTTTAAGAGAGAAGGGTCAATTATATTGATTTCTTTAAATAAGCTTTTTACTAACAAGGGAACCTCTTTTGGTGCAGCTCGCACCTAGCATTGAGACATGGTGGCATTTTAAAGCCCTATATTACGAATTTTGAGAATTGTTGAAAATTTTGTGTTAAAATCATTTTTTTTATTTTACAGCAGCATAACTTTCAGAAAATACAATTTTCGAGACCATTTATTGGACTATTAACAGAGAAGTTTTTTAAATACTTTAAAATACAAATTAGTTAATAGTAAGACTAAAATATTGAAAGAAGTTTAAAAAATTCTTTAAAAACCTACGAATTTCATTTTGAAAAATTTCAACATTATAATTGCATTTTTGGTGGCGTGACATTGACTGTAGACTTTTTTCAGACAACCCTGGACGAATGTTATACTTTTCTGCTGTGTCAGTAGTGGTTTGGATTCATAGCACCCTATTTGGCGACTTGACTCGCTTTTGGCATGAAATTATCAATTAAAAATCCAATAATGAAAAAATAATATAGTATAAAAAAATAAAAAATATGATTTTAACAGAGAAATTTTGGCAGTTCTCTAACTGTTATGTATAGGGCTACGAAATGTACCATGTATGGATGCTAGGTGCGAGCTGCACCAAAAGTGGTTCCTTTGTAAATATAATTTTTAACAACTAGAACTAGATCAATGTATTAAAAACAAGAACAAAAAATTATGTGTGATTATGAAGCACTTTCCAACACAGCCAGAAAACTGTAATGAAACTTCACCGTTAAATAAGGTGAAGGGAGATATGTAAGTAAACATTATAGAAAACATATAACATATTGAAAAATACAGTTGTCAAAATTACATTCCAGTGTCAAAAAAGCAGTCGAATTATTTTGTGCAGCCCTGTATATGATCAATAGATGGGGACAGGGCTTTACAAATTTGATAAAATCTGGTAGCCAGAAAAAAATTCTAGTAGCCAGTAAAAAAAATTTACCACCCTCTCCTTCCTCGTCATTCATTTTCAAAAAGCAAAAAAGATTTTATGAATTAATTGAGGAAAAATAATAACAGGCATTGTTTAGAATTATTAGTTACATATTTTAGAGATAATACAAACTAAGTTTTCTAATAAAACTTATAAAAATCATATATCTTTCAAAAGAAAATAATAATAATAATATATATATATATATATGCTTCAAATGTCCAGATAGTTGAATGCTACAAAATCTATATCTGCTGAGGCGAAATAGTGAAGCAGGACAACAAGTTTTCGCTTATTTTTGTGTCTCAAATAATTCTGATTTGATTATTTTAAAATTTACATTGGATGAACTTATTTTTGCCAAATTAAAAACAAAAGTTTTAAATATTTTTTGTGTGAATATAGTTTCAAAGTTTATTTTTTAATATTGGGAAAGGGGGGGGGGGGGGCATTTGTGGTCATTTCAAGAAACCTTAGGTCAATTTTTGTACAAAAAAGAAACAACAACAAAACCCCATTAGATTAAATAACTTGGTCGCCAGATTAAAATATATAGTCGCCAGTGGCGACCTGGCGACCGTATTTGTCAAGCCCTGGATGGGGATATATAGCATGATAAAATTTAGTTCAGTTAGAATATTCACATTTAGCAATTTTCACTAACCAACGAAAATGCACTCAAAATCTTTTGCACAGCCCTGCATATTATCTGAAGCTTTTGTACACACCAATAACTAAGCTAAAAGTCAACTTAAAATTCACTCGCAGCAATTACCAACCTTAAACGACAATGTATATTTTTCTTTGTGTAGCTCTGTATATGAATTTATTTATATACTACAAACTTTTATTAGTCTACTAAACATAGTTCAGCAGGAAAATGGTTAACACAATTAAAAACTACCCTTAAGTAATTCACTCCCATAATCTGTAATACTTACGGATTCCCTTGTGTAGCCGTGTATATGAACAACCGAGTTTATAAACACACGTACTATGAAAAAATTTAGTTAAACTTATAACGCAAACCAAAGTTGAAACCCACATATCACACATTGACTCTAAATAACACACCTGTACTGTAACTGATTTCTTTGTGTCTCCCTGTAAATAAACGCAATTCACACCACTTTAATGACAGAAATTAATAAGTGCACCTCAGTAATGCATATAATTTTCATTATGTTTGAAATAGTGAAATATCACTATATTACACTAAAAAGGATTTTCCCCCATAGAACAATGTGTAACAGAATTCTTTTGTTTGACCCTATAAATGAATAATTAATGTTTTGCATACCATATTCTACAAAAAGCATGTTTTGATGTGCTTCATAATTATATATCAATTTCATCATGTTTTAAATGACGTAGCATCATCAAAATGCACTTGAAATGATTATTTCCCATTGACTGTAATGTAACTGAATATTTTTGACTGTCCCTGTAAAAAAACTATAAGTTGAAATAGGGAACATGTTATAGTAAACGACAAAAATTTCAGGGCAATTCGAGTATATTTATGAGAGTTAGAGCATGGACAGACAAACCGAAGTCGTAAACCCTTTTCAACTAGGTTGGAAAGTGTTCAAAAATGATATGCTGAATATAAAATTGTGAGATGTTATGGGCAATTTAACCTGCACTTCCTTTAAATGCTTGCTAATTGGGGCCTTTTACATTAAAGCTAAAACTATTATGAAAATAAAAATAAAATTGGAATTTTAAATATTTCTTTGTATATATTTTTAACAAACAACTAATAATTTATCAAAAATATTTAATGATGTTAAATTTTATTTATTCTTTTCGTTTTATATTTTATTTATTTTATAAAAAAATTCTGATAAATTGTAAAATTTTTAATTGCATAGTTCAATAAAATCCAATAAAATATAAAAATGTTCAGTTTTTTTTTCTATTCTAGTTATCCTGTATGCATAAAATCTTTAAATAATCTCCATTCTTATTGAGTAAATATTTCAATTACTAGATTTTAAATTATTATTAAATTGCTAAAAAATCTCAAACACATTTAACATCATGAAATATTGTTATAAAATATTCTTGTTAAACTATCAGTTTTTTGTTAAAATGTGTACAAAAAAATATTTAAAATTCCAATTTTATTTTTATTTTCATTATAATTTTAGCTTTAATGTAAAAGATCCCAATAATTAGCAAGCTTTTAAAGGAAGTGCAAAAACAAAAAATCGATACAAACGATAAAAATCGTATAAAATATCGATATAAATAAATCGTATCGTTTCTCTGCGACGCACTTCTGTTTTGCCTTCCATCCGCAGCAGAGGAATGGCGTTGGTGTGCCGTTAACAAACTTAACACTATCTGACTGGGCTTATTATTTAATGGCTTTGGTGTAAGTATATGATGAAAGTGAAACATTTTCAAAACAATTAAAAACTTGAGTTATAATAAAACATACTCTTTGAATCTATATTCACCTTATACTATAAATACCAATTAAAAACAAGATAAATGTTCAAAAATATATACGTACCATTTCATAAAATTACTTTACTAAAGGCGTTTTCATATACAAAAACTATAACATTTTCTATCTATGCTCAATCGGCATATAGCTACTCATATAGCCACCTTAAACACAACAACTCGTATTCCATAATCTCGTTCACGGTATCTTATAATATAATTCATTCAATCCATCGATGTAAACCATGGAGTAAATGTCACTATTCAAACACTACAACCATAAAACGAACCAATGACCATTGCTTATTCATACATCGGCAGAAAGATTGTACTGTATATAAAAAGAGCTCCTGCTCTGAATTTAGATTTGCTTAATTAAAACTAAAGCCAGTGAATATGATGTCATATTGACAAAATCGTATACTAAAATATTTTAGTATTATATAGACTTCTAAAGATCATTACATCATTGGAAGTTCCTAACAAACGTTGCTATGCATTTTCTGGCTGTTGCTACGCTTTTCTTGCAGGGAACTTCTTCACACAATGGTAAACCTACTCAGAAATCTGTTGTTTGTTTGAAACAATTCTAACGTGTGCCATCACACTTTTGGAGTCTATATGACAATGCACCCTTTCTTTCAAATCTGACACCATTTTCACCATCCGAACCATTCATCCCTGCCGAGATTAGAGCGCCATTTAAGAAATTGTTTTAAAATTCCTGAGTTTCATTAAATATCTATTAATTGGAAATTATATAATTTTCAGAAATAGTTTATTTAGTGCATACCAAGGATCTTTAAATAAATAGCAAGAGTTCAGTCTATTTAGCTGCAGGAATATGGGTCAGTAAATATGACGTCATCACTGAAAAAGTTATAGTAAAATATGTTGATGGATGAAAATGCACCTTTTGTTTTTTGAATGACGTCATTTTCTTATTTCGCTTTACATATTACTTACTATGATAGATTATTTACTGTTATTCTTACACGGATTACTTAATAATAATTCTTAATAAATAATATGTGTTCTGCTCTTCCGCGATTAGTGCATAATTATACGGAATTATTTTAATATGCTTACATTTTATGAAAACCATTGAAATTTTTCTTTTAGATATGACGCAAGTTTCAGTGATGAAATCACGCTTCTGATTGGTGGAATGTAATAAAGCAAATTAATTTTATGTTAGTATGATTGTTTCCACACGGCAAGCTACAAATTCAGCCTTATTCTCGCGCTACGTAAGAGAAATATATATATAGATTATTGAGATGCACTAAAAGATGCTTAATGTAGAATAAGACTGGCATAACAGCAATCGTTCATTTATAGATACATATAAAATATTTCTTTTACAGCACTGCCTATGAATGATAAATGCTAGAAGCGTGTTTTTAGTTGTGATATGCATTTTTAAGTTTAACTAAATTTTTGCATACTACAAGGTGTGTATAAATGTTACGGATTACAGATCATTTACAGGGTTACACAAAATAATTCGTAAAAATTACTATTTATGAGCCTGAAATTAATGTATGGATAGCTTAAGGGTGTTTTTTTTAATTCAGTTATGCATTTACTAACTGAACTATATTTAATAAAATAAGAGATGTTTGTAGAATATTAATAAATTTATGTAAAGGAATACGCAAAGAACAGGATAACACATTGCCGTCTATTGATGGTAATTTCTGAAAATGCGTTTTCAATTGTGTTATGAGTTTTTTCCTGTATTAAACTTTAGTTTAATATAATGTGTGTATAAAAATCTATTGATAATATTCAGGGCTGCAAAATTGTTCGAGTGTGTTTCTGTCTATTGATGGAAATTGCTGAATGGGAATTTTCGACTCTTTGATGCGTTTTGTAACTAAGCTAAATTTTAGCACACTGTATACTGTTATATAGATCTATAGATCGTGTAAAAAGAACTCGTCTGCCTTTCCAGCTATGGAGTCAATACTGGGGCCCACAGATTATCTCTGAGCTCCTAGCGAAAAGACTAGTTGATGTGGGTTGTCAGAATTTTTAACACTTTCCAACATAGCAGAAAAGTGTTTATGAATTCAGTTTGTTTGTTTGTCTGTCTGTCTGCCGTCTGTCTGTCAATGCTCTAACTCGAGTAGATATACACGGAATGTCATGCAATCAATATATTTTATTGAGATTTACTATGACATGTTCGGTATTGAAAAGGAAGTGTGTAGCACTTATAGTTTTTTTACAAGGACACTCAAAAGAAATCCGTTACATTGCGGTCTATGGGGGAAAATCATTTGCGGTTCATTTTAATGGTGTTACAGAATTTCAAACATATTGAAATTGATATAGATCACTAAGGTGCATTACAAGAAGCTTAATATGGAATATGGTGTGCATAGCACTTATAGTTTACTTTACAAGGACAATCAAAAGAATTCCGTTACATTACGTCTATGGAGAAAAATCGTTTGCGGTTTAATTAAATAATTTTTCACTATTTTAAACGCATTGAAATTTATATATATATCACTAAGGTGCATTACAAGAGGCTTACTACAGAATATTGTGTGTATGGCAGTCATCGTTCATTTACAGGGACACACAAAAGAATTCTCTACTGTCTGTTAACAATAATTCCTGGAAGTCCGTTTTAAGTTGCTGAACGCGATTTTAAATTGAACTCACTTTTTGTCTATTACTTGGTGTGTATAAATTGTATAGATTGTATGCAGGGCAGAACAAAAGTTCTCGAGTCCGTTTCCTTTTATTTTCGGAAATTGCAGAAGGGACATTTTAAACTGTGCTACACGGTTCCTAACTGAACGAAAATTTAGCATTCTATTTAGTATATATACAAATCTATAGATCATATACAGGGCTGCACAAAAGAACTCTTTTATTTTTCCGATTATTGTTGATAATTCCTGAAATTGGATTTTTAAATATGTTATGCGTTTTCAAAATTGTTTAGTTAGATATCATCTTACACGTTATGGTAAAGATTTGCAAAATTATTTTGGAAGGGTTTGAAAGTGTTACATAATCTATGCTTGACGGATGATTTTTCGTTCTTGTTTAAATATGTTGTGCGTTTCCCAAATTGTTTACCTAGATATCATCTTTCACCTTATTAAACGGTAAAGATTTATCAAATTATTTTAGAAGTGTTGGAAAGTGTTACATAATATATGCTTGATGTATGATTTTTCGTTCTTGTTTATTTTGCCAAATCAAGAATTTCTGGATGTCAAGTACAAAAAATTTGGCAGGAAAAGCGGAGTAACTCTAAACGATCATTTAAATATTTTAAAATATTTATTTGTATGAGAATATTCAATGTAAATTTACTTATGTTAAAAACACACTAAGTAATATCTTTTAAAAACTGTTTAAGGAATTAACAATGTTATCGTCAATTTTAGAAATGAACTATGACATTCAATATATATAACTATTGATATTATATTGAATATTTTACTTTTTGAAGAGCTTTTTTGTTTGATGGTTTGTTTCTTAATATATCGACTGTGAAATGAATGCATTCGAAATTGATCACCGAAATAGTAGATCTGTTCTTTGCATTATTAAACCATTTTAAATTTATTTTAGAAATTATCAATTCACCATTGAATTATAACCCCATAAAGAACGCTTAAAGGGTTATAATTATCTGCAAACTTTCAAAATGCATTTCTTTTATTATTGCATTGTCTGAAAGTACGATTAGTACAGAGTATATTCAGTTCATTTTCTAGTCGATCTGATAAAAATTAAGAAAGTTACGTCGCTTTAATTAACTTTGTTCTATCATACATAAATCATAACTTGAATCTTTAAACGTAATTATCTCAAAACTATGTTTTTCAAGTCAGTGATCACGATAACTCAAACAAATCTCAACCAAACTTCTTCAAATTTGGATCAAATTTTAACCACAATATTATTTAGAGAGTAATAGTTCCTTTTAGTGATCTGATAATTTTTCTATTTTTTTATAAACAATCAAAATTTTACATATATAGTAGATATATGTATGTTTCAGAAAAATGTTGAATGAAAGAAATATTTATAAGCATATATTCATGAATGAGCATTCTATATTCATAAACAAAAAGGAAACACGAAGAGCACATATTTTAGTTTTAAAAACCAAAAATTTCCTATTTAAAACGATAAAACTTACTTTGTGCTGTATCGTAAAATTTCACAGAATATTATAAATAATATACAGAATATTAATTTAGATTTATTTAGCAATTGCATTTCTTGCGATTTCAATATTCATTTTAAAGATTACATAAAATTATCGTGTTTAAAATAAAGAATAAAAGGTTTTGGAAGTGTATTTTTTACTACAACAAATTTTTATATCAGTTCCGTCTAAATATTTTATTTTAAAATTATTTATTAAAAGCCCCCGTTAAAGATAAACCATTTTAATTTATTTTTTAATTAGATTAAATTTATTGGTTGTTAAATACATTAGAATCAATTGTTATTAATTTCATTTTATTTAACTTTAACAAAAATGCATTATAGTTTCGGAGCTATTCTTTCATAAAATTAAATATTAATGCTGTAAGTATATTATAGCATCATCATAGCTGCTAACCTTCCGGGGTTTTTTTTTTTTCAATCAAATAAACATTTTATTAAACAAACATGTTACTTAATGAATGAATTCAAATAAGTGACACTAAGAAAAAAAATGCATATTTTATTAATGTTATTAAATAAGTTTTACGCGCTGGTTTAATCAAAAACAAGTATGAGAATGTTGGCAGCTATGTATCACATTTCGTTTCATATGTATATAAATATATATAAAACTTTATGATTACCTTTCTTAAATAGCAGATTAGGTTAGATTTGTTGCAAGAACTTGTTTATTGTATTTTGAAATTCAAAGGTATTACAATTATATATATAATTACAATCAAAATCGACGCTAGAGGGGGATCCGGGGGCATATCCCCCCCCCTTCCATCGGGCATACCTGGCCTCCCTGTCGGGGTCAAAATTCAATTGTTGTCGTGGAAAATATTTTGACTTTTGGATTTCAACCTAAGTCGGGTCGGGTTGGATGGGGTCGGATTGGCACTCTTATGATACAAAATCATATATTAGTGAACTAATATACTCAAAATAACTTATTTTCTAATTTAGATTCCTATATTTTGACTATAATACGATTAATTATTAATATAATTATTAAAATATCAAAAATCTATTTTAAGTCTAATCGAAAGGCAATCTATTATCCTAACTTTAATATATTTATTGGGGTACATGTAGTATAACCGTTTCCTTATGCAATGATTAATTTCTTCAGGCCTTCAATTGTCTGTGGTTTGTGAAAATAAAAAGAAAGAATAAAAATTACGTCAGTTTATCTGTTAGGTGAACGTGTTTCCCATCTCGATGCATTTCATTTTAACTTAAACAAAGTCATCATAATATTCTTATTTTTGTTTCGGCAGGCCATCTGCTCCTGTCGGGTGCTACTCCTTTAACTTTGCTGTTTAAAAGTTGTAATTTAATATTTGATTTTGAGTCGGCTTGGGCTGAAGTGTTTCGGGTTCGGGTCAGAATGCGAAGGACGAAACACTTTTTTAATCGGCCTTGATCGTGTCCTGCATCGTGTGGGGCAAACTGAACCCGACACGGCTCGTGGTTTGGATCGTATCGGACTGAGCTGGTCTTTTTGTTGCGGGTCGGACTTGTATATTTTAACTGTGGGTCGATTCGAGTCGAGTTAACTTTAACTGTTTCGGGTACAGGTCGGTTTCGGGTTGGGATTTGACACTTCCGGGTATGGTTCGGGTTGACCCGATATCTCAAAAGAATCCCCAAAATAAAATAGCTTAAAATGAAAAACTATATATTTTTTAATATTAATTGTTTCGAGAATTATTTTTTGTTTCAAGTCGGGTTTCGGGTTGAAGTATTTCAGGTTGAGGTCGACGAAAAAGTTTTTGTCTGTTTTGGGTCAAAAGAAATTTTTTCGTGGGGTTCGGATTGGGTTGCAGGTTGTCTTTAAACGGAATATTCGGGTCCGGGTCGGTACAACCCAACCTATTTCAGATGAAAATCTATATAATTTTGAATAATTACTTACATGTTTATTTTTCAACATAAAGGACAAAATCAATATTAGAAATATGATTAAGGGCTAAGAAGGTTGACGCAGATTTTTTTTCTTTGCATGTCGAGTTGACTGAAATTGTTTCGGTTTCGCATTTCGGGTTCGAATTTTGATTCTTCCAAGTCGTGTTTGAATTAACTGATTTTTTCAAAAAAATATCCAGATTATTGTTTCAGATTAGAGTCTTGCATTGCGTCGTGTAACCAGATTTTACCCAAACCCGACCAACCTGCTGTTCGTATCGGGTCAGCTTGAAGATAATTTTATTCGTTGCGGGTGAGTCAACTTTAAACGTTTTGGGTTCGGGTCTGTTTTAGTTTGGGTTTTGGCTCTTTCAGTCCGGGATAGGGTATATACAGATTATTGTTTCAGATTAGAGTCTTGCATTGCGTCGTGTAACCAGATTTTACCAAACCCGACCAACCTGCTGTTCGTATCGGGTCAGGTTGAAGATAATTTAATTCGTTGCGGGTGAGTCAACTTTAAACGTTTTGGGTTCGGGTCTGTTTTAGGTTGGGTTTTGACTCTTTCAGTCCGGGATAGGGTTGACACGATTTTTCAAAAGGAAGGCGTGAATATTTTGCAAATGAAAAAAAAAACTATATATTTGAATGAAAGTAAATATGTTAATATTTACACAAGAAAAAAAATTGATTTTAGAGATATAATTGTAGACCACATTTCAGTAATCCTATTTCAGTATTTATATTTCAGTAATTGTGTCAAATGACCTGCTGAACAACGAAAATCTTTCTGACACAATTTTTGGCTCATTTTTAAACGCAAAGGCATGAAATTGACAGGCCTGACTATTAAAGCGATTTGGAATCGAATTGAGCTTTCCAATTTTTGATAAATAAATTAGTTATCGAGTTATAAGCGAATCGTGTCACGCGTTTTTCTCCTTTCTGGTGCTGAAGCATCAGGTAGACACGGCCGACCTACATATATATATATAACCATTAATAAAACATTACCAAAACACCAACAAAAACTATGAAATTGTGAATTAGAATATAATAATGAATTGAATGACAACAATAGTGAACCCCCAACACACTCAATATAGATTCCATATACATAGTAAAATAAATAAATAAATAAATAAATAAAAGAAGAAGAAATTAAATTATAAAATTGAAAAAATGAAATTTGTGGAATTTAGACTGAATCTTCAGGTCCCAAATGCCTAAATTACCACAAATAAAATGTGTGGTTTCATCATCATATTAGCCATAACATTGCTAAAGAATATGATTTTGGGACAACCACACCATAATAGAGAAAGAAACCGTGAAATAATCATAAAGTTCAAAATAAAAACAATATTAATAAGGATAGAAACCTTACCCATAATATAGAGCAGCGTTTCTTAAACTTTGTGACCTCGCGGACCCCCCTTTGATATGATATGTAGTTCGGGGACCCCCAACAATATTTTTCTTAATATAAGATAAGAAATTATTTTAACGAAAACACTTTACTTATTTTTCATTACACATATTCTATATTTAGTTAACGATGTTAGAAAAATCAGCTACATTAATACAAGAAAAATAGTAATAGAAATATATACAAGGAAAATAATTGTAAATGACATGTTAAGACAGTTAAAATATACATAGTACTATTTCCTATGAGAAATATGCTGCTTATGTTTTGCTACTGGATGTGTAGCATCTCGTTCAGTGTTTAAGAAAGACTGGTTCAACATGCAGTCGAGTTCTACAGTTGTTCTTTATAATTTTCCTGTATGAAACTGTTTAAACATGTGAATAGTGCTGCACTTGTGTAAGTTGGAAGGGATTTGCAAAAAAAAAAAATCGTCACATATCTTACCACCAAATTCATAATGAAAGAATATTGTCAAATTTACAGTATTAGAAATGTCTAAACGGTCATCTAATTGTAATGCGAATAAGAACTTATTATTTACATGTTGAATCAATAGGTCCTTAATATTTTCCGCACATATTCCACCTATGGAGCATTGAATAGTCTCCCCCGAAGTATTTGGAATGTTATGCTTATTAATGATCTAAACTAGAAGTTCTAGTTTTGCATATCCCTGCTTCTCCGGAGTTTCTGAAATTTCTCCCGAAGAAAAAAAAGAACTAAATTCAACATTGGGCTTGAGGACCCCCTGCAGCCAGCTCACGGACCCCCAGGAGTCCGCGGACCACAGTTTAAGAAACGCTGATATAGAGAAATAAATTGTGAAATATAATCATTAAGTTCAAAATACAACAAGATTAAAAAAGATATAGGGAAAATAAAACAACAATTACCAGATAGAATTCATGATCCAAACATGAGTCAACACAAAAATCAGGCAATGCATTGGAGAAAATCAGAACATGTTGCCAAAATAAGTTTAAAAAGATGATTAACCAAGGATCATTATTGTACAGCTAAGCCAAGCACAAATCAATATATAGAACCAGCATCCTCTATAGAAAATTTAAAATAGAATTCTAAACAAGTGATTCAAGCAATTCTTCAAGTGATTCAATATATATATAAACTTATAAAAAAAACATATAAAATTAGAAAATAATTAAAAAAAATTATAATAGGACGGATGGGTGGGTAGATGTTAGATTATGGAGGTGTGGCGGAGTTGTCTGGCAATTACGCATGGTTATTTATTTATTTTTAAAAATGGGGCATTTTGGTTTACAAATACGTTTGCTAATACACATTTTATAATGGACTATGATTTGATACTTTTATATGCAAATTAATGTAGTTACATTTTCATATTCATTAATTTATTTTAATGTATTCATATTCATTTATATTTAATAATGTTATCGATTAATTGTATTAAGATTAATGCCCACTGTGGACAATATCATATTAACTTCTAATACAATGTATACTTTCTTAAATGCTAATATAATACATTGTATTAATTTTTATTAAATGTTCTACCTTCTCCACTTAAATCATGTGTATTTAATTTTTAACAATGTTTGTAGAAATATTATATGTAACTAATTAATTTCAATATTTAATTAATATTAATTTTAAATCCTTAGCATCTTAATTCTTATAATTTTGTATTTAAATATGATTATAAATTAATTTACGTGATATTGCATTTATGGCAAAGTTATTTAATTGTGGCTATGTCATTGCCAGGTACAAATATTTATCTGAAACATTAATCAATAATTATTAATTTTACCATTTTACATAGAATTTTTCATTAATACATCCATTACTTTTTTTTAAAATGTAATTTAATAATTTATCAACATAATTTTATTTATTATTTAACTATCAATTATCATTCTTTTGACAGTATTTGTTTTAATATTTAACTAATAATAGTAATCAAATGCCTTTAATAAATCATAGAATATTCACTCATTTTCATATAGATAGCAGCACCTTATTAATTTATTTGAAAACATGTTTGGTGTTCTATTTTAAATTTTCTACAGAGGAAGCTGATTCTATATTGGTTTGTGTTTGGCTTTGCTGGTAAAATAATATTCTTTGGTCATCTTTTAAAACTTATTTTGGCAACATGTAATGATTTTCTCCAATTCATTGCCTGTGTTATGTGTTGACTCCTGTTTGGATCATGTATTCTATCTGGTAACTGTTGTTTTCTTTTCCCTATATCCTTTTTAATCTTGTTGTATTTTGAACTTTATGATTATATTTCACAGTTTTTTATATTTTCTATGGGTAAGGTTTCTTTCCTTTTTAATATTGTTTTTATTTTTTGAACTTTATGATTTTTTCACAGTTTATTTCTCTATTTTGGTGTGGTAGTCCCAAAATCATATTCTTTAGCAATGTTATGGCTAATATGATGATGAAACCACACATTTTATTTGTGGTAATTTAGGCATTTGGGACCTGAAGATTCTGTCTAAATTCTACAAATTTCATTTTTTCAATTTTTAATTTAATTTCTTCTTCTACTTCTTTTTTTTTTTTACTATGTATATGGAATCTATATTCAGAGTGTTGGGGGAACATTTAATTAATTATTACATTCTTATTCATAATTTCATAGTTTTTGTTGGTGTTTCGGTAATGTTTCATTATTGGTTATATATATATATATATATATATATATATATATATACATCCACCCATATTAAAGTCCTACATCGCGTCGGGTGGCCCTATTTTACCCAAACCCGACCCAGCTCGGCGCTAATTTTTTTCATTGTGAAGTAATTGTTTAGTGTTGTGTTTTGACACTTACGGCTCGGGTTCTGGTTGACCAAATTTTTCAAAAAAAAAAAAGTTTAAAATATCTTTTTAGATTAATAGCTATTTATTTGAATATTAATGAGTGTATGTATGCTAATTTTTATACTTAAAAACTAAAATTTAAACTAGAGATACAATTGTAGACTACTTTTCCATAATTATATTAAAATATGGATTAATTTTCAATCATTTCAAGTTCGGGTCGATGAAAATGCTTTTTGGGGGTTCGGGTCGGGTTCAATTACAATTATCGTGTATAATACGACCCGAGAAGGACTCTAATCCATATATACGTATATATATATTACCAATTTGGCCCCCTATCAGGGATACTGCCCCCCCCCCTCTCGTCGGGTAAATCTTGGCGTCGCCCTTGATTACAATATGCTTATTATATAATTAAATCGACAACAGAAGTGTTATTTAAATGCAAAACAGAACAACGTCCGAATGCATTTATCATAAATGGGATTTTAAAAAATGTATAGCACGCGAAGCAGAAGAAATCGAAGTAGAAATTATAAATCAATTTAATTGTCTTCATGCTTTTCAAATGCAAATGAAGAACAGAATGACAATCAGTAGAAGTTTTTTATTTATAAATGAATGTTTCAGAAAGGTGTTGAATGAAAGAATGATTTATAAACATAGTATATTCATGAATGAAGATTTTGTATCTGTATTCATAAACAGAAAGAGAACTCAAGGAGCTAATCTGTTTTTCCATTTTATTTTGTAACGATTAAACCTATTTTGTGTCGTACTATTATGAAAATTTCGCAGAGGAGATTTTTAATGAATAGTGTCATAGTTTTTATTTTTATTTTTATTTTTATTTTTATTTTTAATACAAAGCACGAAACAAACGGAATAGAAATATAACAATAAAAACCTATTCAATTATCTTCACGCTTTTCAAATAAAAAGTTTTGCAGCTTAGATTTTTTACTACGATATCTTAACTGATAACCTGTTAAATTCATATTTAAAAGTTAAATATCTACTCTTTATGTATGAATCAGATATTTTGAATCAAGAAGAGTTAAATTCTTAATATTATTCATATATTTAAATGATGACCTGTTAAATTGATATTTGAAAGTTAAATATCTTATAAATTAGGCTACACAAATACCAAAGGAGAAAAAAATGTCCCAATTCATTTATCATGAATAGGATTTTAAAAAACTAGCCCATGAAGCAGAAAAAATATAACAAGAAAGAAGAACAATGCGTCAAGCATAGATTATGAAACACTTTCTAAGACTTTCAGAATTCTTTTTAAAAAGTTTTCGCTGTTTATCAATGTAAACGAGCAGGGAAGACCGAGCTATGCTCGGTCAAAATTAAATTTGAGTTCAAATATCATGACCCATGACCAAAATGACCCACTAATTGAATTTTCTCGAACATGTGACTTAGCCCAACAGTCTTCTCGTGCCCGAAAACCATAAGATGCAAAATTTAGTGTAAATAGTCTGAGCCGTTTTTAAGATAAAATAGCTTGACCCATAATGGCCCATGTCCAAAATGACCCTCTAATCGAAATTTCTTGAACACGTGACCTAGCCTAATAGTCTTCTCGTTCCCTAAACCTGTAGGATGCTAAATTTATTTCAAATCTTCTGAACCGTTTTTAAGATAAAATAGCTTGACCCACAATGCCCCAGAAATGACTCACTAATCAAATTTTCTCGGACATGTGACCTAGTCCAATTATTTTCTCGTGCCCGAAACTTGTCGGATACAAAATTTAATCAAAATCGTTAGAGCCGTTTTTTAGATAAAATTAATTTGACCCGCGTTGACCCAAAAATGACCCACTATTCGAAAGTTCTCGAACATGTGACCCAGCCCAATAGTCTTTTCGTGCCCGAAAAGGGTCAGATACAAAATTTCGTCAAAATCGTTTGAACCGTTTTTTAGATACAATTAGCTTGACCATGAACCAAAATGACCCAAAATGATCCACTAATCGAATTTTCTCGAACATGTGACCTAGCCCAATCGTTTTCTGGTGCCCCAAAACGGTAGGATACAAAATTTCGTCAAAATCGTTAGAGCCGTTTTTAATATAAAATTTGCCTAACTACACACACACACACAAGATTTGCTCGTATTAAAATATATGATAAGATACGTAAGTAAACATTTCTAAAAACCTGATTTCCACAATTACTGTCCGTAGCCGGAAAGTACTACAATTCTTTCGTCTAGCCCTGTATTCAGTGGTGTAGCCAAGGGGGGGGGGGGGGTGTCCAGAGGGTCCGGACCCCCCCCCCCCCCCCCCCGAACGAAGGACTAGTTTACTGAATAATGGATACAACAACAATAAAAACTGCTAAGACGAAATAGCAAACAACCAATAAAAATTTCCTCTTTAGACAGGTGTTTGTCTTAGCAAGTACAACTTAAATGTATGCCTTTCGCTGTGCCATGAAAATTTTCCGCTTAAGACAGGTTTTTGTTATAGACACGTTCCTTTCTCACAGGGATTCTCTAAAACTCTTAAAACGTATCCGCTGTATAGTGCACCTCTGAAGAGTATAGATGTATTACAATAAAATCTGTGAAGAGGACCTATCTTAAACGGACAAATTTCAAGGTTCAGAGAAAACAACACTATATATTTATACCTGCTAATACTCGAAACCTAACTAAAATTTAACTGTTTCCAGTTGAGATTCCTTCTTGGCAAGTTTTTTGTGAGTACGGAATCTTTTCGTAAACAGTAACATTTCATGGTCCCGATGACGAAAGGATAACTATACAAGTATACCTCATAAGACGGAAATCGATCTATAACGTAATTCGCTAACAATATCTACCGATTCCATTTCACAGATTTTACTGTAACTAGATTAAACGTAAAACTTCTTCAACTAAGACTTCGATGGAACCAACTGTTGCCAGTACTTAAGGGAAAAGACGAGTTTACACGAATGCTATAACGACACATTGATCAGATTTTGGTGACCCTTATCTTTGTTCATTTTATAATTTTACTAGCAGAACCACCCGGCTTTGCCCGGGTTAACATAAATTAAAATACAATAATACGACAATAACAATGACGACAATATTATTTGTGCATACTCAACCATAAATCAATTAAGCACTCTTTAGCTCAACCATAGCAAAATTTCTCAGCTTTATAAATGAGAATGCGCGTTTTCTTTGCGCATACGATATAAAAATATACGATTTTCCTGACAATAAAAAAAAATTACCATAAGTCGTAACATTTTGAGAAATTCACTTTCATATGGCATCTATCTATATCTACCCTATATATATAAAATCCTAATGAAACGAATTTGTGAAACGATTTTATGAAACGAATTTATGAAACGATTTTATGAAACGACTGATTAAACGACTGATTATGTTTCAGGGCTATTTTTAATAAAATATTAAACGCTTGGTGGTGAAATTAATACCAATTGTCCATAAAAATCCGCGGATGTCAAAACTGGTAATGGAATTTTGAAATTGGAATTAGTTTTCGAGATATTAATTTTTTTCTAATTTTAATGACATTTCTGTAATGATGGCAACTAATTGCTCAGTTTTTTTGTGACAAAAAAGGGAAAAAAATAAAAAAGGATCCCGATAGGGATTATTGATTTATTTTTATTCGTCATTTTCAAATTGAAATTGAATTTATCTTTTATTTCAATCGATAATGAAGACAAGATTGTGATTAAATTATGTTTTTCACGAAAATTTGAAAAAAAAAACATTTCTATCGTCAGGATTCAATCGTCTGTCAGCATTTAATTTAATTTATAAACTGAAAATATTTTGAATAAATTCGTCCAAATGATGTCATTTATGTAAATACGTCATTTATGTTTATACAATTTATTTAATATAAAGAAGCCATTTATCTATTTTTATGTACAAAAAGAGGTAAATTAAAAGACAATTATAAATTAATTGTATATATACATATAAATACATGTATAAACAAGCATAAAAGTTCGGTGCTTTTCCAGTATATGGGGCCTTGACGAAACAGAGAAAATAGCCTTGGCGGAAAAGGAAATTTGGCAACATACTTTCTGTCAATCTATTTACTTTGTCATTTCGTATACAGAAGCATTTTTTCAATATTTATACAATTTGTTTAGCGTAAAATGTCATTTATCCTATTTTATATATAATCAGAAGTAATTTGTATAGAAAAAACAATAATAATATACGTATAATTAAAATACGCATATAAACAAAAAAAATCGTCGAATTTGTTTCCATGGCTGTTTATGTAATTTGGCACCAAATCTCACTTTCTGATGCCCGAATTGCTCCAAGCTTTTTAAAAAAGCGTCAAGACCCTTATTATAGAAAATCAGCAAAAGTTCATTGAGTTTGTTTTCATAACTTTTGGCAACAAATATATGTATATTAAGGAATCTATTCGTTTTTGAAACTCGAATTACGACAAACCTAAAAGCAAAGGATCCTATAATGGAAAAGTACCCGATTTTCTTATGGACAATAGCGAATTTGTTTAAATATCTCATCAATTGATGCCGAATAAATGCAGGCATGCATGCACAAAATATTTAATTAATTTTGTATGATAAATAATTATTAGAAAATTCGTATATACATATTAATTAAAATAAATAATTTACATATTTAAAATAACATGAAAATATGCATGATGGTGCACTAAAATACAGAGAAAATTAAAACCTGTTACTGAAAATGTCTATAACATAGTACTTTTCAATACCGTTGTTCTTAATGTTATTCACAAGCAGATGGAATTTTTCTCATCCTTCAACGCAAAGGAAGAATAGAATACAGATCGTTGTTATAAAAGTGCGAGAGGTAGCCACAATTTAAACCTAACCATTTTATACAAGCTGGTTTTCAAGGTGTAATTGATTTTAATTATCAATCCCTAAAACAGTCGTCAGTTGTCGCAACAGCTGTGTCTGAGGCCATGATAATAAAAAAATGCCCCATTAAAACGTTAAAAGCATGGTAACCCAATTACAGATTTACCAATATTTTTAAAACGAAGCACGCTGTCATGTTTTTAGAGGCCTCGAAGTCTGAGCGGGGGTTGGCGAGCGTAGCTCGCAGGGGGTAGGCCCCCTAGTTATAAAATGAAAACATATCCGTGAGTAATGTCGGCATCATATGGACGGTAGCAACGACCTAACCATTAAATGTTGCTTGTACTGCATATTTGTAACTACTAAATAAATATCGCATAATTTCATTTTTTAAACTATCAATTCGAAAAAAAAATGCACTTTCAAATGTAGTTTGAAAAGTGTATCTCAATTTACTGATTTTTTATGGATTTTAAAGTAATTTTAAAGCATGCATATTTTTAAATCTGTATCCAATTACGAAAGATTAACTTATTTGATCTTTATAAAGTAAAGACATTTATTTCTAAACATAGCACATTCAATTTTTATGTGGTCGAATAAAATAAATATACTCTCAATGTTATTCGTGTGAAAAGCGTATCTCAATTTACTGATGTTTTTTTTAGATTTTAAAGTAATTTTAAAGGGTACTTCTCTATTATCCCGTCGACCACTTTTCATAACAAAAAACTATCGCCAAACTGTAACGCCAAATAAACGGGAAAACGTTGCCATAGGAATATCAAAATAAATAAATAAATAAACTATAAGAATTTAAGGACACAATTGTTGTTTTAAATAATGAAATAACTAATACAACAGTAAAACATAATGAAAAATACACGCAAGTGTCGAATTAAAAACCACTTCATGATATAATAAACACGTATAATGCTTCTGACATCAAGTAAATGGGACTGCATTTTTGGCGTTTAATCTTACAGTTTGGCGATTGTTTTTTGTTTTGAAAAGTGGTCGACGGGATAATAGAGAAGTACCTTCTAAAATAATTTAATATTCTGGAAAATTGTACGGTAAAAGGATGTTAAACTTACATTTTGGCGACCAATACATTCTGTGGAAATTACGCTACTTTGTGTAATTGCTATAAAATACTAATATTTTGTGAATGAAAACCGGCACATGATTTAAAATATGACGACACTTTCACCGGGGTAGATTTTCCTCTGAACCGATACGTGTCTAGTTAAAACAAATTCTTTCACTTCATGAATCATGTACAAATATGCATTTATATTTGTAGATAATGTGCATGTTTGTCAATTTAACGTAGGCAAAACGTTGAGCTAAATTGCTTGAAGTTTCGCCAAGTTTCTCGTAATTTTCAAATAGTTAAAATACATTATATTATGTGTAGGAAATAATACATTATGAATTATTAACTCTGCAAGAATAATTGTTACTTTTCGCTTATAGTTAATTGAGAAAAACGACTTTACTTGAGTGCGTGACGTCACATGCTCATTTGTATTTAAAACATGAAAGCGATTAAATAAATCCAATACTACTGTACTCATAAAAAATTTTTAAACAATATTATTAAATACTAAATTTAACACCGAAATTATGTTTACAATGTAATTTAAACAGAATTTTCTAAAATTGCGTTTTGAAATTATGTGATTTTTGATGCAAAACATTATTTTTCAGAAATATAGTGTTGTCTTAAGAATTGGATAATAATTTCGAAGCTGGTGAGATGAAAATGTCACCACGTTGTCGAACTTATAAAAAATATATTAGTTTTAAAGTGAAAATAAACGTTTTATAATTAAAAATATGATTCGATAAACCATTTTGCTTTTAATCTCATTTGTTTTAACACCCATTTTTGAAGAAAAATAATGGAAAACACCGTATTGTTTTCTTTAAATTCAATTTTTATTAATAGGACATCTACTGTCCACCTACATCCAAGGAATTTAAATATGCCTCCTTGGTTGAGGCTCAAGCTGAAAAAAGTTACTATGTAATGATTGCTAAATGTCAATATTTGACAGACGATTTTTGATTATGTTGAATAAATTGAATCATGAAGTTTGAATGCGCAAAAAATATGTTTTTATTTCTTAGAAAATTTACTTTAATGTTAACAAACCAGTGGAAACAATTTGCCTTTGTAAAATTAGGAGCTAAGTTATTTATTTTTCTCTAAACTCATTTAACTATAAGTACTATGTCGCTTAAAGCACTTATACTAATATTTGTAATATGCGAAAAAAATCACAAC
The DNA here is from genome assembly GCA_963931845.1 of Maratus michaelseni. Lineage (NCBI taxonomy): Eukaryota > Metazoa > Arthropoda > Arachnida > Araneae > Salticidae > Maratus > Maratus michaelseni. Next base: position 219,589,425 of record OZ007596.1, read on the forward strand.
TGACAAAATTGACGTCACTTTCAGATTTCAAATTATAGCGAGTTAATCTGAAATTGGTTTATAAAAATATTGCCTCTACGCAGTTCCTTTGAATGGCAACGGGAAAGAAATTTAATTAAAAATTGAGGGAAAAAATAGATTTCTGTAATGATAAACTATGGGAAATATTTGAAAAAAGTGGTAAAGAATGGTCTGAGAAATTTTTAAAGTTGACAGTAATTTTACTCGTGTTCTAAAGTATGTGTACACCAAGTTTCGTTCAAATCGGATAAAAACTGTAGATTTGTATAAGGAACATACATACATACCAAGAACGGCTTTTATATATATAGACTAGGGGGCCTACCCCCTGCGAGCTACGCTCGCCAACCCCCGCTCAGACTTCGAGGCCTCTAAAAACATGACAGCGTGCTTTATTTTTAAAATATTGGTAAATCTGTAATTGGGTTACCATGCTTTTAACGTTTTAATGGGGCATTTTTTTATTATCATGGCCTCATACATAGCTGTTGCGACAACTGACGACTGTTTTCGGTATTCATAAGTAAAATCAATTACAGCTTGAAAACCAGCTTGTATAAAATGGTTAGGTTTAAATTGTGGCTACCTCTGGGACTTTTATAACAACGATCTGTATTCTATTCTTCCTTTGCGTTTAAGGATGAGAAAAATTCCATCTGCTTGTGAATAACATTAAGAACCACGGTATTGAAAAGTACTATGTTATAGACATTTTCAGTAACAGGTTTTAATTTTCACTCTATTTTAATGCACCATCATGCATATTTTCATGTTATTTTAAATATGCAAATTATTTATTTCAATTAATATGTATATACGAATTTTCTAATAATTATTTATCATACAAAATTAATTAAATATTTTGTTCATGCATGCCTGCATTTATTCGGCATTAATTGATGAGATATTTAAACAAATTTGCTATCCGCGATAATTTTACACCATGTTATGTCACTTGAATATTGTCCATAAGAAAATCGGGTTCTTTTCCAGTATAGGATTCTTTGCTTTTAGGTTTGGCGTAATTCGAGTTTCAAAAAGGGATAGATTCGTTAATATACATAGATTTGTTGCCAAAAGTTATGAAAAAAAAAACCCAATGAACTTTTGGTGCTTTTCTATTATAAGGGTCTTGACGTTTTTTTTTTATTCTCCTTCTGTTCAGTTGGACAATTATTATTTTATATATTCGTTTCAAATATCCGAATTAGTGATTTTATAAATTCGTTTAATTAAATTTTACAAAAAAATAACAAAATGATATCAATAAATAATAATTACTATTAATTCCTTTTCCCCCCTTTCTTATGCTTTTACACGAGGCTAGCGAAAAAGACAGGCAAAGACCGCGGTGCATTCCACTTATCTTCTTTTACAGACCGCTAGAGTGACGTGATGCTCTATTCGTGCACCTGCACTGGTGCATTCGAGCATCACGTGGCTCTGACGGTCTGTAAAAAAATATACGCGTAAAGCACCGCGGTAGCCTTTCTTTTTCGTAAGCCTCGGCTTTTACATAAATGACGTCATTTGGACGAAATTATTCAAAATATTTTCCGTTTATAAATTACATTAAATGCTGACAGACGATTGAATACTGACGATAGAAATGTGATTTTTTTTTCAAATTTTCCTGAAAAGCATAATTTAATCACAATTTTGTCTTCATTATCGATTGAAATAAAAGATAAATTCAATTTCAATTTGAAAATGACGAATAAAAAGAAATCAATTATCCCTATCGGGATCCTTTTCAATTTTTTCCCCTTTTTTGTCACAAAAAAAACTGAGTAATTAGTTGCCATCATTACAGAAATGTCATTAAAATTAGAAAAAAATTAATATCTCGAAAACTAATTCCAATTTCAAAATTCTATTACCAGTTTTGACATCCGCGGATTTTTATGGACAATTGGTATTAATTTCACCATCAAACGTTTAATATTTTATTAAAAATAGCCCTGAAACATAATCAGTCGTTTAATCAGTCGTTTCATAAAATCGTTTCACAAATTCGTTTCATTAGGATTTTATATATATAGGGTAGATATCGAGAAATATTATCTTTTTTTTTAATTCAAAAAATTTAACTTTATTCTTGGACTGGTTGTTTTTTGTGATTTTTTTATTCGACCGTTTATCGCCACTTTCAAAAGATCTGCAAAAATCTGGATAAGAGTCTGGATATAGTCTTCTGCTGTAAAACATGCTGATGATGTCATTTTTCAGCTTTATGAAGTTTACATCAATCAGTAATCAAAGAACAGTAGATTGGTGTTTAAAAGTTCTCTAACATGTTCAAGGGGGCAGAATCCTTAAGTAAACTTTGACACTTTTCTTTAGCCACATACATTCCTTGTCAAGTTGATCCTTTGGACATCACATGAAGAGAGACAATACATCTCATGACAAACCTAAAGAATATTTCAGGAGATCAACATTTCTTCCTTGCTTCGATACTTTTATTTTTGGTCTCGTTCATCGGAAAAGGAAGAAAAAAGCGATAGCGAAATGTTATAATGTTCTTCTGGGTTTGTACATGCTGGATAGAACCTAAGATATTGGTATATCCCGCATCCCACGTTAAAATAATCAAAACAACGGCAACGATATGGGTGGCCGTGTTTACAAGGGCAGAAAGCAGGCAGGCGCCGAAACTGACAGTTCAGCAATGCTGAACAAACAAGGATTTATGACAGACAATCTAGAGGGGTCATAAAATGTGCTAAGATATACATTGAACCGGCGATTCCAGGAAAACAAGGAGAGGAGTGGTACATAGGAGTCCCTAAGAGACGGAATATGGCTGGAGCGAATGACAAACGTCGTGATGATCAGATATACGCGGCGACCAGTAAAAGTGATTCGAGAGAGCAGGGAAATTGACCGCCAACATCATCATTGGATAAAAAATCCTTAAGAGGAGGTAAATACTTTTTACACCCCTCTGAAGGAAAAAAATAACGAAAACTTCGCTAGAACTCAAAAAATCACTTCCATCAAAAAAATCCTTAAGAGGAGGACATCTTTTTCAGCAGCTTGCTACCAACATGAAAGTTGGCTTTTCTATATAGGCTGCAGTGCTATAGGCAACAGCCTACAATTATAATTAAGTCATTCAAACCTTTTTTTAAATATGTGCCCGTGGAAGCAAGAACTACTGGGGAACTACTCTATGACTGCTATTCTCCTGAGAGGTACAGGTAGATATTATTCACCCAGATACTGTGTAAATATTTTTAAATTAATTAATTAACGTTAAGAAGATTATGCTTCTCTTGCCATCCCCAGGATCAAGGATGTATGTAAAGGTTAAATTATTATCATAAACTTATTCAGCACTTACTTAAATTTAAATAATTAAAATAAGAAATTAATAACTCAATTGATTAATATATTATATTGTTAAAATGAAGTCTCGTGAATATAATGTGTATTACCTTTTTGTATGATTATTTTACTCTTTGCTTTTTTTTATGTTTTATATCTATCTTCTGTAAATAAAACCCTTTTTATTTTTTTCTTAATTTAGACTCCAGCATTTATTTAGTGTATAGTGTGATGTTTAATCTAGAGTAATATATATGTTGGTTTAAACTACTGCTTTCAGTAAGATTTTACAGCAGGCTTGAGGGGTCAACCTTAAGGATAAGTTTCTTCAAAAAATAACACAACGCCGTACATCCTTTTTATTTAATACAAAAAAGCTATCCCAGGTTGCACGATCACAATTTCCCCTCAAATTGCCGTTAAGATAATTGGTGTGTCTCTGACAGGAGGAGTTAATTATTATGGGTTTGAGTAACGCCCTGCAAGTTTCATATATATGTTTTAAATCTCTCCAACAGATAGAAACCCCAATTATTTTTGGTGCATGTGACACAGGAATTTCTCTGGTGTTCAGCTTTCTTCATATCCAGCCCTTTTAATTATTCAATTTATAGCTTATTTTAGATAATTAAATATTTTGTACTGGATTAAGAACTTATATCTTAGATCTAATGAAATAACTTAAATAGTAATAATAATGATGGACATTTAAAGAAACTAAATTTATTTATATTCAATATTCTCTTTTAGAATTGATAAATTTACTCAATAAATGTATAGAAGTTATTATTTACATAAATTTTTATAATTAGTTTCTCTAAACATATCCATTTAAAAAAAATAATAATAATAAGATATATTTTTTTTTACTTCTCATATTATTCTGCTAGTAGTATTTAATATTTTTTTGTAAGCTAACATCGCACTACTTAATATAATTTATTTCGGTAATTGCATGAATAATAAGAATAATTACAATTATAACAATAATAATACAAAATAAATGATAAATAATATCAGCTGTAAAGTGTAAAATCCTGATCCTAGGGTATGGGTTATACATAAAAAAAATAATAAAAAGGTATTGGCACTCAATTGCATTTGCATAATTAAAATTGTCTTTTATATTGTATATTTATATGTCGCGATTGTAATTACAAGCAAATAATCTTCATATGAAAACAAAGGTTTCAAAGGTCAATTCCTAAGAATTAGACCATTTTTGTTGAAAGATTGCATATTATTTTTGTCTCTGAAATATTTATTTGACTTATTCATGCAAATATATTTGAAAGTGATAAAAAAATGAGCTATTATTTGTTCTAATCCTTGAAAAAAAAAAAAAAGATATATATATACATACATATAAAGAAAAATAAAAGATAAAATTAATGATAATACCAGTGATAAGCTGATAAACTTTTATTATCTATTTATTTTATGTGTATTTCTTGCATACTTATAAGTGAACAATTGAAAAAAAAAAAAAAAAAAAAGTTCATTTTTGAGATTTTTTTTTTTTCACTAAACTGCTGATTAATAAATAATAATAATAATAATAATAATAATAAAGGAAAGAATAAGTGTAGGAATTATTAGATTTTTAAATAATTATTAATACTTATATCAGCAGAATTAACGTAAAATTAAAAATAACTAAAATTGAACAAGTTTTGTAGTAATCTGATCTCTTGTTAAAATGCCTTACAAATTTTATTTTGCGTTGGGGTATGGCAAATAATAAAAGAAAATTTAAGAGAAAAAGTGGAAATCTCAACGATTCATCTATACAAACAAACAACTCAGAAAAAAATAAATAAATAAACGGGGACAAACTGATATTTTGTCACCAAAAACAAGAAATCAACATAAAAACAAACGAAATCAGGCAGAAAAATCTATACTAAACGCAACAATGGCGGAATCTACACCAAGTGTAGACACTATTTTGTCGTTGATTCCAACTTTTGACGGAAAAAAGGGAAATAGAGTAGAATTCTACCTGCAAGAATTCGAGAAATTAATAGCACAAACTTCGCTAAAAGATGATTGTAAATTAATCATTCTGAAAGCAAAATTAATTGCAAACGCAAGGGAAAAATTGGCGACAAACATCAAATTAAACAGTGAAACAGATTACGGAGAATTTAAAAAGCAACTAATAGAATGCTTTCAATCCAAAGCGAAATTTTCCGAAATCCAAAACAAATTTTTTACGCTTAAGCAGAAACCATCGCAAACTGTAGAGGAATTCATCACCGAATTCAACGAAATAGCAAAAGAGTACATGAGTAAAAACAACGAAGAAGGTCAAAATGGGTCCACCAAATTTATTGATTTGATTAAATTGACACGATTTCTGGATAGTTTAAGAGCGGATTTCAGTTTAGATGTTCGCAAAAACTCCCCGAAAGATTTTACAGAAGCATGCAATTTAGCACTCAAAATGGAAGAAGCTTACAACGCGTGCAACTTAGAGGAGATTAACGTGGTAAAGAAACAAAATGAATCCGATTTAGTGGAAAGCCTGATAAAATTAAATGCAAACAGCGCCGAACAGATTCAGACTTTAATGACTGAATTAAATAATTTAAAAATTCACGCTAAAGATACAATAGGAGCCAAATCTAAATGGTGCGAGCTGTGTAAGCGCAACAATCACGAAACGGAACATTGTTGGTTTAATCAAAGGAATAATAGTAACCAGACAAATTATAAAATAGAAAAAAAACCACAATACAAAAATCAGATTTTCCAAAATAATAAATTTTCTAACAACACCAAACAAAATTCAAATTTACATCGTCCGGAGTATCCCATGCAAAGCATTAATTGGCAAGGGGGGCATTTTGGACAAAATTTTGCACAAAACACAGGCCTTAATTCTGGACAGAATTTTGGGCAACACTCAGGTCATTTTGGACAGAATTTTGGGCAACACTCAGGTCATTTTGGACAGAATTTTGGGCAAAGCTCAGGTAATAATTCTGAACAGAGTTTTGAGCAGTACCCGGGCTTTGGCCAAGCTCAAAATATGGATTTCGGGCAGATGCATAGTAACAATTATGGGCCAAATCATGGTAATAATTTTGGGCAAAGTTATGCAAACAATTGTGGGCAAAATTATGGCAACAATTTTGGACAATGTTATGCAAACAATTGTGGGCAAAATTATGAAAACACAAATGCACAGAGGGGTAATTTTGATAGGCCTAGAGGTAAACCAGGATCAAAATACTACAATAAAAAATACAACTATAAAAACTCAAGCAACACAAACCGAAACTCAGATGACAAAGATAGAAAAGAACCAAAAAACTGAGTGGGGGACTTACTAACATTAATAAAACGCACCCGCGTGAGTCACCCCACAGCGGGACTTTTAAAACACCAAACGAACAATTTGATACACCTAACATTTTCGACTCTCATGCTCACAGTTATCCTCAGGGATTTGGATTTCTTATGGATATAAATGCACAAGGAAGTGCAATTAACAGTGATACTAAGGACAAAACACAACAGGATGGAATATTTTTAAATAAAACTATTGCCAGTGTCAATAATTCTAAAGATAATCAATTACCCATAATTGACATGAGCATTGATAATATTAAATTAAAAGGATTATGTGACACGGGAGCAGCTGTGTCGCTGCTGTCCCCAGGTATATTTGACAAAATAAAGCAAGAAAACATAAAATTTAAATACCTAGGTACCCAAATTAAAATTAAAACCCTAACAAACTCAACTATTTTTTTTAAACAATGTATAAAAATTGCTTTTCGCTTAGAGGGCATTTGCACCACTGGTACATTTTATGTGACAAACAAAGAATTTGATAGGGATTATCAGATCCTACTTGGGTATGATTTTTTAAGGGGCAACAACATCACATTAGACTTTTCACAAAATGTTCTTAAACTAAAAAACAAAGTCATTCAACTTAACACTTACATGACAGAACAGAATGAAGAAATTAATAATCTAGCAACTGAAAATCAACAAAACACAGCTCAACACGATGATGTCATTCATAACAACCCAAAAAAAAAACAATTAAAAAAAAGGGGGGAGCACACAATAAAAAAAATAAATTGTATGCAAGGAACAAGCGCAGAATATTTCTAACCCCACACTCTAAAAAAATCATTACACTTACTTGTGATGAACAAATTAATGAAAAAGACATAATTCTAGCAGAGCCAGTTAGAGACAATACCGACTATAATATACAAACATCAATTCATGAGGTGCAACGCAACAACTTAATAAATATTATAATACATAACAATACGGATAAAAACATTTACTTAAAACAAAACACTAACATAGTCAAAATCACCACAGACATAGAATGCAAAGAAGATGACTCAGACATTGATATTGATCAGGGAAAAATTCACCAGATCAATCAACTAAACATTCAGGAAGTCAGACAACTTCGGGAGGCAGAACTTAGCATCAATGACTTTGATTTAGAGCATCTCACAGAGGACTTACAAGAAACATTCAAAGAATTATTAATTAGCAAAGCTCACGCTTTCTCTAAAACATATGACACGTTAGGTCAGAGTTCACTTGTATGTCCCAAATTCACATTAAATCACGATTTCCCTATACAAACAAGACCATATAGACTGCCCCAAACCTTAAAGGAAACAGCATGGAAGGAAATACAAACATTACTAAAAGCAAACATAATTGAAAAATCAGATTCAAACTACTCTTTTCCTGTCGTATTTGTTAAGAAAAAACAAACACAAAAAGATAAACAAGAGCAAAAATACAGAATAGCAATTGACTATAGACTCCTAAATGAAATACTACAGACTTACAACTATCCAATACCAGATATCAAAGACATTTTATATAATATCAGTGGGAAACAATTTTATACTGTGCTTGATCTACACAGTGCCTTTTTCCAGATAAACCTGAGACCAGAAGACAGAAAAAAGTTAGCATTCATAACAGAGTTTGGTAAATTTAACCCACTAAGGCTTAGTTTTGGCACAAAAAATAGTAGCGCTTATTTCGCCGAATTGATTGACAAAGTCCTAGGACACTTTGACAAATCTAAAGTCGCTTATTTTATGGACGATGTTATTATTGCAACAAATAATATTCAAGAAATGCTACAACTTATAAAGGAAGTACTCGAGGCATTAATTAACCACAACCTTACAATTGAGCCAGCCAAAATGCAAATTTGTAAACAGGAAATAGACTTCCTAGGATTCCAACTAAATCAGGAGGGATATTCTCCGGCTAAAAAGAATATTGATAAAATACAGAACTTCATCAGACCAAAATCAAAAAAAGGAGTTAGATCACTTTTAGGACTGGCGAATTACTTTAGATCACTGATTCACAGATACACTGACATAGTTCATCCTTTAATTGAGCTTACAAAAGAGAAAGTGAAATTCAAGTGGAATGAAAATGCAGAAAAAGCATTCTGTAACATACAGCAAAATATCATGCAAAAACCAACTCTCAAACCACCTGACTACTCAAAAGAGTTCGTATTAATTTGTGATGCTTCAAAAGTAGCTATATCAGCCATTTTGGCTCAAAGACATCAGGACAATTTGGTACCCATTGAATTTTTTGGGCGCAAACTCAAAGAACCTGAGAAAAGCTACCCGAGTGTGAAATTCGAGCTATTAGCCATACATGAAGCAGTAAAACACTTCAACCACATTCTATGGGGCAGAAAATTTACAATACAAACTGATTCGCAATCAAACACAAGACATTTAAACCTTGAAACGCAATCAGACATAGTCAAAAGATGGTTAACTGACTTAGCCGAATATAATTACTCGTTTGAATATATAGAGGGCAAAAACAACCCAGCTGACTATGTTTCCAGGAATATCAATAACATAATTGCAGATAACAATTTACAAAATAACTTATTCAAAATGAATTCTGCACTTTCAAATGAAAATATAAAAAATGAACAATACAGAGATGAAAAACTAAAGAAAATTATTGACAAAATTATTACGGGTAGAAACAACAAAACCACAAATAGATACACACTTAACACGAACAGGATGCTCATTCTAAAACCGGGACAGAACAACAAAGAATTGTTAATTGCCCCAGACACTCTTAAAATTGCTATCATGGAAGATGCCCATGCTCCGCACTTTGGTTTTAAAAAAACTTACGAGTTGATAAAGGATAGACTCTATTGGTACCGCATGTATACGGATATTAAAACTTTTTGTGCTAACTGTACTGCATGCCAGACAGCTAAACAGCACAGAACCATCAAGGTTCCTATAAAGAGGGTAGTAAAGGACCACGAAATTGGGAGTAGGCTGCATATAGATATATGCGGAAAACTGCCAGTAACATTTCGAAAGAACGCATTTATACTAACTATAACTGACTCCACATCAAGATTCTTAGAAGCGGTTGCACTAAGGAATGTGGAATCACAAACAATTTTGAATGTGTTAAATAAATACTTCGGGATGTTTGGTCTAGCAAAAGAGGTCTATTTAGACAACGCACGTTATTTTCGCAGTGATGTATTCACGGAATACATGAAGGCTCTAGGGATAGAACCACATTTCTCAAGCCCGTTCAGGCCAAAAGCGAATGGACTGGCAGAAATCGTCAATAAAATTTTGAAGAGTTCACTCACTGCCATGAGTAATAATACCCTCGAGTGGGATATCCGACTTGAGTTCTTTAAATTAATGTACAACACATCTAAACACAGAGCAACAGGTTTCCCACCTTCATTATTATTCTTTGCTAGAAATCTAAGAACTCCTTTCACAACGCATATTCCCTCGGAGGATATTGCAACCAAACAATATGTTAAAAATCGAATGGAGCATCTTAAACAAATCAGGATTGAAGCACTGGCAAATCAGGAAAAATTAATGAAAGAGTATGTTCGCGATGAGGACTTACAAACGGTGAAGGATTTAAAAATTGGCCAAATTGTTTACCTCAAATGCATCAACCCACACGCTTTAGCAAAAAAGTGGGACGGACCAATGAAAGTAATCAGAAAACTGCGAAATCACAATTACTTAATGTCCGATTTATCAGGGGTATATAAAAGCAACATTAAGAGACACATTGATTTGCTATTCGTACCCAAGCATGCAACACCATGTAACGAGGACATAGACAATCAGTCTACACAATCGCTTTCTGATACAGAATCTACGGAGGAAATATAACAAATTGTATAATATAGGAAAAATTTGTAAATAATTTTTTTTTATTCTCTCCAAAAATTTAGTCAAGAATTTATTTTGAAGCTCAAAAAAATTTTTTTTTTTTTTTAGCTCATACTGGTTATAATTAGGTTTCAAAAATAAGTATATACTGGGACAATATCAAGTCAAAGATACAAGTCACCCAGGACTAACATTGAGCCAAATTTGTATTGAGTTAAAATGTACAGATAATCGGTAACAAAAGTAAATATATATGTATAAAAAAAATATCCCCATAGACTTCACAAAATAGTGCGAGAAGAGGTCGCATTATTTATACTAGCAAAATACAAAAAATATACATATACGAAACTCCACAAAATAATTAAAAAAAATAAATAAATAAATAAATAAATAAATAAATAAAAAAGGAAAAACGAGTATTATATTTTTTTTTACAGGGAAATTAAGGATTGATTCTGTTAAGAGGGGCAACTTATGTTTTATATTTAGCATTAAATACTACACCTATATTTGTTTCATAGGACAGTACACTGTTTAGCTACATTATAAACAAATTCACAAGGGTTTTCGGTATTTAAACAAAAAACATTTTTGCCATTTTGAATTATTCATTCCTACTTCTCACAAAAAAAAAAGATAATAATCATGAATATATAACAAAACTATGCAGGCAAAAACCTTTATAAGTTTCCTAGGTCAACGGGATAATATATTCATTGATTAGTAATAATTAAAAATGATCAGGAAACAAGCTATTGCATACTCAGCTAAAGTTAAAAAAAAAAAAAAAAAAAAAAATTAATAAATAATTAACTACAAAAAATATATATATATATATATATATCATATATTAAGGATAAATTTAAAATAAATATATAAAAAGTTTGATATATATTAAGAAAAAATAAATAAATAAATAATAAAAACGAAGGGAAACTTTTAATATCAGGATTATACGAAGTTGTTGGACAACAAAGCCATCGTAACCAAGGTTACAATCGTTCGCGGAGATTCGATTCAGCACTCGAATGGAGGGGGAGCAATCGAAGTTTTTGCACTCCCTTTTCTACTCGCCTTCTCTGCCGTACAACACAGGGGACCACCCACAAATATCGGGTCGTAAAGCATCTTGTCTCAAGGGGAGATACTAACGCTACAGTCACGGAACGCAAACTTTACATAACATGCAAGACAAGTAAACCACATAAAATATCACTAAAAACATTTAACGACTAAACAAAACATAATAATGTCATATAATTAAGATTTAATTTGAGGATGTTTATTTTTTTTTTCGTTTATATCTCTGCAGATATTCTTCGCAAGAAACTGTGTAAGCCGGCATAAAATACACAGGGATGGAGATAGGAAAAAAAAAATTAATCACATAAAATTGTTAGATTTCAATTTAATTTAATTCAATTTAATTTTCTCATCAGGGCAGGTCGCATAAGGCAGGAAATAAAATGAAAATCAACCTCACTTATTAAAAATAATAACGAATAAACAAATAAATAAATAAACTTACTAGGTGGATGTCTTCGTCGCGATGGTGCACTCTTGAGGTGTGTGTCTATTCCATGGGGGATAATCCACAGGCGTCCCAGACAAACACACCAAACACAGTGGTGGAATCCACAGTTTCACAAAAAAAAAATATATATATAAAACACACACACACACACCGGGGGGGTTCCTCCTTTTGCGTCCCCCGGTCTTCTCACGGATGGATGTTTAGAACCACATTAAAAAAAAAAAAAAAAAAAATCTGTTCTTCAAGGAACGTGGGACGACGACGATGGTTTCTGGCTCGTCGACTTCATCATCAGGTTGGCAAGGATTCCATCATGAAATAAAGAAACGGAATCAATAAATAAATAAATAATATTAAAATAATAATAATAATAATAATAACAAGTTACATTATTCATTTTTTTTAATTTAAATAAACAATTTGGATTTAAAACTTAATCTCGTTAGCTAATTATTAAGCGGAGATTTAAAATGATAATACTAATAATAATAATTAAGTAAATAAATAAATTTTGATTAACGTAAAATAACAGAGATAAGTAACAATGAAATATAATACAGGAGTGTCGGTTAACTAGAAAGGAATTTTACAGGACATCAAAGCTAAGTATAAAATTTAAATAAAAATAAATGTATTACATTTTGATTTAATCAGATTTTAAGCATAAAGTTCGCGATCTTAATATATAAATAGAGTGATTCCTCTTCTAAATATTTAACATTTTAAAATTTCAAAAAAAAAAAAATTTAAATATATAATAATAATGATTTAAAATACATAAATAAATAAATAAATAAATAAATAAAATAAAATAAATTGTATAGATAAATAAAAATAACGTTTATTTTAAGAATCCTCTAAATAAAGTAAGATATAGATAAAGATTTTCATATATTATAAACTTTATTTAATTTAAAGTATTCTCTTATATAAGCATTGCGACTTAATCCGTTCTGACTCTTTTAAATGGAAGATATTCGCGGGCGAATAAAATCCTAACTGCAGTATTTAGTTGAGATCGGCGGGTATGAGTCACACTTTTTTTTTCTCAAATATAAGAATACATAAATAAAATAAAAAATAATTTATCTTACTTTAAATAAATAATTTAGTTTAATTTAAATAAATAATTTAGTTTGGTCTAAATAAATAATTTAGTTCGGTCTAAATAAATAAATTGACCAGTTTTTATTTAAATGATTAAATAAACTATTGTTTTACCATGCGTTATAGCCACGACACCGCTATTTCACATTCTTGATATTCAACCTCATTAACTTTTAAGATTAACGATTATATTAAGAAATAAAATAAAATTTTAATTACATATATTTTAGATTATTATTAATTAATGTTGACAGACATGAATATTGTTTTTGGGAAAGTAGTTATGCATTTGACATACACGTGCGTTCAGGTATATTTCATGTTTTAGGCTTCGTGTTAAAAAAAAAAAAAAAAAAAAAAAACATCAGTTCAAACTGGTTTTTGATAAATAAAGGTAATTAAATTTATCTTTCAGATTATTAATGAGATTTTAAAATCTTATGCTTAGTCTCTAGTGGGAAGTTGGATTTTTAAGCACATAATGCAAAAGTTTCATGGTTTGAAACACGTGCTAACGCGCGCAGTATGTCTTAAATTATTTACATCTTAAAGTTAACTCTATAAGAAATTAAAACTAGTTTCTTGTGGACAAACACAACACAATATGATCACAATATGTTATAGGACTAAATAAATAAATAATTCTTATAATAACTCGAAAACTTACTTTATAATTAGCGGCATTTTCCACGTGACGGTTTTAAACAGGCAACACACCAGTCTACCTGCTTCTGATTGAACAAAGTTGAAAGGTTAAGGTTACGGAAGAAAGATCGCATCGCAAATCCCGATGCACCTGCAGAAAAAAAAAAAAAAAAAAAAAAAAAAGGGGGGGGTTCGTTCCGTGGGCGTGTTCCAAAAAAAAGGGTGACGAAGATTCTCCGGTGTAGTGTACCAAACGCACCTGGTACAATCGATTTTTACGATCTACGCGGGGAGAATTTGTAAGGGAGATAGCGCGACGTATTACAGGGTCAGTTGAGGATGCTCAAAGGTAGAGGAAAAGGGCGAGGGACTTGCTCTCCATCATCTTTTCAGCTAAGAGAAATTCGTTTATCCCTGGTTAGATTAAAAGGCAACGGTTGCTTTTGATTTTCTTTTTCTTCAGTTACGATGCTCATTTTATAAACAAGGGAGATTGCATCATCCAGTTTTTATTTTGTTTATTGTAATAATAATAAAAATTGATGAAAATTATAGAAATGTTTTTGGATTAGGAATTTATTTTTTTTCTTTTGTTTTTGATAACAACCTTATATGGAGGATAAATTACACTGAATTTTTTGTTAGGAAACATACAAAACTTGGGCAAATTAAAAAAAAAAAAAAAAAAAAAAAAAAAAAAAAAAAAAAAAAGAGGAAATAATAATAGAAATAAATATTATCAAATGAAAACGAATAATTCATTTTTTTTGCCTTTTCTCTTCTATTTCAATTCATTATCTGTTAATTAATAATTCGACGGAATTGTATATATAATGCGAAGAATAAATTGTTTCTTTACATAAATTTATTAAAATATCAATGCTAGAACTGTTTTCATTTTATAAAATTGAGAATATTTTATTAAACGATTTTTTTTTCTTCAATAAAAAGAAAAGAAGGAAAGATGGGAAAATTTTGACTACATTGATATGTTTTTTTTTTTTTTCTCTATCCCAACAAATCAATATAAATGAAAACATGTATATTTATGTATATTTTTCTGGTTCATGAGTTAAAGTATGTTATTTCTTATTGCAAAATTAAAAGAAACAGTAATATGTTATTTATGAGATTACATTCTTATGTATATATAAGAAAAGTTTGCATTATATTTTTGTACTCGCTCACATATAGTATATGTAATGGGCCAAATGGAATTGTAATCCTCACATATTATTTTTTATATTGTATTAATGTGTTATTTACAGTGTCTAAAATGCAAATGACTGCCAATCTTTTTTTTTATATGCTTATGTATGCTAATTTATATTACTTTCCTGTGAAATTGTATACAAAATTGTGCTATATTTCATAGCATTGCGCATAATTTGGCACGTTTTGGCGTTTTGGTTATATATTTTGGCGGTTCAGTACTGGGTCAGTAAATGACAATATTGGATTTACAATTAATATGGTCACAACACTTCAAAGTTAAATGACGCAATGGCAAGTTTCTCATCATTGTGTGTGAACTTTTCACAGTGTTCGCCTCATCGTACTTTCTCATCATCTGTGAACTTTTCACAGTGTTCGCCTCATCGTACTTTCCCATTGTCTATGAACTTTTCACAGTCTTCAGCACATCACACTTTCTCATTCTTTGTGAACTTTCTACAGTGTTCTATATCGAACTTTCACATTTTCTGTGGACTTTGTACAGACATTCACATTTAACCTCCAGTTCTCAGGACTCATGTGTTATGTCAACTTTATACGAGTTTGTCATTGAATCTTCTAGAATCAGCTTGGACACTCTACATGAGCAGTGATTTCCGGAAACAAATTTACACAAAAATGTCCTCTCCGATTACATTTTTTTTTCAAGAGGGGAGATAATGCTGGATAGAACCTAAGATATTGGTATATCCCGCATCCCACGTTAAAATAATCAAAACAACGGCAACGATATGGGTGGCCGTGTTTACAAGGGCAGAAAGCAGGCAGGCGCCGAAACTGACAGTTCAGCAATGCTGAACAAACAAGGATTTATGACAGACAATCTAGAGGGGTCATAAAATGTGCTAAGATATACATTGAACCGGCGATTCCAGGAAAACAAGGAGAGGAGTGGTACATAGGAGTCCCTAAGAGACGGAATATGGCTGGAGCGAATGACAAACGTCGTGATGATCAGATATACGCGGCGACCAGTAAAAGTGATTCGAGAGAGCAGGGAAATTGACCGCCAACATCATCATTGGATAAAAAATCCTTAAGAGGAGGTAAATACTTTTTACACCCCTCTGAAGGAAAAAAATAACGAAAACTTCGCTAGAACTCAAAAAATCACTTCCATCAAAAAAATCCTTAAGAGGAGGACATCTTTTTCAGCAGCTTGCTACCAACATGAAAGTTGGCTTTTCTATATAGGCTGCAGTGCTATAGGCAACAGCCTACAATTATAATTAAGTCATTCAAACCTTTTTTTAAATATGTGCCCGTGGAAGCAAGAACTACTGGGGAACTACTCTATGACTGCTATTCTCCTGAGAGGTACAGGTAGATATTATTCACCCAGATACTGTGTAAATATTTTTAAATTAATTAATTAACGTTAAGAAGATTATGCTTCTCTTGCCATCCCCAGGATCAAGGATGTATGTAAAGGTTAAATTATTATCATAAACTTATTCAGCACTTACTTAAATTTAAATAATTAAAATAAGAAATTAATAACTCAATTGATTAATATATTATATTGTTAAAATGAAGTCTCGTGAATATAATGTGTATTACCTTTTTGTATGATTATTTTACTCTTTGCTTTTTTTTATGTTTTATATCTATCTTCTGTAAATAAAACCCTTTTTATTTTTTCCTTAATTTAGACTCCAGCATTTATTTAGTGTATAGTGTGATGTTTAATCTAGAGTAATATATATGTTGGTTTAAACTACTGCTTTCAGTAAGATTTTACAGCGGGCTTGAGGGGTCAAACTTAAGGATAAGTTTCTTCAAAAAATAACACAACGCCGTACATCCTTTTTATTTAATACAAAAAAGCTATCCCAGGTTGCACGATCACAATTTCCCCTCAAATTGCCGTTAAGATAATTGGTGTGTCTCTGACAGGAGGAGTTAATTATTATGGGTTTGAGTAACGCCCTGCAAGTTTCATATATATGTTTTAAATCTCTCCAACAGTACAAAATAATAGTGATTTTTGTTATTGAACTTTTCACCATGAGCTATTTTTAATAAATTGTTAATGGACTATTACGTTGTTGGATATTATATTGAAGGGCTTGTTTTTATCTACTTATTTAGTATTATAATTTTGTATTTCGTCATTGTACAGGGATATTTAAGGCAAATGCAGAAATATGGGAACGTTCGTGCGATCTGATTCAAAATGGTACGAAAAAACAGCAGAAACGGCTTTTATATAAACTATATTACAGCGCTGAATTTAGGGAGAGTTGAGTATCAAAATGTCCCCCCCCCCACACCAGAAGATTTGGGATTTTAATGCCAAATTATTTATGCCTTATTATTTATGGTTTTATACGTGTAATCCGTCCCCGCCCGGAACTCGACAGTGTACCTTATGAGAAAAATGGTATCTGCCGCAGAAATCCCCCCCCCCCCGGAGAAAAATGTGAATTTAACTTAATATTTGACCCAAGTACAACTTGTGAACACACAGTATAACATTTCTTCCAGAAATTTCATGGTTGCAGTGGGAGTATTGAATGTGGAGAAAGCCGCGGTGACATTCTGCCATTAACATTGAGAAATTTAAAGCATAAGTTAAAGTTAATCAACGTACCAAAGTCCGGAAGCTTGCTGCTGAGGTCGGAGTATGTTCTAAAACTGTTTTCAGCCACTTAAAATAAATTAATTAAAAGTAAAATAACAAAAAACCACCATTATTTTTTACAAAATCTACTACTTCGAAAAAACGTGCTAATTTACCACAAATAAAATTGTTATAAAATTTTAACATATTTTAAGTCGAGCAGATATCGGAAACTATTTAGTCCGAATATTTACTTTGGTATCGAAAACGGCGAAACTTGAAACACAGAAACCCAGAAGAATTAGGGTTGTTTTAGACAATTGTAACAAAATTACAAAACTATTTTTCCTAACATCAACTATATTTGTTGCGTTATGTGTTTGTTACATTACGAGTTTCTGTAGTCGAAATTTTAAGATCTTTTTTTAATGATTAAAATCTTATCTCAGAAACTCCCATGGGGAATCAACGGCTGCCGGTATTGACAATTATGTGAATTTATTATCCAGTACCTATTACAGCACGAGTTCTTAATTCAATGACAAGAAATTATACTTGAAAATTGCTGTTATAAACTTAACCATTTGATCCTAACTTCAATGTAAGCAATTTTCTATATTATATGAAGCTTGATTTAAATACATTTAACTCTAACTCTTCAGCACGTGTTTAGTTTTTTATATCATAATGTTTGTAAAATATTTTCCACTAAGTAAATATTAATGTAACTTCATTGTATTATTATCGGCAATTACAGAGATTAATCTTGCTTTATTTTACATATCTTTTTTTTTCTTTTTTAATTCAGAAATTGATAAGGATGAATGATTAGTTATTCGAAATGATTAGTTACTCGAAATACTTCTATTACACACACACACACAGTCAATCTTGTTAAGACGAGATCACAAAGGACTGGAACAAAGTTCCATTTTAGACAGGTTTCCGTTTAAAGCAGTGTAATTAATTATATCTCTAAGATACACTACCTCAATAAGTTGTATTATTCGTTTCGTCGTGATCCTAAAACACTTCCATTTGAGACAAGATTGCGTTGTAGAAAGGTTCCGCTTTCGCAGGTTTTACTGTATATAAAAGTACAGCAAAGCCTGTTAAGATGGAATCGGAATAAAAAAAGAGCGGTGAAAAATACCGTTTCAGTCAGGTTCTCAGGAGATTTAATTGTGTCGTAATCCATATCCGGACTATGTAATACATTCGTTTAAGACAGGTTCCTTTTTGACAATGTTTAACTATATATATAACATAAATATATATACGTACTTGTATAAATACAGCAAAACTTGTGGAAACAAAACTGTCTATAACGGAATGCTGACTTAAACAAAAATATTCCTACATCCCATGAGAATGCTATGCAATTATACCAGCTAACACGCAAACCTGTCTAAAACGGAATTGTTTACTATTCTTTGCGATTTTATTTTGGCAGGTTTTACAATATAGAATTTAACCCGAAAAAAAATTCTGGACTCCTCCCGAAAAGAAATCCTGGCTACGCCACTGTCTGTATTCGATCTATAGGTTTTAGGGACCCCATCCGATATTTATATTTGACCTCACAATTTCTGTGCAGGCTTCTTCTTTTATCGTGTTGGGCCAGCTTAGAGGTATGCAGTAGAGATGAGACGGTCTCAGCCCGACCCGGGCTCGGGCTTGATTTTTGTACCAGCCTTCGTGCCCGGGCGGGTTCGGGTTCATTCTTTCTGAAACTGACAATTTTATTTATTCTCATATAGAAAAAATAAAAATAACTTTTTTTTTCCCTAAAAAATTACATATTCCATTTCACTGATTTTTGGGAACACGAAATATTGTTTTAATTAAGGAATGAATTATAATTTAAGATATACACCTTTTATACGATATATAAAACGTTGTTCAATTCTTCGGCATAGAAATAGTGATTTCTACAAATTTCATGCATTTATTCATAAAACGCAGTGTTAACGTTCTATCAGATTTGCTTGTTGGGAGAGAAAAATATGAAAATTCTTTTAAGGAAGTATATTTTTATTTGATACCAAACTTCCTCTTTTGATAAGATTGAATGTAAATTTCTATAAAATTAATTATGTACAAGGGATTAACATTTATTTTCATGTACGAAGTTTTTTAAAAATGAAATATTACTTTTAAAATTTTTAAATATTATGCAATTTTTTTCGGTATCGGGCTCGGACGGGCTCGGGTTCTGAAAACACAAAATGTTTCGGGCTCGGGTGGTCTCGGACTCCAAAAAGAGAGCCCGAACTCATCTCTAGTATGCACGGGCATGGGCCTGGTTTGAGGCCCGTACCCTCCAGAAATGTAACATATCCAGCGCAAAGATCGGCTGTAGAAAGTTACATCGAATCTGAGCACGTTCTTATTTTTTTTTCAGAAGATTCGAGCCGGACCGAAATCAAGCTTACATTTTTTTTCCCTACATACTCGACTCGGGTCGGAACTGGACGTAATTGTACCCACGGCATGTCGGATAGACAATTTTTTGTTAAAGATAGTAATAGCGATAATAAACTTCTGTTAACAGAATCTTTGGAAATATCTTACTTATAATAAAATCCAAAGGCGAGAAAGTGTCTGTAACGGTACCGGGCTGTACCACTCTGATCTGCGAGTCGACCGTAGTTAAACGCCATGTTAGGCTTACTGAAAAATATATGCTAACACATAATAACACTAAATGATAATATCTTCTACTTGAAATAACGTCTGTTCAGCATATTTTCGTATAAAACATGTATATCATATCCAGTTATAATGTTTTAAGTTTTAAATTAAAAATAACAGATTAAACATCCGATTACCTGATGTAAATAAACGAATAATGTTGCCATTCAAAAACACAAATCCCATATCTAGAAAAAATAAAAGGAATGACTCTTTGAACGTTTCATTAAAATATCCAATTATGCTCTTAAAATATTTGTAAAAGCATTTTAAAGTCTTTAAATATTTAAAGGATTTTCTCAAATTTATTTCTGTAAGCATTTTATTCCTGAAATCACTTTTTCAGAAATAGCGATGATACCTTTCGAGGCTTTGCAATGCATCTACTAGCATTTTAGATATCGTTCGTAAATACTATTCTGGCGCCATCTTCTGACAATAAATACAAATTATACGTTTCTGTTAGAAAAAATAAATAAATTAATAATACAACTTTATTATAATTTACATAATAATAAAGTTATAAAATAATATAAAATGTACATAAGCATATTTTTAGAATAAGAAAATTCAGGATGTATTGATTTATTACAAGATCAACTTTTTTTAATGATTTAAATTATTTTTATTATTAATTTTGAAAGGGAAATATTTGACTTTGTATAAAAATTATTGCATTCTTTCAGATTATGAAGAAGCTAAAAGATCGTTTTTGTATTATTGAGAGCGAAAATTAATACCTATAATTTACTAACCATAGTTAATTATTGAGACCTTAATTAATTATTGAGGTCATTATTAGGATTAAAATTTTAATTATTCAGAAAAATATTTGGAAATTTTGAGTTGAAAAACCAAAATAAGGGAAAAGATTACGTTTCGTAAATTTACCATTAACATAAGGTATGTACATTCAGGATGTATTGAATTATTACAAGATCAACTTTTTTTAATGATTTAAATTATTTTTATTATTAATTTTGAAAAGAAAATATTTGACTTTGTGTAAAAATTAATGCATTCTTTTAGATTATGAAGAAGCTAAAAGATCGTTTTCGTATCATTGAGAGCGAAAATTAATACCTATAATTTACTAACCATAGTTAATTATTGAGACCTTAATTAATTATTGAGATCATTATTAGGATTAAAATTTTAATTATTGAGAAAAATATTTGGAAATTTTGAGTTGAAAAACCAAAATAAGGGAAAAGATTACGTTTCGTAAAATTTACCATTAACATAAAGTATGTACATTCAGGATGTATTGAATTATTACAAGATCAACTTTTTTTAATGATTTAAATTATTTTTATTATTAATTTTGAAAGGAAAATATTTGACTTTGTATAAAAATTAATGCATTCTTTCAGATTATGAAGAAGCTAAAAGATCGTTTTTGTATTATTGAGAGCGAAAATTAATACATATAATTTACTAACCATAGTTAATTATTGAGACCTTAATTAATTATTGAGATCATTATTAGGATTAAAATTTTAATTATTCAGAAAAATATTTGGAAATTTTGAGTTGAAAACCAAAATAACGGAAAAGATTACGTTTCGTAAATTTACCATTAACATAAGGTATGTACATTCTGAATTATTACAAATTCAACTTTTTTTAATGATTTAAATTATTTTTATTATTAATTTTGAAAGGAAAATATTTGACTTTGTGTAAAAATTAATGCATTCTTTTAGATTATGAAGAAGCTAAAAGATCGTTTTCGTATCATTGAGAGCGAAAATTAATACCTATAATTTACTAACCATAGTTAATTATTGAGACCTTAATTAATTATTGAGATCATTATTAGGATTAAAATTTTAATTATTGAGAAAAATATTTGGAAATTTTGAGTTGAAAAACCAAAATAAGGGAAAAGATTACGTTTCGTAAAATTTACCATTAACATAAGGTATGTACATTCGGGATGTATTGAATTATTACAAGATCAACTTTTTTTAATGATTTAAATTATTTTTATTATTAATTTTGAAAGGGAAATATTTGACTTTGTGTAAAAATTAATGCATTCTTTTAGATTATGAAGAAGCTAACAGATCGTTTTCGTATTATTGAGAGCGAAAATTAATACCTATAATTTACTAACCATAGTTAATGATTGAGACCTTAATTAATTATTGAGATCATTATTAGGATTAAAATTTTAATTATTCAGAAAAATATTTGGAAATTTTGAGTTGAAAAACCAAAATAAGGGAAAAGATTACGTTTCGTAAATTTACCATTAACATAAGGTATGTACATTCAGGATGTATTGAATTATTACAAGATCAACTTTTTTTAATGATTTAAATTATTTTTATTATTAATTTTGAAAGGAAAATATTTGACTTTGTGTAAAAATTAATGCATTCTTTTAGATTATGAAGAAGCTAACAGATCGTTTTCGTATTATTGAGAGCGAAAATTAATACCTATAATTTACTAACCATAGTTAATGATTGAGACCTTAATTAATTATTGAGATCATTATTAGGATTAAAATTTTAATTATTCAGAAAAATATTTGGAAATTTTGAGTTGAAAAACCAAAATAAGGGAAAAGATTACGTTTCGTAAATTTACCATTAACATAAGGTGTGTACATTCAGGATGTATTGAATTATTACAAGGTCAACTTTTTTTAATGATTTAAATTATTTTTATTATTAATTTTGAAAGGAAAATATTTGACTTTGTGTAAAAATTAATGCATTCCTTTAGATTATGAAGAAACTAAAAGATCGTTTTCGTATTATTGAGAGCGAAAATTAATACCTATAATTTACTTAACATAATTAATTATTGAGACCTTAATTAATTATTGAGATCGTTATTAGGATTGAGATTTTAATTATTCAGAAAAATATTTAGAAATTTTGAGTTGAAAAACAAAGATAAAGAAAAAAATTACGTTTCGTAAAATTTACCATTAACATAACTACCATTAACAGTAAAATTTACCATTAACCCTCTATATTACCTTAACGGTTCAGGTCAGTTTTCCCTATTGTCGATAAACAGTATATGAATATTTTTATCAATTATTTAAAATTTTAACTGAAAACCCCAATTTGTACCCACCGTCCTAGGACGGGCATTTACACTAGTACTTTAATAAATTACAGAAAATATTTTCAAATATTTACCTTCTTATTATTCAGCTTCACAAATTATGATATTTTTAACCATATTTTTTTCTTTTATACTAAATTACATTAATTTTTTAGGGTTTTGTTCATCTCACGAAACCCTATTGCTCCCGTTCCGTTGTCTGTCTGCCACAGAGCCATTCTCGAAAACTATGTAACTTACAGAGTTGAAACTTTGTGTATAAATCAGAATATCAGCTGTAAAGAGCTGAAAATATTTAAATTTGAAAAATTCGTATTATTTTAATAAATAGAGATAAAAAACCAAAATTCTAACAGCCTTTTCCTATTAAATTTAAACATTTTCGTTATAGCCGATGCCAAAAATTAAAAATCCACGATGAAATTCTTTCTACAATAATTAATTTTCTATCAGACGATTTCCACGTGAAAAATGAAATAAAAAGTTTCACCCATTGAAATAAAGATTAATATGAAATAAAACTGATTGACGTCATAGTGGTAATAAAACATAAAACGGAAAGATTTCTCAATAATACAAGGAGTATGAGTATGGTTATGTGCACAAAACAGATTAATATCACGTCATTAGAGAATTAAAAAGAAAATCTGACGTCATATTGGAAGTTTAACGATTTTTCATATGTTTGAGAATAATACAAAGCGCGTATCAATATGAGTAATAGAGAATAGTAAATATATGAGTTTGAGAAACATATTGAATCATGATAAAAATCCGATTATGGAAATATTCGCATATTTTAACATTTTGAAGGTGTACAAGATGTTTAATTTTAAAATTATTTTTTTTTAAATATCGCATTTAGTCCGCATGACAGATATTACAGTGAGAGAATATAATAGCGGGCTTAGACCGCTATCGGGCTGGTTTAGATATTCGAAAAAAAGAAAAAATAGACCGGTAATTTTTTACTTTATAAAAAACATGACCTTTTTTTTTTGCTAAATGAAATTTATTTGGATTTATTATAAAAAAGGGATAAAGTGTTTTGAAAGGAATATTAAACGAAACCTTTTGAGTGACCTTCGATCACACCTACCCACTTGTTTTTAAATGAATCTATTTTTTAATGTAATAATCTAAGACTATAAGTAGTCATTAAAATGTTGCTATTCCGTATTATATATGGATGGCGAACATATAGTAATCTAAAATATACTGCAAAATTTTTCCATAAATATGTAAGCAGTATTCATTTTTTTAAAAAATCTCAATTGCATCTGAAGAAAAATTGGATTAAAAAAAAAAAAAAAAAAACTGAGTCGGGCCGGGCCTGTTTTCCCTGATTCTTGCATCGGGGCAGGCCGTGAACTGCAAAACTATAAACGGGTCGAGCCGAGCTTTTAGTATTTACACCGGGCCAAGATAGTTTTCGTTCGTGCCGAGCCGGGTCCAGCCTTGAAATTTCTGCCCATGCACACCTAGACCAGGCCGATAAGTATGCCACACAGGGCGCAAGATGGCGCCAGCTGACGATTGTACAGAGGATGGAAATAATTTACGAACGGGAGGCATGCACAAACACAAAACAGCATTCTTAAAAATATTTTTCCTGTTTTTTTAACCACTTTAAATAAAATTTTAATTAACGAATGATTTTAAATGTAAAAATAACAAATACCACATAAAATACCCGCACTTTGAAAATTACTGTATGGATGTGAAAATACTTTCGGCAGTAACGCTAGGGAACCTACTATAAAAGGAGCTCTAACTATATTAGAGGCAACTGAGCACATACAAAGCACTCTATGTCTATGGTATGTACTAAGGTCTAAGGTGGAATAGTTTTCATGTATAATTTTTAATTGTACTCATAATTACGCATTTTTAATGCAATAAGAAAAAAATATATATATATATATATTTTTTAAGAACAGAATGTCAGATTTATGTATAATAGTACATGAACGCAGTGACAAGGATACATTAATAACAACATTGAAATTGAAAGTTTTTTTTTTTTTTCTTTTCTTTTAACGGAAAATTTGGTCAGCACTGTGGAATCTTAATCAGATTAACGGTTTAGAAGCTATATGACAATTTTGAAAGGTTGGTTGATTGGTTAATTTTATGACGGCCGATTATCTACTCGAAGGATATAGGCCCTAGGGGGGAGTGCCCTCCGTAAGTATCTTTCTCAGGCATCCTAACCCGTACTTACGGCAAGGTTCGGAGAAAACCATGGAAAACTCCGAACGGTTAGATCGACGAGCGCGAGAGGGGTTTGAACTCAACACCTCCCGTCTACCAGCTTTGAGAGCAGAACCTCTCAGCCACTGGTGCTGCCAATTTTGAAAGGACCAGGGTTCGGTGCAACTCAGTGGATCTATTTTGATATATATCATGATATATATCCGATATTTATTTTCAAAATATAATTTTTTATATTTATTTTCAAAATATTGTGCATGATATTTTTGATATTTTCAGTCAAAACAAGTGTAAATGGATTTTTCAACTGTTATTGACTGTGTCGTTCAATAGATAAAGAATATTTGCTCTGGCATTGATTTTTTTTTAGCGAGGAAAAAAATACGCATTCTCCAAGCTTTGTGTTTGAGGCTGAATTTTTAAGTGTAGAACCAATAATCATGAGAGATAATACTTACTTGTTTAGAACAGCTACTGAAAGATAAACTATGTGATTTAGATAATAAGTTATTTACAATTTCATTAGAAAGAATCTTTTTTTTTTTTTTTTAGTTTAGTTTAAATTGCACACAAATAAGAGAATGAAAAAGCAGACCAATTTGAATTTATGTTCAAATTTTTCAATAAAAGCAAATTATTTCGTACTTAAATTTTTGTTGTACAAAACATAAAATGTTTTTAAAACTTGATACTAAATTCTATATTTTGTTTTTGTTAGTTTAAAATGCAAATTGTGTCTGTTTTCAAATAGTTGGTTGATCTCCAATTTTGTTACATAAATAAAAAAAAACAATCAATTTTTTTCAATATTTCAGTTTCTAATTGATATTGAGTCTGAAAACATTTATAGTCCTTGATAAGTTGACTATTTTTAAAATATAGGGTATATAATATATATATATATATATATGAAGGGGTCGGAGCAAGAGAGTGCCAAGCCACATTTTTGAACTTCTGAGATATTTCAATTTGAAAATTGGATCAAATACTCAAATCATGATATATAACCTAAAGTTTTTTTCGCCAATGTCTTAGTAACATTTGACATAATCTGAGTAAAAATATGGCATTACTTTAATGATATTACTATTACGTTTTTCGTAAATTAGCTATCTCCATTGGGGGTATAAACATCTGGGGCAAAAACGAAACCTGTCACATAGGCTGCCACCAAGTGACATTTGAAACAAATTATAGTTGGATATTATAATTTACAATATTAAGCAACAGATTACAATGTTAGCTTTATTTCACCAAAAATGTGGCTTGGACCTTTCTTGCCCCGACACCCACATATACCAAAATATCGGATATTTCTGATATTTTCGAAACTATCGTGATATTTACGAACCCTATCAATGGAAAAAAAATGAGATTTTCATGATATAGTGCTCAGATCAGTAGTATAACGTAAAACTGTATAAAGAATAAAACTTTAAAGCTGTTTTTTTTTTTTTTTTTTTTTTTTTTTTTTTTTTACTTTATCTGCACATTTGGAATCTCTTAAATTCTTGGGTTCCGGGACTGGGCCCCGTGTGCATTCAAAACAAAAGCCGAACCCGAGTCTTAAAGTGTCAACTATGCATAAAAAATATACAAATTTTATGAATTTCTTATTTTATTAATGTTTTTAAGTTATTAAAATTTACCAGGAATCTTATTCCAGGAACAAAAATGAAAATTATTGACAAAACATAAATATGGGCACTTAAATTTTATTCAGCTAGACTAAAAGACCCTTTTTCTAAGCGTTTGAAAATATATATATATAGTTTTAAGAGTTTGTGTAGCCACACCCACTCAGCCCCTATTACTATAAAGGGTCCCTATGAGAATGGTTGGTTGATTGGTTGATTTTATGGCGGCCGATTATCTACACGAGGGATATAGGCCCTAGGGGGTATGCCCTCCGTGAGGGTCTTTCTAAGGGATCCTAACCCGTATTTACGGCAAGGTTCGAAGAAAACCACGGAAAACTCCGAACGGTTAGGTCGACGAGCGCGACAGGGGTTTGAACCCAGCACCTCCCGTCTACCAGCTTTGAGCGCAGAACCTCTCAGCCACTGGTGGGGCCTCCCTATGTGAATGGAAGACGTTTTTTTCATCATTTAAAGTAATTTAAGTCCCCAAAAATTTTCTTTAATCCTCACTTCTTTAATAAGAAGGCGGGCGCTGTATTTAAGCCCATTTTTGTTGTTTTTGAATTACAGGACCCTGCTATTTCTTTATCTGAATTATCTGAAAAGTTCTAGTTTTGTAGAAAAAAAAAAATCTTTACCAATGTTGAATTCGGGCATTCTTTTTTTTTTTTTTTTTTCGGATGGGGATATTTCTGCCACTCCAGTAGGAGACATTATGAAGTTCCCGAAGCGGGGAAATTTGCCTTTCAGACCAAGTAAAAGAAACTCTGAAAACTTCCGGATAGTGAACGGAGTTGATGCTCCATGAGAGTGGGGGGGGGGGGGGGGGGGGTCAAAAGTGCTTTCATCCAGAAAATGTGCTATCGATCTGAGGTATTGCTCCCAGACCTAGATACTTGATATTTGGCATCATAAAAATAGTGTTAAGGATCCAAAGAAATATAAAATAAAAAAATCCTAAAAATTCCAACAAATCGAACTGTTGTTGATTTTTCGATTTTTCATTTAAATTGTCGGATCTTTTAATTTTTTCTTTCTTTGTATCCTACACACTACCATTATGCTAAATTTCAAGTTTTTAGGCCTACAAGACCGATTTCCCCCCCCCCCATTTTTTGTATCCTAAACACTACTTTTATGCCAAATTTTAAATTAATATAAATCAAATTATTTTCCATTTTTCGAATTTTTTCAAAATTTTCAATTTTGTGATTTTATTTTCCGAATTTTATTTTTTTTTTTTTTTGTATTTTTTTTTTTTTTTTTTGTATTCTAAACACTATTTTTATGCCAAATTTTAAAATCCTTGGGCTACGGAATGTACCTCAGATTTTTGATGATCGATGTGTGTGAGTCAGTGTCAAAAACCCAAAACTTTGAGTTCACGTATCTTCTGAATTGGAAAGTGCTCTAGATAAACGAAGTTTCACGTTTTTGGGAAAATCCAGCGCAAAGCTGTGCGGAAGTCAAAAGTACCCTGAGTTGCTTCTTGAAAAGATGCTTACGGCTGTGCTTTCTCGACTTGGTGGAGGCACTACCGTACCGCCAGATTAAAACAAAAAATGTCGCCTACTAATTACTCATCAGCAGTAAATCAACTATAGTCCCGCATAGTAATCGAAAAATGCCATACGTTCGCGAGTCTTTTGAACACTTACGCTTTTTTACTTACCCATCATACGTAGTCTTGTAATCGTTTTGAAAATCGAAAAAAAAAATTTGAAGGATTTACACGTTTCAGACACTGGCGATTCCGAAAAACATATTTTTACAAAAAAAAATTTGCCGTCCGTCTGTGTGTGTGTGTCTGTGTGTCTGTAAACGCTCTATCTCCCGAAAAAATTGAGATAGAGACTTGCAATTTGGTATGTACTTAGTATGTAATAATGGGAAGAAGCCTATTTAATTTCAATAACCTCGATTAACCGGAACTATTTTTTCGGACTCTCGAAATATTCGTTCTGATAAAAGGTATATAAAATTTTTCGAAATTGTTTATTTCAAGGAGTGAATATAAAAGACAATAAAAAAAAAAAAAAAATTGCATAAAGCATGAAGTCGATCGCATAATGAGTTGCCGAGATATTTGGAATCCTATTTCCACACTCTTCAATTTTTCATGACCCTGTATTTCATCCAAATTTCACTTCAAAGCTATATTTAAATTGGAAATTTGACGCTTAATCAGATGCAATAAACCGCTAGTTAATAGGATTATTATTTTTGGAGTTATAAGGATGTTTCTTTCAAGCATTTCAGTAATCAAGACTTTAAAGTTTATGACGTCATCAAGCCACGATTTTATTTGAATTGCAATGCATTTTATAAATAGTTTACACATTTTTATTTTAATATTATACTTACCCATCCCCCCATAATATTATACTTAACCCCCCCCAATTTAATACTTACCCATCATGGATATGCATAATTACCCATTATGCATATCCATGATGGGTAAGTATTACGGTGGCCCCCAACGACTAATTTTATATTTTGTTAATATAGTGATGTTAGTTTAAATTTCAAGCGAACGTGTATTTTATATGTTAATTATTTAGTAAGTTTATGTTCTAGCACTAAACTTTATTTTTAAGGACACGGGCGGTTTGTAGTAGCATAATGACACGAACGGCGCACTCTATGCGCCATCGGATTTTAAAGACTAATTAACAACTTTTAAGGATATTCTCGTTTAATGCCACATCCAGTAGTAGTATGAAAATTAAACATAAAAAAAAATTTAATTAAAAGTAATATAATATGGACGGTTTATTGTAACATAAAGAAAGACACGGGTGGCGTACTCCATGCGCGAACGCCTTTTAAAACCTAAATATCAATTTTTGACGCGAAAGAAGAATAGTTTCTAATGTCTAGTAATAGTATAAAAATATTAGAGATAGCATTTATTTTATTTTTTAAAGTACAAAGAAATTTAGAAAAATAGTATAAAGAAACAGTATTAATAAAGAAAATGTAAAATATAGTACACAAATACAAGAGCGAACATATTCTGTGTGTTTATTGGTGAGTTACCAATAAATAAATGAAACAAAGCAGAAAAAATTGCAAACTTCAACTTTAAACATTTTGGTTGAACATTAAATTAATTAATTAAAGAATTAATTAATTTGGACTTTGGGAAGAGGGTAAATGAAACGCAAATTTTAATCACGTAATTATTTTAGAATTCATAACTGTTTTTCCACTATGGCGCACTCACTACACCGCCGCCCGTGTTTTTAAATGTTAAGGGTCCACGTTCGCATCCTTACCGAGGCCCGCACTATCTGTCTGCGCCATGGCTATCAATGTTTTTGTTTACATCATGGGGCTATATATACTGCAATACCATGGTTTACATACATATACTGTCAGAAATAAATGAGTGGTGACATATCCAGAATTTGAGTTCGCCATGGACCACAATAAATGCAACTAATCCACTGGCGTACGGAAACCGAGTTATACCGTCACTAACATTTTTTGAAGATAAGAATATTTCTTGAATAATATCCAGTGAATTTTTATCCTGCCTTTTTTCTAAGCGTAAACCGACAGAGTGAAAAATGCCCCAAGCCGGGAATTGAATCCGGGTCCTCAAAATAGCAATCTGAAGCTCTACCACAGAGCTACAAGGACCGAAATCCCAACATCGGCATCTTTCACCCTTATATATGTCGGACATGCTGCAACCGCAGCACAAGATGGAAAAGTCATCACGAGCACGCAAAGTTCTGCGGCAAACAGGAGACGACAAACAAATACGACAACACATAATTAATTTTTAAATCAATTTCAGCAGTAAATCACGCCTGTAATCCTTGAATAATAACCAGTGAATTGCCGCAGAAATTTGCGTGCTGCGGTTGCAGCCTGTCCGACATATATAAGAGTGAGAGATGCCGAAGTTGGGATATCGTTCCTTGTAGCTCGGTAATAGAGCCACAGAGCGCTATTCTGAGCACCCGGTTTCGATTCCCGGCTTGGGACATTTTTTACATTGGTTATTATTCAAGGATTACAGATGTAATTTACCGCTAAAATTTATATAAAAATTAACTAAGAATATTTAATTAAAACTAAAATGTTAATTTGTCATACTGAGCTCCATAAATAACAGAAGATCTGTCTTCCTATTCCCCAACATGATTCCCAGTAGTCAGTGCGGAACAAAGCCATTAAATAATAAGCCCAGTCAGATAAATGGGAAACTTTTCGCAAGTTGAAAATAGCGCCATCTAGCGGATGGGATGCTTGCATTCGGCACCAAGAATATTTTAATAAAATTTTGCTTCTAAAATTAAAGCTTAAAATAAGGAGTTCATATTTTCTAAAAAAGTCGTTTGTAAATTCCGGTGTCAGTCAGTAATTTCACATTTTACGAACAGAATTTGTCTGTGCCGGAAAGGGTTAATTGCATAGTGATGTAAATTTCCATCACTTTTTATTTAACTTTTAATAAATAAATCAACTTCTTCGCCACCACTATATTTATATAGAAATATTAATCCAGTAAATTTCCCCATTTTTTTTTATTATAGTTTAAGCTTTAATGTAAAAAATCCCAATAATTAGCAAGCTTTTAAAGGAAGTGCAAAAATAAAACATCGATACAAACGATAAAAATCGTATAAAATATCGATATAAATAAATCGTATCGTTTCTCTGCGACGCACTTCTGTTTCGCCTTCCTTCCGCAGTAGATGAAGTGGCGCTAGTTATTCCGCTAACAAATTTAACACTATCTGACTGAACTTATTATTTAATGGCTTTGGTGCGGAAGGATACAGTGACGATAGTTTTAGTTTGCATTCATGGCTTTGCAAGCTGTTTATCGTATTGCCTTACATGATTAGGGTAGCATAAATTAAAAAGAGAGGTATAGCCTAGTTAGGGAAGCAAAAATTAGGATAATAGTAAATGAGAACACTAATATGTCTATCACGGTCGGCACTAGAAATTTTGCCGCCCCTATGACGTAATTGTTTTTTCACCACAACTTAAACATTTTTAAGTCTAAGTAAGTTAATATGCTAATTATAATTTATTTAAAGCAAAACAAAGATGTATAAAATTAATTTA
Organism: Maratus michaelseni; assembly: GCA_963931845.1. NCBI lineage: Eukaryota > Metazoa > Arthropoda > Arachnida > Araneae > Salticidae > Maratus > Maratus michaelseni. Next base: position 219,621,801 of record OZ007596.1, read on the forward strand.
CATTTCTAATTTCTTTTAATTTACATTACAATCGTTTAAATAATCAAATTACTTAAGAAATGTGTATCCCTTGATAAATGACAACAACTAACTTGAAATTAAATGAATAAAAATATTATCAAATTCTAGTAATATTTACAAAAATAAATATATCAGTCAATTACCACATCAAGAATAGAAATGACACTTCAAAATCTCACTCGCATTGCTTTTCTTTTGGGAAAAGCATTCATTGTATCGGCATTATGAATGTCGCATAAAAAATCTCAGTTACATATCAGGTGAATAAAGTAAGTTTAAAATAAGCATTATTAAGCCAACATATGCCAAACAATTACAAACAATCAAATTACGTATAAAATTTGTACATGAATTTCAAATATCAAAATAACGATATGAATAACAAGTTATGTATTTTTTTTTAATAATATACACTAAAACAAATCCCGTATTGGTAATATTAAAAAATAATAATAACTATTAAAAATAAGACAATACTTCAAGATCTAATTTACCTTGAATATTCTTTGGCGAAGCTCTTTATTTTTATATTGAAATTAATGTAATAAACTATAAAGCAATCACATCATCAAGCCAGAAAGAGATAAACATACTAAAACAAACTAGGCATGATATTCTTGCTAAAATTAAATAGAAAAATTATGTCAAGAGAAAATTACATGATCATTTGAAATTTCATACAAGAAGATTTAATTTTACATTACTAATATTTACAAAAACACAACTATCAACAGGGAAATAAAAAAATTCCATATTTAATTCGGCTTGTATTTTCTTTGTTAAAGTCGTTTCTTATATTCCTAATCAACATAAAAAAATTGCATTTTCATTAGCTGGAAAAATTGTAATTTAAGAAGCATTCTTGAGCCAAAAACAATTAAAAACAAGAACGAAAAATCATGCATCATGGCATAGATTATGTAGCATTTTCCAACACTATCGGAACATTGTTAATTTGTTTCATTTTTGTTCACACAGTGAAATGAGATGCCTAAATAAACTTTAAGGAAAAAAAAAAAAAAAAAAGCAGTGAAAATTTATTTTCAGCAATGGCTGTCTGTGTCCATAGCCGGTTATGTGTGCAATTCTTTCGTGCAGCCCTTTATATGATTCCTTCACCTCGTAGTATACAATAAATAAGTTAGTATTAAAATACATATCACAACTAAAATGCACATCCAGTAGCTATGGCTCATAGTCAGTCCTGTAACCGAGTTCCTTTGAGAGTCTCTGTAAATAAATGATAATTTCTACGTACCCAATAATTTACAGAAAACATTTTGTAGTGCAGCACAGTAATGTATATCAGTTTTATTATACTTGAAATAGTTTAACATCATTAAAATGCACTGCAAACGATTTTCCCCATATATCAAAACGTAATGGAGTTTTTTTAACGTCCCTGTAAACGAACTATAATAACTACTTACTCGATACTCTATAGAAAACATATTTTTTCTACCACCTCAGTGAAGCATATCAGTTTCATTATGTTTGAAACAGTGTAACATTATTAAAATGCACTAAAAACAATTTTCTCCATTGACTGTAATCTAACGGAATACTTTTGAGTGTCCCTGTAAACGAACTATAGTATCTCCTTATTACATACTATATCGATAACACGTTGTCGTCCAACACAATGATGCATATCAATTTTATTATATTTGAAATAGTTTAACGGCATTAAAATGCACCGAATAAATATGCTCCCTATTGACCGTAATGTAACGAAATACTTTTGAGTGTCTCTGTAAACTAACCATAAATGCTACACACTTCATTTTTAATACCGAACATGCCATAGTGAGCCTCAATAACATGTATCAATTACACGGCCAATCGAGTATATTTACAGGAGTTTGAGCATGGACAGACGGCCTGGCAGACAGACAGACAGATAGACAAACCAAATTCCTAAACACTTTTGAACTTTATTGGAAATTATTAGAAAGAGTTTAAACAATCTAATTATGTACGAATCCCTTGCATAAAATTGTGGAAAAGTAATGTTATCAAGAACAAATTATCTAGACTAGAGAAAGAATTCTTGTAAATAAAGGAAAATATTATAAAATACTTCAATTAATTTATTTTGCTGAATCTGGTATAAAATTTTAATGGCTGTCATCCCGCTTTTTATGACATTCAGAGCTGTCCTTAGGAGTATGCGCAAATGCAGCCGCACAGAGCCTTGCGCCTCTGATTGAAATACCAGTAGCCGTGACGCATCCCCTGGCTGACTTACCAGAAAGAAGAAAAAATATTTTGTTGTTGTTGTTGTTTTTAATAATATTTATTTTCGCATATGATTTTCAACCTATTATCAACTGCTTTGTATATTTTAGTTGCTAAACTGAAAAAAAAAATACTGAATCTGGCACTTTTCTCAGCATATGGTATATCTTATTTGAATGCTATTGTTACAAAAGTGGTATTTCTAAGAAATGAAATCGAACAAGCCGGTACCATTATACTCAATATAATTAAGACAAGCTATTGAGAGTGTCAAACTGAGATCATGGCACGGTGTTTATACTGCTAATTATAGGTGTTTAACTTTTGTCGTGGAAAAACTAAACAAAAAATAAATAAATAAATAAATAAATTACACTAGAAAAATGTTATTTATTTAATTTTATTTACAAGCTTGTATACTCAGTGAAAATATCACCCTCATATAAAAAATAAATATCAGCATGTTTAATCTTTTACTTTTTTTTCATTTTTTTGCGATATTTTATTGTTTGAATAAATATAAATTTTATGTAAATATTTATACAGTAACACATACTAAAATGGAACTGCAAGTGGCCGGAAAAGAATTCCGTTTTAACAGGTACACATCTGCTGTTGGATATTATTTTTACCAGGAGTATAATATTTTCCCGCTTAAGACAAGATTCCGTTAGACAATGCTACCTTTAACATAAGTTTTCCATTGTAGGTGGCTCCGTTTTCCTTTATAACAGACAAATTTCCCCATTCTGTTGTATGAAAATGGTCGTTCGGTGACCATAAGCTATTTGTTCAAACTATCAAGCACTGAATCGCTGCTGTGTATAGTTTGGTGTAGCATTTCATTTTTTATATCCAAAATTCTATTAACCCTTTAATTATGGATCAGGTTTGGCGACTATTCTTATATTCAATCGTACCACAATTTACAAAAAAATATTTTTGAGGCAGATTTCTCTTGAAAGTATCCTAGTATAAGTGTATGGCTTAAATTAATTTGCAAAAAGTGAAACGAATTAGTGGTCTGTATGGACCTGCATCAGGCCCGACACCTCGATCCCGCCCAGCCCTAGTCTTCATTCTTTACTGGTCGGATTGGACCCGGGATTCACTTTTTTACATACTCTCGGGCCAGACTTATTTTTTTTATGGACGAGCCGGGCCTGGACTTATTTCTTTCTTCCAGGTCCAAGTTAGGTTGGCGTTTTATTTATTTATTTGTGAAAATAAAGTCATGCTGTACATTTGTTTAACGATATCTTTAGAAACTTAATTTGCTTTAATAAATAAGAAAAAAAATTAAAAACTTACTTTTTTTCTTTATAGATCTTTCAACTCCTTGAAGCGCGGTGGTACATTTTTTGGACCACTTAATTTTAATTCCTAAATACTACATTGGTACCAGAATTTTGGAATGAAATTTTTCCTTTTGTTAAGTACATCAAGAAAAGCTTTTACTTATTTTCAAATAAAATGGTTTGTAAATTCTGGTGTGAATCAGTCATTTCATCATTTTACGAATAGAAGTAATACATTGCTCCAGAAAGGATTAAATTGTGATTTTATTTTACTATATTCTTCTTTTATTCTAAACTACGTTGATTTTCTTTCTGAATCATCATTTGAGTGTAATTGTCGAAGTCAATTTTTTAATGAGTGCTTATGTATGTAATTGTCTAAGTAGTCATCAATATTATTGTTTTTTCCGTATTACATGAACTGTGAACGTATAATCTGTTAATAAAATCTATGTATAAGTAAGTGTTATTTTTGAATCATTTCAATCGTAGGATAATGATGCTTGAGAAATATCGATATGTTTTGTGGAAATTGAGTCAGAACGGGCCCCTGATAAATTCTAAGATTCCATAACGGGTGGAATTTATAGCTTTTATACCAAAAGGGGCCAGGAGCTGGAAATTTTGCCCCATGAATACCTCTTGTATGAATAGAAAAAAAATAGTCCACTGGGACATATATGTCCCAATCCGTAGTCAACTGCTTGAAGTCTCTTTTTAACACTTTCCAACCTAGTTGAAAAGTGTTTATGACTTCGGTTTGTCTGGCCGTATGGCCGTCTGCCGTCTGGCCGTCTGCCGTCTGTCCGTCTGTCCGTGCTCTAACTCCCGTAAATATGCTCGGATTGCTCTGCAATTTTTATATGTTATAGTCGTTATCTATAGCATGTTCCCTATTTCAACGGAAGTGTGTAGCACTTATAGTTTTTTTACAGGGACACTCAAAAGAATTCCGTTACATTGCGGTCTATGGGGAAAAATCATTGACGGTTTATTTAAATAATGTTTCACTATTTTAAACGCATTGAAATTTATATATATCACTAAGGTGCATTAGAAGAAGCTTAATATGGAATAGGGTGTGCATAGCACTTATAGTTACTTTACAGGGACAGTCAAAATAATTCTGTTACATTACGTCTATGGAGAAAAATCGTCTGCGGTTTATTTAAATAATGTTTCCCTATTTTAAACGCATTGAAATTTATATATATCACTAAGGTGTATTTCATGAGGCTTACTACAGAATAGTGTGTGTACAGCAGTCATCGTTCATTTACAGGGACACACAAAAGAATTCTCTACTGTAAGTTAACAATAATTCCTGGAAGTGCGTTTTAAGTTACTGATCGCGATTTTAATTTTAACTCGCTTTTTGTCTATTACGTGGTGTGTATAAATTCTGTATATCCTATACAGGGAAGCACAAAAGTTCGAGAACACATTTCCGTATTATTTAACTCCAGACGGAGAATTTTAAACTGTGCTACGCGTTTCCTAACTGAACTAAAATTTAACATCCTATGTAGTATATATACAAATCTATAGATCCTATACAGGGCTGAATAAAAGTATTCGGATTACTTAGATGATATCTTTTAGCTTATTAAACGGTATGATTTGTAAAATTATTTTGGAAGTGTTGGAAAGTGTTACATAATCTATGCTTAACGCATGATTTTTCGTTCTTGTTGGTATTTACAACTGTTTCTGCATATGTTTTGTATATTTTCTTTGCTTTTAACTTCGTAAACATTGAAGGATTATCAAAATAGCAGAAATAATTTTCTCAGAAACAATTTTAGTGCTTAAATATTTGTATTGCTTAGATGCGAAAACTCTACGTGGATGTTATGCACTTGTGCACCTGGCTTATAAGATCCCCAAAAAGATTAAACTCCACCCTTATTCACTTTGTACCTTTGAATACTATATTTTGATGGGCTCGAAAATTGCACTCACCCTGATCCTTTTATATTCCACAAATCCGATTCTGGATGTTACATCCGTTATAGAAAAGGAATTAGTACATTTTGAATAAAAAAGCAAAAACAAGTATATGCATTATGATTACATTTTATATTTGAATTAACTTCAGCATTCAGTTGCTTCAGGCTTAAGGTAGATATTACAACAAAATACCTACACGTAAATGCATTATTCTTTTCTGTATGTTGAGCATGTTTCAAAAATATCTATCCCGAAAACAATCGAAAATAAAAATGTTATATATAAATGCATTACACTTTTCTTAATGTTAATTACGTTACAAAATTACTGACGCTACTAACAGTCGAGAAAAACATATTCTTTTCATGATTGAGCTGGACCGTTACACCATCAAAACATTAATGTAATAAAAATATTGTGTAAAGTAAACACACGATTTTACTGAATGGTGTATAAAAAATTTTATGTAAAATTATATTATAAAATTACATTAAATTGACGTTTCGGTCAACTTCTATGACCATCATCAGAATATGTATTTCTGTAACAATTAGACTTATAAATGAAATGCTTCCATCTTGAAAAAATTTTTCAAGATGGAAGCATTTCATTTATAAGTCTAATTGTTACAGAAATACATATTCTGATGATGGTCATAGAAGTTGACCGAAACGTCAATTTAATGTAATTTTATAATATAATTTTACATAAAATTTTTCATACACCATTCAGTAAAATCGTGTGTTTACTTTACACAATATTTTTATTACATTCATATTCTTTTCTATATGTAAAAAAGTAATTCAGTTGCATTCTCGTTGCATTAAACCCCAACTAATATATTAAATGTATTTTAGGATGATACTACTTTTAAACCATCATTTAAAAGAAATGGGAATACGTTGGATTATATTATCTATCTTAATTTTATCTGATATCTTTTTAAAAATATAACAAATTATATGCTATTGATATATTTTTTTGTTGCTAATCTTAACTTGAAAAGTAGATAACTTTGGTAGCTAGATAACTAGATAACGTCCAAACTAGATAACTTTGGTAAAAAATAAAAAATTAATTAAATTAAAAAAATGGAAAATTTGTAGAAATTATTGCGGAAATTCCCGCTGCGATACATGTTCAGTGCATGGTATAACCATATGTTCTTGGTCCAAACTCGATACACAATATTAATTTTAACACAATTATTCTAATTGTCATATGAGTTGTAATTTTTCAACTGAGTGAAAAAGTGTCCAGGCCAGGATTTAAACCAGGTACCTTGGTTTCCAGCGTTTACTTATTACCTGCGATTTATTCTGTTGAACTGTTTAAGATAACTGACCAGATGCTTTTATCAAAAGGTTATCTGAGTGAGTTGTGCCCACCAAATTTGCCCAGGAGAGTTCAGTTGGCAGAGCATTGGCAGCTTAAGCCAAAGGTCCTTGGTTCAAATCCTGGACTAGGCACTTTTTCATTCAGCTGGAAAACTACAACTCATATGATTATTTTAAAACTAGAATAATTGTGTTAAAATTAAATAAGTGTAGTTGTGTATCAAGCGCTTACTTGAAGTTCCATTACCTGCGATTTATTCTGTTGAGCTGTTTCAGATAACAGACCAAATGCTTTTATCAAAAGGTTATGTGCGTGAATTAAACCCGCCAGATTTGTTTAGCGTAGCTCAGAGTATTGGCAGAGTATTGACAGCTTAAACCAAAGGTCCCTTGTTCATATCCTAATCTGGACACTTTTGCACTCAGTTAGATACACTTGTGATTCATTTTTTATTATGATGTTTAAATATGGACTAATAATTCGAAACCGGTTTCAAAAGTAAAAGTATCTTAATAAAAAAAAACTTGTTAACAAAATCGAAAAAGTTCCTCAGCTATTCAATGAAAAAAGAATCATTCAAAAATATTGAAATGCAAACGAAATATTGTAAAAACTTTCTCCCATAGGATTGACATTAGCGAGCGGGTGTTTTCGCGTGAGTGAAGTAGCCTCTGTTGATGATTTTGGGTAAACGGCAACTATTACTTCAACGGTTATATGTAAAATACTTGACAATACATAGTTAGTATTCTGTAAAAGCCATTTTACCTATAAGTTCAATATTTTATTGTTATAATTAAGTTTTCTTTCTTGTAATACGAATATCCCTGCTCGAATACGTATGTCACAGATTTTTTTTAAAGGTGATTGTGCTGTAGCAATCACGAAGGGGGGGGGGGGGGTTAACAATTTTGCAAACGAAGGGCCTCGCGAAAGTTCTTGCATTGGGCCTCGCTTTCATTAGAGACGGCTCTGATGACATTCCTAAAACTAGTGTTCATTATATAAATTATCTAACTCTATAAAATCAGTTAAATGGGTATGTAATACTTTATAGTTATTTATAATATCGGTCGAATATAGATTGGTTAATAAAAAGATATATAAAAATAGGAAAATGTTACTATGGTCGTTAAGCTGTTTAAACATTTTAGTGTTCGAATTTTGGTATATATCAAGATATGAATAAGATAACTAAACACCTCAGTTTCAAAATTTTTTTGATGAGCAATCAATGATAGTGTCTGTTCTTTCATAAGCGAATAGTTTACTTTTGCGTCTCTTGCAGTGGGCTCAAAATCACTTTTTTTTGCGATTTCTTTCCGGAAGTGAAGATTTGTTGAAGGTTGTTAACGCGAAATCCTTTAAAAAGAGATTTACCGATTCTAAAATCTTAATACATTCTCGTATGATCATATTTGGACTTTCTAGAAGTTTTGATGCGATATTACTTTTGTTAACATTTCATCCCAAAACTAGTCGCTGGGGGCCACCGTAATACTTACCCATCATGGATATGCATAATATAAAATATGAAAACAAAACATGTGTAAACTATTTATAACATGATTGCAATTCGAATAAAATTGTGGCTTGATGACGTCATAAACTTTAAATCGAGGCTAACGAAAAAGACAGGCTACCACGGTGCATTCCAACCGACGTCCGTTGGTTTGTTATTAATGTTGGAAATTACGGCCACACACGTTCAGTCTGTCACAGAGCGTCCCTTTGCGGGAGATGTGGGGCCAAAGGACATGAGACGATAGGCTGCACTCTTCCACCGAAGTGCCCAAACTGTAGCTTCAGGAACTTGCGCAGAACGGAAGACGAGAAATTGTCGACCACTCACGCGGCAGGTTCCAAAGAGTGCCACATCCACCAAAGGGAGTTCGAGCGAATCAAAAAGCTTCATGATGGGGAGTAAAATTCATTTTGCTCACTTAAACTGCCACAATGCACTGGCGTGCATGGACCAATTGAGTAGTGATACGATCTCCCTGGGTTTGGATGTGGTTTCTTTGAATAAACCACATGTCGCCGAAGGTTCTGTCAGCGGGACTCCTCAGGACTACGTGCAAGTACACGCAGCAGGTACCCGCTTTCGGGCGGCCCTCTGGGTGAACAAGCGCTTACACTTCGTCTCCGTCCTACGGCGTTCTGACGTGGTGGCTATCCGCTGCAGATGGTCAGGGAAGGAGGTGCTAGTGATAACTTGTTATTGCGCTCCGTCCCAAGACATTGACCTTGTGCTCGTACCGTTGACTACCCTTTTAGGAACCTACCCGAATGACAATGTCATTCTAGTCGGCGACTTTAACGCTAAGTCGACGATCTGGGGGCAACAGCTGACAGATCCGCGAGGGCGAGATGTCATCGCTCTCGCAATGAACGCAAACCTGGAGTTTGTCAACGACCCGGATAGCTTGTCCTCCTTCCTTGGTCCTCAAGGTGAGGGGTGGATCGACATCCTGTTGGTCCGGTTCTGCGCAAACCGCATTACCGACTGGAAGATATCCGAGGTCCCGACGCTAAGCGACCATCGAGTCATGAAGTGGGATTATCAAGGAAAACCAGCCAATCGCCTCCCGAGAGATGTCAGCCGCCGCTGGTATAAAAGGGACTTGGACTGGGGCACGTTCTCCCGCGATCTGCAAGCCGCGGATCTGACTCGACACGAGTTTGTAACCCCTGATGAGGGAGTCGAATACTTGATGTCGACTTTGAGTCGGCTATGTCTTGAACGCAAAAAGCGCCGACCGGCAGTGCGTCGTGAGGCAATTTGGTGGTCAGCCCAGCTGGCCAGCCGGCGAAACCAGTTGCGTGTGTTCCGTCGACTCTTCCAGCGAACGCTGGAGCCGACGGAGCGGGGGAGACTTGGATCTCTCTACAAGCGTAAGCGGGCAGAGTACATGAAGGCGATGCTGCACGCAAAGCGTGCTTCCTTCCGAAGATTCATTTCCGAAGGACTTAGCACGGACAAACTAGGCCAGATAGTCGAGGTAGTGCTAGGTAAGTGGCGAAGGCAAGCCCAAAAAAAACTTGTGCTTCCGTCCGGACAAGAGGTCTCGACCTGGGAGGAATCCCAGGCCGCGCTTACAAGACACCACTTCCTATCGGCTGATGATGTTTCCGGGGTCGCATGCATTAAGACCGACGAACCGACTCTGTTTTCGATTCATGAACTTGAATTTGCAGTGGAATCTCTACCGCCTGACAAGGCGCCTGGTCATGATGGATTCAGTCTCGCGATCGTCCGTGAGGTCTTGAAACACCACCCTCAGTGGCTGTTATCCTTGTACAATCACTGTCTGAGAGAGACTTGTTTTCCGCAGACATGGAAGCGGGCCATTGCTGTGTTTTTTCCCAAACCTGGGAAGGAGCGTAGTGACCCCGCGACCTACCGCCCTATTTGTCTCTTACCGGCCTTCGGGAAGGTTCTAGACAAAATGTACGCAACTCGGCTGGTACTATATTTGGAGTCCAATCGCTTAATCGACGCAAGGCAGTACGGCTTTCGTAAGAATGTCAGTACGGTCTACGCGCTCCATCAAATGATGGATTACATATGCTACCTCGAAGAGTCGTGGACAATTCACATGTCTTCTTACTCTTGATATCAAGTCAGCATTCAACAGTGTTCGACGAACAGCATTCGCAGATTTCTGGAAGAATTGGGCGTCGAACCATGGCTCCTAGGATTGATAGAAAACTATTTGTGTGATAGATCTATCATCCTCACATGACGGGGACCACTATTTTAACGTAGGAGTGCCCCAAGGTCCGTGTCTCGGACCATACCTCTGGCTTGTGGTTATCGATTTCCTGTTGAGACAGTTGCAAGACGAGAAGGACGAGGCCTATGATGTTGTGGTCTTCGCCGATGACGTCTTTGTGGCCGCACGACGAGGAGCTGTCATGGGGTTTGCGCCGTTGCTGGTACCGGTCCTCTCAAGGATTCACGCCTTTGCGACGGAATGCAGTTTCGAGAAATGCGGCTACACGGTTATGAAGCCCAAGCGAAAATTACAACATGCCCCCTCTATTCCCATCCGCATTTAAGGGAACCGAATCGGCTTTAAGTGGCAGATTCTGTACCTCGGCTTCAAAATCGACCACCACCTAAGTTGGATGCCGCACCTGGCTGCCATCCAGGAAAAGGCGTTTAAGGTGTTGAATAAAATGAACCGTCTCTAAGGAGCCACATGGGGTCTGAGACCGAAAGTTAGAAAGATGCTCTATTCTATCATAGCGGAAAGAATCATTCTTTACGCGGCATCTATTTGGTTTTACCCAAAGAAGGTAGTGGTAGCAAACAGGTTGCTCAGCATGCAAAGGAGCCTACTCCTTTGCGTAACAAAATGTTACGCGACAACCTCCACGGATGCTCTTCACGTCTTGTCATTGGTTCTCCCCCTCGACTTGCGTGCGGGGCTGGAAAGGGACTACACGGCCCTTGTCCGATGGAAGAAGACTGTTGACGGTACCGGATTAGACTCCGAGTCGGTCGACCTCTGGAGGCCCATTCCCAGACTTGAGGATCTCTGGAGAGTCCGTTGGACCGCGGATTTGGCTCCGCGGACTACGTGTTCGTACTACACGGACGGATCGAAGCAAGAGAACGCAACAGTAGGCTGCGCGTTCCTTGCTGTGTCAGAGAACCAGTTAATTTGGACTATTAGTGATGGTCATTAGTTTTATTTTATTATTCTTAGTTTCTGCATCACTGTTGCAGAATATATCTTTTTGGTGTTTTGTAAATTATTTACTGTAAATATATGCCTGCTGTTACTGGGCCCGTTTTCGGGGCTCTGGCTTTGTTGGGTGGTATAGGGGAACTTTCCGGGAGAGATTTGCAACACCTATGCCTAACGGTTGGTGCTCCCTGCGGGTGATTCCTGTGTCAGAGAACCAGGTTGTTGCGGAGAGCCAGTTCCGTCTCTCCGACGGTGCGGAAGTGTTTGCGGCGGAGGTCCAAGCGATCAAAGAAGCAATCACCCACGCCCACCGGAGAGGTCTCGGGGAACTCGACATCTTTTAAGATTCGAGGTCGGCGCTCCAAGCGCTTCACGGACTTGTGCCTCAGCACAGAGCCATTGCCGAGATTAGGGACATGATTAAATCAACAGGAATTGAGATTCACATGCACTGGGTCCGGGTCCATGTTGGTCACGTCTTTAACGAGAGGGCGGACATATTGGCAAAAGAAGCCACTACTCGGCAGTCCGTCGACGTAGTGATTCCAGTCACGCGCCGCCAAGCCAAAAAAGACCTCTTTGGACGTGCCTTGTCCAAGTGGCAAGAGAGATGGGACCAATCTGGGACCAGCCGCAGGACATATGAGTCTTTCCCACGCGTCGGCACTCGCCGACTGCAGGGCGATTTCTTCATTAATCAGGTCTTCACGGGACACGGCGCTTTTGGCGATCATCAGGCTCGATTCTTCAGCCACGACTCTACATGTTTTTGTGGAGTTGAGGTTTGTGATTAGCCATGTGCTATTTCGATGCGAGCTCTGGAAATCTGTGCGGGAAAAGTACTTTCCTCGCGACTTTCGGACGCGCGCGCCAAGCGATCTCTGCCTGGACGGCTACGCCAGAAAGGGAGTCCGGTTGATTATCCACCGACTCCTCATGCATACGCTAGATCGAAACCTTGGTCGCCAAAGAGCAGGCCGCAATCACCGAGCTCTTCCACGCCCACGCTTGAACGCACTACGAAATGCCCGTGGTCCCCGCGGCGCAGGACGTAGAGGTAGAGGTAATGGCGCAATAAGTACGCAGGCTTGAGACTCGTCTCATAAGCCGGCAGTAATATGTGATAAAAGGGGCTAGTCACAGTTGTAAATAAATGTTGTTGTTGTTGAAGTTTATTGTTGAAGTTTGAAATGCAGTTGCATTCTAGTCAAAGTTGTTGTTGTTTTTAGAGTTTTACAAAAGTTTTATATGTTGTTGTACTAATCCTTCCCCTTTCAGGATCCACTGCAAGAGGGAACGTGACTACCTTTGTAGGTTTTCGCACCCCTCGAGTTGTGGTAAAGCAAGAGCCATCGTGGTGGCTCGACATATGGCCTAGTGACCGTCTCCCCCTATGGGGTTTCGCGAACGAAGTCGTCGGGGGTTCCTCGGCGGTTCATCAAGGTTCCGTCTCTGTGGAAGTTTCCTCCAAGTGCGGGGTTACTATCATAGCGACCTAGGTCTTCGACCTTGGTAAAATGACCGGGGGGTCCGCAGTGGAGAGCGGCCCCAGGCCGATCGCAGCGCCGGGGCGAGATAAAGCCCCTGGTGCGTTATAAGCCCTTCAGAGGCTTGGGCGCGATGGTCGTATCCGTGACGCTGGCGACCCCCGTGGGCGGCTGGCAGCGCAGGCTAGTTTTATCTTTTTTTACAGACCGCTAGAGTGACGTGATGCTCTTTTCGTACGCCTGCATTGGTGCATTCAATCATCCCGTGACTCCCACGGTCTGTAAAAAAAGATACGCGTAAAACACCGCGGTAGCCTTTCTTTTTCGTTAGCCTCGCTTTAAATGCTGTATTACGGAACTGCGTAAAAAAAACCTTATAACTCCAAAATGGATAATCCTATTGACTAACGGTTTACTGCGTCGGATTAAGAGTCTCATTTCCAATTAAAATATATCTTTCAATTGAAATTTGAATGAAATACAGGGTCATGAAAAATCGAAGAGCGTGGAAAGTAGGATTCCAAATATATCGGCAACTCATTATCCGATCGACTTCATTCTTTATGCAAAATTTGTTTTGTTATTGTCTTTTATATTCACTCCTTAAAATAAACAATTTCGAAAAGTTTTATATGCCTTTTATCAGAACGAATATTTCGAGAGTCCGAAAAAAATAGTTCCGGATAATCGAGGTTACTGAAATTCAATAAGCTTCTTTCCATTATTAGATACTAAGTAATACACACGAAATTTCATGTCTCTATCTCAATTTATTCGGGAGATAGAGTGTTTACAGATACACTCACAGACAGACGGACGGCAAAAAAATTTTTTCTAAAAATATGTTTTTCGGAATCTCCAGTGTCTGAAATGTGTAAATCCGTCAAAAAAAAAAATCTGATTTTAAAAACGATTACAAGACTTACCCTATACTACGTATGATGGGTAAGTAATACTGCACTAAAAACAAATTTAAATGTAGATATTTTATTAGCCAATTATTTACTTTTACACTCTGTTTTACTTTCGCTTGACTTAGCTAATCAAATTTCAACTAATGCGTCATATAATATTGGGTAAATCATGATACCTCAAACATTTTACAGATTTATCCTGAATTTCTCTTCAAGTCGTATACTAACACATTTCAAAGTTAAAGACGTTATGGGGTTTTTTAACATTGACCATCGAAAAGAAAAAGAACTCTTGAATAAATAAAAAAAATCGGTCAAGTATGAGTATAAGTCGCGCTCAAAGCGTTCGTACATTACATTTATTAATTACTATTTATTAATTCATAAAGTCTTACTATCCCTAATTTTTTCATAGTTTTTCTGAAAGAGGAAGGGTTTGTGGGGAGAGGGGGGGGGGGCATATTTTTCCAGTATACTTTCAACGATATCTCTAAAAATATAATACCTAAAATTAAAACAAATATATTATTGAGTTCGATGTTACGAGATGCTACACGATACATAAAAATAAAGTTTTTTTAAGTAACTTAATTAATATCTCGGCTAATTACCGACAACTGTTCCCGAAAATCCTTATCCAATACCCTTGGATGATTCTGCGTCGATAGATACCTCGAGCATCCGTCAACTCCCCCGCTGACCACCCGCAAAGTTAAGTTTGTGTGTAATAGAAAAATGCGTTTTTCTCAAAAACTATGTTACCTAGGAAAATAGCTGCAGTTTTCCTGCAAAGTTTAAATAAACTCCTGCTACCCCTAATTTTTTCATAATTTTAGTTTCAGTAGATTAGGAAATAGAGGGGTGGAGGCATATTTTTGCAGTGCATTTTCGACGATATCTCTAAAAATATAATACCTAAAATTAAAACAAATATATTTTTGGGTTCGATATTACGAGATCTTTCACACAATACTCAACACGATATATAAAAAAAAAAAAAAAAAAAAAAAAAAAAAATTAAATATTTCAAGTAACTTCTAAATTTTTCCTAAACATATTTGTGAATGGCTAATAATCTCAAAATATGTGGGTTAAAAAGGCTTTATAACTTTCCCAAGTTTGAACTTTCCACGTCCCATACTTTACGAGAAAAATGGCTGTGACATTTGGACGGACAGACACAGGAGTGATCTTATAATGGTTCCGTTTTTACTTTTTTAAGTTACGGAATCCTAAAAATGCATAATTCCCCGGATTGTTTAGAAATATCATTTATAACTAAAGTCAATGAATGTCAGGGAAAAAAATCACATGGGAAACTTTTGGGTTTTCATTCAAAATGAGTTTGTGCACACCTGAAAGGTTTTTTTTTTTTTTTTTTTTTTTTTTTTTTTTTGTATTTGCTCTGTTGTCTAACCCTCGTCACGAATATTTTATATTCTGAGGTTTATTTTTTCTAGTTCATTTAAAATGATTTCTCTTAATCCAGCCCCAGTTGAATCCGTGCAATTAAAATCTATACTAATACTAGTAAATCTACAGATCAGGAGCCTCAACGTCAGCTATATGAAAGTCAATGTTTTTTAATCTCATTTCTCATAATATTTAACATCTTATAATACGCAAATTAAATTTTTTAAATTATTACATGTATATTTATACGCATATAAAATAATTCGAAGGTTTCAGAAATTAGGAACATTAAATTAAACACGGTTTATGCAATAATATTCTGACATTCTTATGAACTTCTTATTTTATTTTTTAGGTAAAAAAATACATTTCTTCAGGGGGGCTCCGCCCCCCTGAACCCCCCGTAATCTTATTAAATTTATATTCGTGGTTTCCTATTCTTTGTGTAAATGATTCTAGTACATATTGGATCTCGTTCTACACAGTGGTTTTATTATGATAAGCAAAAATTTCGAAAATAATTTCATGTAATACCTAAATAGCAATATTTACTTACCTTCCAACCACGAAGCACTCGCATCTGATAGATAAGTTGAATAATATCTCGTGTACAAAATCAACATATGGAAATGTAAACTGAATCTACTATATATTCACTTATCTATTTCAGAAATCTAGTATTATTACAATTTTTGTTTCGGAAAAACAGTTTTGATGGCCATTGTACAATATTTATTTGACCTTAGTACATCCTGATTTAATTCGATGGCAATAGCATACTAAAATCTCCCCAAAATAGGCTTATTTGGAAACTTTTAAACCTGAAAACTTTTATTGTGTAATCCTTCATAATCGTGCCCACAGCCAATTCACTAAATAGCAATCTTGATTTGGCGCTATAAAGTATTTTTTGTGATAACTTTTTATGATCTCAGTTACCAATAATTGTGCTATTTCAGGCTCTATGGATTCGTTTTATTACGCTAATTTCTTTAGATTAACTACCTCGTTGTATGAGATATTACATTATATTTTTAAAATAATACTAATTTTCAACCACGAAAAATCCGCATCTCTTCCAGAAAATTAATAATATATCATATAAAAATGTTTCGGTTATCATTCTATAGTAGTTAAAAGGTAACTTGTACCAAAATAAATTCTCATTTATTTCAATAAAATATAAAATAACCCAATAATATTTTATTTTGCGAATAAAATATTGTAGCAAAATCGTCTGAGTTACTTGAATTTTATCATTTTGATATTCTTTAAACATGGTTGCTAGGTTACGGTTAAATTGAAAAGGAAAATAAAAATTAATGCATTTTAATATTTGCAAAAAATGATAAAATAAAAGTATTATATTATTAGAACAGATGTATAAAATTGCACCAAAAATTATACACCTAATTTAAAAAATCTGACGAATGTATAAACAAAATTTCAAATTAATTTGAATAATTTAACACCTGACTTGATAAATTTTAGCCTTCATAACTTACCGTTTAAATACATTAATCAAATGCGACATTTTATTTTCAACGACTGAAAAATTTCAAAATCGTCTGAAATCCCATAGGAAAGCATTATGATAAAAAAAGAAATGTTCTATATTTTCCGAACGAATGAACCAAATGTAACTAAAAACTATACAGCTAATTCCGGGTATCTCACCAATATACCTACCAAAAATCAAACTAATCGGATCATTTTTACGGCAGTTATCGCGGAACAGACAGACAGACAAACAGACAGACAGACAGACAAACAGACAGACAGACAGACAGAAACCAAAAACTTTTCGGGTCTCCACAGTGAGCCTCAACTGACGTTTCGGCAATTATAAAGGAGTAAAGATTGTTTGTTTGTTTGTTTGTAGGGGGTAATTTCTGGAACTACCGAACCGATTTCAAAAGTTATGGTGGCAAATTGATGGTGACAATCCCTGTTCCAACAGCCTCTTTAATAAAAAACTATGCGTTTCTGACGACTGAGTTTGTCGCTAATTGTTGCCACAGATTAATCTCGGAAAATGAAACATTTGAAGTTACTGAAAAAAAAATAGTAGCTCGAAAAGTATTTGTCAGAAAATTGTTAGGCAAACTGCGTTTGAAAGGTAAAAAATTGTATTTTTCTTGATATAAATTTCAAATGTAATGATTATGCCATTTTTCAAATATTGAATTTGAAATATTACCAAATTTCACAATGGAGTACCATAGCGAAACCTTCATGCGTAAAAAGATAATGATAAGGGCGACGTGACCTGGCGTGTATATTGGCTATAGCACGAGTCACAAATTATAGTAGCCTTTTTATTCTGTTAAAATTTCTATGGAATCTCTGGAACTACCGAACCGATTTCAAAAGTGATAGTGGCAAATGGATGGTGACAACCCCTGCTCCAACATAGGCTATATTTTATGTCGGTGTCACTAACCTCAGGGAAGGGGGTGCAGGAGAGAAAAACGTTCTAAAATTGCGATTTTGTTTATACTGAAGGAGCTAGAAATTTGAAATTTGGCATTGTAGTTACTTATAAGATGTAAATGCTCTCTAAGAATAAAATATTTAAAAAATTCGAAATTTAAAAAGGTAAAATGAGCGAAAAGCGTTCTAAAAACATTCTAAATTACAATTTCTATGGAATCTCTGGAACTACCGAACCGATTTCAAAAGTGATGGTGGCAAATTGATGGTGACAACACCTGCTCCAACATAGGATATATTTTTTGTGAATGCCACTATCCCCAAGAGGGTGCAGGAGCGAAAAACGTTCTAAAATTGCGATTTTGTTTATACTGAAGGCGCTAGAAATTTGAAATTTGGCATTGTAGTTACTTATAAGTATAAATGCTCTCTAAGAATAAAATTTAAAAAAAATTCGAAATTTAAAAGGGTAAAATGAGCGAAAAGCGTTCTAAAAACATTCTAAATTACAATTTCTATGGAATCTCTGGAACTACCGAACCGATTTCAAAAGTAATGGTGGCAAATTGATGGTGACAACACCTGCTCCAACATAGGCTATATTTTATGTCGGTGTCACTAACTCCAAGGGGGTGCAGGAGCGAAAAACGTTCTAAAATTGAGATCTTTTCTATACTGAAGGAGCTAGAAATATGAAATTTGGCATTGTAGTTACTTATAAGATGTAAATGCTCTCTAAAAACAAAATTTAAAAAAATTCGAAATTTAAAAGGGTGAAATGAGCGAAAAGCGTTCTAAAAACATTCTAAATTACAATTTCTATGGAATCTCTAGAACTACCGAACCGATTTCAAAAGTGATGGTGGCAAATTGGTGGTGACAATCCCTGCTAAAACAGCCTCTTTAATAAAAAAAACTATGCGTTTCTGACGACTGGGTTTTTCGCTAACTGTTGCCATAGATTAATCTCGGAAAATGAAACATTTGAAGTTACTGAAAAAAAATAGTAGCTCGAAAAGTATTTGTCAGAAAATTGTTAGGCAAACTGCGTTTGAAAGGTAAAAAATTATATTTTTCTTGATATAAATTTCAAATCTAATGATTATGCCATTTTTAAAATATTGAATTTGAAAAATTACCAAATTTCACAATGGAGTACCATAGCGAAACCTTCATGCGTAAAAAGATAATGATAAGGGCGACGTGTCCTGGCGTGTATATTGGCTATAGCACGAGTCACAAATTATAGTAACCTTATTATTCTGTTAAAATATAAAAGTGAATTATGAAATGTCAATATTTTGTTGGATTAAAAGTTCGTTATAAGAAATTGACCAGCGTAGCGGGCGTAGCTTGCTAGTAATTTATAAAAATATTCCTTAGGTGCGTACAGCTCATCGTTCTCTTTCGTTATCGTTCGAACTACGAGCGACATTTCTTTGCTTCTACTGGCATTAGGGGTAGAATTTAATATCAAACTATAATATTGTGCTTCCTTAACTTTTGAAATTAGAGTATCGTGAGCTTTTTAACCCATTAAATTAATTACACTGTTTTTGATATGTTTTCTTAAATAATGGACATTAGTACGATTCTTTAAAACAAATTCCACGTGATTGTAAAATCAAGGAAGAAATTTAGCTACAGTTCTACAATATTTTTTAAATTACCATTATTTGCCATTCCTCCTTCACTCAACCTTTACTCGGCTCCCCCCACTACGTAACAACTCGCCGATGGACTCCTCGAATTCAGTACTGAAAAAACTTTCGAACGTGACTTTGCACCGATTGTTAGCTATTTTTGTCCTTTCTAAATCAAAGTTTATTTAATTTTCATCTTTTTTTTAGGTAAAACTTTTAATAATTTAAAAAAAAATAAAGCTATTTTTCTATTTTTCGGTGAAATAAAAGGAAAAAAAAAAAAAAAAAAAAACGATTTTTGCTTAAGGAGAACTTGAATATAATTAGTAAGTGCAATGAAAGTGTTAAATGTGCTACATTTATTTTAAATTCTCAAATTTATTTGGACAGGTAGCGACATCTTTTGAGATATTATGAAAATATGCAAGAGGAATATATAATAATGTTCGGTTAAAACAAAAGACGTAAATTTAAGCAATTTGTTTATGATTTGTAATATATTTTATGATTTATCATCCCATCAGCGGCTCAGAGATTAATCTCTTAAAACTAGTGCACGGGAGGTGCTGGGTCCGAACCTATGACACGGAATTGTCCGTGGTTTTTCTTCGAACCTGCTTAATGCTACGTAAATACGGGTTAAATTTCCATAGAAAGCCCCTCCCCCACACACACGCGCACACACAGAACGAAATCCCTTGCTTTGGCCTGTATCTCTCGCTAAGAATAACTGCCCGTAACAAACCATGCTGATTTGTCTTGAAATCAGAACGAAAAATGTTTAAATGTTTAAATTGTATTGATTTTAATGTTCAAAATCAGTGTTAAATTCAGGGCCGACACTAGTCACGGGAAGAAACACTCAAGCTAATGTTAAGTCTATGGGAAGGTTCTTGACACATTTCTCGCTCGCATTTTTATATTTTTAAATGATTTTTTTCCATAGCATAGCTTAGGCCAATCCCTAACGTTGTTAGTTTTTACTTTTTTTAAATTTTAGTTACAGTTCTTTTATAAGCGGCCATTTTCAATTTTGGAACCGGTTGGAAGCAGTTCTGAAAGTGAAAGTACCCTTATATAAAAAAAAACTGGAACCAAAATTGAAAAAGTAAAAGCTAACAACCTTAGGCATCGACCTCAGCTATCTTATGCAAAAAAAAAATCATTTGAAAATATTAAAATGCGAGCGAGAAATCTGTCAAGAACCTTCCCATAGACTTAACATTAGGGTTAGAGTTTTTTCGGATGACTAGCGTAGGCTCTTAAAAGTATAAAATCTCAAATCTTTCGTGGGGGGGGGGGGGACATTTCAATGCTCCGGAGGGAATGTCCCACCCCCTGGCCACCCCCTGAATTCAACACTGTTCAAAATACTTTAGTGTAGATTTCAGTAATAATATACACTTACCAGTGGCCTCGTGCGAAGATTTCGCACTGTAGTTTAATATTTTTTAGCAATATCTATAATTTTTTAGATGCAGGTTTAAAGTTCTAAAGAACAAGTAATATAATTTTTTTTTAAGTCAATTCCTACTTTTTAATCATAAATATATAAAATAAACCCGTGCAGCATTAATGTCCCACGTTATCTTTATTGAACATTATTTTATAATCATCGTTGCGGTATTTTCTTTTTTGTTGGCATCACTCATTTGAGATAAATATTTCATTTCATTTATGAAAACAATGGGAGAAATTTTTTTCTCCCAAAATTAAAATTAATTAATTAAATTTAATTAATGAATTAATATTTGAAAAAAACTGTTTTAACAAAATAAACTTGAGTCATGAAAAACACAACACTCAATTTTGAATCAAATTCACCTCTGTACTATAATAATTGTTTAAAAAACAACACAAAATGTCACAAAAACTTTTACTTTAGGTGTTTTAAAATATACAAAACTGTATTTCACTATATTTTTATTAAATGATGCATAGATGTTTTTTTTTGTGACATTTTGTGTTGTTTTTTAAACAATTAACTGTATTTCAATTGTCATCCAGTACAAGTTTAAAAAAATTTATTTGAACTTGAATGGATGAATAGAAAATATTTTATTAACGATTGAAAATTCCAACAAGATATATATAGAGAGAGTGTGAGCTAATAGTAGGAATTAAAAAAATTAAAGATAAAAATATCTGATAACAACATTAGTCAAGTCAGAATATCATCTCAAAAGAAAAAAAAAATCGTATCGTATTTTAACTGCATTACAAAATGACGTCAAAAAAAAAAAAAAAAAAAAAAACGGAAAAAACGAAAAACACTTCACACTTATAATTGTCCTTGAATTTATAAATTGTCGTCTCCTTTCTTTTCTCCTATTTTTGTTGTATTGATTTATGTGTTTACAGGTTTACGAAATTTGTGTTATTTTTTAAATTATTATTGAAAATTTTAGGTCTACCAATTTTGATTTGCCGAAAAAATTACTTGTCATTAAATTACATTTTATTTAATATAATTTTTACAGGCTTTAAAGTTATTTTATGAAAATCAGATTTAGATTTATTTTTGATTGATGCTGATGGAATCTCACAATACAGAGATAATACGAACAGAAATTTTCCAACTGTGTGAAGAAATGTCCATGCCGGGAGTCGAACCCAAGACCTTCGATTTAAATTGCCAATGCTCTACCTATTGAGCTACCTAAACTGACAAATGGCGGACGCTTTTCACTCAGAAAACGTTATTGGAAATAGTATCTGGTCAGTCATATAGACTACTCAAGTGAATATATCGCATGTAACGGAGTTCCATTAAACGTAGGTGCAAATTATTTTTTTTTAACTGAGTCATAGTGATCGGTAAAGATATCATACGAACAGAAATTTCCCAACTGAGTGAAAAATATAGTAGCATAGTATTTTGATTTTTGAATCTTGACTGGCTTGACTGAAACAATATACGAGGGAAAGTCATTAAGTAAGTCACAGAAGATAATTAAATAATAACTGACAATGATATTCACTTCAAAACTATTTTTATTTCTCAACATATTCTCCACCAATATTTATGCACTTATATCACCGTTTTATCAGTGCCCCCAACACCAGCTGCATAACATTCTTTGGGTTGCTGTCTCAGCCACATTAGGACTTCAAGTTGAACCTTTTTCATCATCTGTGAACATCATCTGGCAACTTCTTCAACATTCACCATACAGCTTCGACTTAGCCCCAAGCGATTTTCATCTGTTTAGTCCACTAAAAAACCATCTTGGATGCAAGATGATGTTCACAGATGATGAAAAGGTTCAACTTGAAGTCCTAATGTGGCTGAGACAGCAACCCAAAGAATCTTATGCAGCTGGTGTTGGGTCACTGATAAAACGGTGATATAAGTGCATAAATATTGGTGGAGAATATGTTGAGAAATAAAAATAGTTTAATAGTGAATATCATTGTCAGTTATTATTTAATAATTATTTGTGGCTTACTTAATGACTTACCCTTGTAATACGTATTAACGACTCTGGCAGAACTTTCGGACGGGGATCAATCCCTAGTGTTTCCCCAGCTGACTATGGCTTCACTGAAACTCCCCGATCGCGAAATCCCATGTTAACCTATGGGAAAACTTAGAAGCACGATTACTCATTACCTACTATAATTATTAAATTACGATTTTCACCATCAAAAAGTAGACGTCAGATGCCGATGTTGTGCATTTTTAAAAATTGTCTCCTTAATTTTTAACTATTTAAAAATTTCCTATAAACTTTGAAATTTCTACTTGATGAAATTTTATCATCTTCTTAGAAATAATTTAAATTTAAGAAGACTTTTTTTTAACGTCGTTTCCCATATGTTAACATAGGATTTTGCGATCGGGAAGTTTCACGGAAGCTTCTCCCGTTTTCATATCCTTATTTGGTATCATTGCCTTCTCGATCCTTGTCATAAGGTATCCGTGCTTACCTGGATACAAGCCGTTTCCAAGGTAACCGTAGGCTAGGAAACGTATGCTTGCTTTCTCAAAGCTCTCTCGGATTAGTATCTTCCACACAGAATAATTCTACAAAAAAAAAGAAAGTCGCTCAAAAAATGTAATAAAACTCTTTATCTTCTTTCACTCCAAAATATTTTTTTCATACATTTTTTGCCGCAAACATGAAATTAGTTTTAGTCTTACTTAAGAAAGGAATTAGGGTCGATAAAGCTTTAAAAGTAACTCTGAGACATTCATATTAATTCTGAAGTATATTATAAAACAATTGCTAACTTATAATAAGCAATTAAAATTAATTAAAATACGATACGTAAATAATATATAACCCATTAAGCGCCATTGCTTCCATTTTGGGGACATTGCTTTATGATTTTTTTCTAAAGTGAGTATTTTATATATTGTTAAAAGGTTCGTGTTATTTGAATTTTGAATATAATAGACGACTTCTGAATTTTTTTTTTTAAGTTTCATTAAAATTTTCTATTTTTTAAAATGAGTTTAAAAAGGCGAAAAATAGCTTTTTGGCCGTACTCGAAAGAAAAAAAAAACTCTATAATAAAAATTTTATTTTTTAGTTAAAATATGTTTATAACAGTGTATTATATTAAACAATATCAATCCGGAATTAATATGTATAATTTATCAATCACAATTACCGAAAGCATAAGTTGTTCCCAAAATGGGAGCAATGGCTCTTAATGGGGGTAATGTTTTTGAAAACTTGTACATATGACTCCGAGCATTTATGGTATTTATTTTTCAGTTTATTAGCTATAAAAGGGATAATATCATTTTGAAACTAATATTTAAAGAAGATTTCAAATAAATTAGTCCAACTTTTACATGTATAATAAAAAAACAAAATGAAATTACCAGTTCTATAAGCATTTTCATTATCCATCTCTTTATTTTCATCATTACATTATTTTTTTATTCTGATTTTTTTACATGGAAGATGATTGAACAATTTTTTAGATTTGGATGATTTTTCGGCTGTTCCAGAAATTGTTTTTTTTTTTTTTTTTTTTTTTTTTTTGGCCCCCTGATTGCAGTATTGCAACATACGAGGAAGATATCTTCCTCATATGCATGTCGCATAAATTATTTTCTATTACATATGTAATAGAAAATAATTTATGCGACAATTTATCCCATGTTATATTTGGTGGAGTAGAACTTTCCGTAAATTCTAAATCAACAGACAATCAAGAAATATCTGATTTAGAGTTTTAAAAAGACAAAGTATTAAAAGCAGACTTGATATTACAGATGAAAGTTCAGACGAATCTTCAAATCGAAATATGGAAAAACTAAGCAAAAAAAAAAAAAAAAAAAAAAAAAAAAAAAAAAAAGTTAAAAAATCAATTTTAGAAAACGCAAAAAAATAATATGATGCTGCATATAAAATGTTCCATCATTTTCATGTAAAATAGTAGGACAGAAATTATGTAAATGGGAAAAATAAAGAGATGAATAATGAAAATGCTTATAGAATCGGTAATTTTATGTTTTATTTTTATTATAAATGTAGATGTTGGACTAATTTATATGAATTATTCGTAAAATATCAGTTTCAGAATGATATTACCCCTTTTATAGCTAAAGAACAGGGAAATAACAACCATAAATGCACGGAGGCACAAGTAAAAATTTTGAAAAAAAATTCCTCCATTTTGAGCCATTGCTCCCATTTTGGGAACATGCTATTTTTCTTAAATATTTGAATTTTTTTTTTTTTGATTTTTTCTTCAGAAATACTTTAAAGACTTCCTATTCATTAAAAAAAAAAAACTGTTCCATAAAAAAATAGTTTAATATATATAGCGGCGCTTAATGGGATAACCAGTGAACCCGTGCGAAGATTTCGCACTGCAGTTTAATATTTTTTAGTAATATCTAATATTTTTAGATGCAAATTTAGACTTCTAGAGAAAAATTAAGGATAAAAATATCTGCAAACAAAATTAGTCAAGCCAGAGTATCATCTCATTTATTCTTAATAGTAAAATCTCAATAGAAAAAGTCACGCGCGAGAGAAAAAAAAAAATTGTATTTTAACTGCTTTAGAGGATAACGTCATCTTCTTCGAGAAAAACACGGGGCAATTAAAAATAAATTGAAATACACTTAAATTGCAATTTAATTTATTATAAAAAATCATACATTTTATGTTACACGTGAATAGTACTGCTTCGATCGATGAATAATATATTTTTCTTCTAAACGTTTCAATTTCAATTTTGGTTTTAATCGTAAGTATAAAATAAACCCGTGAGAAAACGTCACATTTTATCTCTTTTGTACTATTTATTATTTTATTATAATCATTGTTGTAGATCTTATAATCCAGTATTTTATTTTTGTGGCAACACTCATTTGAGGAAAACCTTTCATTTCAATTATGAAAACAATGCCGATTTAATTTTTAATTAACAGCAATTTTTAATTGAAAAACCTGTTTTAAAAAATGTGAGTGTACTATGTCAGAAGCCTGTTCAAAATCCTTTTATATGGTATCTGATTCATCGTTCTGCGTTTTATATTTTCTTAAAAAAAAGGGGATGTTGACAGCAGAAATATTATATATGATTGATATTCAAAATGACTTAACATAAATTGGTACTATCGTAAAATAATTTAATTACTGGTATAACTGAAATATAATTTATTTAACGATGATACAAAATTATAATTTTATACAGATATAGATATAAGTTTCATATATTCGTATTATTTTGTGTGGTCCTGTAAAATAACCACCTTCTTCGAGAAAAAAGATGCTTTAGGTGACTGTAATAACCTACTAAAATTTCACTATATAATACTATTCTGCAAATCTCGCATTTAAAATACATTCGTTTCATATATTTGTATACTTTTGTGCGACCCTGTATAAATAACTGTAAATACTATATTCTCCCTCTTCTAGGAAAAACATACAGTAGATGTAATAACATGCTGAAATCACAGTACCGTAAGCGTTCTACAAATCCCGTAAATAACATATATTCGTTTAATCATTCGTTTTTTTTTTTTTTTTTTTCGTTTATTTGGACGTTTTACCAAATCGTTTCATAAATCGATTCATTAGGATTTTATATAGAGAGATAATAGGTATCAAGAATTATAAAATAAATATTATATACAAATATAATGCAATAAACTTTATTTGTTGTTTAAAAGAGAAAGTTTCTTTTTATGTATTGAAACACATGCTGAAATCACATTACCGTAAGCG
Source organism: Maratus michaelseni (assembly GCA_963931845.1). Lineage (NCBI taxonomy): Eukaryota > Metazoa > Arthropoda > Arachnida > Araneae > Salticidae > Maratus > Maratus michaelseni. The sequence continues at coordinate 219,648,432 of OZ007596.1, forward strand.
TTCTACAAATCCCGTAAATAACATATATTCGTTTAATCATTCGTTTTTTTTTTTTTTTTTTTTTTTTTTTCCCGTTTATTTGGACGTTTTACCAAATCGTTTCATAAATCGATTCATTAGGATTTTATATAGAGAGATTATAGGTATCAAGAATTATAAAATAAATACTATATACAAATATAATGCAATAAACTTTATTTGTTGTTTAAAAGAGAAAGTTTCTTTTTATGTATTGAAAAACATGCTGAAATCACATTACCGTAAGCGTTCTACAAATCCCGTAAATAACATATATTCGTTTAATCATTCTTTTCTTTTTTTTTTTTTTCGTTTATTTGGACGTTTTACCAAATCGTTTCATAAATCGATTCATTAGGATTTTATATAGAAAGATTATAGGTATCAAGAATTATAAAATAAATACTATATACAAATATAATGCAATAAACTTTATTTATTGTTTAAAAGAGAAAGTTTCTTTTTATGTATTGAAAAATATGCAGAAGGTGACTGTAAAAACATGCTGAAATCGCATTACCGTAAGCGTTCTACAAATCCCGCAAATAACATATATCCGTTTAATCCTTCTTTTTTTTTTTTTTTTTTTTTTTTTTCCCGTTTAATCAGACGTTTCATCAAATCATTTATAGTAAAATCACAATAGAAAAAGTAACGCGCGACAGAAAAAAAACATTGTATTTTAAATGCATTAGAGCAGCGTTTCTTAAACTGTGGTCCGTGGACCCCTGGGGGTCCGGGAGCTTACAGCCGGGGGTCCTCAAGCCCAATGTTGAATTCAGACATTTTCTTCGGAAGGAATTTCTGTAGCTTCGGGAAGGATTTGGAGGCCTAGAACTTCTAGTATAGATCATTAATAAGCACAAAACCTCAAATCTGTCGGCGGAGACATTCCAGAGGCGGAATCTGTGATAAAATATTAAGATACGATTGATTCAGCATGTGAATGACCAGTCTTTTTTTCGCATTAGATGAAAGTTTATAGACATTTCTAATGCTGTAAGTTTAACAGGTTTTGTTCATTATGAATTTGGTGGTAAGATATGCGACAATTTTTTGTTTTGCAAATCCCTTGCAACTCACACAACAAGTGTAACGCTATTCACATGTTTAAACAGTATCATACAAGAAAAAGAATTTAGACATTCAAGATGTGTCGGAAAAAATATAGATGAGGCTCGAGCTATGAGTGAAACTGTTATTAATGTTTTGATAAGCTTGGTTAAAGCTAAAGCATCATATGTCGTTTGGACACACTGTTGTATTCACCATGAGTCGCTGGTTGTCAAAAAATGTCTGGAGATTTGAAAACAACATTCAATGAAATTGTTTCAGGAGTAAATTATATCAAGTTTCATCTAATGAATGAATAATTTTTAAAAATATGTACGAGGAAATTGGATTCTACGCAAACAGGTATTTTTGCATACAGAAATTAGGTGGCTGTCACGAGGGTTAAATTGCAATTTTTGCACTTTTTTTTAGACCGCCGACCAGCCAGGTTTCCTTAGCTTAAACGGGTTTAGTGCCTGGCACCAGGGCGCGTAGCGCCACTGAAAAGATGACGCCTAGCGGCTGGCCATTGCTGGCAGGACGGCTATATGGAGGTCTTTGTTTTGTTCCTATTTTTGTTTTGCTGCTAATTGATGTGATTCTTTTTGTATGGACCTGCGCTTGGCATCACACCCATACGTCATGCCATCGCTATGCGAGTTGATCTCGTAATTTAGAACCTTGATCAGGTTTACGTGAAGACGTAACACTACTTTTAATGGACTCCAAATTCCATTTGAATGATCGTTTCAATGACTTCTCCTGGCTTGTCAAGGTAGGGTATTTGACGGTTATTTTTAAATTTTTTAATGAACTGAATTTAAGCTTACAAGGAACTTTGGTACACATTTTCAAAGTCCAGAATAAAGTAAAATCAACAACAACAAAAAATGATTTGTGGACAAATGAACTTGAAAGTAATATTTGAATCATTCCCAACATTATTCGATTTCTTACAAACGTCTAGCGGTACAATTATCCCTGATAATATCGAAAATTTTGTTATACAACTCAAACACATAAAAAAAAAAAAAAAAAAAAAAAAAAAAAAAATCAGATTTTATTTTCCTCCCTCGAAGTCAGAAAGTGAGTGGATGAGGGAATTAATTCACTAATTTCCAAAAAATTAGTGAAATAAAAACCTTGATCTGGAACAGGAACAAAATGCGGAATTATCATGCGATGGTTCCATGAAAATTGCTTTCAAGCCATTGAAGAATTACTTCCATTCTGCACCACATATTTGTGTGAATTAGACTTTCTCCAACCTTGTACACATGAAGAACAATTGTAGAAATCGATGGAATGTTGAACCAGACTTACTTAAACATTGAACGAGATGCTGCACATATAGTAGCGAACGATAAGCAGCATATTTTTTATAGCAAATAGTAGTAGGTATATTTTACCTGTCTTAAAATGCATATTATAATTATTTTTTTATTAACCCCTTAATTCTCGCGCCCGTGATATTCACGGGCTGTGTATTCTACTTATTTTTAATTCAGATTCTTTGATTCCCACCAGTTTTTTAAAAGAGTGAAATTAGCTTTATTCTCGCATCATTTTATCAGTCATTAACTAGGGTGAATATTTCTACTTCATAAAAGTGGTGGCAATCAAACAATTTGAAATTTAAAAAAGTAGCCTACACAAAAATATAGTGACGCTGAAGGGGTTAATGCAGCGGTTTGTTCCCACATCGTTAATTAAATATAGAATACCTGTAATGAAATACAAATAAGGTCATTAAAATAATTTCTTATTTTATATTAAGAAAAAATTTGTTGGGGGTCCTCGAAATGCATATCACATAAAAAGGGGTCCACGAGATCACAAAGTTTAAGAAACGCTGCATTAGAGGATGACGTCATCTTCTTCGAGAAAAACACGGGGAAAAGAAAAATAAATTGAAATACACTTAAATTACAATTTAAAATTACAATTTAAATTTTAAATCGTTTCATAAATCGTTTCATTAGTATTTTATATAGAGAGAATAGATGTAAAGAATTATAAAATAAATAATATATACAAATATAATGCAATAAACTTTATTTGTTGTTTAAAAGAGAAAGTTTCTTTTTATGTATGAGCGAATTAAGATACTAATTTTATTTTAATGTTTTATAAATTCTTAAGACCTTGATTTAAGCAAATATCAAATTAAACTGGTACCTTCTTTAACTCTGTGTTTAATAGATAAATTGTGAAAGAAAAATAGGTTTGCGAAAAAATATTTTTGAGTATGAGCAAATTGAGGTAAAAATTTTACTTTAATGGTTTATAAATTCTTATAACCCCTAACATAAACATAAATCAAAATGGTGCCTTCGTTTGTTTTGCATGCAATAAATAAATTAAATTCAAAAATAAGTAAATAAAATAGCCAAGCTGGGCCGCAAAAAAATATATATATTTAACAATTGAGGTGAACTTTAATATTATATAGGGTGAAATCCCCAGTTATTGACATCTAACCAGTAACTGACACTTCAACAAAAATCTAACTCAAATGAGCATTTTGTTATTAAATTCTGCAAAGTAATGTCATCTAGTGGTAAATGAGATACTTATTTTTATTTTGGAGTCAATTTATTCACCACTAGAGGGTCAAGAATATATTCAATGATGAAAAATTTTTTCAGCATACAAAAATGCCATTTTGAAACAACCATCTTTTTTCTAAAATTAAGGAAGTGTTTTTCTAATCTATTTGTAATGCAACGAACCTAAGCATTTTTCTTAAAGTTATACTTGTAGAAACTAGTTTAAAGATGCATACGATATATTAGGGCCATGATTTAGAGTTTATAGTTACTTAATTTAGCTTAATGGGGTGGGGGTGGGGGTACCAGTTATTCGTTCCAGAATTTCATTTCACCAGTCTCTGACAGAGGTGTTAGTGATTAGTTATATTAAAGAAAGTTGAAATATATTATTTGAACTGTTTAAAAATGCATAATAATAAACTAAATTTATCTTGTAGTAAAGACCATTAAAATTTAAGTTGTTTTACCGGTGTCTGACTCCAGATGTCAGTTACTGGTTCATAAATGTCAGTTATTGGATATCTGCATTACTAATAATGCAGTACTAAATACCACTCCTATATACTCTTACTATATACTCTGCATTACTAATAATGCTTACTAAATCCCGCTTTTTATAATAAATATTGATGTATTTTGATTTTATAACTAGGATTTCCCTCAAAGGGATTAGTCTGAGTGCTATTGCGGAGAACATGGGGTTAACAATTACGATATAAAGAAGATACAATATATGAAAAGGAGCAAATTAAATGATAGAATTACAAAATATCATATATAAATTCCTATATACTGTTATGTTTTCATATATATTTTTTTATAACATTTGGCAAAGCATCTCATTTTCTTAAGCGGGTATTGCTCAAAACTTAAAAAAAAAAAGCCGGATCTTTTAAAACGCCAAGCTTTTTAAAGTTTCGTAATCGGATTTGCAGCAAAGAGCGTATTTTAGCAAGCGTAGTTTAATGCAAATGCAATTTCATTGATGCAACATTTTCTTTGTAGCAAATATTTACATTTGAATTAAAAAATATTCCTCCTTGTTTATTTGAATAACTATTTATAGAAACTCGTACACTTCAAACCACATTGATAACATGCTTTGCTACAAACCTGATTACCAAATTGTAGCCTAAATTCCTACTAAAGTACATAAAAAATCATTCGATGACTTCTGTAAAGATAAATTTCACATTAAATCTCCATATCGGCAAAATTGAAAAAAAAAGTTAATACTTCTTGACTATTTTCTAGGATGCTCTCCCACATGCGCCTGTACTACTTCAAACCCCAGCCTGCCTGCCTGTCTGTATCTCTCTGCAATCTGTTTGTTTCCCTATCCGTTCTTCTACCCATCTTTCTACCCGATTGACTCTCTCTACACATCTCTCTACATGTCCGTATATTTTTTTACTGGCCTCTCTACCCGCCGATCTGTTTCTCTAACCGTCTGTCTACCCGTCTAACTACCCGTATGTCTAGCCGTGTCTCTATACCGTGTCTCTCTCCGTACCCATCTGTCTACTGTCTCTCTACTCGGCTGTATACCCATCTCAATATCCGTCTCTCTTTCTACCCTACTATTTAACCGTCTCGCTACCCATCTGTCTATCCGTCTCGCTAACTGCCTCGCTTCCCGTTTTACTACCCGTCTCTCCACACGTCTCTCTTTCTATATACCCCTCTCTCTATCCGTCTGTCAACTCGTATCTGTACTCATCTCTATACTCGTCTCTCTATCCACCACGCTACCCGTCTCGCAACCTTTCCCTCTACATCCTGTCTACCGGTCTCACTACTCGACTCGCTACCCGTCTCCCTACCCATCTCGCTACCCATCTGTCAACCCTCTTTTTTACCTGTCTCGTTACCCGTCTGTCTATTCGTTTCGTTACCCGTCTCTCTACCCGTCTGTCTACCCGTTTGTTTACACGTCTCTCTACCTCTCGCCACCTCTTCCCAATATTTAAACAATTTAGTATACAGAAGCCCTTCATCTATTATTAAATGCAAACAGGAGTAATTTATCTAATAAGAGTAATCAGATGCAACTTTTTAAATACATACATAAACCTGCATAATAATTCATCAGGTTTATTTTCATAGTAGTTTATGTCATTTGGCAGTAAATATCAACTTCTTAAACTCGAACTGTGTCAAGCTTTTTAAAAAAGCCCCAAGCTCCGTATAACTGGGAAGGGAAAGTACCCTCAGGGCTATTAGATACATGTTATTAAGTTAAGTGAAAGTTTCGTAATCGGGTTCGCAGCCAATTGCTTATGTCAGAAAGCGTGGCTTAACGCCATTTTAAATTAATTTCTGTATTTTTTTCTTTTTTTTTTTTTGGGGGGGGGGAAGGTTCCAAATATTTACACTTAAATTCAAACTTTTGCCCCCCCCCCTCTGTTAATATTAATGTTGTTTGTATTATTAATTAATACTTTGGTGACAGAGCTTCATATGAAACAAATGTAAAAGACTTCTACTACAGTTTTTTTTTTCTAGTAGAAACATCCGTAATCGGGCCCAAAGCTAATCGGAAAATTTAATGTCATTATTGTTTGCAACTCTTATAGAGTTAAAAAAAATATTGTTGCTGACATTACTCTTGTTTGAGACCAGCCTTGTCTGTGTATCTAAATGCGGAAAAGTTCCGTATCATGTGCTGGTTGGCGCCATTGGGGAAAAAATTAAAAATGGTGCTAATAGGCAGTTTTAGCATCTTACCAAATTTTTCTAGAGAGTGGAAAAACATGTTTTTCAAATATTTACAAATATAAGTTTATTAAACCATGTTTTTGTGCCATCTTAAAAAATTAAGTTCGATGCTAAAATAAAATTTTATTGCCATTTTTGATATTTTAACAAGAAATGAAAATACATAATAAACATATTTAACAAAACTAAGAGACATTTTTGTGATAAATAATTGTTATTGTCAGGAGGGCAAATTGTAAACAATTAATAAGCGAACTAAAAAATTACCGAAAATAACTTGTGGGAATTTCAGGAAAGAAATATCTGATATACATAGCATTTAAAATCTTACAATGGAGAAGTGGTCCATATAAAAATGCAAAACATTATACGCCTGATATAAATAATTTTTGGTACTACTCTATTATCCCGTCGACCACTTTTCATAACAAAAAACTATCGCCAAACTGTATGATTAAACGCCAAAAATTCAGTCCCATTTACTTGATGTCAGAAGCATTAAACGTGTTTGTTATGTCGTCAAGTGGTTTTTAATTCGACATTTGCGTGTATTTTTCATTATGTTTTACTGATTTATTAGTTATTTCATTAATTAACATAAGAATTGTGTCCTTAAATTCCTATATTTTATTTATTGATTTATTTTGATATTCCATTGGCAACGTTCACCCGTTTATTTGGCGTTACAGTTTGGCGATAGTTTTTTGTTATGAAAAGTGGTCGATGGGATAATAGAGAAGTACCGAAAATTGTTTGCCGCATATTTTACGTGAATTAGATGAAATTATGAAACACAATTCTTTTACACAAGCATATAAAATGCTTAGTGAGTTTGAACTTTAATAGCAGGAACCTGTTAGGCGATACTTATTAAACATATTATAGAAAACGCTACCGCGTTTGCTATGATATTCATAGTTATTAATCACTATCGGTAAAAATTATTTCAATTTTTTTTTATAAATATAGCGTCATATACAATTGCTTCCTGTATTTATTCATATTGATGCTCCTTGTATTATTAACAAATGTATACTGAACTAAGAAAATGCTCTTTTTGTTACAAATATGGTGACATATTCACCTGTTTTCTGCTCGAATTATAACCAAATATTTGAAAATGTCCGTTTATTTAGAGTATGATGTCGTGTTGTTCCATTTTTTAAAACGTAAAAAAATCTAATTCAGTTTTATTTTGATCGTGGAAATCTTAATCGCCGCGATAATAGAGAAGTACCATTTCCTTTTATTTTTTATTTTAATTCTATAGATTATTTTTATATGTATATAAATATTTATTTATATCAAAATATTATTTTTTTCCTTTTTTAAAATAATAGAAGCTATTTCATTTATTACGTTACTTTATTTTTATATTGAAATAAAAATTCACGTGCTATTATTGCACGCTAATTTGTAACTAATATTCAACTATAAAGTTACCGCCAAATTGGCGGGGGAAACATCGCGCCAACGTGGTGTGTATAGGACATCTGTGCTTTGTTTTCATTTCACCTATGTATATTTACTTTCATGTTAACTTGGCGCAGTTGATAAATAGCCAAATATTGTTTTCATAACATCTTAATCTTTCATTAATTTCATTTAACTATAAACCTTTCATTCATTACATTTGAAATACATACATTAAAAATACATGTATTTTACTCATTTAATTTAAAATACATGCCTTTCACTAATTCCATTTAAAATACTAAAAAGGAAAAGAAAATAAGAAGAATTTAATGCCACAAATCAAAACCTTTTATTTAAACATCAAAGAAATGTTTCTGATTTACACACGCGAAATAAAAAAGCTAGGCTAATGGTGAGATTTACGCCAAATCTCTAATACTAAGTTATTGAGGGTTTTTTTCTTTCAAACAGAAAAAATTCCAGATTAATTTTCCATTTTTATTAAATGGAAATATGCTTTATTGTACTGATTTGATCATTGTACTGATATTGTATTTCACTGTGCGTGCATATTTCTTTGCTCCGTGTTACTTCATGAACTTTTCAATTCCGATTGTCTACGAAAATCTCCCGCCGGTGAAAATGACGTACGCACAAAAATTTCGTGACGTATGTACTTTAATTGTGCTTTTTTATCTATTTTTTTAATATAATTTCCAAACGGTTTGACATTTATTCTTGGTAATAAATAGACGTCGTTGTCATCTTTATAGGTACCTGCTGTAAAAATTTGAACGAAATCCGTTAAATATTTTTTGAGTTATGCTTGACGAAAGGTTTTAATACCCATCGTAGCTATATATGGGGCAAAGTAATACTGCGCTGTGTATGAGTCTTCGTTGCACTCAGACAATAAATAATAAAGTGTTTTTTAAGCATTTTAATCTTTTAAAATAAAGTGTCAGTCACTGGTTCATTTTGTGTCAGTTATTGGTGTTCCAAAATAGGGATGGTGTCAGTTACTGGAGTTTTTGACCATATTTATGAATAAAATTAATTTTTAATAATAAAATGTATAATTTTTTCAAAATTTTGCCATGAATAATTTTTTAATATATCTCTACTATCCTTTCAAAAACAAAGGTAAGCATAAAATAGATTTAAATTTTTGTAATAGTGATTTGAACAAGAAAGAATCCTTAAAGTCTCAGTTACTGGGGGTTTCACCCTAATACTGAATATTTATAATATACAATAAAAATTATTATTTTATAACATAAAAATTGTTTAGAAGAAACTTCTATAGATACTTTTCCAGTATTGGGACTTTGGCGAGATAGAGAAAATAACCCAGCCAATAGAAGGAATTTGGAAAAATATTTTTCATGATTATTTTGATTAAAATTCTTATTTTACCCATGACTTATAAGAAATGTATTACGTTTATTGGCTAATAAAAATCAGCGCAGTTGTTGGGATTGAAATAAATATCTCAATCATTTATGCATGAGTGAATGGAATTGATTACTTAACTGTAGTTTGAAGTAGTAAGTTTTGGTTTTAAACTAGAATACTCCTTACATGTAAAATCAAAGCGTTCTGGACAAATTATTACAGCAGAGAAGTTCCTAGCAAAGCAAAGACTCGTGAAATATTTTCTGCGATGTCCTTTCTTCTCAAACTAATAAATCCCCCTTTATATAGGTTCCTCCAGAATAGGTATTTTTTAATATGATGAATAGTGAACCATGCCGAGGTGTATGGATTAATGTATAAGTGGAAAAAAATATTTTTGACTTTCATTTTTTTTTAATTCACCAAAAGCGCAAAAATGGATCTACATACTTCTTGCTACAAGCCCTTCAATTGTATACCAGGCCACGCTCGTTAAAATATGCCAACTGGCTTTTAAACTGCAACAATAAAATATTTTAAACACTAAAAAATAGAAATGAAAAATAAAGAGCGTAATAGTTTTTTTTAAATACGCTTTTAACAATCGATAGTTTAATATTCATTAAATTGTGATTATACGTTGAGAAAACAATTTAGAAATCTTCAATGGATAGTTTAAATAATGTTTTTTTTTTTCTGTTACCATATTAAAATAAAACCCAGAGACAAATTATTATTTTTCTAAAAATTTAACTAGTTTGTACTTTCTACCAATTGTAAATCAAAGCGGAGCATTTGTTTTAATAGGGGTCGAAGCCACATTAATGAATCTTAACGAAAATGTATTCGAACAATATGAATTGCAGTCATAAAATTGGGCGTGATTTTCAAGATAGCATTGAATGCTTATAAAAGATTATCTCTCTTTTCTAAAGAAAAGTAACTAAAAAGTAACATAATTGAATGTATTGTGACCTTTTCAGTTTCTGGGATAATCCTGCAAATAAAAAAAAATGCATATAAAAACATGAAACTGGTAGTCTTATAAAGAAATGTATCATTGAAGCAAACAGTTTTAAAATCAAAGAATTGTTTTAAGCGCAATTTAATGCTGAAATCGGTGAAGATAGTTCCGATACACAAGTGTTATAGGATTTAAAAAAAAAACGCAATTTAACCATCTTTTATGCAGGTATAAATAAGCTTGAGTACATTGTGGCGTACAATGTCCAATCATTTTTTTTAAATTTGTCTAATTTTTTCAGTATTTTTACCATTTTTTTATTCAAAATTTCATTATTTGAATAGATATTTAGCTCGTAGTTTTGAAATAGCTGTTTTTTATCTACCTTTGCCAGATTTAAACAAGTTGGAAATTGTACGCCAAACGTGACAAATGAGGTGCGTTCGTACTATAGCTAGTTATATAAATATTCAGATCTTGATGATTTTTTATTCTGTGAAATGAATTATATCGTCTGCAGATAGATTCATTTCTGTCATAAAATAAGTATCTCGGTCGCTTGACGATTCAACTTCGGAAGCTCCTATAACAAAAAAGCAGCGATTTAAAAAAAAAAATCAAATTTCTTAATAAATGTTTTTATTAATATTTTCTAAAGTTTTGATTCGATTTTGATAAAATTTGAAATGTCTCGACAAAATTCTGCAAAGATAATATATCTTAAATTTCAACCCATTCGGTTGGGTAGTTTTTGCGTTGTTATATGCGGACGGATGGACGGACAGACGAACAGACAGACGGACGGACCAGACGACGACAATAGGTGCTACGTATTTATATAATTACGAACGCACCTAAAAAGCCCAAATAATAATTATTTCTAAACACTTTTCAGTTGAAAAATATGTTAACCCGTGAATTCTAAAAAAGAACGAACACTTTAAAATAATTAAATTATTATGTTAGACAAGCATTTAATAATGAAAATTACGTGGTATTTAAAACGATTTTCTTATAGCATCTAAAAGAAAACTAACCTTCTAGACGTTATAAAAGTTCGGGTGGAAGCGACATTTTTTATAAGCCATTTTATATAAGCTGATTTTCATATATTTAATTGATCTTACTTAATCAATTAAAAATCCCTGACGGCTCAGCCTACAGGCACAGGTAGATTTCGAAAACGCAGACCGTGGGGCGCCTGTTTGTCGGGAATTGCGGAAGAAATGACCTTTTTACGATGATGCGGCAGTTGGAACCGCCTACTTCGAAACCTAACTTGTTTCCAGGCGGAATCGGCAGGGATTTTTTTGTTTTTAATTTTTTTTTTTTTTTTTGCTATAACGGTTGGTCCTATAAAAAACTTGTCAATATAAAAGTTTTAAATAATATTAAGAGGATTAATAATAAATTTAAGCGGATTTGAAATCTTAAGAATTGGCGAAGTTATGAATTTTTTTCTTCTAAACCCCCCTTCCCCCCCCCTTAAGGCAATTTTTAATTATATCAAAAATCAGGCATACATAAATTTTCGGCCCTTTTCCTAGAAGTAATAATAACTTCAAACGGATTCGATACGTATCATAAGTAAGAAATTATGAGTTTTTTTCTATTTTCACAAAAAGCCCCCCCCCCCCCTTTGTTCGATTTTGTCCATTAACGAACTTGACCGAGACTGTATGCCCCTTGATTTTATGTATCAGTTTCGAAAATATGCGGGAGTTGGAACCGCCTACTTCGAAAAATAACTTGTTTGCAGGCGGAGCCGGCAGGGATTTTTTTTGTTTTTAAATTTTTTTTGCTATAACGGTTGGTCCTATAAAAAACTTGTCAATATAAAAGTTTTAGATAATATTAACAGGATTAATAATAAATCTACGCGAATTTGATATCTTGTGAATTGACGAAGCTATGATTTTTTTTCTTCTAAAACCCCCCCTTTCCCCCCCCCCCTTGGGCCCATTTTTAATTATATCAAAAATCTGTCATACATACATTTTCGGCCCTTCTCCTAGAAGGAATAATAACTTTAAACGGATTCGATATGTATCATAATTAAGAAATTATGGGGTTTTTTCTGTTTTCACAAAAAGCCCCCCCACCCTCCCCCCCTTGGTTCGATTTTGCCCATTAACGAACTTGACCGACATTTTATGCCCCTTGATTTTATGTATCAGTTTGTAAAAGATTAATGCAGAATTTTTCCAGTTATCGTGGTCAGAAAAAAGTGACATAGATAGATAGATAGATAGATAGATAGATAGATATATAAAGTTTTGAACTGGGGGTGGTTTTGTGTTCTAAGAGTCATGATCGGCGTAGATCTGCAAAAATTTTTCAAAATTTCCAACTTAGGTGAGAATGTAATAGGTAGTATTTCTTACGAAATCTACCTAAAAGCAATGTAATAAGGTTAGTATAATCAGTAGGATTCGTCGTTTGTCACGGAAGAAATGTTATATAAAAAAATTAACACCACTATTTTCGTATAGTTTTGTTCCTGATTTCTTTTGAAAATGATGTACAAATATGCCGCGAAGATTTTTGTTTGTAAATAGTGATGTAAATCTTTTTACTGCCAATGTAGTCCCGAGATAAATATTTGGTCCTAATAAGCACTATTAGCTATATGGTAAATATAAAACTTAACAATTTAAACATTGCAGCATTTCCAAGTTCTAAATTTCAAAAAAGAAGGAGATTTTCATTAATAAGTCAGTCTTTTGCTCAATACAAAAAGTTTTTACTATTTTTTTTAATGATGTTTAATATAGAGCAAATTTAGTTAATTTGGAATAATGTTTGATCAGTTTTAAAGATTAAAAAAATCCCTGACGGCTCGGCCTACAGGTACAGGTAGATTTCGAAGACGCAGACCGTGGGGCGCCTGTTTGTCGGGAATTGCGGAAGAAATGACCTTTTTACGATGATGCGGCAGTTGGAACCGCCTACTTCGAAACCTAACTTGTTTGCAAGCGGAATCGGCAGGGATTTTTTTGTGTTTAATTTTTTTTTTGCTATAACGGTTGGTCCTATAAAAAACTTGTAAATATAAAAGTTTTAAATAATATTAAGAGGATTAATAATAAATTTAAGCGGATTTGAAATCTTGAGAATTGGCGAAGTTATGAATTTTTTTCTTTTAAACCCCCCTCCCCCCCTTAAGGCAATTTTTAATTATATCAAAAATCTGTCATACATAAATTTTCGGCCCTTCTCCTAGAAGTAATAATAACTTCAAACGGATTCGATACGTATCATAAGTAAGAAATTATGGGTTTTTTCTGTTTTTACAAAAAGCCCCCCCATCCCCCCCCCCCTTGGTTCGATTTTGTCCATTAACGAACTTGACCAAGATTTTATGCCCCTTGATTTTATGTATCAGTTTCGAAAAGATGTGGGAGTTGGAACCGCCTACTTCGAAAAATAACTTGTTTGCAGGCGGAGCCGGCAGGGATATTTTTTGTTTTTAATTTTTTTTTTGCTATAACGGTTGGTCCTATAAAAAACTTGTCAATATAAAAGTTTTAGATAATATTAAGAGGATTAATAATAAATTTACGCGAATTTGATATCTTGTGAATTGACGAAGCTATGATTTTTTTTCTCCTAAAACCCCCCTTTTTCCCCCCCTTGGGGCCATTTTTAATTATATCAAAAATCTGTCATACATACATTTTCGACCCTTCTCCTAGAAGTAATAATAACTTTAAACGGATTCGATACGTATCATAATTAAGAAATTATGGCGTTTTTTCTGTTTTCACAAAAAGCCCCCCCACCCTCCCCCCCTTGGTTCGATTTTGCCCATTAACGAACTTGACCGAGATTTTATGCCCCTTGATTTTATGTATCAGTTTGTAAAAGATTAATGCAGAATTTTTCCAGTTATCGTGGTCAGAAAAAAGTGACATAGATAGATAGATAGATAGATAGATAGATAGATAGATAGATAAATAGATAGATAGATATATATATAAAGTTTTGAACTGGGGGTGGTTTTGGGTTCTGGGAGTCATGATCGGCGTAGATCTGCAAAGAATTTTCAAAATTTCCAACTTAGGTGAGAATGTAATAGGTAGTATTTCTTACGAAATCTACCTAAAACACAAACGTAAGCTGTCGTGACAGCGGTGGATGCGGCCTTGAGAACTGAAAAACTCCCAGTCGAAAGGAAATTAATCGAAACCGGATTACAGAAGATTCCCACTAGCTGATATTAGCACTGATATTATTATTCAATCTTTCGTAATCGTGGTACTGTTTATTAAAACAGGGAAAATTTGCTTGTCTTTAGAGCTTGCGAGGTTTGACGTGGGTTGGCGAGCGTAGCTCGTAGGGGTTACTTGTCCCAGATTAGTAGCCCATATAGTTTTTTATAAGAACTGTTACTTTTACACTTATTCAATAATAAGTATAAAGCAAATATAAGTCAATATAATATTAGTTATTTATACAAGGCTGCCACTGGCGACTATTTTTTTTTAAATTCTATTTCACATACACTTTGACAACATATGCAAGAGAAATGTACTATAAAATTTATTTTTTTTAAATAGTGGTGCGAATAGAATATAAAAATAGTCACCAGATGCAGCCCTGTTTATACAGTCAAACTGTATTTGTAGAAGTGGCGCGGCCGGCGTTTGTATCTGAATCACAATGCTATGAAAGTAAAAATGAAGGCTTTATAAACACAGGGTGTAGTAGAGCATTAAACCACCATATAATATGAAAAGTAGCTAATTTAACACATTTTGATGAAATATTATTGTCGATGGCACAACACAAGGGAAGGAGAATCTGGGAAATCTGGGAATCTGGGATCAAAACTCATTCTCTAGTTTTCGCAAATAATAACTACTGCAGCTGAAATAAAAATGGTTAACCCTTTCCGGCACAGTGGTCCCACTCCGGGCACACCTAATTTTAATTCCAAACTTGCATTCGACACCAGGAATATTTTAATAAAATTTTTCTTCTACGATGAAAGCTTAGAATACGGAGTTCTTATTTTCAAAAAAAGTCGTTTGTAAATTCCGGTGTCAGTCAGTAATTTCGCATTTTACGAACAGAATTTGTCTGTGCCGGAAAGGGTTAAAGCAATCCATCCACGACTTCTGATATTGATATTATCGTTCTTTTACGTAGATTTCGTAAGAAATACTACCTATTACATTCTCCCCTAAGTTGGAATTTTTGAAAAATTTTTGCAGATCTACGCCAATCATGACTCCCAGAACCCAAAACCACCCCCAGTTCAAAACTTTATCTATCTATCTATCTATCTATCTATCTACGTCACTTTTTTATGGATACAATAACTCCCGTAATTCTGCACAAATCTCTTCCAAACTGATACATAAATCAAGGGGCATAAAATCTCGGTCAAGTTCGTTAATAGGCCAAATCGAACCAGGGGGGGGGGGAAATGGGGGGGGGGGCTTTTTGTGAAAACAGAAAACCCCCCATAATTTCTTAATTATGATACGTATCGAATCCGTTTAAAGTTATTATTACTTCTAGGAAAAGGGCCGAAAATGTATGTATGACAGACTTTTGATATCATTAAAAATGGCCCCAAGGGGGGGGGTGGAAGAAAAAAATTCATAACTTCGTCAATTCCAAATTTATCCAGTCCGCTTAAATTTATTATAAATCCTCTTAATATTATCTAAAACTTTTATATTGACAAGTTTTTTATAGGCCCAACCCTTATAGCAAAAAAAAAAATTAAAAACAAAAAAATCCCTGCCGGCTCCGCCTGCAAACAAGTTAGGTTTCAAAGTAGACGGTTACAACTGCCGCATCATGGCAAAAAGATCATTTCTTCCGCAATTCCCAACAAACAGGCGCCCCACGGTCTGCGTCTTCGAAATCTACATCTGCCTGTAAGCCAAGCCGTCAGGGATTTTTTTTTAAATCATTATCATTATTGCAGATATTGTGAACCAAAGAAAAATTTTTGTAGAGAAACAGAAACTTCTGAACTATTAAATAAAATAAAAATGAAATAAAATTAATTTAAGTTATATATAATGGTAAATAAAATATTCATTTTGGTAAAAAAAAAAAAAAAAAAAAAAAAAAAAATCCATGGTCTGACGTACGAGTTAAACTCGGAATAATTATTTTTGACAAATTTTGTGCCCGAGTTAACTCGTTTTCTCTGTAAGCAAATAAGTTGTTAATGCTGAGAGGACTCCTCAGCGATCCTCTCTGATTTCAAAATCCTTGTTCTAAAATTCTATGGGAAAGTTTAAGTAGGTAATTTCACCTTACCTAATTTAATTATGAAAATGCGGTATTCGGCATTTCCTTAAATTTTAAGTATTTTTAAGATGATGATATAATTTGAAAATTTCCTCAAGTAGAAACTATATGTTTTCAAAATTTGTTTACTTAGAATTATTCACTTAAGATATTTTTTTTTTAATTATTTACATAATATTTTCTTTTAATACATAAAATTTAAGAAAACATTTTTAAAAAACGTAACGTCAACATCGGAATCTACTTTGTGATGGTGGAAACCATATTTTGATATATTAGGTAATGTGTAATCACCTATTTTATTTTCCCATGGGCATTCCTTCCATTTCGCAATCGGTAAAGCGTCCCCTTATCGCGAAATTACAAAAAAAAAAAAAGTCTTAAAGTAAAAGAATGAGACGCATTAAACAATATTTCGATTAAACAATAATCCCCACTTCTGAGCTTACAAAGTAAAAAGGGAAACAATGTTAGTGTCACATTTCATCCTGGAAATTTTGGTATGCCTGCTCATTAGCAGGGATGAAAAACCTCCCTTTCTATCCCCTGCGTATTTCGTCTCAATAATCCTCTGACATCCCCCCCCCCCCTCTACTTATTTCTCACTGTTTAGCATCTGAACTGTCTTCATCTCTGCCATTAAAGGCATGCGTGTAGCTACCTAGATAACAAGCAGTTTCCACGGTAACCATGTGTTAAATGTGTGGAAATGCGTAAGTCGCTGCTGAATTAAAACATTCCATAAATAATTTAAAGCGAACGAGAATAAGTTTCATTACTTTCTGAAATTGTCTTTTTTTCCTTCACATTTTTAAGCGGCATTCAACAAAGGAGGTTATATAGTTCGTTTCTATGTTTGTTTGTTTGTTTTTATATATGTCCCTGCATAACTTTTGAAAAAATCAATTTTGATAATTCTTTTTATTTTCTTTTGTCGGAAAGAGCTTCTTTTGGTGATGGTCTCGTTTCAAATTTCCTCTGGATCAAAAAATGGTATATATGTGTCTGCTTATCCTCCTCCGCCTCCTTCTTCTTCTTCTTCTTCTTTTTTTTTAATACTTTTCATGTTGTAACTTCCATAATAATGGGAAATTTCAACATGCTGTTTAAGATCACAATATTACTTTACTTTTAAAAATAGTCTTCGTAAGGTGAAAAAAATTTCTACAAAGACACATAAAAAATACAGGATTGTCTACATGTATGCGCGCCAAAATGAGCGATGTTGGCAACTATGCGGTTGAAAGTGAAAGCGGATAACAATAAGTGGCTGCCACAAAATACTGTGATGTGCCAAACTTGTCTGGGTAAATTTAATAACTTCCTTAAAAAAAAAAAGAGAGATTTGATTTAAAATACTGGTAGATTTTATACAAAATGTGGTTACTTGAGAGGGAAAAAATGATACATGCTTCATTATCAGAGCCTGATCATAAGCCTAGGCACGGTAAGCATGTGTTTAGGACCCCCATATTTTGGAGACCCCAAAGAAAGTTGAGAAGTTTAATTCCAAAACTTATTTTTTTCTATAAACCATTATAAAAAAAAAGAAAGAAAAAAAAAGTAAGAACAAGCATAGATCATGAAACACTTTCCAACACATTTAGAATACTGTAACAAAACTTCACCGTTTAATAATGTGAAAAATGATGTTTGGAAAACACAAAACGCATTTGAAAGTCTAATTTCAGCAATTAACAACTGTAATCGGAAAAAAATTCAAAATCTTTTGTGCAGCCCTGTATATGATCTATAAATTTGTATATATACTACATAGTATCCAAAAATGCAGTTCAGTTAAGAAACACGTTTCACACAGTTAAAAATTCCCCTTCGGCAGTTTCCGTCAATAAGCGGAAATATACTACAATTTTTTGTGCCGACCTGTATATGATCTATAGAATTTATACACACCATGTACTATGTGAAAATTTAGTTAAACTTAAAAACGCAAACGAAAGTTGAACAGAACTTCTAGCAATTATCGCTCATAGACAGTACTGTAACCGAATTCTTTTGTGTGTCCCTGTAAATGAACGATAAATGCAATACATGTCAAACTTTTTAGTAAACCACTTATAGTGCACCTGAGTAATTCATATAAATCCCATTATGCTTGAAATAGTGAAACATCATTGAAATACACTGCAAACATTTTCCCCCCTAGACCATTATGAAACGGAATTAATTTTCGTGACACTCACTGTAAATGAATAATAGATGTTTTGCATCGCTTATTCTACAGAGAACATGTTTTAGTCTACCTCAGATAGGCATAACAATTTCATTATGTTTGAAATGGTGTAACATCATCAAAATGCACTTACAATTGACCCTAATCTAACGGAATACGGAACGGACTGTCCCTGTAAACGAACTATAAATGCTACACACTTCATTTTCAATCGTGCTATAGTAAACGTCAATAACATATAAAAATTACAGGACAATTCGAGTATATTTACGCGAGTTAGAGAGCGGACAGGCAGACAGACAGACTGACAGAAAAGCCAAAGTCCCAAACACTTTTCAACTATGTTGGAAAGCGTTAAACAAAAATTTTAAGAATATTTCAAATGAAACAATTCGTTCAGGCAGCTCCTGAAAATTAGTATAAATTGGGGAAAAAAATTTCAGTGCATTCACTTAATTCTTTTAAGTGCGTGATACATTCTTTAAAATTCATTCTCTTCTTTTTATTTTCATTCTAAAATTCTTTAAAATGCATTATTTTAAATGCATTGCTTGCACAGCATCAACTGCAATTATAAGGAATGTTTACACCAATGTTTCTCAGCTTTTCTTACCTTACGACGCGCTTAAATGTATGTCTAAACTCGCATGATACATTAAAATTATGCTGGAGAAAAATCGCTTGGAATGAATATGTCTTTTAAGATTTTATTTAAGAACGCAAACAAAATGTTCCATCAGACCCAGATAGGAAAGGCAGAATAATTTATTGTAAATGTGTAATAGAAAGAATGTTAAATTTCTTATAAACTTATCTTTTAGCTCACAGGGCTATCAATCCTGCATGTACGTACGTATATATGTATGTACGTATGTACGTAACGCGATAACTCTTGATAGAAATATCCGATTTGCTTCAAATTTTGTATATAGATTCATTGTGATAAGGCACTTCCCTGATTAGTTTTGAAGGTTCATTGGTATAAAGGTGGGAGATAAGGGGGGGGGGGCTAATCCCCCTTAATTTGGCTAAATGGGTTTTTCGTGTAGGATTATCCGATTTGCTTCAATTGTGTAATATGCAATTGGTGTGAATAACCTGTGAGCTCAATGCCATCAGTTTAACGGAGCACTTTTCTTTTTATTTTATATTCCTCTTTAGTATTACTCATTTATAAATATATATTTTTGTTTAATTGAAATACTTTCCTTATAAGATAGAATGGTCGGATAAGCATACTATTAAATTGGAGAGCACAGTAGAGTTGTGGTCAGCGCGCTTGTCTACCACACTACAATTCCCCAGTTCAATTCCGACTGCGGACTGGACAAAGTTCACTCAACATTTCATCGCTTCGGTGTCGATGAAATGACTACCAGGCTTGCTTGGGATCTAAACACTAGGGTCCCGTGTTAGGCTGACCACCTGACCGGGACATATTGTGCATAGCACCTCAGGGCCCCATGGTCAAGAAAACAGGGCTGGCCACTGTAGGCCATTATCCTTAAAGGATTGTTGTACCGCAGTTTTAGTTTAGGTTTTTACTCTTAAATTATTTTCCGACGATCATTTCTACTGCATTTCATATTTTTACCTTTTGTCGCTTTAAGAGGACTATTTTTTCTTTGAAATAATTAAATTTATCTAAAATTAAATTTATCTAAAAGAATTAAATTTATCTAAAATTAAATTTATCTAAAAGAATTAAATTTATCTAAAATTAAATTTATCTAAAAGAATTAAATTTATCTAAAATTAAATTTATCTAAAAGAATTAAATTTATCTAAATTTATCTGTAACATCATCAAAATGCACTTGAAACGATTTTTTTCCCATTTACCGTAATCTAACGGAATACGGAACGGACTGTCCCTGTAAACGAACTATAAATGCTACACACTTCATTTTCAATCGTATGTAAACGTCAATAACATATAAAAATTACAGGACAATTCGAGTATATTTACGCGAGTTAGAGAGCGGACAGACAGGCAGACATACGGACAGAAAATCCAAAGTCATAAACACTTTTCAACTATGTTGGAAAGTGTTAAACAAAAATTTTAAGAATATTTAAAATGAAACAATTCGTTCAGGCAGCTTCTGAAAATTAGTATAAAATTTTGAGATTTGAGATTTAAAGATTTGAGATTTAAGATTTGAGATTTAAATATTCCATTTTTTTCTTTATTCCATTATTCTTTTTTTTTTTCATATTTTCTTAGAAAGAGTGAGGGGGAGGAGGGCTCTGCCCCAAGCGCCCTTCGTGCGCCAATCACCGGGCTGTTTTTATATGTTTGTCTACTTGTCAGTCTCTCTGCCTGCCTGTCTCTCTATATGTCTGTCCATCTGTCTGTCTCTCTATATATTTGTTGTCTACCTGGTTGTCTTTGATTCATTCATTTTCATTCATTCATTCATCACTGTCTCTTTACATCTGTCATGCGTCTCTTTATTTGTGTCTATCTATATCTATATGTCTGTCTGCCTATCCATCTATCAAAATTATACTTCAAACCGCGAATTAAAGCGTTTCATAAATTCTATTCATATATTAGAATTCTTATAATACTAGTCTTTTCATAAAAAATCGTTACAGAAATTCGTTTCATTATGATTTTGTGTATATAATATAGATACAAGCTGAAAAATAAAAAAACAATTAATGCAACTTTATGCCACTAAACCCCTTTTCAAAGTAAATCTTATAATAGGGAATGTTGGATTTTAAGGTATCGATACTTAAAATATTGATACAATTTCAGTGAAAATTTTCGATGCACACATGTGGTTCTCTGCCCTCTCAAGGTGCACCAATTGTGAACCGCTGGTTTACACTATGGTTTTATTTGCATAAGCATCTTGTTATTCACACAAGATTTATTCAATTTTATCTGAGACTTACTCAATCCAAGCAACCAATCACATGTTAAATATCATTTAAAAGAGATTGAGATATTCCTAGGTATTGATATGATTGGAAATATGCTGCTGTAAGTTTTATATTTAATTATTAAAGGAGTAATTACAGAATCTGGGAAAATATTTTGTGCAACATGTCATTTTTTTCGTGAAAATTTAATATGTGACTTTATATCTCATTCAGAACGAAAATTTTAAATTTAATGTGTTTTAAAATTTGTACAGTAATTCCAAATACCAAGAAAAGGATAATGCCTGTTTTGCATTAAGCCTCAAAGTGACTTTAGAGCCGTGTTCGCTGTAAAAAAGTTTTAGAGAAAATTATTAGGATCATTGTAATTGAAGAAATTCAGATTTTTGGATTTTTTACATTTTATTTAAGTATTACTACCTATAAACATATCATCTAGTATTATTACGTCTGTAATGAATAGGTGAAATGAAAATCTGAAAATTACGCCATTTTCATGCAACTAAAGTGAGTTTTGTTAACAAAAATTCATATTTTCTTTTGTAATTTTTACGGCTATTCAAGTAATATCAATTTCTCCCCCCCCCCCCTCCACCCACCCAAAAAGAAAAAAAGTTTTTTTTTATATAAAGTTATTTATTTCATTCAAAAAATCGGGTAAATTGATCTCTTTTTTTTTTTTTTTTTTTTTTTTTAAGTTTCTGGATGACATTATCTAGAAGTGATCTGTGAAATGAATTAGTGGAATGAAACACAGCAAAAATTGACGTAATTTTGTCGTAATAGTAATAAAAAGTTTCTGTTTTATCAATTAAATAACAAGTTTATTTTAAATATGACGACATTTTTAATAGTAGAAATATATTATCCTTTTGGGATCAGGATCTATTAATGAAAAAAATATTTTTTCGGCTAAACAGAACGCCATTTCCACGAAATGGAAACTTTTGTAGCCTCGTGTTTGAGTTTTATCTATTAAGATAAATATGAATACTTTATTAATAAAGATTTTAATTTATTATATAAAAAGTTAAAAGTGGTACATTTTAAAACTGAAATTTTAAAGATAATTTTTATTGTTTTGATAAAGTTATTGTCTGAGTGCAACGAAGACTCATACACAGCGCAGTATTACTTTGCCCCATATATAGCTACGATGGATATTAAAACCTTTCGTCAAGCATAACTCAAAAAATATTTAACGGATTTCGTTCAAATTTTTACAGCAGGTACCTATAAAGGTGACAACGACGTCTATTTATTACCAAGAATAAATGTCAAACCGTTTGAAAATTATATTAAATAATAGATAAAAAAGCACAATTAAAGTACATACGTCACGAAATTTTGTGCTTACGTCATTTTCACCGGCGGGAGATTTTCGTAGACAATAGGAATTGAAAAGTTCATGGAGTACATGGAGCAAAAAAATATGCACGCACTAATATTCAGCACAATAAAATATATTTCACTTTAGTAGAAATCGAAAATTAATCTGGATTTTTGTCTGTTTGAAAAAAAAAAAAACCGCAATAACTTGGTAGACTTGGTATTAGATATTTGGCGCAAATCTCAGCAATAGCAGCTTTTTTTTATTTCGCGTATGTAAATTTAAAAAAAAAATTCTTTGGCGTTTAAATAAAAGGCTTCAATTTATGGCATTATTTCCTTTTTTTTCTCTCTTTTTAGCATTTTAAATGAGATTAATGAAATGCATGTATTGTAAATTAAATGAGTGAAAGGTTTATATTTAAATGAAATGAATTCAATATGAAAATGTTATAGGAACAATATTTGGCGATTTATCAACTGCGCCAAGATAACATAAAAGTACCAATATATCAAACGGTATGTAGTATGTGAAATGAAACAATTATAATCACCCATCGAACAAGAAAAAAAACTAATATTCTGCATTCAGAGGGAAAAATCCATCTCCTGTGCCGTAAGATTTGGCGAGTTCTTTTTTGGTGATAAGTTTTTCGATGTGGTTGTTGGGATTTGCAGGATTTCGCTTACTTTTTCTAAATCTTATTTTTTTGCAGATGTAGTATTATGTAAATATATTTTTTTGCAGATATTTTTCTATTTTGTATATTTGGCATTCTATTTTGTATATTTTCTATTTGGCGTTTGGAAAAGAGATTTTTACCTTTTTATTTGTGCCTTCGGAAATATTAAAAAATAAAAAAAGATTTACATATATCAAGCGTATAATGTTATGTTTTGCATTTTTATACGGACCACTTCTCCATTTTTTGATTTTAAATGCTATTTATTATTTACTAGCCGTTTATTAATTGTTTACAATTAACCCCCCTGACAATAACAATTATTTATCCCAAAAATTCATCTTAGGTTTGTTAAATAAGTTTGTTTATGTATTTTCATTACTTATTAAAATATCGAATATGGCGATAAAATTTTATTTTAGCATCGTGCTTAAATTTTTAAGATGGTGCAAAAACATGCTTTAATAAACGTACGTTTGTAAATATTTGAAAAACATGTTTTACCGCTCTCTTGAAAAATTTTGTAAGATGCTAAAGCTACCTTTTGGCACCATTTAAATTTTGTTTCGCCAGCCGACATAGGATACGAAACTTTTCCCCATTCAGAGGCACAGGCAAGGCTGATCTCAAACAAGAGTAAAGCTAGCAACAATATTGTTTTAACTCTATAAGAGTTACAATAATGGTATTAAATGCTCCGATTGGCTTTGGGCCCAATTACGAAAGTTTCTCCTAAAAAAACTGTAGAAGAAGTCTTTTACATTTGTTTCAAATGAAGCTCGGTCTACAAGGTATTAATTAATAATACAAACAACACTAATGGCATGGAGGCAAAAGTTTTAATTTAAATGTATATATTTGAAACCCTACCCCCCGCCCCCCCCCAAAAAAAAAGAATAAAGAAAGTTACAGTAATGAATTTAAAATGGCGTTAAGCCACGTTTTCTGACATAAGCAATTGGCTGCGAACGCGATAACGAAACTTTCACTTAACTTAATAACATGTAGCTAATATAGCCCTCAGGATACTTTGCAGTTATACAGACCTTGTGGTTTCTTTAAAAAGCTTGAGACAATTCAGGTTTAAGAAGTTGAGATTTACTGTCAAATGATATAAACAACTACGAACACAAAACTGATGAATTATTATTCAGGTTTATGTATGTATTTAAAAAAAAAAAATTGCATCTGATTACACTTATTAGATAAATTACTTCTGTTTGCATTTAATAACTGATAAACGGCTTCTGTATATTAAATGAATTGTTTAAATATTGGGAAGAGGTGGCGAGAGGTAGAAAGACGAGTAAACAAACGGGCAGACAGACGGGTAGTGAGACGAGTAGCGACATAGGTAGGCTGACGGATAGCGAAACGAATAAACAGACGGCTAGAGAGAAAGGTAAAAAGAGGGTTGACAGAGGGGTAGCGAGATGGGTCACGAGACGGGTAGCGAAACCGGTAGACAGGAATGTAGCGAGAAAGGTTGCGAAACGCGTAGCGTGGTAAATAAAGATACGAGTAGAGAGATGAGTACAGAGACGAGTTGACTGACGAGTAATGAGATTGGTAGCGAGTCGGGTACAAAAAGAGACGGATAGTGAGACGGATATACAGACCAGTAGAGAGACAGTAGATGGGTACGTAGATGGGTAAGAAGATGGGTAGAGATGCGTATAGCCAGACGGGTAGACAAATGGGTAGCGAAGTGGATAGAGACACGGCTAGACATACAAGTAGTTAGACGGATAGACAGACGGTTAGAGAAATAGATTGGCGGGTAGGGAGACCGGTAGAGAAATATAGAGACAGGGTAACGAGACGTGTAGAGAGATAGACAATCGGTTAGAGAGACGGGCAGAAGAACGGATAGGGAAACAGACAGATTGTGGAGAGACAGACAGACAGGCAAAAGAAAAGTCTGCGTATTGGCGCAGTAAAGGCGCAGGGGGCAGAGCCTCCTAGAGAATAATCAAGAAGTATCTGTTAAGCTTAACTTTGAAATATATATAATTTTTCAATTTTGCCAATATGGAGATTTAATGTAAAAGTTATTTTACAGAAGTCATCGAAAGATTTTTTGTATACTTTAATAGTAATTTAGACTATAGTTTTGCAATCTGGTTTGTAGCAAATCATGCTATCAATGTGGTTTGAAGTGTAAGAGTTTCTATAAACAGTTATACAAATAATAGATATATAATCAAGGAAGAAAAATTTTAAATTCACACACAAAAAAGGTGCAACAATGGAATTAAATTTGCGTTAAGCCACGCTTGATAGAATAATCTATTGGCTGCAAATCCAATTACGTAACTTTAAAAAACTTGGCGTTTTAAAAAATCCGGCGTTTTTTTTTTTTTTTTAAGTTTTGCGCAATACGCGCTTAAGAAAATGAGATTCTTTGCCACATGTTAAAAAAAATTATGAGAACACATCTGATGAACGGTACTTCTTTTCTATTTTTTTAACAGTGTATATGAATTTATATATGATATTTTGTAATTCTATCACTTAATTTGCTCTTTTTCTTTATATTGTAATTGTTAACCCTATGTTCTCAGCAATATCACTCAGACTAATCCCTTTGAGGGAAGTCCTAGTATCGTTTTTAACACCGTCCAACATAATTGAAAAGTGTTTATGACTTCGGTTTGTCAGACTGCACTTTAAAAACGACATTTTCAAAACTGAGCAAAAAATACTCAAATCTGAGTATGTCGCATATTCAAAATGGCTCCGAATCAAAATCACTCAAGTTTGAAACATGTATATACTCATTTCTGAAAACATGCACACACTCAAGAATAAAACATCATGTGCTCGTATTTGAGTATGTCCATGTTTCAAAAATGAGTATAAACTGACTTCTACGTGCTCATTTTTGAGTATTTCCATGTTTCAAAAATGAGTTTGAACTGATTCTAATCATTTTTGAGTATGTCCGTGTTTCAAAAATGAGTATGAACTGACCTCTATGTGCTCAGTTTTGAGTATGCACATGTTTCAATATTCTGAGTATTTCTGATATTTCAGAATTGAAAGTATTGGGTCGTCCTATTTGAAACAAAAAATTTCATAACAAAATGAAAACATCGATTTACTCAGATTTGAAAGTGTCATTTTTCTCAGTGTGTCTGTCTGCTTGTGCAATAACTCATGTAAATATATTCGGAACGCCTTGTAATTGATATATGTTATTGAGGTTTACTATGGAGTGTTCGCAATCGATAATTAAGTGCGTGTACCATTTACAGTTCGTTTACAGGATCACTCGAAAGTATACCGTTAATTTTATGCTCTATAGGGAAAAATCGTTTGCAATATATTTTAACGATGTTACACCATTTCATACATATTAAAATCAACATTTTTTTATGAAGCGCAGTACAAGATGCTTACCGTAAAATATGCTGTGCGTTTTATAGTTCATTTGTAGGGACACACAAAAGAATTCGGTTACAGTACTGTAGATGAGCGAAAATTGCTGAAATTTCGGTCTCACTTGTGAATGCGTTTTTAAATGTAATTAATTTGTTGCATATTACTTGCACTGTAAAAAATTGCTGCAGTAAAATTACTGCAGCAGAGATACCAGACAATGTCCGTAAGAAAACAGGTTTTGTCTCTAGATAAACGGACTTCGCTCTTACATAAACGGTTTTTGCCCTTAAAAACATGAAATTTACAGAAATTGACCGTTTACCATGAAAAAGTGGCATTTTCCGTAAAATTACGGCAGCAATTCACGGAGAATGCCCGTGAATTTACAATTTTTTTTACAGTGTGGCGTGTATAAATTCTATATATCATATACAGGGCTGCACAAAAGATCGATTCATTTCCGTTTGCTGACGGGAATTGCTGAAGGGGAATTCTCAACTATGTTATGCGTTTCCTAACTGAACTAAATTATTGCATACTATGTAGTATATATGCAAATCTATAGATCATATACAAGGCTCCACAAAAGATCGAGTGCATTTCCGTTTACTGACGGGAATTGCTGAAGGGGAAATTTCAATTGTGTTATGCGTTTCCTATAACTGAACTAAATTATTGCATACTATGTAGTATATAAACAAATCTATAGATCATATACAGGGATGCACAAAGTAATTCTGATATTTTTCTGACTATAGATGGTAATTGCTGAAATTGGATTTTCAAATGTGATATACGTTTTCCACTTAATTTACTTAGATATCATCTTTCACCCTATTAAAGGCTGATGTTTTGCCACAATAATCTGAATTTGTTGAAAAGTGTTTCGTAATCTGCTTGACGTGTGATTCTTTTTCTTGTTTTTATTAGGGTTTCGTTCATCTCACGAAACCCTATCACTCCCGCTCCGTTGTCTGTCCGTCACAGAGCCATTCTCAAAAACTATATAACTTACAGAGTTGAAACTTTGTGTATATAGATGAAATACAGGTGGTAACCTGTAAAGAGCTGAAAATATTAAAATTTGAAAAATTCGTATTATTTTAATAAATAGAGATAAAAAACCAAAATTCTAACAGCCTTTTCCTATTCAATTGAAACATTTTTCGTTATAGCAGATGCCAAAATTTAAAATCCCCAATGAAATTCTTTCTACAATAATTAATTTTATATCAGACGATTTCCACGTGAAAAATGAAAATGAAATAAAAAGTTTCACCAATTGAAAAAAAGATAAATATGAAACAAAATTGATTGACGTCATAGTGGTAATAAAATGGAAAATGTCTAAGATTTCTCAATAATACAACGAGTATGAGTATGTGTATGTACACAAAGCAGATTAATATCACGTCATTAGAGAATTAAAAAGAAAATCTGACGTCCTATTGGAAGTTTAACGAATTTTTCAAATGTTTGAGAATAATACAAAGCGAATATCAATATGAGTAATAGAGAATACTAAACATATGAGTTTGAGAAATATATTGAATCGTGATAAAAATCCGATTATGGAAATATTCGCATATTTTAACATTTTGAAGGTGTACTATTTGTTTAATTCTAAAATTACTTTTTAAATATTGCATTTAGTCCGTATGACGGATATTATTATGACAGAATAAAATAGCGGGCTTCGCCCGCTATCCGGCTGGTTTAGATATTCGAAAAAACGAAAAAATAGACCGGTAAATTTTTACTTTATAAAAAACATGACTTTTTTTTGTTGTTGTTGCTAAATGAAATTTATTTGAATTTATTACAGAAAGGATAAAGTGTTTTGAAAGGAATATTAAACGAAACCCTTTGAGCGATCTTCGATCACACTTACCCACTTGTTAATAATGTTTCTACTATCAGTGGCAACACAATTTTCCCTTTATGTTGATGTGCATAGCTATATTACGTGTTGCATCAACAACCCCATTTCCATTAAGCGCCCAAAGCTACAGGTTTTGCAATAGCCATATTATAAAATGCACGTTTTATTTTAAGTGTGACGACATTTTTACTCAGTAGAAGCATTTCAAATTTCTGAGATCAAAATTTATAAATGAAAATATGTCTTTCGGTTTTATTTATTTATTTTTTTTTAAACACGACCACCATTACCACCTCTACAACAACAAAAAATTCAGTTATCTATCAAAATAATATGACTATTTTATTTTTTAAAAATATGGTTTGTTATCTGAAAAGAACACGTTTTTTTTAAAAACTGATACTTTGATACATTTTTTTTTTAATCTGAAAAATTAAAGAGATTTTTTTCGCTTCATGAACGTTTCAAAAATCTTTTATATATATATTTATCAATAGCAATACAATTTTCTCATCGTGTAATGTGAACACTAATATTACTTTGTACATCTAAACAAACAAGCGCTTGCTGCTCTACTCAAGTTAAAAAGAAAAATTTGGAGTGGTTCAACTTAACATTCCGTGTCCAGAAAGTAAAAAGAAACAATAGTATTTTTTATAAATTTCTGATACAGTAGAATCAGCTGGATTCTAACGCTGGACCTTGGAACCGGAAACGATCACCTCCGCACCACTGATGCTTGATTATATTTCCGCAATATTTATCAATTAGACTCTGAAACATTTTGTTGTTGATTTTCCCTATAGAATTGATTGCAAATTAGTTTAAAGTTTCATTGAAAATGGATTAAACAACTAATCTGTCATCTAAGTTTTACGAAAATCTATTCAATTCTTGCGACACATATACTTGCTAATTGAGAGCTCAATCGGAAATACCGTTTTGGAGTTATCGTGTTCACCTATACTTACAAATCCTGATCACAACACTTTCTTTACACTGTATGTTCAGAATGTAACAAGTAATATAAAAAATTTTTTAAGTCAATTCCTACTTAGGTCAAAAATAAAAAAATTTCCTGCGATCTACACGCTTCGCCACTGACGGTATTTATTCCTACATTTATATCCTGCTAAATATCTTATATAAGAGAAATTTTTGAATGCATTAAAAATTAAATAAAAAAATAGATAGCTAAAATACCAAAAATTAATAGCTTGAAAAGTACTTGTCACAAAGTTTTTAGACAAACTGCGTTAGAAAGGTAAAAAATTGTATTTTTCTTGATATAAATTTCAAATCTAATGATTATGCCGTTTTTCAAATATCGAATTTCAAAAATTACCAAACTTCACAATGAAGTACCATAGCGAAATCTTCACGCGTAAAAAGATAATGGGGCTGTACACGGACGAAGATCAGGCGGCGAGCAGGTGAAGAAGACTATAAATATGGAGTGAGTCTATACTTTTGAACAGAAATTAAATATAAAACTAAAATTAATTAATTAAATTTGATTAATTAATTAATATTTGAAAAAACTGTATTAACATCAATTGTCATCCACTACAAGTTAAAAAACATGTATTTGAACTTGAGTGGATGAATAAAAAGTATTTTATTAACGATTGAAAATTTGAACAAGATATATAAATATATAGAGGGTGTGTGCTAATAGTAGGAATTGAATGAAAAAAGGAAAGCAAAAGCTTCTTCAAGAAAGAATAGAACAGAGAAGTCATTCATTATTATAAAATGAACACAAACCTTAGAAAGCAAATGTGACGAAATTGTTTTAACTATTTCTTTATTTAAATAATAAACAAACAAAAATAACCAACCTTCTAACTTAAAAAACAATAATACTCATTTAAAAAGATAAAATAGCATTTTCCCAAACCAAAAAAAAATATTTGCACACGAAACATTGACAATTTAAAAAGCAATTAAACGTAAACATTATGCAAATTTTTAGCACATCAATCCCGCAGTTTGAAATCACATAACATAATAACTGGGAACGGGGATTGAGACAGTTTCTGTTGCCATGGCGCCTAAAACGTGCGAGCTTTCTGTAGTTCTGTGAGAAGATTATAACTCTTCACGATTCTGGATTAAATTACCTAGAAATAGGTGAACATTTAAATTTAAGCTTTTCTAGAGTTCGTTATGTAATAAAAAAGAAAACAGAGACTGGTACGACAACAAATAAGCTGTGAACTGGGTGTCCAAGAAAGCTAAATGCAAGGCAAAGGAGGGCCATCATAAAGGAATCTACAAAAAAAAACCTTTCTATGTGCTCGAGAATTGGCTGTTGATCTCGTTTCAACTTCGGTAACAAGAATTACACCACCAACTGTTTGAAATATCCTTCATGATGCAAATATTCGAGGAAGAGCTCCCCGAAAAAAATGATTTATCAGTGAAACAAATAATCTGAAAAGACTTGCTTTTGCCAATGTTTAATGCCAGAAAACTACCGGAGTTTTGGAAAAATGTTATTTTTTCCGATGAAAGTAAGTTTAATATTTTCGGCTCTGATGGAAAGAAAATTGTGTGGTGTAAAATAAATACGTCCCTTTTCAAATAACTACAAAGGAAAACGACAAAGCTACCAACTAAAGTCTGCGACGCCATGAATATGGCTCTGAATGTGATCGCGCAAGCGCTAGCAGAATCGGAAGTAAGGGCTACAGGAGCAGAAGCAAAGGCGGAATGCATGGAACAACTCATAGCAAGCGGATACATAATGCCGCAAACCAGTGCGGAGACAACCCAGCAACGAAGCCAAGAAAGTAAAAAGCCAAGACCACCAGCAACGTATGCACAGGCAGTGAGAGCAGAGTCCTCCACAGTTATAATTCAAGGAAAGGAACTTAGAACGGCAGAAGAAATAGAAAATCAAGTAAAGGATTCAATCCAGGACCACATGGGAGTAAAGAGGGTTAGGTGCATCAGGAATGGAGTGAAGATAGAATATGAAAATGCAGCCGAAGCATCAAAACTCAAAGAGGCACAGGCAGAAGAGCAAGAAGCGAGCAGCAACCTGCATATCAAGACGGCGCACCTTACAAAGAAGAGGATTATTATATTTCACGTACCAGAAAAAGTGGAACAAGAAACTATCAAGGCGAAGATAATAAAGCAACTATGCATAGACACAGAGACGGACAACGAAGGTGTGATACAGATTCTGAAGCCAATGCAGGCAAATCAGTGTCATAAGCATGTACCGATCACACTCCCGGAATCCCTGGCGGACCACCTCCTTAAGGGGAAAACGGTCTGCCTGGGACTTAAGGAGTGCCCGGTAAAAAATTATGTAACGATCCAGAGATGCCACCGCTGCTGCGATTTTGACCACGTAGCTGTTAACTGCCAGCAAAGACAAACATGCTCCATCTGCGCAGGGGAACACAAGTTTGACCAGTGCCCAAAAAGGAAGAAAAGGTGCATAATGTGTCTAACATTCAACGACTTGACCAAGGGGCACTTTAAAGTAGCTTTCCTTATCGATCACGTGGCCCATGATGGACGGTGTAGGGTCTATCAGAGGTTATTAAAAATTCGACAAATAGAAATGGAAGAGGGGAAAACACGACTAACACAGGACATAGACGTACTCAGGAGGTATGTTACCATCCACGAGTTCAGAGGGGTCCCAAGGATAGTAAAATACACGAGGGCGGAACTTAACCAAATGCAACGGAGAATCCATCAGCTAAACAAAGTTCGATACCACACTTAAACAAAAACGAAGCCCTGGGAGCAATAAAGACAATAATACTCAAGATTTAACTCAACCAAGCACAAACACTAACACAATAACACAGACTAAATGATGAAATAAAAATAATACAAATAAACCTACACAACAGCGCAGTCACACTAAAAACACTAGCAGGTTATATGGGAGGTAACGGAATAAACATTGCACTAATACAAGATTACTATCAGAACAAACATGCATTTAAAATATCCGGATTCAACCCTCAACAATGGTCAATCACAAAAACAAAAACAAACAGATCGGCAATAATCTCAAACACGGGGACAACCCCAATAACCCTAAAGGAAAAGCAATATTCAACAGCAATCACAATAGAAAACGTAAAGGAAAAAATAACAATAATAAATGTAACCCCCCCCCCTCATTCAGCAGACTTCTTGGAAGTGCTTCAAGAGGTCGAAGACACCTTGGAGATATCCGAAGGAGAAGTTCTGCTGACGGGGGACTTTAATGCACACTCCCAAGCCTGGGAATATAAAGACTTTGATGACAGAGGAGAAAAACTAACAGACTTCCTTCTCCAAAATAACCTTATTGTACAATACCCGCCAGACGCACCAGTAACATTCAGCACAATGCGAAACAAAAAAAACAATAGAAGGATGGCCCGATCTCACAATAGGTACAACAAAACTCAGTGACAAAATTAAGGATTGGGAAGTAAGTGACAATGAAATAAACAGTGACCAAAAGTACATCAAATTTAAAATAAGCCATGACAACAATAGTTATCACAGGCACAGGTTAGAAACTAAACGCGAAAAACACTCAAAATTTGAGAAAAAAATAAAACAGCTAAGCAATAAATACATAAAAGAACTTAAAAGAACTAAAAACAAAGACAACTTTGATAATATAACACTAAGACTCCAAAACGAAATAACAACAATAGCATTTACATGCTATAAGAAAAGGCAAACGCCGGACATAACAGCCCCAAACTGGTGGACACCAGAAATAAAAGAATCAAGAAACAGGGTTAGGGCACTCAGAAGAAAATACCAAAAACAACAAGACGAAGAAATAAAATATAAACAACATATACAATATAAAAAAGAAAGAGCAAAACTTAAAAAACTCATTAATAAAACCAAAAGTAAAACATGGAAAGAATACTGTGAGAAGGTCACAAACACATATGGGACACAATACAAACTGGCATCTGGTAAAGCGACAAAGCCGTCGAGGTTAGTAAGCATATTACCAGATGACCGCCCCGTCACAATAAAAGAGACACTGAACCATTTCTTAAAAACTCTATATCTTACCGACCCAGCAATAGAACATAAACTAAAACCGGCACCACCTCGGTTCCATGAAACAAAACCACCACCAATAACGAAACAAGAACTAAACAGAATAATCAAAAACATACAACAAAACAAAGCTCCGGGCTTTGACTACATCGACTACAATCTAAAAAGAATACATAAAACAGCACCACAATTACTACTAACACTATACAACACAAGCCTAAACCTAAACTACTTTCCTAAATCATTCAAAATCGGTACAGTAGTTCTGTTCCACAAAACAGGAAAGGACCCTACAGACCAAAAAAATTACAGACCTATATGCTTGTTACCAGCATTTAGCAAAATCTTAGAAAGGATACTACATGTCAGAATATCCCACCACCTCACAATTAACAAATATTGGAGTGATAAACAATATGGTTTTAAACAGGGGGTCTCAACAGAACATGCACTAAACAATTTAATCAAAACAATAAAGCAAGACAAACTAGATAAAAATCAAACATTACTAATCGCAATGGACATCAAAGGCGCATTCGATAACATCAGATGGCCCATTATAGAAAAAAAATCTAAAACAATCCCCTTGACCAACCTATTTAATCAACTGGATAATTAGCTTCCTTGAAGACAGATACGTATCACTTGAGGAAAATGGAATCAAGCAGACTAAACAAACTTTCTGCGGTTGCCTGCAAGGAAGCTGCTCGGCCCATTGCTTTGGTTGCTAATAGCAGACACGGCATTAAAGAAAAAATGGGGTAAAAGGGTGCGAATACAAGCATTTGGAGATGATTTCATACTTATACTAAAAGCTAAAACGAAAGAAAAATTAATTAATTTGGCTAACAAAATTATAAAAAAATTTAATGAATGGATAGAAAACAACAGCTTAAATCTTAATTGGGACAAAACGGAACTGCTGCACCTTAATCGACCACATATAAGGAATTTACCAACTGCAGACAGTTACAAAATAGAAGGAATAAAATTCAACGATAGGGAATTAGAAAGGAAAGAGCAAATATAATACTTAGGTGTAATCCTCCACAAAAACCTAAACTGGCTACCACACTGTAAAAATCAAACAGCAAAAGTCAGGAAAACATTTTGGATGATGGGCCAAATGGCCAAAAGGGGCTGGAGAGTATCAAACATATTAAAAACATGGTATAAGACAGTAGTTGAGAAAACACTGACCTACGCAGCCCCAATGTGGGGACACAAGCTAAATCAAAGGAGTAAAGAAGTGTTAACAATTTGCCAAAGGCACTTCCTGCTGGCCATAGTCAAGGCGTATAAAACAGCCTCCACTGCGGCCCTTCAGGTACTAGCTGGCCTGGATCCAATTCACCTCCAGGTCAAATACGAGGCAGTATACGGCTCAGTATCACGATTAAGAAAAACAGCAGAAATACATGGAAAGACAGTTCACCACACAGACTACATCAAAAACATTAATGTCTGGGAGACACACCCAGCAGCTACAATAGAACCCGGGATAGGTCACAACTCTAAGGACATAGTAATATATACAGACGGATCGAAATTGGCATCAGGCGCTACGGGTTCGACATTCGTAGCATTAAAAAATGAAAAAAAAAATAAAAACATGGTCAGTACCCCCCAGGAAGTAGAACAGTGTTTTCCAAGCCGAACTACTGGCTATACTCAAAGCAGCAGAATGGGGAAACAGCACAGGGCAGGAATACAGCATCCGCTCGGACTGCATGTCAGCCATTCAATCACTGTAACAAAATTAATTGACAATATACAAAAAACAGCAAAAGACTCAGAACAACAATTTAAAATTAGCTGGGTAAAAGCACACGTGGGCATCCAAGGAAACGAGGATGCCGACGAATTAGCAAAAAAGACTGCAGAAAATCAAACAAAAGAATTTCCATACCACCTAGAAAGACCGACATCAAACTTAAAGAGAAAACTTAAAGAATTAACAATAAAACAATGGCAGTTCGAGTGGGATTACGGAGGTACGGGCAGTGCAACATATGAAAACTTCCCAAAAGTAGAATAGCGCAGAATTATCAGCTGCTATCTACTAAGCCAAATATATACAGGACATGGAGCATTTCCTAACTACCTAAATAGATTTAAATGCATGGACAAACCATACTGTTCATGCAGGGAACTGGGAACCCCAAAACATTATTTAACATCCTGCTCACTAACCCAAACACACCATCTGACCCCCATAACACCCAACAATGGGAAACTACGGCACAAACAGTTAGCGAACAACAAACATGTACAGAGAAAAGGAAAAGCTGTGATCAGATAGTTAACAGAAAACATTGACCTAATATCACAGTAAATATACCTTCCCAGCAGAGAGATCCTTGATGAATAACCCTCGTCACCATTAGTCCCCCCCTCCTCTTGGTAAGTATAATTTAATATTTAATATTATTTTTTTTTAAAGCAAGGAAATTTCCTTGCTACGCAAAAAAAAAAAAAAAAAAAAAAAAAAAGTAGCAAGGGAATCTCTTTGCTACGCCAAAAAAATCGTTCTTTTCAGTGCTAGTGAGGAGTGGAAGTCGTCTATGAAGGACTGTAAAACCACCAAAAGATGAAGTATAATCAAACAAAATGTGTCATAAGTGTCAGCAAGCCAACGGGGTGAAACGTAAAACGTACACCCGCAACTACAAAGCCATCATAGAAAAAACATGTTTCATCTACACTCTCAAAAATACTTCCTTCAAAACACGGAAATATCACTGGCAGCACTGCTGCCGCGTTATTTGAAGATTTCCCGTTTATTTTTTCTCTGTTATAGGAGTGAAATTTTCCGTTACTTGAAGAATTTCCGTTTATTTTTATCTTAGTTACAGGAGGAAAATTTTCCGTTTTTTGAAGAAAGTCGGTTTTAAAAAACCGTCTTTCTGTTTGTGCTGCCATCTATGGACAGTTGCGGAAGTATTCATTATTTAATACATTTTAAGAATATTTCCTGTCTCACCTGAGGATTGAACTAGGAACCTGCCGGTCTGGAGTCAAGTATGTTACCGATACGGCCAGTGGACACTTGCTTGAAGAAGAGTTTGGAATGATGATAGGGTTTTCTTCAAATGGCGGCTTTGGTCTTTAAAAATTTGGGGTTTAGAAAGCTGGCAAATTGGAAATTAATTGCGGGGAGATTTTGTCGTTATGAGAAGACGGTTGGGGTTTTAACAATTTATTATTAATAGAGGATAAAAATATGAATTATATGTATACTTAATTCTATTGTTAGGCGTAAAATATGGATATTATATTTTTAATTAAATTCCAGAAGAAATGTTTGCTTTTTTAATAAAATCGATTTATTTTCAAGTATTATACAGTTTTTTTTAAAGGTGTTCGGTTCGATGAAATGTGTTCAATGTTTTAGAATATATTTTAATTTCAAATGTTTTTTTTTATAAATTTAAAAAAATAAATTGCGAATAATTTGAAATAAGTGAGAAAATTATTTGTTACTTTTTTAAATTCGAAAGTATTATGTTTGTTTGTTTCTTTTTTGAGTAAAACCGATTTTTTTTCAACTATTATATATATATTAATCTGTTTGTTTAGAATATATATTAAATGCGATTATTTTTTATAACTTTTTAAAAAATAAATTGCAAATAATTTGAAACGAATAAGGAAAATTATTATTACTTTTTTTAATTCGAAAGAACAATTTTTTTTCTTTAATAAATTCCAAATAATAATTTATTGAATTTTTAGTTTTTCATTTTAAAAATAAATTCAAACTTTAGTATTAATAGAGCCAATACGCATGCGCGCAGAGAATAAACGGACATTTTCTCTCTTCTTCAGACTTTCAAGAAGAATTCACGGAAAAAGCATGTTTCTAGGAGTACGGAAATTATTGGTTGAAAAATGAGGAATTATTTAATGTATAAAGACGGATTTTTCTGACAGTGTAGTGAAACAGCCTCATAGGCAAAAGACGGACTAACGGCCGTGGAACAAGCCCCACCCCATTAGTGCACCAAGTTCTTCAAATAACTAACCAACAAAGTTGCACACAAAACCAAATAGTGATAACAGCCATTGGGATTCAATGGACTGATTGCAAAAAGCGCATTCACGTAGCAACCAATAGGATAAATACCCCAATGCAAGCAAGGGAAGAAAAATGGCAAAATGCAACAGTGTGCAACTACAAAGATAGTGACAACTACCAGCGACAAAAGTCGCAATGTGACAAATTACCAAAAGTGACCAAAAAAAAAAAAAAAAAAAAAAAAACGAAAAATTCGCAATATGACCAATTTCAAGAAAATGACAAACAATTCCAGTACAAGATAGTGACAATGATTAAAATAGCCCAACAGGGTCGAGCCAATAAAAGTAGCAAAAACCCTAACATAAAGTAAACATATGCAAAAAAGAGACTAGCCCACAAAAGCGGCGACAGCCAAGACAACGACAAACCACCATGATAGAGACAAGCCAATATAAACGGCAAAAATAAAACACTGCAAACAAGATACAGGCAATGTCGCACGAGAGGAGATGAAAACACCAGCGATATCCTAGGTATAGAATAACTGAAGGTATAAATAAATATTAAGGTAGTTAATAGTAATTTTTTAGAATTAGAAATAAATTAAAGTTTGTAGTTAAGGAATAAAATCCAAGTTCATTCCCCTTGTAAACTGTTAGGTAACTTAGTATCCTACCTAATTTTAATACGTATTAGTTAAGCAGTTTTTAGTAGCAATTTTTAACTTAAATTAAGCTTCTCAGCACCTCCAAAGCTAAGTTAGTGCTAGTTATAAATATTATACCATTAATTATATTTAGTTAGTATTTAACCATTTATCCCTTCCCTCCCATATTTATACAAGTTATATAAATTATAAATATTAAATTATATATAAATAATATATAGCCGATGGTCCAAACCCTCTCTTAATTTAGTAAATTATGCATATAATGTCCCCCCTGTAGGAATAAGCAACTCTAGAATATTTAGTTTCAGTTAAAATTATCGTAGGGTAGAACTACATGTAAATTAAGACAAACAACCAAGTAAGTAATAGTAGTTAAAGTCTAAAAGTAGCACTTAGTTTGTAGTATTAAAAGTGTTATAAAATGTATAACCCCATTCCTTTTCAGATGCGGCGATCATGTACGCTAATGGCCCCGGTGCATGAAAAATCCGTCGTGGGTGTAAAGTCCTCCAAGTTACCTGTGAATTATACCTCTGGGGATGCCTAGTCTGGTGAAGGTCTCGTCAGCATATCAAGGTTCTAAATTATGAGACCAACTCGAGTAGCGATGGCATAATGTATGGATGAGCGATGCAGCGAGGGAATAGAAATATCCCAGCATCTCACATCCGTCTGGCATGACTTCGCTACACTGCGCAGTGCTGAACCGCCTCATCAAAAATCAATTAGCAACCGGCCAACTAAGAAAAAGCAATTAAAGCAACAAGACGCACTGAAGCCACGTCGGCCTATAGATTTAACAAACATATCTTCGCCAAGCAGAGAGCAGGCAAATCTTCGCCCCGTTGCCAGGTATCAACACGTTAAGCTAGGCAAAAGCCTGGCAGGTAGGGGCCTGGTCAGCGGTATAAAAATAAAATAAAATAAAATAAAAAATGGTGCTCATATAATGATTTGAGGATGCATGTCTTTTAATGGACTCGGTGAAATGGCCTTTATTGAAAGCAATTTCAATGGCAAACAATATATTAGTATATTGCAAGATCATTTATTTAATAACCAGAGGACGTACGAGGATTTCGCACTGAAATCTAATATTTTTTAGGTACTTCTACTTCTCTATTATCCCGTTGATCACTTTTGATAACAAAAAACTATTGCCAAATTGTAAGATTAAGCGCCAAAAATGCAGTCCCATTTACTTGATGTCAGAAGCATTATACGTGTTTGTTATGTCATCAAGTGGTTTTATATTCGACATTTGCGTGTATTTTCCATTAAGTTTTACTGATTTATCAGTTATTTCATTAATTAAAATAACAATTGTGTCCTTAAATTCTTATATTTTATTTATTTATTTATTTTGATATTCCAATGGCAACGTTCTTCCGTTTATTTGGTGTTACAGCTTGGCGATAGTTTTTTGTCATGAAAAGTGGTAGACGGGATAATAGAGAAGTACCTTTTTTTTATCAATATGTAATATTTATTAGATGCAGGTTTAAACTTCTAAAGAAAAAGCAAGGATAAAAATATCTGAACTGCAAATAAAGGAGTCTTAAATTAAGACAAAAAAACGACTGAAAAAGCATTTAAGACACGTAAATGTCTTAATATAGAGCTTAGACATAATAGATACCTTAATTTAAGACACTTGTGTGTCTTAATTGACTGGCGGTAGAAATAAACCAATAGGGCTTCTGTGGCCAGTGTCTTAAAATGGTAAAATGTCTTAAATTAAGACATAACGTTAGTGCTATTGATCACATCTCAATTGAGAAGGGAGGGAGGGCAGGGCGCAGGGCAAGCAGGGGCAGTGATGACCATAAGAGATATGGACGGCGTTATTACATGACGGCGTAATGCATTCACAAATATAATAAATACAACAGCTCGTGGGATTATAAAAGAAAATATTTAAAAAAATAAAAGTGAGTTTTACCTTTATGTTTTCTTATATCTTTGTTTTAATAACGCGCATAATTTCTATTATATATTTGTAAGATACGATATTAGTTTTCAAACCACGTGTACAACACGATAAATAGCTTTCAGGTCTTTTGTTTTTTGCTTTCCAACAAGTTTAGTTATATTTTCTGCATCTATTTAAATATTTTTGTTTATTGAATGTAATCACTAAGCCCCCCCCCCCCTCCTACAGATCTAGAAAACTTTCTGGTATTTAAACTATCAAACATAAATAATTAATTAAAGTACTAAACCATTTAAAATGGATCACAATTTGTGGATTACTAAAACAGGTGTAAAAATAAAAAGGTTCTAAAACATTAAAACCATTTTAAGATGTTAAAAACATTCGTCGGAATCCCGAGCGCTTTTGACCAGAACCTGCCCATTATCAAAGGGCGGAAATGAGAAAAAATTCTGTAACCTTCGGAATGTAAGCTGTTTAAATAGCTGAAGGCGAAAACCCACATGGAGAAGGGGGGAAGAAGGGGGATGGACTAGTCTATTGAGAGAGGTGGGTTATTCCAACCCAAATGTACCATTAACACCAAGTAGATTATACCAGATTTTCGGTATATTGTATGATAACATATCATTACAGGATTTCTACTGACTCCCTCAGTATACATGTAGTATAGTCGTTCATTTGCGCGATAATCTTTACTTTACTAAAATATATATCAATTTCTGTTTTTAAATTTAGCCGAGAAAGTGCAGTAGATGGTTTTCCTTTAGCTATATCTGACTTATGCTCCCTTATGCGGTCTTGTAATTTACTAGTTGTCATACTATGTGTATTTAAATAAAACTGTGTGTATGTATGTCATGTGTATGTAAATACTTCATTTTTATTTTTACATTTAAATGGGATGGTATAAATTCCTGCTTTTTCATGCATATCTATGGGGTAAATTTTTCTGTGTACTAGATTTCGTAATTTTGTTGGAGGTTTGGCAATTAATGTTATGTCATATTTCTTTAAAGCATACCGGATTCTTTCATAAAGTTGGGGGATATAATCTATACTACAAAACTTTAAAACTTGTGTTTTATTCTTGGCTATTATTTTTCTGTTATTAAATTCATAAATTACTTGGATAATAAATTTCATTGAGTTCTTGGAGTTATTGAGTTAATAAGTTTCATTGAGTTCACCCATTTTGAGTTGCAATTTTCTTAATCGTGGTTAATTCTGCGTTTATATAATTTTGTGAACATACGTTAAATGCCCTTCTGACATAAAAATTATATACTGCTTTCTTATAATTAAATGGTACTATACTGCTATTAGATATTGTATTATTGGATCGGCATGTTTTCCTGTAAATATTTCTGTCTAAACAATGTGTTAAGATACACTTAATTAGTTCAACATCCAGAAAAGGCAATGACCCATTTTTCTCTATTTCCATTGTAAACTGTATTCTGTTGTCTAAACTATTGGCATGTTTTAAAAAAATTTTCCAGATTTGAGATTCCATGCTTCCAAATTATGAGTATGTCGTCGACATATCTGATCCATAAATCAGGTTTTAAATACGAGGTGGAGATAATCTGTTCTTCTAAGGGTCTCAGTTTTAGTTCAGCTAATAAACCGGAGATGGGGGAGCCCATAGGGGCTCCTTCTGTTGCTTATAATAATTTCCGTTAAAAATGACAACATTGTTATTAGTAATTAAATTTAAACTGGATATTGGAGTATTTTTAATGTTGTCGTCATACACTGGGTTATTGCTGGTTTTATCTTCAATAATATTTCTGACTTCAATGTTTATTAATTGAGGGGTATAATGACTTGATATCAAAACTTGTAAGTATAGTATTGTCTTTAATTTTAAAATCTTTGATTCGTTTGATTAAATCTATGGTAGAGTTGATTGCATATTTAGTGGGGGGTAACATTACTGTTAGTAGTGGTACAAATGCTTTCTCGATTGAATAGGTTGGTGCTGAATATTTTGAAACAATAGGTCTGAGAGGGAGATCAGGTTTATGGTCTTTCAAACGTCCTATTAAGTAGGGGGTAAATGCGGTTTTGTTAATCATAAGTTTAACTTTTATTTCACTAGGCCAAGTACCATGTTTTATTATTTCTTGTGTTTTTCTGTTAAGTTTGGATCTTTTTTCAGTTTTAAACAATTCATTTCACTAATACAATTCTCCATTTTGGCAATGTAATCTGCAGTAGGTAATATTGCAAGTTTATTTGATTTATCCGTTTGACCTTTTGATTATTTTTAATTTGCTTGATTACACTTAGATC
The DNA here is from genome assembly GCA_963931845.1 of Maratus michaelseni. Lineage (NCBI taxonomy): Eukaryota > Metazoa > Arthropoda > Arachnida > Araneae > Salticidae > Maratus > Maratus michaelseni. The sequence goes on from OZ007596.1 coordinate 219,691,155, forward strand.
TTTATCTTTCTTTACCCTAGGTATTTTTAAATATTTCTGAACATTATTGAATAACAAGTTTCTAACTTCCTCTTTTTTATTAGTGGGTATAATGTTAATAATCTTTTCACAGTTCGTTATCACACTTTTGTTGTCTATTTTTCTCTGAAACATCTGTTTAGGTCCCATACTTAGAAAATTATGCTATTTTCTGTCTATTAGGTAGCTTTCAATACAAAAAAGTATAAAGCTACCTATTGCAGCCGTTCGGAGGAAAGCAGTTCCAGAAAATTTCGATATATTTTCACCGATCATGACCCCCAGACCCCAAAACCACCCTGCGTTCAAATGTTGATTTATATATATATATATATAAACTTATTGCAAAAATTAACAATTGAAACAGAAGTAACTGACCAAATGCAATATATATATATATATATATATATATATATATATATATATATATATATATATATATATATATATATAATATATATATATATCTGACCTATGTCATACGATAACGCTCGTATTTATAAATCAATTTGGATGAAACTAATTGTGTGTATTAAGCTCACCAATGTCTCGACCGAGTTCGTTGGCCAGCTTGGTCCGCCATTTTGTTTCAAGATGGCGGCTACTTAAAGATTTAATAAATATTTAAAACTAAAATAAATATACAAAAAAGTTAAAAATTCAAATTTTTTAATTAAGTGTTAGGCCTTGATACAAGGATTCCAGAGCATTTTTTGTTTTACCTCTATCTTAAAAAATGGCTGAGATAGAGCAGTTTGAAATTCTAGGGTAGCTGACATTTTGAAACAAGACAGCACATTACAAAAATTTTCATTGTTGCAATCATTTTCCCAATTATACGCATAAAACTATATATTCATATCCGTTAGCGCCAAATTCTCGCCAAATCTGGCGACATTTGGCGAAATTTCGCCAAATTTGGCGACCAAAATAAGTTTTCATAAATGAAGCCAATTTGGCTATTGCTCAATAATTTGGGCGAATTTCCTATTCGAATTCAGTATTAACGAATCTTTTGTAAACGGTTTCTTTGCATTTTAGCTTGCTGTTTTCGAGTAACATTAGCTAAAATTTTAAAATAAAGATATAGGAAAGCTACCTTTTCCTCCCGGTACAGGCCGGAAGGACTTTTTTCTTATTGGTGAGGTTAACATATGGTACTGGTTTTTGCTGTAGCCCTTTATAGGATTTCTTGTCTTTAAGTCTATTGATTTTCCCGTAAATACATTTTTCTTTTTGTTTATTCTGAATTATCTGGTAAGTGTTAACCAAACGCAAAAATTCCTCAAAATCCCTGTTATCTAAAACCCATGACAATTCGCTGTATAAGTCCCTTACTTTCCTGGTCAAAAGATCAATCAGTTTAAACTTGCTTCTAATATATGCCTTCAGGGCAATACTGTTTAATTTATATCCGATCTCAGAAATTTCTTCCTTAATTACTTTATTACGATTCCTCAAAAATGTGGTGATAACCCTGTGCTCCTTGCAGAGGTGTAAGGACCTAATATTGATAATTTCCCTATCCAGCCTCATTCTTTCTGTTTTGAATTTTTTCTTCAAATTGCATCGTTCCATTATGTATTCAGAATCGTCATTAAATATATAGAATATATATTATATCCCCAGAAGTCATTAAATATATAGAAAAATTATTCTAAAATTGTAACAAACTTCCCCTTTGTGTATCAATTAAAATATGAAACCATTTGATATACCAGAAAAATTGACCCCATAGATATGCATGAAAAAGCAGGAATTTATATCATCCCATTTAAATGTAAAAATAAAAATGAAGTATTTACAGACATAGGTATGACAACTAAGAAATTACAAGACCGCATAAGGGAGCATAAGTCAGACATAACAAAAGGAAAACCATCTACTGCACTTTCTCGGTTAAATTTAAAAACAAAAATTGATATATATTTCAGTAAAGTAAAGATTATCGCGGAAATGAACGACTATACTACATGTATACTGAGGGAATCAGTAGAAATCCTGACAATTGGTGGGAAATTCTGCAATGATAGGTTATCATGCAATATACCAAAAATCTGGTATAATCTACTTGGTTACATAAAAAGTTTTCTAGATCTGTAGGAGGGGGGGGGGGAGCTTAGTGATTACATTCAATAAACAAAAATATTTAAATAGATGCAGAAAATATAACTAAACTTGTTGGAAAACAAAAAAAAATATATATTCATGATTTAAATTAGTAGGTATTTTCAAATACAAATAAATGGATATACACAGTCCAGTCTGGAAATACTCAATAATAAATTAAATTGATTAAAGGAATATAACAACTAAAAATAGATAAACAAATAAAATCTACCTTTGTTATAATTTTTTGAAAAATATTTTTTCTCTAGGCAAATGACTAAAATTATATCCGTGATATATTACATGACCAAAAAATAAAATTTGTACCTTACATATGTATGACAGAATTGATTGTATAATAATGATATTAAAACAGTGATATAAGTCAACAAAAAGATAATACTTAGTGCCCAAAGTCTTTAAATATGTCCCAGGTTAAAATAAGAAGAAAATAATAAGATAAACAATACATGGAGAAGATGAGGTGGGGGGGGGGGGCTAGGGACACCCATAGTGCCAGCATTTTTTTTTTCTTTTTCAGTGTAAAAATGCCGATAAATATGTTAGTTTTGGATATTGATCAGGAGAAAACGTTTTTTGAAAGTACTTAAAGAAGATTGTAACTTTTTAATTCCTAGAAGGATAGGATATGAATACCCTTCGCAGATTGGGTCCTTTCTAAAGAATAATGTGCTACTACAGATATGTAAGAATCAAAATAGATTCATTTAAAATTATAATTTTGAAAAAAATTCTTTGCTTAATAGGTAATGTTCTCATAATTAAAATTAATATAAAAGGTTAACAGTATTTAAAAAATATACTTGGGAATATTGCACATGGCTTGCTGCAATACAAAATAATTATGACAGCATAATGCAGACTGTTGTAATAGTCTTCCATAATTGGCAACCATTTATTTTGCTTTGTAGCTTGATTGTAAGTCTAAGTTTTAGCCTGCTGTCAATCAGCCAGTGTAAATAAGAGAAAAAAAAATCATATAAGATGTTTCGAGTGCCTTAAAAATAACAGCATTTTAGATGTTTCAAATGTCTAAAAAATGGCATGCGTTTCATAATTTCTTAGAAAAAGGGATGTTGACAGGAGAAATAATATGTATATGATTCTCTGAAATTGGGAATTGCTGATTCATATTATTTTCAACAAAGATAATGATATCAAACACACGGCGAACATTACGAGGTTATGGTTGCTGTACAATGTAAGATATCGATTGCAAACGCCACCACAATCACCAGGTTTCAATTCTATTGAAAATTTGTGGCATATTTAGGATATGCAAGCACGGAAAATGAAAATATCTAACAAAAGCTGATATTAAGCAAGATCTTAAGGAAGAATAGCTAAATATCAGCAACGAAACATGTCACAAATTGATCGAATCAATGCCCAGACGATTACAGTCTGTAATTGAAGCAAAATACTAGTATATTGTTTTTACTTTTAAATATTTCCTATATTTTTATTTTCACTGCTAGTGTGCAAATACTTTTTGGCATCACAAATTTTACTTTTTTATATTTTCATATTTTTTTATACAAAAATTAAATATGTTTATTTGCTTTGTAAATATTTTTTTATATTTCTCATTCGCATTCGTAGTTCATTTTGTGTTTATTGGCGTGTGATACAACAAATTCACCTATTCACCTGGAGTGCAACTAGTTTTTTGCTCACTGTACATCAAATATTTAATTTTGCGGTTTAATCTTAAAGATAGGACGTAAAAATTAATTCGAGACCTTTGAAGTGACACTTTATATCACCGTTATTTTGTTCTTCAATTAGATTTCGCTATTTAGATAAAATACTCTTGCTGAAGGAAAATAACAATGGAACTTTTATCTCGATAAATTGGATTAACAACATATGTTGAAAGTTTAGCTTTTAACATTTAATTAAAAACATTACTTTCAGTAAATGGAACTTTAAACAGATAAAATGCGTGTAAATTGCAAATTGCGTTAATGAATAATTAAATCATAATTAGTAGCTTTAAAAAGTCGTGAATTTTGATAAAAACATTTAATAAGTATAAATTGTTCTCATTCGCAAAGTTTGATATTGTTAATTGGACCTTAATTACTAAATACTTTCAAAAATCAAATTTATTCATTTTTGTTCTTTGTCATTTATTCTTGTGTAGTTATATTAAATTATCATTCTTTGAACAAATTAACTCTATCTTTGTATTTGTTTGATCATCTACATTTTAATTTTTAGCAAATACTAGGAAGCTCTGCCCTCTACGAGCTGAACTCGCCAACCCCCTTCTAGACACCACAAGTTCAAAAAAATAAAGTTGATTTGCTCTGTTTTAAAAAGATTACAACAATTACGGAAGATTAAATTATATTATCACGAACAGTGACCAATCTTCTCTAACCCGGTTGCCATTCATTTCTCCTTACCTGCGCGATTTGTCGGTGCCCAAGGCCGCATCCATTGTTAACGTGACAGCTGACGGCTTTTTTCGTGATTGATTAAGAAAGATGAATTACACATTTGAAAACCAGCTTGTATAAAATGATCAAGTAAAAAATGTCGCTGCTTCTCGGACTTTTAAAACAACGATATAGAAAATATTCTTATTTTGTGTTCGAGGCTATAAAAAATCGTCTGCTTGGTAATAACATTCAGAATTACACCATTGAACATTTTTTTACTTAATCATTCTATACAAGCTGATTTTCAAATGTGTGATAGATCTTACTTAATCATTAAGAAAATGTACGCTCATATTTTATCTGTATATCGATTTTTGTATATTTTCATAAACAGTTATAGGTTATATATGAATTTTTTTCTCTATCTTAATTCAACGTCATGCATATTTTTCATGTTATCTCTAAAAATTGAAATGTTTTTTTTTTTTTTTTTTTTACTTTTAGACGCTAAAAGAAAATAGTTTTAAATACATTATTTTAAATATAAGGTAATTTTCCCCATTTAATGCTTTTTGCACGTAATAATTTAATCATTTTAAAGTTTTCTTTTTCTTTTAATATTCTCGTGTAAAGTGTTTGGAAATATTTTTTCGGCTTTTTAACTATGACGTAATCTTTTACCATATTTCAGGCTTTTCACGTGTAATTCTTTAATTATTTTAATGTTTACTTTCTCTTTTAATCTTCAAGTGTAAATATATTTTTTTTATTGTAAAATATTTGGAAATATTATTATTTGCGCTTTTTTCTTTTTTGGCAACAATACAAGAATAGGTAAAAGAAATGAAACGCTACTGAGATAATGAAATTTGTTAACAAAAAATTTTAAAAAAACAAAAAAGTTAGATAATTTAAACAAGTGGGTAAGTGTGATCGAAGATCGCACAAAGGGTTTCGTTTAATATTCATTTCAAAACATTTTATCCTTTCTTTAATAAAGCCAAATAAACTTCATTTTCCAAAAAAAAAAAAAAAAAAAAAAAAAAAGTCATGTTTTTTATAAAGTAAAAATTTATCGGTCTATTTTTCCCGTTTTTCGAAAATCTGAACCGGTCCGATGACGGGCGAAGCCCGCTATTATACTCTGTCATGTGGACTAACTGCGATATTAAAAAAAAAATCAATTTCAAAATTAAACATGTTGTATAGAGACCTTCAAAATGTTAAAATATGCCAATATTTCCATAATCGGGTTTTTGTCTTTATTCAATACGTTCCTCAAACCCATATATTTACTATTCTCTATAAACTCATATGTATACTATCTTTGTATTATTCTCAAACATTTGAAAAATCTGTTAAACTTCCAATAGGACGTCAGATTAATTTTCTTTTTAATTATCTAATGGCGTGATATTAATCTGCTTTCTGTACATACACATACTCATACTTCTTGTATTATTGAGAAATGTTTGAAAATTTCCGTTTTATTACCAATAGGACGTCCTATTAATATTTTTTTTTCAATTGGTGAAACTTTTTATTTGATTTTCAACGTGGAAATCTTTCAATCGAAAATTAATTATTGTACAAAGATTTTTAGTAGATTTTTAATGATTGGCAACTGCTATAACGAAAAATGTTTAAATTTAATAGGAAAAGGCTGTTAGAATTTTGTTTTTTTTTATCTCTATTTATTAAAATAATAGGATTTTTTCAAATTTTAATATTTTGAGCTTCATAGTAGGTATTTAGCTATAAGTAGACAAATTTTCATGCCTGTAAGTTATATAGTTTCTGAGAACGGCTCTGTGACGAACAGACAACGGAGCGGGAGTAATAGGATTTCGTGAGATGAACGAAACCCTAAAAATGATTGCACACCACAAAATAATCAAATGTGTTCCTGCGAAAAATGGTTAAATTGCTGTGCATAGTTTTTGAGCCTATAACACTTTTTTAACTAAACTATTTTGTGAGAATTTAACATTAAAGAGCTCTTAAAATAATTCATGGATTTAAAAACTGTCTACTTCAGCACGTTTATCACACATTTCTGTATAAAACTATCAATTTTCATATTTTTATATGCAATATTTTCTTTAATATTAGCCAAGAAGTCATTTCCGGCAACTACAGCATAGCAGCAGCGCGCGTTAGTAACTAATGCTGTCGCTGCCGTAATTATTTTTTTTGTGAATGTGGCTCTTTCTCGGCTTATTTTACAAAAGCTATTGCATATAAAAGCTAGTCGTTGGGGGCCACCGTAATACTTACCCATCATGGATATGCATAGTATAAAATATGAAAATAAAACATGTGTAAACTATTTATAAAATGCATTGCAATTCGAATAAAATCCTGGCTTGATGACGTCAAATGCTCTATTACTGAATTGCGTAAAAGAAACATCCTTATAACTGCAAAATTGATAATCCTATTAACTAACGGTTTACAGCGTCAGATTAAGCGTCTCATTTCCAATTAAAATATATCTTTGAATTGAAATTTGAGTAAAATACAGGGTCATGAAAAATCGAAGAATGTGGAAAATAGGATTGCAAATATCTCGGCAACTCATTATCCGATCGACTTCATTCTTTATGCAAAATTTATGTTTTTTTATTGTCTTTTATATTCACTCCTTGAAATAAACAATTTCGAGAAATTTTATATACCTTTTATAAGAACGAATTTTTCGAGAGTTCTAAAAAAATAGTTCCGGATAATCGAGGTTACTGAAATTCAATAAGCTTCTTCCCATTATTACATACTAAGTACATATCAAATTTCAAGTCTCTGTCTCAATTTGTTAGAGAGTTTACAGACACACACACACACACACAAACAGGCGGCCGGCATTTTTTTTTTTTTTTTTTAATATGTTTTTCGGAATCTCCAGTGTCTAAAACGTGTAAATCAGTGAATTTTTTTTTTTCGATTTTCAAAACGATTACAAGACTTACCCTATACTACGTATGATGGGTAAGTAATATGAAAACTGATAGTTTTATAGAAAATTTATGATAAACATGTTGAAGCAGACAGTTTTTAAATCAAAGTATTATTTTAAGCACTATTTAATGTTCAAATTGCTCAAAATAGTTCAGTTAAAAAAGTTTTATGGGATCACAAACTATGCATAGCAATTTAACCATCTTTTGCAGGCACATAGTGGACTAGGTTGCGGTGTGCAGTGTCTAAACATTTTGTTAAATTTGTCTAATATTTAAGGGTTTTTTCAGTTTTAGGGTTCCGTACTTAAAAAGTGAAAATTATAAGATTACTCCTGTGTCTGTGTATTCGTCAGTCAGAGTCAGAGCCCTTTTTCTCGTAAACTGTGGGATGTGGAAAGCTCAAACTTGGAAAAGTTATATAGACTTTTTACCCACATATTTTCGGATTATTAGCCCTTCACAAATATGTTTAGGAAAAATTTTGAGGGCTAATTAACTTACTTGCAAAAAAAGTTTCAAAATTTCATTATCTGGATAGAGATTTAATTCATAGTTTTAAATAGCCCTTTTTTATCTTAAAAGCCCAAATAATATTTCCAAGCATCTTTCAGTTGAAAAATATATTTACACGTGAATATTAAGAAAGAAAGAAAATTTTAAAATAATTAAATTATTACATGTTAAAAGCCTTAATTGGGGGAAAGTAGTCATATTTAAAATGATATATATTTTAAACGTTATTTTTAAAACGATTTTTTATAGCATCTAAAAAGAAAACTTTTCTTCTGCCGTTATTGTAAAAATCCGAGAGGCAGCGCCATTTTTTACTTAATCATTTTATATAAGCTGATTTCTAAATGTGTGATAGATCTTACTTAATCATTCACCAAGTAGGCGTCAGTTGTCGCGAGAGCAATGTATGCGATCTTGGGTATTGAAAAATCCCCTCGGTCAAAGGGAAATGAAGGGCAACCCGATTACAGAAGATCGCCACTAGTCGTGATAATGTCATCCAATCTCTGGTGTAATCGGGTAATCTTTTTAAAACAGGCCAATCTAGCATCCTTTTTAAGAACCTGCAAGGTCTGGACGGTTGTTGCCAAGAGTATCTCGTAAGGGACATATCTACCTAGTAACAATAAATAATATTAAATTCATTATGGGTTATTTAACCTTTATTTTCCATCTGGAAATAAGTACTTTATTAGTAGTTAAATATTACAAGGTGCGTACACTTCTTTGAATTTCCAAAGAGTCTATTCCTGATTAGAAAATTTCCATTTAATATTTAAATGGACACAGACTTTGTAATCTCCTTGTTTAATTGCAGACTTTGTAATATTTTTCTGCAATAAAATAAGGCAAAATATTCTATTAAAAATTTAAGGTAAAATTGTACGCACCCTCATATTTATACTAATAAAAGTAAGATGTTTATTTATGTGTGTATGTCTGTCTATCTAGGGAAATCTATCGCACGAAGAAGACTGAAAATTTAAATAAAGATTGATGTAGGCAGGTGTGTATTGTTATGAGGTTTTGCCTAAATATGAAGGTATCACTAATTACGTTTACATAAATTTGGAAAAAAAGTTCAATTAATACTTAAAACAGAACAAATATATACTTAAGAATTTGTTTATTATTCTACCAAAATGAATTAATTAACCTGCTTTGTGTTCTTAAACCAATAATTAAATATACAACTTAATAACATAATTAAAATCTCTCATGAATGAAGATTGTGGAGTCCTGGTACAATATTTTACTCGCATCAAAATCAATGTAAAAATGTAGCTGAAAATTACTCACTTGGAAATCAAATCATTTTTCAATTTATACATCAATAACTTTTTAGAGAATTTACTACCTGTTGAAACATTAATGGATGCAGTAGACCTTTCCGAACTTTATTATAACTGTTATCAAGTTACTGGAATTATCAACCTTAACTAACGTTTTAAGTCCAATGAATTTTTCATTCATTATCAGATAAATATCATCATAAATAATATTAATAAATCATAACAATTAAAGTAACAATTCAACCCAACACTGTACAAAATTTTTACTAAAAAATTCCTTCAGTTATTAACACATCTTTTATTTTAATATTGAAAGTTTAATTTAATCATTTAACCAAATAAATATTTTTAGAGAAGTTGATAAAGACTTTTAACTTTTAGCGATACAAGGTTTTAAATATTGTTTGCAAAATTTTCTTCATTACTTGAAATAATAAATTAAAAATAAAGATTATCCTTTCGGTTAATTTAGGAACTATAAAACTTGTGATCAATTACTATGTTATGAATAAGCAAACAATCCAGTAAAGAATCAACACTTTTAAGTAAAGGAGAAAATATAATAATGTTTTTAAAATTTTAAATGAGTTCGAGGTTTGCAAAATAATGCAACAATTGTCAGGGGTCAGCTGGTACCACATTAATGCATATGAAGGTTCATTAAAGTTAAGGCTTACAAACAAGGATTTGCATAACAAATACTTATATGAAAGTTCAGCATTACTTCAGGTTACAAGAAGGGAAAACCAATTCATCGATTCCTATTATTCAGGAAGTTTCGAGGCAAGTTCTTAAGTCAAATGCGTAAAGTCTCAGGATAAATGAAGTCCCTCAACAAATAATTAAATGGAAAGGGCTTACCGATGAGATTGACTCACATCCTTTATGCTCCTCTGGATATCCAGGTGCCTATCCCTTCTCTAGTGTAAATCTTGTGTCTGAGTTCTCTAGGGTACGATAGCTGTTCTGATCACGAGTACTGTTACTTAAAGCGTTAAAAAAATGTTATTTTAACACCTCAGCTTTCTAAAGGTAATGTGGGCGCCAATTAATAACTTAAAGCATACGGAAATAAGCTAAATAACCTCTTAAGCTTTCAAAATACTAATAATTTATTCAACGGTAAGACTTTCTACCTTATTCCACAAAAATAATATTTAAAACAGTAGTAAACAATTACTTATTCACGTTATATCTTATAAAAAAATGCATCACGAGAACAAAAGATGAGAGGATAACGATGGAAATAAATAAAACATGGACAATAGATTTAACATCCTTCCACCTTTTGATTATATCGTATAATCAAAACTTCACATTAAATAAATACATTTGCATAAACATTATAAATCGAGTCTCTCTGGTATTTTTATGATTCTACCAGATCTAGTCTTTTTAACTTGTGACTCGTCCTTTGAAGGCTCAACCTGAATTTCATCCAAAGTTGATTTAGGAAAAATACTTTTGGTACAATCACTCGAATATACTTCCAGAAGGTAAATTCTTTGAACAGCCAGAAGTATCTGCGAATGAGACGGTTGTAACTTCAAAAGGGGAACTTTTCCCTCTTTGCCACGAATGAGCTCTGCAACAAGTCCTAATGGCCAGTTAATCCTTTTATTTTTATCTGCTCCTACAGCAACTGAACGTTGGAATCGTCTCACAATTTGTCGTTGGATAAAAAGACCCAAATATTCTGATCTAAATCGATTTCTTAGATTCTTTTGCAGTTTTTGCCTATATTTTAGTCTTCTAGGGAGAGAATTTTCTTCGACTGCGCCAACGTCTGCTAAACCACACTCATGAATATCTTACAAAAACATGTCCGGAGATATGGGTTTGATAGATTCTTTCTCTGACATTTAAGTTAGTGGTCGAGAATTTATAATGCTTTCACAGTCAGCCAATTCAGTTATCATCTCTTCATAATTCACAAAATTAGCTGCACCAATAAAATTAGGACCGTTGTCGTAATATATAGTAGAACACCTTCCTCTGCGTGATACAAATCCCCTTAAAGCCATCAAAAAAGTCTGTAGATGCTGAAGTAACATGTTCAAAATACACAGCTCTGTAGATAGCGCATGTAAATATGATAATCCAACTATTTTGATTATTTTTAAGAAATAGAGGGCCAGCCATATCAATGCCGATATTTTGAAATACGGCTGCACCTTTTACACGATTTTCTGGTAGAGAAACAGGAGAAGATTCCAAAATCTTAGAATTAAATCTTTTACAAATGGCACATTTGTATAAAACAGAGGTCACAGTTCTTCTTCATTCAGAATCAGTATTTTTCTTTGGGCAAATTTAAAAGAATCTGGGGAACTACATGACAATTTTTGAGGTGAAAATGTAAAATTAATCGTTTGATAACTTCATGATTTGAAGGAACAACCATAGGTATGTGGAAATCAATATTGTCTTGTCAATACATAATTTTAGTCTTTACGCCTATTATGTCTTGTTCATCTTTAAACATCTCAAGAGTTTTCAATCTTTCATCGCTTTCATAGGAAAAACATTCCTTTTGTATCATCCAAATTATCTTCGTTTCTGCTTTTTTAAATTCATGACTTATCAATTCTCCTTTAATTTGTTCTTTTGGATTAGAAGAATTAAGGTAAAGACAGGAGAGATTACGCGGTCGAACAGATTGCGCACAAAGAGGGTCGGGGGGGGGGGGGGGTAGAGTGCGCGCGCAGAAAATCCATGTAGTTATACAACAGCAGTAGTGAAGTGTCTACTTCAATGTACACGTTGATTGTTTCGAGCGGCTTGGATAAATCATTGCTATTTTGTTTGGTTTTCCCCAGTTAAGTGGTTGAATTTTCATAACTATTCGTCCGAATTTCTATAGAATGTCAGTAGTACAAAATATTTTTAACTTAAACAGTTTCGCAGAAGTTACTAACCTAGACCAACGGTGCAAACACTAACGGTCCGTTTTAGAAGCGGTCATGCATAAATAAAAAGCCACGCAATCTCTCCTACTGAAATTGGAGAGTTTCCGCACCTGCTACTAGGAGAGATGGCGCATTCTTCCCATTAGTTTCCATGCTAAGAGAGATTACGCATCTTATTGATAACTTTGCATAAATTGCAAATTACGTGTAAAACATGAATGAATGATTTTTTTAAATAATTTTTGAAAACCACATAATTATCAAAACCTGGAATTTACCCTTTAAATATTGAAGTGAATCCAGAACACGCATATTAGCTAGGTTGTGATTAAGGCATGAATCAAAATCTTCCTGAAACAGCTGAATTACCATCGGAATCCATAGATCACCAATTCATTGCAACAACAGTACTCGTTACAACCAACTGAAACCCAAACTTCTGTTATTATAGGCTTATCCTCGCATCCCATTGCAGCAGCTACATGCATTTGTCAACCATCAACTTCTGGGGAGTATAATGTTACTCTCAGAAATACACCTACGAAAGTTTTGGAAAAGCTTTCACCCATTCCAAGTATTTGAATGCCATCAAAATATAAAAAGAAACAGGGTGCAACGAATGTTAATGATCCACAAAATATACTTGAAAAAAGACTTAAGAAGGAATAAGCTACAAAAAAAAAACAGTTGAAGATAAGTTGCTTGTAGAAAAAGTGAAGGAAAGAAAACTTAGAGTAATGAGGATGAATGCACTGAATGTCTGGAACTGTACCAGGACACAACTTTGACCAGTGACAGGTTCCAATGTATTATTTATGGTAGGTGGTTGCACGAAAGCTGTACTATTTACAACAATAAGTGCATCGATTGTGGTCGACGACAACCTCGGTCACCATTTAAAATGTGGAAATGTAAATGGACTAATTTTAAGTTAAACATGTTATTAAGTATCTTAATGTTATTTTGTAATCTTATTGGGGCTTGCTTTTTCTAATTCTTTATTTTTTTTTTCTTTAATTAAAAGTTTTTAATTGTTCTTAAAATTCTCTCCTTTTTCTGATTCTTTAATCTTTAGGTTGAAATATTCACTCCTAATACAATAATATTTGTTCACACAAACCTTACAACAATGTCATTTAAGTGTAATTATTATTGTTAACAATTTGATTGTAGTTATTATTAATAACAATTTCTCCTACCCATATGCTCAAACACATCAACCCTGTAAGGTCAGATTGCGCAAAATAGCTTTCTTCGTTTTATTACAGTTGTTATGTTAAATTACAGCATAACAACAAACTAGCAATGGAAATACATAGAAAACAAATTAAGTCAAAATTATTCATGAATAATTTAGCAAAAAATTAATATTTAGATTTGTTTTCACTATTCTGTTGAATTGTACGTAGACTCTCCTAGCTTTATCTTATGTCTGAATCGGAGTATCCAGCCAACAAGATGCACAATTTTTTCATAACTAGAAAAATACTGATAGTACCAAGTTTTCTTTGGATTTTCATCAACATTTACAAGTAATTTTGTAGACTTCAGTTATTCTTTTTTAATTTCTTCTTCGTTTATGTTTTGACACGTGAAATTCATATATTTATAATATTCATCAGAATCTCGAAGCCCTCCCACCATTTGAGATACACTATCTTCTTTGATTTTCAGTCTCTAGATGGCAGATTTACTAGATTCATTTCACCGGGTATATGTATCCATAAAGCAGAGTCACTCAATTCTTTTATTTCTTGAACTCTGTTTCTAACAAAGACTGACGAGTTCTCTTTTCTGGATATCCATGCAAGCATCATCGTGGAATCGCTCCAAAAATATCTTTCCACATCGTCCCAGCCCAATGCGTCAGTTACTGATTTAGCCAATCAAAGCAGCTAAAAGTTCCATTCTAGGTATAGTTGCGCATTTTAAAGGACCAATGCGGAAATTCGCAGCAAGAACGAATAATTCAACGCGATTTCTACTTGCTATCCTCAAAAATATAACAGCAGCATACGCATACTGACTTGCATCACAAAATGCGTGAAGAGTGTAATCTTTTAGATTATCTGGGGTGAGCTGAATATATCTAAGAATCTGAATTTCTTGTAAAATATTTAATTCACAAAACCATTTAATAAACTCATCTATTAGATCACTTGCAATTTCTTCATCTCAGGCGATACCTTTTTTCCTTGTTTGCTGTAACATCATCTTAGGACAAATCATAACAGGAAAAGTAAAATCAATAGGATCAAAAACTTTATTTGCAACTGATAGCGTGATTCGTTTGGATATTTTTTCTAAATTTATATCTTTCGTCCAGCGTACATTAACCTACAAAACATCTAGAAATTTGTTTCATTGTAATCCCAGTACAACAGTTTCTTCACAATTTTCGCTATTCTTCCTTTCTTCTGTGTGTTCCCATCCTCTCAAATTAAATCCACTTTTAGCTGTAAGACACTTAGAATCAGCAATAAGCCTTTCTAATTCATTCTGCGTATGGACACTAGCAACGACATTGTCAACATAAAAGCTTGTCAGCAATTGCTTTGGAATTATTCTTCTTCATCGTTTTTCTTATTCTTCATCGTTTTTTATGTGATATTCCATGACGGAAGCTAGAAGAAACGGGAAACGTTTGATTCCAAAAACGACTCTAGCATGTCAAAACATTCTAATATTTCTTTCTTCTGAATCATTCCACCATAAGAAATGCAAAACATCCCGATCTTCTTTACGAACAGCGATTTGTAAAAACGCCTTCTTGATATCAGCTACAACACCAAATTTCTTTTCTATAAAATGTAAGAGAATGTCAGGAATTAATTCAATAAGATTTCGTCCAGAATGAAAACACTAATTCAGTGATGGATGGTTCTGTATTCTAGCTGATGCGTCGAACACTGGACGAATGGGAGTTCTACTGCTTTCTTTTATTATTGGTAGATGAAGCAAATAGTTTCCATAAAGATTCATTTCAGACTCGGGAATTTCCTCAATAATTTTATCATCAAGCCGCCCTAAAAGCACTTGTTCATATTTTTGATAAAGTTTATTGGTAAGCAACTTGTTTGTAACATTAATTAATCTTTTCTTGGCTAAACTCAAATTATCGGGTAAAATTGGTATATCTTCCGCCCATGGCAAAGAATTTTATAACGATTATCTTTTTTCATTTTTACTGTCTGTAAAAAATGCTCCTTTACCTGACGATCAATCTCTATCTTAGATTATTTTTCAATTGAATCATTTATTCTAAGTAAATCTAGTTTCCATAAATCGCTAATCTCTGCTTCCTTCACAAACATACATGCAACTGGTATAGCTAAGTTTTCTTTTGATACGTTATCTTGAGGCACTTTTCCCATTAAGTTCCATCCTAAATGTGTTTCCAGTGCTACTAGTCCAGACGACAACATTTATCTATGACCTGTCACCCTGTCAGTAATTTTTCAATTACATTGGCTCCAATCAATACTTGAATAGATTCAGGAGTCTCACCAATATCCGACTGAAGGATGTCTTTTTCCGATAATTGAGGGGATCGGGGCCAGAGAATGCCAAGCCACATTTTTGAACTTCTGAGATATTTCAGTTTGAAAATTTGATCAAATACTCAAATCAAGATATATAACGTAAAGTTTTTTCGCCAATGTCTTAGTAGCATTTGAGATATTATGAGTAACAATATGGCATTACTTTAATGATATTACTATTACGTTTTTTTGTAAATTAGCTATCTTCATTGGGGGCATAAACATCAGGGGCAAATACGAAACCTGTCACATATGCTGCCACCAAGTGACATTAGAAACAAATTATATGTTGGATATTTTAATTTACAATATTAAGCAACAGATTACAGTGTTAGATTTAAAATGTGGCTTGGCACTTTCTTGCCACAACTCCCTCAATTCTTTATACCAGGATCCTTTTTCCTACAGGCATAGCAATTTTGCAGATAATGTTTTGGTCCAAAACCTCAAAATTGCATTTAAATTTTTCTTTCAAGTCGCTTAATCTTATAGTAGTTATGATTATATTCCTTTGTTATGACTCCGCCAAAAAATGAATGAACAACTTTTTCTTCTCTAAGAGGTAAATACTTCATTTCTTTGGCTAAATGTTTTAAAATATACGATCTCTGTTAACCTGAGTCTGAAATCAGTCGAACAACTTTATTTTTGTTATCGGAAGTTATTTTTACTTTGAGTGTCGGAAGAAAGACCTTAGGATTTCTTCTGACATTAGCCATGTTTACTTCATTTCCAAATGACTTTTCTTCCTTTTCCTTTTCATTTAGTTTGTTTTTAGCGAGCATTTGACACATCACAGACACATTATTTTTTATCACAAATGAAACACTTCAGGATAGCTTTACATTGTTTCGTTGTGTGGCCTGACACCAAACATAAAATACACCTTTTGTTCTTCAACATATTCTGCTTCTCAGTAAAACTCATCTTCCGTGCTGAAAAACATGCAAAACTTAGATGTCTTCCTTTGCAAAAAACGCAATTTTTCCTTAAATCTTCCTTTGAAAAGTTGTTAATAGAGTAGCAGCAGTTGGTAAAGGTTTAGAAACATCAGTGAAACCTTTCCTTTTTCTAAAGTTCCTATCACCATCTTTTTTTGCCGAGCTATACCCTGCCACTGCCAAATTAATTCTTTCATCTCCCTCAACTTCACTTTTAATAAACTCCATTAAAATATCTAGGCGCTCTTTTGGATCTGAAATAGCAGAAGACATATAGGTTCTGTTCCACTCTTTCAAAAATTCAGCCGTAAAACAAGATTCTACCATTAGATACAATATTGACGCTCATTTATCTGTTGTAACCCCAATGTCTCAAGAGCTCTTAAATACGTCTCAACTTCATCATACAAGGATGTAAGAGAAAACTTTTCCTTTGATTGTAGCGATATAATCAATTTCAATAATTCTCTAACATATACTTCAACTAAAAGATCTTCCCGAACGAAACGAGCCTGTAGACTCTCCATAGCTTTGGCATGGTTAGCGCCAGTTGGCGGAAAATTATCTACAGCTTTTCGCGCTCTAGATTCAGCTACTGTTGCTTGAATCAAATACTGGAATTTATTTTGGACGCAATATTCTCATCAGTATAAATCTGTTCAAATTGATTCCAGAATGGTGGCCATTCTTTTAAATCACCATCCAATTGACGAAATTTCAACTTAGATAACGTAAATTTCCGTTTATAATCATTAATTTCATTAACAGTTAAAATGTAGTCACCTTGAATTTGCCTTTGTGACTGGATGTTTGCTAATTATAATTGATGATTTAATTCCAGTTTTTCTAACTCTATTTCTTGGTCAAACTTCTTTTCTATTTCTAACTTCTTTTTCTCTAATTCTTCTTCGAGTCTCTATCCTTTTTCTCAGCATCTTTTTATTTTCTTTCAGCAACGGCGGTTGATAAAATTTCTTGTGTAAAATCAGGATCCTGTTCATATTCCTTACTATTCAAAATTATTTATTTTAGTGTTCCGATCGCATAATCTTGCGGAATCGTTTCACCAAGTTCTTCTATTACAAACTTTATTTCGGCTTATTTTAAACCTTTCACGACTTGAAACATCTTGCTTCAATAAATCTAATCATTTCGCGGACACGCAAAAATTGTCACTTAAAGTGTTCAAAAAGATGTTCTTTTAATACCTCATTCTAAAGATAATGCGGATGTCAATTAATAACTTAAAGCATACGGAAATTAACCTCTTAAGCCTTCAAAATACTAATCATTTATTCAACTGTCAAAATTTCTACCTTATTCCACAAAAAAAAAAATATTTAAAATAGTAGTAAACAATTTCTTATTGACGTTACATCTTATAAAAAATGTATCACGAGAACAAAAGATGAGAGGATAACAATGGAGATGAATAAAATATGGACAATAGATTTAACAAGTACAGGGGCGACAAACGCACTTTGTTTTCTCTCGCTGATGCTATTTCGGTTGTCAGCAGTCCTCGACACAGAACATCTGAGCTTACTTTAGTGGTAACCGGTTTAGTAATTTTTGGTGTTTTTTAATGCTATTTTGCCTTTTTCGAGTACCGAGGCGATGTTTTGACATTTGTGAAAGAAATTCGGTTATAAACATTTATTCTAACATAGTAATTTTCGTCCTCCACGATTTTTGAAGTTTTTGTGCAGTTTTAAGCGATTTTCAAATAGATTTTTAGTATTATTTTTCTCGTTTTGCAGCGAATTTTTGATATTCGTAAAAGGAATTTTGTTTCAAACATTTGCAAATATAATATATTTTGTTTTCCGCGATTTTCAAAGCTATTTTTTTTTCAGGTTTGGCGGCGATTTTTGACATTAATGAAAGAATCATTTTACAATGTTTTAGTCCGCTGTAATAAATTTTGTCCTCTGCGATTTTTGAAATTTTAGCAATTTTTATATGATTTTTAGCGAGTTTATTTATTTATTTATTTTGTATCGTAGCGATTTTTTCCATATTAGTAAAAAGAATCCGGTTTTAACCTTTTAGCACAATATTGTAAATGTTGTCCTCTTTTCAATAAAGTTTATTCGGGATTTGTACAACGATTTTGTTGAATTTTCCGTGAATTTTTTTTTATGCAATTTTTAGTGTTTTTTCGCGTATTCCGGAAATTTTTCCACATTTGTTAAAAGAATTTGATTTCAAACTTTTTAGCCTAATATAGTACATTTTGTCATCCGCTATTTACAATGCCATTTTTGGCGTTTCTTCGTGTTTCGCGTCGATTTTTGCATTTGTAAAAGAATTCCGGTTAGAATGTCCACTGTAGTAAATTTTGTCCTCTGCGAGTTTTGTATTTTTAGCAATTTTTATGAGATTTTTAGCGGGATATTTTTTATAGTTTCGCGGCGATTTTTTCACATTAATAAATATAATCCTATTTTAATGTTTTAGCATTATATTGTAAATTTTCTCCTTTTTTCAATAAAGTTTATTCGGAATTCATACAACGATTTTTGAATTTTTCGCGAATTTTTTATGCAATTTTTTGAGTTTTTTATTTTTCGCAGCGATTTTTCGACATTCACAAAAAAAATCCTGTTTTAATCTTTTGGAAAATATAGTAAACTTTGTCCACTGCGACTTCTGAAATAAATTTTCGTGACTTTTAGCGTTTTCTCGCGATTCGCTGCATTTTTTCTACATTATTAAAAGGAATCAGGTTTCAATCTTCTAGCCCAATATAGTGAAATTTGTTCTCTTTTCAAAATAATTTATTCAGAATTTCGATTTTAGAATTTTTTTTTTGCGTATCGTGTTTTTTTTTTTTTTTTTTTTTTTGACGGAACCCGGAAATGCCGGGCGGATCAGCTAGTATTTACTATTTCAGAAAAATATTTTCTAAATGCCGATTTCACGTTTTTCTTTGTTTGCATGTTTAACTTTTCGAATCTGCTTTCCCAAAAAAAAAAAAAAAAAAAAAAAAAAAAAAAAAAAAAACATACCCACTTATTTCTGGTACGTTACCGGTTCCAACCATGTCTTGGGTTTTAAAAAATATTAATATTTACTATTTCAAAAAATATATTTTTTGGAAGTCCTTTCATGAATTCGCCCTTTTTTTTTCCTTTTTTGTCAGTAACTTCCCAGATATAATATCGTCTTGCGTCAGAAACGCATCTTGCAACTTTATCGTATTCACTTTTTAAACCTTTGTATCACCGCGTTGCATATCTGCTACACAAAAATCAATGTTACTTATACAGCAAGGTTTAAAAGACGAATTTTATTTATTGCTTCTATCTTCCAACACAGCAGTTAATATAAATTGTCCAACGAATTCTCAACAGACGGCGATACTGTGCCAGTTTTTCCTGCCAAAGTTTTATTTCTCATTTGAGCAATTAATGAACTTCGTAAATTCTGTCAAATTAAAAAGTCTGGAGACATCCACAAATATATTTTTTTAGCTCACAGGCTATCAAAGCCTGCAGGCCGGTTCTGTATGTACGTATGTATGTATGTTATGTAGGTATGTACGTAACGCGATAACTCTTGATAGAACTAACCGTTTTACTTTAAATTTTGTTTATAGGTTCCTTGTGATAAGGAGCTTCCCTGATTAGTTTTGGAGGTTCATTGGTTAAGCATAAAGGGGGGAAACGGGGGGCTAACCCCCCATAATTTAGATAAATGGGTTTTTCATGCAGAATTATCCCATTTTCTTCAAATTTTGTATATAGGTTCATTTTGATAACGTGCTTCTGTCAATAGTTTTGGGGGTTCATTGGTTAAGTATAAAGGGGGAAAGGGGGGATATCCCCCCCCTTAATTTAGATAAATGAGTTTTTTATTCATGCAGAATTATCCGATTTTCTTCAAATTTTGTATATAGGTTCATTTTGATAATGTGCTTCTCTGAATAGTTTTGGGGGTTCATTGGTTAAGTATAAAGGGGGAAAGAGGGGATAACCCCCCCCCTCCTAATTTAGAAAAATGAGTTTTTCATGCAGAATTATCCGATTTTCTTCAAATTTTGTATATAGGTTCATTGTGATAATGCGCTTCTCTGAATAGTTTTGGGGGTTCATTGGTTAAGTATAAAGGGGGAAAGGGGGGCTAATCCCCCCTTAATTTAGATAAATGGGTTTTTCATGCCGAATTATCCCATTTTCTTCAAATTTTGTATATAGGTTCATTTTGATAATGCGCTTCTGTCAATAGTTTTGGGGGTTCATTGGTTAAGTATAAAGGGGGAAAGGGGGGGATAACCCCCCTAATTTAGATAAATGGGTTTTTCACGCAGAATTATCCGATTGTCTTCAAATTTTGTATATAGGTTCATTGTGATAATGCGCTTCTCTGAATAGTTTTGGGGGTTCATTGGTTAAGTATAAAGGGGGGCTAATCCCCCTTAATTTAGATAAATGGGTTTTTCATGCAGAATTATCCGATTTTCTTAAAATTTTGTATATATATTCATTGTAATTAGAGACTTCCCTGATTAGTTTAAGGGGTTCATTAGTTAACTATGAGGAGGGTAACGGGGGGATGACC
Organism: Maratus michaelseni; assembly: GCA_963931845.1. Lineage (NCBI taxonomy): Eukaryota > Metazoa > Arthropoda > Arachnida > Araneae > Salticidae > Maratus > Maratus michaelseni. Next base: position 219,712,407 of record OZ007596.1, read on the forward strand.
CCCCTTAATATATTGTTGATTTCTTTATTTTTCGAGGGGCATATTTCAAATTCTTTGAAATAAGAGTATAATATACAATTAGTGTGAATAGCCTGTGAGCTCAATGCCCTCAGTTTAACTGGGCAGTTTTCTTTTTATTACAAAGGTAAGTTCGCATACTTTGCAAGTATGTATTAGAAAATTGACAATATTTATGAGAAGTATCTAATTTTCTGTTTATTACAGATGTGGAAAAAATACCTTTTAGTCATTTTTTATTAGCTCACAGGCTATCAAAGCCTGAGAGCTAATGTGCCCGCCCGTTCTGTATGTATGTATGTAAGTATGTACGTATGTATGTACGTAACGCGATAACTCTTGATAGAAATAAGCGTTTTGCTTCAAATTTTGAATATAGGTTCATTGTGATAAGACGCTTCCCTGATTAGTTTTGGGGGTTCATTGGCTAAGTATAAAGGGGGAAAGGGGGGCTAATCACCCCCTAATTTAGATAAATGGGTTTTTCATGTAGAATTATCAAATTTTCTTCAAATTTTGTATATAGGTTAATTGTGAAAAGGCGCTTTCCTGATTGGTTTTGGGGATTCATTGTTTAAGTATAAAGGGGGTAATGGGGGGCTAATCCCCCCATTAATTTAAATAAATGGATTTTTCATGCAGAATTATCCGATTTTCTTCAAATTTTGTATATAGGCTCATTGTGGTAAGCCACTTCCCTGATTAGTTTTGGGAATTCATTGATGAAGTATAAAGGGAGGAACGGGGGCTACCCCCCCCCCCCCGTTAATTTAGATAAATGTATTTTTCATGCAGAATAATCTGATTTGCTTAAAATTTTGTATATAGGTTCATTGTGATAAGGCACTTTCTTGATTAGTTTTGGGGGTTCTTTGGTTAAGTATAAAGAAGGTAAAAGAGGGGCTGGCTTATCCTCCCCCCTTAATTTAGATGAATGTGTTTTTCATGGAGAATTATCCGATTTTCTTCAAATTTTGTATATAGACTCATTGTGGTAAGGAGCTTCTCTGGTATGTTTTGGGGATTCAGTGGTTAACTATAAGGGGGTGGGAACGGAGAGATAATCCCCCCCCCCCTTAATATATTGTCGATTTCTTTATTTTTCGAGGGGTTATTTCAAATAAGAATATAATATACAATTAGTGTGAATAGCCTGTGAGCTCAATGTCCTCAGTTTAACTGGGCAGTTTTCTTTTTTATTTTAATATCCATCTATTTAAAGCAGTTTGGTAATTTTGTCAAATTTCCATCGAAATTGGACCGTATACGCATGCGTCAAAAAAATCTTCCGCCAATGAGGTGAGGGATATTTCCTGTCTCTAGAGTCACATTAGATTAGGAACTGTTTACAAAAACGAGTGTACGACCCTTCTGTGGGTATGGCGTCGGCAAGAAGTTTAGATTACAATTGTGAGGTATTTTTTCATTTTATCTTTATTTATTTTGTTTATATTTAGTTCATGAACATAGAAATATATATCTATTTCTGTGTACATGATTGAATTCTTTGGATATCTCTTAATTCTTTTTGTTCGCGAAATTATTTAGTGCCAGTAATGTAATTGTTGCATGCTTGGTGTATTTTTTGCTACTGAGTACTATTTTGCTTGAGTTTTTATAAGTATTTTTTTTCTTTTTTTATTGAAGGGGTTTATTTTCATTTGGAAAAACAGAAATTTCATTTTTTGAATATAATATTTCAGATGTTTTAATAGTTAACATTCGGCTGTTTGAAAATGAGGTGCCACTTTTTGTTGTTGTCTATTGATAGACGATGTTAGAGAATCAATGCATAAAATACTCTGCATGTACTCGCCTAATACTAAATATAACCCAATGCTAAATATAACCTAATACTAAAATATACAAAAGGCTGTTTCAGCATCTTACAAATTTCTATTATGTTTCATTCTAAGAGTTCCTAAATAAGCCAGACTGCAAATATATTTCCAGAAAAAAAGAACTGATCGTACTATAAATAGTTTCCATCCAGTATAATTATATGGTGAATCCAAAGAATTCAACAAACCAGAATAAATAATGATAAAATGAAAAAGTACCAAATATTTATTGTAATCCAAATTTCCAAAACACCACTCACTCGGGGGGGGGGGGGGGAGAGATTGTAATTTCAGTAATTTGGTGGCACAAAAATTACACGAATTTCTTCAGTTTGCTGCGGGGGAGAAAAATTGCAAAAATCAACCAGCAGCTGCACGAAAAAAAAAAAAAAACTCATCAGCAGGGACAAATTTAGAAACTTGCTGTGCCGCCAATCCATATATTTAAAGCAGTTTGCATTAGAAGTGTATTTGAGATTTTTTAAGATCGGTCATTCCTCTCGAGTTACTTTAATTTTGAGATTTTTTAAGATCGGTCATTCCTCTTGAGTTACTTTAAATATGACAAGTTTGGTTTACGATTTATCTTGGATAACTATTATCAGGTAATTTTTCATTTTATTATTTTGGTTTATTGAGTTGATGAACATAGTAAACATAATCATGATTGAGTTCCTTGCTTTCGTGAACACAAAATTAGAGATTCATTCTGGTGTATTTTTTTTCTTCTTTTTATGTCGTATGTATATTGAAAATTAAAATTTTTTAAACCTAAAAGTAATGGTCGAGATTTTATTAGGATTTATTTTTTGAAGGAGTTTATTTTTACTTTGAAAAGCTGAATGTTTTAATATTTACATTCGACAGTAAAATATCGAAAAGTTTTGATTATATAAAACGGTTTGAAAATGATTGCCACGTTTTTGTTGTTGTTTATTGATTTTTGCTTACATCATGTGCTAATTTCCAAAATAATTTACAGAGCCAGTGTGTAAGTGGCCATATGAATTAGTTAAAATACAGCAGAATGTAAATGATTTTCTGTACGATACAAACAGCATCCAAAGGATTCAATCATAAACACATGTTCATCAACTCAACAAACCAAACTGAAAAAATACCTGATAATAGTTATCCAAGCTAAAAAAAATAAATATTTTTGACTTCAAGAGATATAAAAAAGGTTATTTAGTTTTTTTTTTTTTTTTTTTTTTTTTTTTTTGTAATCTTTTTTACCACTTCCCCATATACCATCAGTTTCATAAGAAATCTCTGTGAAAACATATATTTTACACTTTATTGAATGTTTTCATTTCTTAATTGAAACATCAAACTCAGTTTAAAGTTATAGTAGAGTGTAAAATGTATATTTTCATTAAGATTTGTTATTGAATTAATTTTGCTTCATAAACAATTCTTGAATCTTTTGATTTATTATTGCTTTCATTATTGGGCGATAACGATTTCATTTTATACCAGATTGCATCTCTGTTTTGGGCGATACTTATTAAACTCATAATTTGTCACTAAATGGTGATTTTATTGACTTTGTGCTTACAAATCAAAATGGTATCTTGATAATATACATCTTTGCCCAAGAATGCGACAAAAAAAAAAAAAAAAAAAAAAAAAAAAAAACTATTTTTGATTTTAGGAAAACTTAAAGAGGTTATTTAGTTTTTTTTTGTTGTTGTTGTTCGGTTAATTTTTTTTTTGCCACTTTCCCATATACTATCAGTTTCATAAGAAATCTCTATGAAAACATATATTTTACACTTTATTGAATGTTTTCATTTCTTAATTGAAACATCAAACTCGGTTTAAAGTTATAGTAGAGTGTAAAATGTATATTTTCATTAAGATTTGTTATTGAATTAATTTTGCTTCATAAGCAATTCTTGAATCTTTTGATTTATTATTGCTTTCATTATTGGGCGATAATGATTTCATTTTATACCAGATTGCATCTCTGTTCTGGGCGATACTTATTAAACTCATAATTTGTCACAAAATGGTGATTTTATTGACTTTGTGCTTACAAATCAAAATGGTATCTTGATAATATACATCTTTGCCCAAGAATGCGACAAAAAAAAAAAAAAAAAAAAAAACTATTTTTGATTTTAGGAAAACTTAAAGAGGTTATTTAGTTTTCTTTTGTTGTTGTTGTTCGGTTAATTTTTTTTTTGCCACTTTCCCATATACTATCAGTTTCATAAGAAATCTCTATGAAAACATATATTTTACACTTTATTGAATGTTTTCATTTCTTAATTGAAACATCAAACTCAGTTTAAAGTTATAGTAGAGTGTAAAATGTATATTTTCATTAAGATTTGTTATTGAATTAATTTTGCTTCATAAACAATTCTTGAATCTTTTGATTTATTATTGCTTTCATTATTGGGCGATAACGATTTCATTTTATACCAGATTGCATCTCTGTTTTGGGCGATACTTATTAAACTCATAATTTGTCACTAAATGGTGATTTTATTGACTTTGTGCTTACAAATCAAAATGGTATCTTGATAATATACATCTTTGCCCAAGAATGCGACAAAAAAAAAAAAAAAAAAAAAAAAAAAAAAACTATTTTTGATTTTAGGAAAACTTAAAGAGGTTATTTAGTTTTTTTTTGTTGTTGTTGTTCGGTTAATTTTTTTTTTGCCACTTTCCCATATACTATCAGTTTCATAAGAAATCTCTATGAAAACATATATTTTACACTTTATTGAATGTTTTCATTTCTTAATTGAAACATCAAACTCGGTTTAAAGTTATAGTAGAGTGTAAAATGTATATTTTCATTAAGATTTGTTATTGAATTAATTTTGCTTCATAAGCAATTCTTGAATTTTTTGATTTATTATTGCTTTCATTATTGGGCGATAATGATTTCATTTTATACCAGATTGCATCTCTGTTCTGGGCGATACTTATTAAACTCATAATTTGTCACAAAATGGTGATTTTATTGACTTTGTGCTTACAAATCAAAATGGTATCTTGATAATATACATCTTTGCCCAAGAATGCGACAAAAAAAAAAAAAAAAAAAAAACTATTTTTGATTTTAGGAAAACTTAAAGAGGTTATTTAGTTTTCTTTTGTTGTTGTTGTTCGGTTAATTTTTTTTTTGCCACTTTCCCATATACTATCAGTTTCATAAGAAATCTCTATGAAAACATATATTTTACACTTTATTGAATGTTTTCATTTCTTAATTGAAACATCAAACTCAGTTTAAAGTTATAGTAGAGTGTAAAATGTATATTTTCATTAAGATTTGTTATTGAATTAATTTTGCTTCATAAACAATTCTTGAATCTTTTGATTTATTATTGCTTTCATTATTGGGCGATAACGATTTCATTTTATACCAGATTGCATCTCTGTTTTGGGCGATACTTATTAAACTCATAATTTGTCACTAAATGGTGATTTTATTGACTTTGTGCTTACAAATCAAAATGGTATCTTGATAATATACATCTTTGCCCAAGAATGCGACAAAAAAAAAAAAAAAAAAAAAAAAAAAAAAAAACTATTTTTGATTTTAGGAAAACTTAAAGAGGTTATTTAGTTTTTTTTTGTTGTTGTTGTTCGGTTAATTTTTTTTTTGCCACTTTCCCATATACTATCAGTTTCATAAGAAATCTCTATGAAAACATATATTTTACACTTTATTGAATGTTTTCATTTCTTAATTGAAACATCAAACTCGGTTTAAAGTTATAGTAGAGTGTAAAATGTATATTTTCATTAAGATTTGTTATTGAATTAATTTTGCTTCATAAGCAATTCTTGAATTTTTTGATTTATTATTGCTTTCATTATTGGGCGATAATGATTTCATTTTATACCAGATTGCATCTCTGTTCTGGGCGATACTTATTAAACTCATAATTTGTCACTAAATGGTGATTTTATTGACTTTGTGCTTACAAATCAAAATGGTATCTTGATAATATACATCTTTGCCCAAGAATGCGACAAAAAAAAAAAAAAAAAAAAAAACTATTTTTGATTTTAGGAAAACTTAAAGAGGTTATTTAGTTTTCTTTTGTTGTTGTTGTTCGGTTAATTTTTTTTTTGCCACTTTCCCATATACTATCAGTTTCATAAGAAATCTCTATGAAAACATATATTTTACACTTTATTGAATGTTTTCATTTCTTAATTGAAACATCAAACTCAGTTTAAAGTTATAGTAGAGTGTAAAATGTATATTTTCATTAAGATTTGTTATTGAATTAATTTTGCTTCATAAGCAATTCTTGAATCTTTTGATTTATTATTGCTTTCATTATTGGGCGATAATGATTTCATTTTATACCAGATTGCATCTCTGTTCTGGGCGATACTTATTAAACTCATAATTTGTCACAAAATGGTGATTTTATTGACTTTGTGCTTACAAATCAAAATGGTATCTTGATAATATACATCTTTGCCCAAGAATGCGACAAAAAAAAAAAAAAAAAAAAACTATTTTTGATTTTAGGAAAACTTAAAGAGGTTATTTAGTTTTCTTTTGTTGTTGTTGTTCGGTTAATTTTTTTTTTGCCACTTTCCCATATACTATCAGTTTCATAAGAAATCTCTATGAAAACATATATTTTACACTTTATTGAATGTTTTCATTTCTTAATTGAAACATCAAACTCAGTTTAAAGTTATAGTAGAGTGTAAAATGTATATTTTCATTAAGATTTGTTATTGAATTAATTTTGCTTCATAAGCAATTCTTGAATCTTTTGATTTATTATTGCTTTCATTATTGGGCGATAATGATTTCATTTTATACCAGATTGCATCTCTGTTCTGGGCGATACTTATTAAACTCATAATTTGTCACAAAATGGTGATTTTATTGACTTTGTGCTTACAAATCAAAATGGTATCTTGATAATATACATCTTTGCCCAAGAATGCGACAAAAAAAAAGATAAATTTTCAAACTTGGTATAAAAAACTTAGGTACTTCTCTATTATCCCATCGTCCACTTTTCATAACAAAATACTATTGCCAAACTGTATGATTAAATGCCAAAAATGCAGTCCCATTTACTTGATGTCGGAAGTATTATACGTGTTTGTTATGTCATCAAGTGGTTTTTAATTCAACATTTGCGTGTATTAATGACAAAGTTCTCCCGTTTATTTGGCGTTACAGTTTGGCGATAGTTTTTTGTTATGAAAAGTGGTCGATGAGATAATAGAGAAGTACCAAAACTTACATATATGAGTAGATTCCTTGACAGTATTAATCATTACTTGATATTTTAAAACTGCATCATATTTGTAGAATTATATTAATTTAAACAATGCTTCTATTGAAGTGTGAAGAAGCACATACTTATATGAAGAACCATATATTTACATAATCATTTTCATTAGCAATCGAAACACCATAAGATTCATCCCCGATAATAAACGGACTATAAGTGGTCTAATTTTGTATTACGTGTTCTACGATATTTTTACGTACGTTTCAATAATTACTTTCTGTACTATATAAACAAAATGATAGAGATCTAAAAAGACAATTTCCATCGGGATTGATTTCGCGAATGTTAAATGAGCCTAAATTCAATTTTAAACAGTAAATCCGAAATGGACACCTAAGTATTCATACAAATTATAATAAATAAAATAAATGCCTTCTAAACACTCCACAGTGAGTTCTATATAAATACCTTCCTAGGTTTAATGCAACGTGCAAGAAAAAAACAACAGGAGATGATCCAAACACGTTTCTAGAGACAGTAATAGACCCTCACCTCATTGGCCGGTCCTACCGGAAGATTTTTTTGACGCATGTGTACTGTGTCGAATATTGTTGAAAAATGATTTTGAAGAAAAAATCGGGAAATTCACAAAATGGTTTTGGGAAAAACTTCACCAAATGGTTTCAAATTTCTTTGAGTGACAGCGGGAAAAAAAATTTCATCTTACATTCAATCATCGCAATTGGCGAGTGTGACTATTAAGTTTAGCCAGTACTGGCAATAACATCAATCACCAATTTTCAGTATTACTTGCCGATTGGTGAGTGTTAATTTTGTCTTATATCACAAACTGTATTTACATATACTACTAGATACAATGATTATGAATCATGATTTTTCTGTTATTGGGCGAGATTCATGTTTTTTAAGCAATTCTTTGACGAAATTCGTGTTTTTTCAGAGATCCTTTGAAGAATTTCGCATTTTTCTCGCGATCCTTAATGAAATTCACATTTTCCAGCGATTCGTTGATAAAATACATTTTATTCCGCAATTTTTAGACGAAATTTAGTAAAAAAGCGTGATTTTTTGGTGAAATTTCCTTTTTTGCGATTCTTTGACAAAATTTGCTTATCTTTCACGATCCTTTTGCATGATTCACGTTTTTTCTGTGGTCTTTTAACGAAAGTCATGTTTTCCCATGATCCTTTGATGAAATTAGTGTTTTTTCCTCAATCATTTGACGAAATCTGTGATTTTTTCCCCCCACGAAGATTGGTTAGATGTTTTTAGTCGGCAGGTGCCCTAAAAAGTCTGTGACGCCCGTTGCTGCATCGCACACATTCGTCCATGGGGCATTGTTTCATTCCTGACATTTCTGGAAAGAAACAACGTTCAACTCATTGGCTGAATTGTAAAGGGCGAAATGTGTCAAACATTAGCGGAAAGAAAGTGCGCAATTCGTTCGTTCATGGAAAAAATCGTGAAATTCATTAATTGATAGTCGAGAAAATGCGAAATTTGTCAATCGATAGCGGAAAAATAACAAAATTCATTAATCGACAGTGGAAAAATCGCAAAGTTCATCAACTGGTTTCGGAGGAAAAAGTTTTCGAATGACTTCGCGAAAAAAAATCACAATCCGTCAATTTCGGGGAAAAAATCGTGAAATTCGCCAAATGGTTTCGAAATTTGTCGAGCGACAGCAGAGAAAAAAATCTTTTTCCATTCAGTCATCGCAATTGGTGAGTGTGACTATTATGTTTGACCAGTGGTGGCAATAAAGTCCATTGCCAAATTTTCAGTATTACTCGCTGTTTGGCAAGTGCTAATTTTGTCCTATACTTCAAAACCCTTTTGATCATCACATCAGTGTGCAGGACAATTTTTTTACGGGAGACCATTTGATGAATTTCGTGATTTTTCCGTTATCGATTGACCAATTTTACTACTATCAATTGTTGAATTTTATAATTTATCAACTATTGATTAGCGAATTTCATGATTTTTTCCATGAACGTTTGACAAATTACGCAATAAAATATAAGAATATCGTTAAATTGTCTTGGGTAAAAAAAAATTTATTGTCAAATGCCTTCGAGAAAAAAGTTGCAAGTTGAAATGCCTGTGACCTCTTTTTCATGTTATGCATCTCTGGGGTCCATCCCCTCACTCCCCCCCCCAAGTGGGACACTTTTCAAAATTTTGCACACACCCCTCATGTGATATATCGCTGGAAAAGTCTTTGACCACTTATTCATGTTATGCATCTCCGGGATCCATCCCGCCACTCCCCCCCCCCTAAAGGGGGCTCTTTTCTAACTTTTGTTGACACCCCTCATGTCATATATCATTGGAAAGGTCTGTGACCACTTAGTCATATTATGCATCTCCGATGTCCATCTCCCCACTTTGCCCCCCCCTCCCCCCAAAGGGTACTTTCTAAATTTTGCAAACAACCCTCATGTTATATATCATTGGAAAGGTCTGTGACCACTTAATCATATTATGCACCTCCGATGTCCATCTCCCCACTTTGCCCCCCTCCCCCCCCAAAGGGTACTTTCTAAATTTTGCACACAACCCTCATGTTATATATCATTGGAAAGGTCTGTGACCACTTAATCATATTATGCATCTCCAATGTCCATCTCCCCACTTTGCCCCCCCCCAACCCCCCAAGTGATACTTTTCTAAATTTTGTTGACAGCCCTCATGTCATATATTGTTGGAAAGGTCTGTGACCACTTAATCATATTATGCATCTCCGATGTCCATCTCCCCACTTTGCCCCCCTCCCCCCTAAAGGGTACTTTCTAAATTTTGCACACAACCCTCATGTTATATAACATTGGAAAGGTCTGTGACCACTTAGTCATATTATGCATCTCCGATGTCCATCTCCCCACTTTGCCCCCCCTCCCCCCCAAAGGGTACTTTCTAAATTTTGCACACAACCCTCATGTTATATATCATTGGAAAGGTCTGTGACCACTTAATCATATTATGCATCTCCAATGTCCATCTCCCCACTTTGCCCCCCCCAACCCCCCCAAGGGATACTTTTCTAAATTTTGTTGACACCCCTCATGTCATATATTGTTGGAAAGGTCTGTGACTGCTTAATCATATTATGCATCTCCGATGTCCATCTCCCCACTTTTCCCCCCTCCCCCCAAAGGGTACTTTCTAAATTTTGCACACAACCCGCACGTTATATATCATTGGAAAGGTCTGTGACCACTTAATCATATTATGCATCTCCAATGTCCATCTCCCCACTTTGTCCACCCCCCAAGGAATACTTTTCTAAATTTTGTTGACACCCCTCATGTCATATATTGTTGGAAAGGTCTGTGACCGCTTAATCATATTTTACATCTCCCCACTTTGCCCCCCAAGGGGTACTTTCTAAATTTTGCACACAACCCTCATCTTATATATCATTGGAAAGGTCTGTGACCACTTAATCATATTATGCATCTCCAATGTCCATCTCCCCACTTTGCCCCCCCCCCCCCCAACACCCCAAGTGATACTTTTCTAAATTTTGTTGACAACCCTCATGTCATATATTGTTGGAAAGGTCTGTGACTGCTTAATCATATTATGCATCTCCGATGTCAATCTCCCCACTTTGCCCCCCTCCCCCATAAGGGTACTTTCTAAATTTTGCACACAACCCTCATGTTATATATCATTGGAAAGGTCTGTGACCACTTAATCATATTATGTACCTCCGATGTCCATCTCCCCACTTTGCCCCCCTCCCCCCCAAAGGGTACTATCAAGTTGTTTGCCGTCAAATTTTGACGGGTTCCATCTAGTTTTTATTATTATTATTATTATTATTATTTACATGATTAAAAGGATGCATTCTAACATGTGAGTAATTATTTTTTGAAATCGGAGTTTCTGAGTCATAAAGTGTTAAAAGAGGGAGGGAGCGGGGCACTATTTGGGTTTTCTCAGGAAATTTCGCTCAGAAGTTTAATATATCTAAATGTCAGAAATGAAACCGACAATCACTATAACTAATAATAACTTAATAAAATAAATTATCACGTAAAAATAGCACAAATAAAAAATATATAAAATAGCAAACAGCTGTTTCGAGCCTCTAAAGCTCCATCATCAGTTCCAAAGTTAAAAAAGTATCCCTTACTTCGCTTGGATAGATTTTTACTCAAAAATATAAAATCATATAAATTCGAGGTTCGTTTGCAAAATCAGATCGGAGGGTGCGTAGCACGCCCGGATTATTCGCCGCTGAAGGCAGTGGGAGTCACAGCTCTAGGTTCGTTTGGGTAGACTTTCGTTTAAAAATATAAAATCATACAAATTCGGGGGTGCACGCTTCTGAATGTAGTGGGATCCCAAACATTAGGTTCGGTTGGCATGATTTTCGTTTAAAAATATAAAATAATTCAACACTGATTTTTAGGTGTATTTACAGTTATTATTACGGACCTGGGCAACGCCAGGCCCGTGATCAGCTATTTACATGTTATATTATTAAAATTGTCACCTCAATTTCTGTCTATGTTTTCAATGAATGCATTCTATGGTGCTCATAAGTTTATTTATGTTCAAAATACTTATTAAGTATTTTGGATCAGCCCGGTGGATCAGCTAGTTACATATTAAATTATTAAACACAAAAACATTTCACCTCAATTTCTGCCTATGTTATAAATGAATGCACACCCAGAAAAAAGTTTTGTTGAATCAACAAAAATTTGTTTGAACCAACAAAACTTTTTGTTTAAATACAGGTCAATGGAAATTTCGTTTAAATCAACAACAATTTTTTTTTTTTTTTTTTTTTTTTTTTTTGCAATTCCAAAAAAAAAAAAAATTGTATCGTCACCAAAAACTGTTTTGTTAATTCAAGTAAAATGGTTCAACTTGAATTTTGCTAAAACAACCAAAATGTACTCAACAAAACATGTTTTGTAGTTTTAATCAATTCCTTTTTCTGGGTGCATTCTATTGTGGCGCTGATAAGTTTATTTATGTTCAAAATACTGATTAAGTTGGATAAATATGCGTGTTGTACATATTTTTTGCAAAAAATCTTAAAGTATACTTTGCAAAAAAAAAAAAAAAAAAAAAAAAAAAACATAGGTAAAAAGAAACTAGCAACTGTTTGCTGTTGTTGACAATGTGAGAATTGTTAAGGGAGTGCAGAAAGTTACTAGCGAAACAAATTGTAATATTCACACTAGCTGTTTAACCCGTTCTACGCACGGGAGTTCATGAATTTAATTCTAAAATATGAATAAAATGAATTTAATTCCCCTTTTAAAGTGTTGAGTTGTTCAATAACTATACGATTTAGAAAAAAAAAATTACTACTGCGCACTTTTTTTAATGAAACTTAATTTATGTTGCTATGGCAACAGACGATAAAGCGATATCTTTGGAATAAGGGAATAAATAGAATTAAAATGTTATTAATGTTTGTGATAAAATGTGTTTCTTTATTAAAAAAAAAGGAAAGAAAGAAAGGAAATAATGAAGCGCAATTAAATAATCTCTAATTATTTGGATGCGAGGTAAAAGAATTATCGTAATACCCGCTACAGCTTCTTAGTATTGCAGCGTGGCGTCCGTAATATGTATATCTCACATTGCAGTAAACATTTAGAACTGGTTAGAACTCGTGCGATTACGGGTTGACATAAAAAAGGCAAAAATTCGTCAAAAACATAAAAAAAAATATATATTTAAAATTTTCGAATTTTTTGCCCCAATCGTTCATGGGCTCCCTAATAGCAACCCGTTTGCCAAATTTCGTAGCCCTGCGCCCTGTGGTTTTCCGAGTTTTTGAGGTTACATAGATAGATACGCGCACGGATTTTAATGGGGTAGATATTATTCTAGCTGATCCGCCCGGCGTTGCCCGGGCCCGTGTAATAAACTTAAATCTCTTTAAAAACGAAACTCTGTCCCGGATCTCCGATGGCTTTGGCACCGTATACCGGGCGTGCTCATACACTCCGGAAAATCTTTTATTTCCACCTTCCACCGCCAGGGGAGCATTCTGTTCTAAACAAACCTCTTTCCGAACGAACATCTGACACAGGTTCCCGTTGCTTACGGCACCGTAATAGTAAACGTGCTACAAAAGCGGTTTGGAGAAGATGGGAACATTATTAGCCGAGTTATTGAAATAAGGCACAGTTAGAGAAAATAACCTTGAGGGGGGGGTGCCGGGAGGAGGGGATGTTCAAGTGTCCTTCAGAAAATGACTAATTAGGAGGACCACTATGCATCTTTAAAAATTTTTTCGTTTGGTTAAGCTATGAACTTAATTACAAATTTGGCTTAAACTATTATTCGGAAATAGAGGTAACCACTACTCATAAATTTACTTTAATGTTATAGAAGATGACTATTAAGTTAATTATAATGTTTGTAATCAGTTGCGTTGAAATCGGAAATATAGTTGCTGAGTTATGGAAACGGGACATAGTTAGAGAAAAAACCTTGAAGGAGGTGCCGGGGAGGAGCGGATGTTCAAGTTCACTTCAGTAAATAACTAATTAGGAGGACCACTATGCATATTTAAAAATTTGTTCGTTTGGTTAAGCTAGGAACTTAATTAGAAATTTGTCTTGATTGTTATTCGGAAATAATGGTACCCGCTACTCACAAATTTATTTTAATGATATAGACGTTGATTATTAAGTTAAATATGATGTTTGGAATCAGTTGCGCTGAAATCAGAAAATTAGTTGCAGAGATAGGGATACAGGGCACAGTTAGACAAAAAGCCTTGAGGGGGGGCGGATGTTCAAGTGCTTTTCAGCAAATGATAAATTAAAAGAGCCACTATATGCATCTTTAAAGATTGATTCATTTGGTTAAGCTAGGAACTTAATTTGAAATTTTGCTTAGATTATTATTCGGAAATACAAGTAACTTTTTTCTAGAAGTACACCCTGAAGCTATGAATGCTGGTTTTTGTGATAATTTAGCAAAATGGAACGGTTTGGAGAAGTTCTGAGTTCGGGAATTAAAGCACAGTTAGAGAAAAAACCTTGAGGGAGGGCCGAGGAGGCGCGGGGTCATGTGCTCAACAACAAATCATTAACTTTGTCTTTTGGTATGCATCAACTGAATACGGGTTCTGTACTTTAATTAGGAACATAAATTTAATTTTTACGAAAGCTGTTATTCTAAAATAGCGGTATTATCTATATGAAAGCAGCGATTAAACCTTACGGGTGAAGCTAAAAATGTTAAATTTGTTAAATGTAATTAGTTCTGTTGAAATCAGAGCATTAGATTTGAATTTATTAATAACGAGGGTCAATTAATGAAAAAACCGCCGCCAGGTGGCGCGCGGTTAAGTAAAATAAATGTGATAGTTAATAAAAAGGCGTTTACCCCCACCCGTCCCGATCCCCGCAAATTTAACAAATAATCTGTTAAATAAAGTTTTCTGTATTAATAATCTCTATCATACTAATATATGTCATGTAAAAAAAAAACTTAAACCCAGCTAATTATCATTCATTAAATCGATAAAATCTTTTAAAATTAAGTTTTTAGCATTTGGCAACGGTCAATAATTAAGTTGATTGTCTACATGTCATATAATCTCTGATCCATCGATTTTAAACATTGGACTCGGAATTGCAATGATCCCTACCTTGATTTATTTAATGACTTCTGCGGAGATTTTATAAAACCAACCAACCGAAGATAAAAAAGCGTATTTTTGATGAGATCTCTTTGTGGATGGATTTTAATTAATATGTAATCTATCAAAAATCTATTTAAAATTTTCGAATTTTTGCCCCAATCGTTCATGGGCCCCCTAACAGCTACCCGTGTGCAAAATTTCGTAGCCCTGCGCCCTGTGGTTTTCGAGTTTTTGAGGTTACATAGATACGCGAACGGTTTTTAATAGTATAGATTCTTAGCCAAATTGTAATATTCAAAATTAGATAAAATTACAATTTGGACAAGATGTATATGTTTTCAAAAAATTCAATATATTTATTATTTTCGTATTGTACTTTGACAGTTTATTTAAAAATTTAATTTTATATCAATATTTTATCTCAAATATTTTAAGATGTAGAAAAAAAAATCTGTCTTTATTTGTACCCTCCCCCCCGCCCCCCCTTTTTTTTTTTGCACGTTTTGTCTTGAAACCATTTTGAAACAAATAAAAAAGATGGAAAAACCATGTATTGTTTAAATAAAGAATTTCGCTTTTCGAGCTTGCTCTTTGCATTTCTCTTTTCTACGTACCGGCATTCTATTCTTAAATATTGTGATGAAGAACGAAAAAAAAAAAGAAACAACGAAAAGAATGTTTAAAGCGTGTCTAGCTGTGATATTTTTAATTTATCTTTCGAAGAAGAGAAACTTCAATGTATCTCACTAGATTCTACACTTTTTGTTTTTTTTTAAATAAAGCAACAATACATATGATTTTGTTTTTTCAAATAAATTAGTATATAAAACTATAAATTTATTTTTTAAACAAATTATTATTATACAATTTGATTTTAATTTTTAGAATTTTAAGAAAAAATAATGCAATATTGGATATTTACCAAAAAAGTCCTCTCGACAAAAATAACTCAGGGGAAAAAAAAATGTGGCATTACATGTTTTTGGTGATTTTGATACATACAAAAGCTTATAGTTATATAAGATAAAGTAGTTGAAATGGCTATAGTTCTTGCAATAAAATTAATTTTTAAGGTGTGTTAAGGTGCACTTTTTACGCTGTAATTTAGATAGATTTCCTGAAAACTTGGGTAATTATAGTGCAGAGCAGGGGAAACGGTTCCACCAAGACATCAAAATAATGAAGCAAAGGTACCAAGGATGATGGAATCGTCACATGATGGCTGACAACTATTGGACCTTAAAAATATATTGTGCTGAAAGGAAACATTCTAGAACAGGGGTTCTCAAACTATGGTACGCGTACCAGTACTGGTACGCGAAGCTCTGGCTACTGGTACGCAAAAGTGTGATACTGGTATGTGGAATACAGCATATTATTATGAAATCAAAAAAGGCTTGTGTTTATCGCCCAGGAAATTTTCGAACAGTATTTTCTTTTTTTTTTTGTTACTAGATTTTAGCACAACATACCTATGTGAATGTACTTTTCCTTATGAAAAACGAATACAGGATAGAACTAAACATCGAATCTGACTTACAACCAAATCTAACTAATATTGAATCATATATGAGAAAGTTGTGCTTGATAGAGCGAGCTTACCCCTCATTAACGATACTAGGGAATTACTGCAATAAAGCAACTATGTATAAATCAATAGGTCAAAATGTCATAAGTATTGAGGTTGTATTTTGATATGGTATGTATTATTAAAATGTTATGACGATAATACTTTTCATTTGAATGTTAATATAAAACAGTCAATCTAAGTACCAATTTAGTAATGTCATCATGCATTTTGAAGTACAGTAAAACCTACTAAGACGGAAGCATAAAAGACCTAGGAAATATTCCGTTTTAGACAGGTACTGTTTTTGCAGTTTTTTTTAATATTAGTTTTACGTTTGTTACCTGGTGGTACGCGGAACTATGAACTTCGATTTAGTGGTACGCCTGTCTAAAAGTTTGGGAACCCCTGTTCTAGAAAACCATACAGGAAACGGTAAGTAATAAATATTGCAGTAAAGAGAAAAGGAGATTATCGAAAACGATGTATTTAAGCATTAGTAGCACAGACAGCGCATTTTAAAGTGCTTATGACTTCGGTTTGTCTGCCGTCTGCCGTCTGTCCATGCTCTAACTCCCGTAAATATGCTCGGATTGCTCTGCAATTTTTGTATGTTATTGTCGTTATCTATAGCATGTTCCCTATTTCAACGGAAGTGTGTAGCACTGATAGTTTTTTTACAGGGACACTCAAAAGAATTCCGTTACATTGCGGTCTATGGGAAAAAATCATTTGCGGTTTATTTAAATAATGATTCACTATTTTAAACGCATTGAAATTTATATATATCACTAAGGTGCATTAGAAGAAGCTTAATATGGAATAGGGTGTGCATAGCACTTATAGTTACTTTACAGGGACAGTCAAAAGAATTCCGTTACATTACGTCTATGGAGAAAAATCGTCTGTTGTTTATTTAAATATTGTTTCCTTATTTTAAACGCATTGAAATTTATATATATTACTAAGGTGCATTACAAGAGGCTTACTACAGAATAGTGTGTGTATAGCAGTCATCGTTCATTTACAGGGACACACAAAAGAATTCTCTACTGTCTGTTAACAATAATTCCTGGAAGTGCGTTTTAAGTTACTGAACGCGATTTTAATTTTAGCTCGCTTTTTGTCTATTACGTGGTGTGTATAAATTCTGTAGATCCTATACAGGGCAGCACAAAAGTTCGCGAACACATTTCCGTTTACTGACAGAAACTCCAGAAGGATAATTTTAAACTCTGCTACTTGTTTCCTAACTAAACTAAAATTTAGCATCCTATGTAGTATATATACAAATCTATAGATCCTATACAGGGCTGAATAAAAGTATTCGGATATTTTTCCGAATATTGTATCTGTTGGAAACTCCTGAAATTAGGTTTTTAAATATGTTATGCGTTTTCCAAATTGTTTACTTAGATGTTATCTTTTAGCTTATTAAACGGTATGTTTTGTAAAATTATTTTGGAAGCGTTGGAAAGTGCTACATAATCTATGCTTGAAGCATGATTTTTCGTTCTTGTTTAACTTTGGCACTGATAATGGAGCTTTGGAGGCTCCGAAACAGCTGTTTGCTATTTTATATATATTTTATTTGTGCTATTTTTACGTTGATAATTTATTTTAATATAACGGCATAAAGTTCAATCCGCCTATTTTAAATAAAAATTTCTGTTGTAATTGAAAAGTTTTAATCTTTTTCTTTCTAATGAACGATCATGAACATTAATGAGATACACAGACACAGTAGAAATTAAAAAATATACACTAAATAATTATTTATAGTCATTTTTCTAAAACTTGTGCAGAATAAACATTTGGAATCACTTCGATTCGGAGAGAACAGATTGGAATCACTCACTTGTTTATGCAAACTTTCATACTTGGTGATCAGCTTTGTGTTACGCAGTGGTCTTGCGTAGTTCCACTTGAGGTGAATATAAATACATTAGGCTTTTTTTTATTTGCTCATTTCAAATGTTGCATGAAATGGCATGAATGAAATTTTGCCATGAATGAAATGGCAAATGTAAGAGAGCATCGATTTGAAAACCAGAGAGGCGTGCCATTTGATCTGGGATTTTCAAGTACCATTTGACCATATCGTCCTAGTAGCTCAAGTGGTAGAGCATTGGCGCGTTTCGCCAAGGATCCGGGTTCGATTGCTGGCTTAGATATTTTTCACTCTGTTTGTTGCGTACGCTTCGTAGCAGGTGAAAATTCACACCCTTATTGTAATTCTAATGTATTTATTACCCATACCTCAAGTAAAACTGCATAAAATCAATACGTAACAGAAAGCGGATCACCAGACATAGTCCTGCACGGGTCGGGTTGTATACAACCCAAACCAATCATTATTGAAATCCATTTGAAATCAACCCGAACCCGACAAAAAAAAAATTCCGCTACCCGAATCCGACAAAATAATTTTCGTCGACCCGCAACCCCACCCGAACATATATCAACCCGGAACAGACCCGAACCCGAAATTAAAGGAAATTAATTCATGTTTTAATGCAATTATGAAAGGTAATCTACAATTATATCTCTCATACCAATTTTATCTATTATTTAGAAAGAAAACGTATCTATATTCTTGAATATTCAAATAGAGTAAAACCTATGAATAGCATAGGGATCGTTGAACAGAATTCTGCATCAGATCGAGTTGCACCTAATTTTCTATTTTCGAGTCGGAATGGCTCTAATTTTCTTTCTGTGGGTCGGGTTCACTCTAGAATGTTTCTTGCGGGTAAGATTTAGGTTTTTAAACGTCGAGTTGTTGGCATTTTCGCAAAAAGTTTGAGCAGAACTGTGTTTCAGATGAAAATAAATACATATTTGTACGTGAATGAGTATATATTCAATTTATGAAATGTATATAAGAAATGTGATGATAGATTATTCTTTTTTATGGTACAGTTAAGAACTCTTTTTTTTAACCTCGGAATATGAAAAATATTACCAACATTTCGTTTTTGATACACACAAACACAAATGTATCGTATTTGTGATAGTTTATGCATGTACACAATTAGATATTACGTGTGCGTTGTGTCGATTCGGAGGTGTCCACTAAAAACGTACAAATATATAAGACTATTAGGAATTGAAAAAGTGTTCGCTAAATAAAGGTGTCCGCTATTCGGGAGTGTCTGTTATGGAAGTTTTAATGTACATAGCTTTTTAGCCTGGAAAAATATTTTGGACATTCTTTTCAAAAATCGGTTCATCCCGAACCCGACCCGCAAGACTCAAAACCCAACCCAAAACCGAAACAGTGAAAGTCAACCCAACCGAACCCGACCCGCAAGATCCAAAATCCGACCCAAAACCGAAACAGTGAAAGTCAACCCGATCGAACCCAACACACAGCAAAAATGTAGAAGTCAATCTGACCCGAACCCGACCCGTAATGAAACATGTAACTCTAACCTGACCCCACTCGAACGACGTGTAAGATCGTGCTCGGGTAAAAGCGGGTTATCCAACTCGATGCAGGATTCTACACCAGACATAGAAATATGTATAAACAAGCCACTGATTCCAAACTTTTTTTCAAAATCGACGTGATTTGAAACTTTTTCTCGCAAAAGTTTTAGAAAAAAAAATATATATAAATACTTAGTGAGAGCTTATTGCACTCTTTTATTTGAATCAACTTTGTTTGTGTATATAAAGATGGAATTTCGTAATCGATTTTGTACTAACTTTCTCATATGCTACAATTATAAAAAAATATGTTCATAGGTGTGCTTCCGATGACAATACAATATTTTAATATTTTTTAATTTTAAATTAATACATTAATTGTAAGGCATTTTTTTCTTTTACCCGCTACAGGTGATAAAACGCCAAATATTCATGAGGGTTACAATTATATTGTATACGAGTTACAACAACAATGGATTTAATTATTCAAAATAGACCAAATGACTATGAAACTGCAACGATTCAATTTTGAATACTAAAAAGAAGAAAATAAAATATAGATGAAAAATTAGCGTGTAATAATTAAAAAATAATAATAATAATAATAACGCTTTTATCACTTAATAGTCTAATATTAATTAAATTGGGATTATACATTGAGAAATCATTTTTGAAAACCAAAAAAGACAGTTTAAATAATGTTTGTTTTTCTTTCCTATCAGCCTTATATTAAAAAAGAAACAGGGCAAAATCCAAATTTTTAAAATAAATTCATGATCTAGCGCTTTCTATCCAGCGTTAATCAAACTGGTGAATTTTCGGGTTTAGTGCCCACGTCATATTTACGTATTTTATAGAAAAATCATGAACTGCAGTCATGAAGATAGATATGATTTTCAAGACATACATTGACTGCTTAAAAAATTGTTTTTTTTAAGCTATTTTTACTCTTAATATTGTAATTTATTATGTGTCTGTGTATTTCACTAGTGTTCATGAGCGTTCAAAAATAAATAAATAAATAAATAAGTATGAATATAAATAAACAGATTACAGCTTTTTTCAATTACTACTTATTTAAATGTAAATATTTTATTGTTAGTCGTCGTATAGAGAGCGTTGATTTCATACTGTTTGTCATGGGTAGTATTTATTACTTACCCATCATACGTAGTATGGGGTAATTTCTTGTGATCGTTTTAAAAACCGAAAAAAAAAATTGACGGATTTACACGTTTCAGACACTGGAGATTCCGAAAAACATATTTTTAGAAAAAAAAATTGCCGTCCGTCTGTGTGTCTGTGTGTATGTCTGTAAACGCTCCATCTCCCGAACAAATTGAAATAGGGACTTGAAATTTGGTATGTACTTAGTATGTAATAATGAGAAGAAGCCTATTGAATTTCAGTAACCTCGATTATCCGGAACTATTTTTTTCGGACTATCGAAATATTCGTTCTGATAAAAGGTATATAAAAATTTTCGAAAATGTTTATTTTAAGGAGTAAATATAAAAGACAATAAAAAAAACAAATTTTGCATAAAGAATAGAGTTGATCGGATAATGAGTTGCCGAGATATTTGTAATCCTATTTTCCACACTCTTCGATTTTTCATGACACTGTATTTCATTCAAATTTCACTTCAAAGATATATTTTAATTGGAAATGAGACGCTTAATCCGACGCAGTAAACTGTTAGTTATATGATTATCATTTTGGAGTTATAAGGATGTTTCTTTTATACGCAATTCAGTAATAGAGCATTTAAAGTTTATGACGTCATGAAGCAACTATTTTATTCGAATTAAAATGCATTTTATAAATAGTTTACACGTGTTTTATTTTCATATTTTATATTATGCATATCCATGATCAGTAAGTATTACGGTGGCGTCCATCGACAAGTTTTTTCTGTATATTTATTTTATTTTAGACAACCTACTAGCAAAAAATTTAAAAAAAAAATTCGACTGAAAAGCCATTTACCTATATAAAACTTAAAAGATGGTCTATAAAGTAATTATTGACACAAAAGTCAATAATGAAATGGAGTAATTTGTCACCTTAGCTTTTTCAAATATTATACTGTTACTCAGAGCTGTTACCCTGCAATAAAATATCCTCATTTCTCGTAAGAAAAGTACATTCATTTTTTAAAGCTCAAGAAATAATTTATTCAAAAGAATAAGTATAAAAATCCCTGAAAATTAGCCCTTTTAACACGTTTTTATACCTGAAACTGAAAATCAAGGTAAAATTGTTTCTTTTTAAAACGAAAAATAGATACACTATGACAAATTACATAATCAATGCAGATTCCGACATATTTACTAACAGAGGGGAAAATTTTCCCTCTGCATCCGCTTAAGAGGGAATTTTAGAAGGCGACACGTGCCTTCGTGTTATATAACTCCAAATGTTTTCTTCTGTTTCAAGGAATTAATTCCAGGGCCCGGGAGAATGTGCTATGCATAGAAAATTAACGTTTTCACTAAATTGTCTCCAATTGCACTGACATCCTGAACATGCCTAATTGATTTAAGCGGTAGAGATTCTATTTACTGTAAATATGTTCAATTACTGGGCTTGATAAACGGGAATAGCTTGTTAAATCTTTCTCGAGATTTGTGTAATTAACTGTCAGGGGACCGCCCGCCGATCTAATGTGTGATGTGCGCTAAAGATTTCAGATGAAGAGAAAAACTTCAAAAAGATATTAGAAAAAATCCCTAGTTTAATTATGCTTAAATATATTACATTTTCTTGACATCGTAATTATGTTTTTTAGATTTGACCTGAGACAAATTTACTTATAAACATTTAATTTTTTCTTTAAAATTCATTTTGTTTTTATTCTACTTCTGAGTCTTCAAATAAGTAATTTAGAGAAACAATGTAAAACTAGAATTTGTATGAATGCGCTCTTCAATTTAGCGATTTTAAATTAGAGAGACTGGCGTGAACTATGGGACAACATTTAATTGGCAAAAATGAAGCATCGGTCGCTTGCGGAGGTTTTGGAATTCCATTCCGTAGGTTTAACGCTGTGATTTTCGCACTCATTCAATAAAGTATGCTTTAGGCGGTAGAAGCAAGATTTTTTTCAGCGCCCCTATAAATAATCACTTGTGTTGAAACTATATTATGTATTGAACAAAAATTGGGTGTTTTATTAGACTATTAGTGTTTAGAACTCCGAACATAATTAAAATTTTTTTATAAATTCTATCTTATACCCTGGATCTATCATTACGGCGTACGGAGGATTTTTGTTAAGCTACCGCTAAAAATAGGCTAAATTTGGCCAAAAATCCCAAAATTCTTACTTTTTTCAAAGAGGCCATTCCTGCATTCCCTGCGTGCGCCCGTGTCTATCACATATACTGGATAAATAAGTGTGATTGTAAGATTTGTTCATTTCAATTCAGAACATAAAATGAAAAGTATTGAAATACAGGGTTATTCTAAATGATGGACCCATTTTCAAAAAAATGTATTTATTAAAGTACATATCCAAACTGAGCAATCTTTATACCAATGAAAAGAGGAAGTTTCAAAGTTTTTCTTAAGACGAAATGACCGCTGCACTGCAATTTGCGACTCACTTTTTGGGAACTCAAGAAAGCAGAAAACCTTGTGCTCCACAGTAGCCATCTCACTCACAACTGACAGTGAAACGAAATCGCGGCCTATTGCCGCGTGACCTCGACCGGCCGCCTCTGGAACCATCACCGCTTTGAAAGCCGTGCACTCAGTAATAGCAAACACGCTTTCTTGTGCGTGGGACGAGTTTGGCTTTCGCGTAGATGTTTGCCGTGCAGCAAACGGTGGACACATGGAACGTTTATAATGTCTTTAAAAAAAAAACTTTGAAACTTCCTCTTTTCATTGGTATAAATATTGTTCCTTTTGGATTTGTACTTTAATAAATACAATTTTTTGAAAATGGGTCCATCATTTAGAATAACCCTGTACATGAGCACTTATTAGCCTTATATAGAACCTTAGAGACGACAGAGACTGGATTGGCAAAAAAGTTCAATTTAGGCTTAAACAACTTAAAAAGCTTTAATGATGGCTATAATATGCACGGAAAATGTAGATTTATAAAGAAAAAAAGAGTTTTCAATTCATGTGCACTTATTGTCCTACTATCTGACCCTCCCGCCGTTGCCTTTATAATAATCTTAAATATATCTAAAATCAAATGGTGAATGATTTTAAATTTTTAAACGAAAGTCTTTCCAAACGAACCTAATGTTGGCAGCACCTTTGATTTCGGTAACGTATACCCTCGAATTTATATGATTTTACATTTTTAAACAAAAATCCATCCAAACGGAGTGAGAGATGAGGACCGCATTGCCTTCGGCAGCGTGTACCGAGCGTGCTACACACGCTCCGGTTTGTTTTGATTAAGGTAAAGATAGGAGAGTCTGCGCCCAATTCAACAGAATAATAAAAACAAATCTAAATATTAATTTTTTGTTAAACTATCCATGAATAATTTTGACTTCATTTGTTTTCTATGCATTTCCATTGCTAGTTTGTTGTTATGCTGTAATTTAACAGAACAGCTGTAATAAAACCAATAAAGCTATTTTGCGCAATCTGTCCTTACAGGGTTGATGTGATTGCGCGCATGGGTAGGAGAGATTGGGAAACTTAACTTGGGAAAACAAAACAAAATAGGAATGCTTTATCCAACGCTCGAAACAATCAACGTGCACATTCGAATAAACACTTCACTACTGCTGTTGTACAAATACCTGGAGTCTCTGCGCACGTACCCCCGACCCTCTTTGTGCGCAATCTCTCTTGTCTTTACCTTATATATTTTTAAACGAAAATATTTCCAAACAAACCTAATATTGTTAGCCCCACTGCCTCCGGCAGCGTACAACCTCGAATTTGCATGATTTTATATTTTTAAACGGAAATCTATGCAAACAGAGCTGGAACTGGGAGCCCCACTGCCTTCGGCAGCGTACACCGGGTGTGTTACGTATGCTCCAGTCTGATTTTTCAAACGAACCTCGAACTTGTTTTTCATTTCTCGAATTTTTAATTTCTTTAATTGTCGTTTAATTCTTAAAACTTTCAATTCTGACCAAAAGTTCCTGATAAAACCTAAATAATATAAAACGCCCACTATCTCCTCACTTTTTAAAACGCGAAATGATGTCCAAAGCACAATTATCTTCACGCGATATCTTTAAAGGCATTGTGATTTTTAAAAAAATCTCTGGCGAATCCTTGAAATGACTTCAAGAAAATATTTTTTTCGAAATAATAAAATATTAATAATTTTTAAACGCCAGACATATTGTTAGAAGCGGGAAAATACCGGGATTGTATTTTTTTATTATTATTTCTACCCGAACAAAAGTTTTAGAAATGTAAAAATAAAAAAATAAATAATAAATAAAAACTTGAAAAGGAATGGGAGAATACGAATTGAACGATGGAAAACGTGAAAACTGACTCGAATCGAGGTCTAGTAAAAGTGTTTTTTGAAAAAGTACCGTTGGAATACTTAAAATAAAGCGGTTTTTTTTTTTTTTTTTTTTTTTTTTTGTTATTGTGCGGGGTTCTGGCAATCGCGATTTCAAAATGCAGAAAAAATTGAACGCTTCGCTTTCATTAAGATTTTTTTTTATTTTTTATTATTTAATCGAGAAATTAATAAAAACCATAATGAACATCGCAAAATTGCGCGCTGTAGCTTAACGCGACGAATTCCCACGCTTTCCGTAAACGGTAAGCGTTTCGTAAACGGTAAGCTTCCCCGCTTGCGGGGAAGATGCGATGAGTGCAAATTACTCTTTTTTTTTTAGCATTTTTTCGAAGCCCGCATCAGCTTAACTACTCGAAATATGAAAAACAGTATCTATACGTACATTTTTCTTTCTAACACTGCAATCCGCTTAAATATATTAATATTAATTCTTTCAAAAAACATTTCGTAACTTCTAATTCGTGTTTTTTTCCCTCCATCATATTTCCAAGTCCGCATCGGCATAAGACTG
The DNA here is from genome assembly GCA_963931845.1 of Maratus michaelseni. Classification (NCBI taxonomy): domain Eukaryota; kingdom Metazoa; phylum Arthropoda; class Arachnida; order Araneae; family Salticidae; genus Maratus; species Maratus michaelseni. The sequence goes on from OZ007596.1 coordinate 219,738,185, forward strand.
TTGTCAAATCCAAAGGAGCTACTTTCCGAAATTTTTGTTCGAAAACGCATGAAAATGGCAGCTGTTCGTATTCAGAAACTATGTAATGGCGTTTTCTATTTTTTAGAAAAAAGAGAAGATCTTTCAGAAAATACTGTCAAGGATGGCGTTTTGAACTGAATTTCCGGACACGACAGCGCAGGAAAGGAGAAAAACCTGTCGTCACGTGACAACAACAGCTTATAAACTCAATAAGTAATTCCTTTATCAGAAAATAGAAAATACCATTCGATTCGAAATCGCCTCAATAGTCAGGTCTGCAAGTTTCATGTTTTTGCATTTAAAGATGAGTCCATAAATGTATCAAAAAGTTTCGCATTATTGGGCGGGAATTTTCTTCTTCTTTTTTTTTTTCTTTAGAACCGCCGTACTTATTAGAAAAAAAAATACCCGCTTAATCTGGGCATTTCGGGCCCATTCGGGCAATCCGTTTTAAAAAATATTAATATTACGTTTCGGGGGTTTTCGTTTTTTTCTACAGTTTTAAAAAACTTACATCCGCTCTGAAAATCGAAATACGAAAAATCAAGAGCCCCAACATTAAGTCCATTTGGGCAGATTTTCGTTCAAAAATATAAAATCATTCAACACTGATTTTAGATATATTTAAGGGTTTTATCACGGGTCCGGGCAATGCCGGGTAGGCAGCTAGTTCAATATATTTATTCAAAAGACTTAATCACAATTTATCCAAATTTTACAATTGCTTTTTGGATTCTTTTGTTCAGTGTTGGTATCTATGGCATTTACTAAACGATTTTTTTTTTCTAAATATGATAAATATGTTCCACAATCGTTTCAAATTTTGGCATTTTAGCAGTAGAGTAGGATTTACTAAGCGGTTTTAATTCTAAATAATATTTATTTACCGTTTTATTTAAATTATTAACAACCGAATTACTGCCTATAACAAAGTTTCTATTATATATATATATATATAACCATAAATGAAACATTATCATAACACCAACTTAAACATTTATTTAATTAAGTATGAAATAATTATTTGACAATAAAAGATTCCCCAACACACTGAATATGGAATCAAAAACATTGAAAGAATAAGAAATTAAATAAAAATTTGAATATATGGAATTAAATGAATTAAATGAAATGAAATTTGTGGAATTTAGACAGAATTATCAAGTCCCAATTGCCTAAATACCACAAATAAAATGAAATGAGATGTTTCATCATCATATTAGCCATATATTGCTAAAAAATATGATATTGGGACTACATCTCAAATACAATGATTCAAATCAGTGATAAAATAAAAAATACAATACAATATAAAAAAGGAAAGAAGCCATACTTATAAATTACAGAGAGAACATTTAATAGAGACATTAAGTATAAAATCCATAAAGATGAAAAGAGATAAAAATAAGATACCTTGCAGTTCATGAACCATCATGAAAACTCCAACATGACTGGGGAATGAATTGCATAAAAAATCATAACATGTTGCCAATTTTAGAAATATAAATTGCTTAGAAATATAAATTGCTTTGCAGTGATGCCAGAAATAATGTTAAAATATAATGGATTATAAAATAAACAGGAACATTAGTGCTGCCATCTATTAGTAAAAGTGAATATAATCTGAATCGAAGGAATTGTATGGAAATAAATGTTTCATAAATCAACCAAATTACTATCTTAATTGATACCAATTAGTTAAATAATAAATTAATGAAATTAATTAATAAATAGAAAATTGAATTACATTAAAGGATGTATTAATGAATAATTCTATGTTATAAATAAGTATTAAGATGGAAAAATTAATAATAAAAAACAACTTAAAATAGTGCTGCCCTCTAGTGGTAAAAGTAAATATAAAGTAATGGATGAAAATTAGTGTTTAATAATTAAACCAAATTACTATCTTAATGATAGCCATAAGTTAAATAATAAATAAATGAAATTAATTAATAAATAGAATGTTGAATAATATCTAAGTAATGGATGTATCAATTAATAATACTATGTTATAAATAAGTAGTAATATGGAAAAATTAATAATTAATGCAACATTTAAAATGTACCATTAAATGACAACAACGATTAAATAACTGTACTAAAATTGCAACATCAATTAAAATAATTTAAATTAAAATACTAAAGATTTGAATTAAGAATCAAAGAATTTAAAATTAATATTGATTAAATATTGAAATGAATTAGTCACAAATAATGTGGCTTCAAACAAAGTTAAATTAAATAAAAATACTTAATAAAATTAAAACATATTATATTAACACTGTATAAAAGTAAACATTATCTTAGAAGTAAATATGATATTGTCCACCAAAGGTATTAATCCAAATCACTAGATCAAATGCATTCTTAATAATAATGAATATAAATTCATTTAAAATAATTAAATAATGAATAACTAAATCTAACTAAGTTAATATACATATAAAAATAACACATCGCAGTCCATTATAAAATGTGTATGATCAAACAATTGTGTAAATCAAAATGCCACCATTTTTTTTCTTTTGTTTAATAATATAAATTAACCATGCGTATTTTTCCATACAACGCCGCCACACACCTCCTCAATCCAACGTCTACCCACCCAACCCTGCTATTATAATTTTTTTTTTTTTGTAAATATTTATAAGATTATATGATTTTTTTATACATTTTTTAAACGCATGATATATATATATATCTCAAAAAAAGTTTTTATTTCACTGTAAAACATTTGTGTAACGTTACTCCATAAAACTGGAGGCAGCTTGCTGCCTCCAGTCTTACGGTGGTAATGTTACACCAGTATATCAGTTAAATACCACCGTAAGAATGGAGGTAGCAATGCTGCCTCCAGTTTTATGGAGTAACGTTACACCAAATGTTTTACAGTGTACTTTAAATCTCCTGAAATGCATATTTTGAATGTAACATCTCTTTTGTAAATATTTCGCTGTAAAAATTCAATCTGAATCTCAACAAAAATTTAAAAATGTGATATAAATCAGGATAGAATCATTAACGCTGTTAATAATGAATAAAAAAATAATATTTTTTTCAATATTTAAATCAAATTTTTGAAGAAAAACTTCTTATCCACTTATTTAACGTAATTAAACGTAAATAGAAAGTTAATTTATGTCTTTATATAACATCCTTTATTTAACTCTCTCTCTCTCTCACTTTTTTTTTCTTAGTCATTTATTGCTACTAAATAGTCCACTTAATTTATTGCATTTTTAATTCACTTTTGATTTTTTTTCTATTATAATTGTTTTCAGTATAAGAAAAGTCAAATATAAATAGATTTTCTTAACATCATTTAAACGAGAAAACTCTATCTTTTCTACAACAAATGGAAAAGTTATTTCTCTTACGGATTTGTTATGTTTTTATTTTATAAAATAAGACGGTAGCATTAATTTTTTACTACAGATAAATACATGTCGACTAAAGATATTTAAAGGAAAAAAAAATAGCTTCAAAATTCTTGCTTTTAAAGGAACACTGGGTATTTTTTTTCTTTTTATTATATTATATTGCAGTCACGACCAAGACTTGACAACAACTTTTTTCATCTGGCGATCAAGTTATTCAATCTAGCTTTTATTTTATTTTATTTATTTTTATTTTTATTTTTATTTTTATTTTTATTTTTATTTTATTATTATTTTTATTTTTGTACAAAATCTAAGAAAAGAACACAAACGGCAATTTTTTCTCTGCCCGATGATTCTGATTACATAATACGAGCGCGAGAGAATGGTTTCTTTTAGCAATGCATATTACATAACTCCTGCGTTACTTTGCAAACGTAATTGGTTTTGATATTTCTAATACTGGTTTTTGACCGATCCGGACATTTGAAGCATTCGGCAGTCAACATTTCCCGAACATGCAGATTAATTCAAACTTTACAATTTTTCTTTTTTTCTTCTTTTTTTCTTTTTTTTCTTTTTTTTTAGATATATATATATATATATAGTTTTGATAAGTTTCATTAAAAAACATAGTTTATATTATCTTTCTAAATTATATACTATTCTAAACTATGTAACTGATAATTCTAATCTATACTTGTTATTATTTTTCCCACTTAACTCATAAAAAACTTTCGAGATTTTTGAAAATCAATGGCGGGGGAGGGGAGGGGAGATAAACTATTTTACTGGCGATTAGAATTTTTTGCTGGCTACCAGATTTTATCAAATTTTGCAATGCCCTGATCACGGCAGTAAATTTATCAACATTAAAATACATACAAACCATTTATTAGAATATCCTTCTGATTAAAGAGAAAAGATATTAGTTTTATTAAAATTTTTTACTTCACTACTGTCTACGGAAGAAACGAAATTTTATGTTTCTATGCATCAGGCTCTGCAGATCAATAGATTTTTTTTCTTTTAATCCAACTATACACTTTATTTACTACTTTGATCTACTCCTTTGATCTACTCCTAAATCCTCTTTTGAGATTCGTTCGGTTTCAATTGTGAAACCCTTAAAACCGGATAGGGATGTTTCAATTTTTAGCGAAATTAAGTTATTGTCAATATATTATTGCCCTCTGTAAAAAAAAAACCTACTGCCAGGCAGTGTCAAAATTCATGTTCTCGGATTTCTCTAGAAGATTTTATTACTTTAGTCGATTTATTTTTTCGTGAAATTTCTCGATGTCACGAACGAATGCTGGAAAGCGAAGATGAGATAGTGCACTCTGATTTCAGGCTCCTAAAATATTTTCAATTTAAAAGAAAGTGAACAATATTTACAACTTTTTACATAGTGTGAAAACAGAAACAGAAACAGTTTATTTGTTGTTTCAATGGGATTCCCAGTAGTAAAACAACTCCACTCCCGGTATATGAGACATCATAGAGGAGCCATGAGAAAAAAAGTATAAATGTAGCATACTTGAACTTCAATGAGATAATGTGAAGAGTTCTGGGGAATGAATTCCATACCTCTGATGTAGACCCGCCGTAAAAAAATTTCGTAAAATTTCCGTAGATGCACCGTAAATTAACGGTACTTGTACCGTTTTCACTCTTTACGGTATGTGTACTGTACTTCTAAGGTATATTAAGCGTAAAAAACCGTATATGTGCTATTTCGATAATAAACGGTATTTATACCGTAAAATGATTGTTTTTCAGTAAAAAATCGCTATTTATACCGTAAAATAATTATTTTTCAGTAAGGAAATAGCTGGTAGCTCCGCCTCGGTGTACGGCAACCCCTGAAGTGATGCTCTTGCTCTTGTTACGTAATGAGTGCAGGTCTGAGGAGAGGGGGGAGTGCAGCCGATACATATACTTTAAATATTTTACGCTACATATACCGTGCAGTTAAATTACGGTATATATACTGACCACAAAGTTGCCAGTATATATACCGTAAATGTTGACCAAAATTTTTTACAGTGTCTGTGAAATAAAACACTTTCAGCCATAGCCAATGTCCAGGCAACTGAGCGCTGGAAACGCGCAAAGGGGGAAAACCCATGAAAAAAAGGCCTATTTCAGGCACCATAGATTTTATATAAAATGCACAAATTAGAAAAAAATTAGTAAATTAAGATTAAAAAAAATAGTAGAGAAATAAAAGGAAATTACAAAGAGAAAGTATTTACAAGTATATACAATATTTACAGTAGAAGCTGTGAATGACCAAAAAAATGACCCTGTCAGAAGAATAAGGATGGGATAAACTAACCCGGGTCGATATTTAATGCAGCATATTAGCACTAGAAAGCGAAAGAAAAGTAAAATATTCGACTGGGAACCTCATCAGCCAATCCGGAATAAGTAAGCCAGCCAATCAAATTTAGCTTGCATAAAGCAGCCAATCGAATTTAACTTGCAGTTTAAGAGCAAAACTGCATACATGCTTTCCCGCTTCAAACACGTCGAGTTTTGACACCCCAGAGTACTACAGCTGTCGAAGCGATTTCAAGTTAAAAAAAACACCGATTAAGTATTAATAAAAATGTCGTCAAATCACAGAAAAATGTGTCATTATTGAGATAAACTGATTGGGCAGTCAACCAAAATAATTTATTTTTTCTACAAGAATTCAGGATCTTTGTAAGCATTGTATATCTTCTATACAATAATAATAAAGATATACAATGATTATATCATAATTGTATATACAGTGCTTACACCGAGAGAGCCGTGTGAGAGTATCTTGCGAGTAGGGGGGAAATTATGTAGAACTAGTATCTTGTGGCCATCAAAAAAGCTTTCTTCTATATTATTTCATTTTATTAATTTAAACAGCGCAATTACATGCCAACAATTATGATGTATAGTGCATTTCTTTGAATTAAACTTGAAGTTAAAGTGATCAGTGATTAAAAAAAAGAGACATCAGTCCCTTTGTTGTGTATCTAAATCCAAAGTAGATCAGCATATATATTACTTTTTAAACACATAAGGTAAGGAAAGCATTAAAATCATAATTTGTATGTGGGTGGTGAACACGGTAATTCTCAAACGTACTTTGGATTGAGCTCCCATTTGGCAAATATCTTGTAAACCAGAATCACATTAATTGTATAGATTTTCGTGCAAATCGGCCGACAGATTATGTATTTAATAAATTTTTAAACCATTTTGCAACCGATTTTGTTGGAAAAATCACCAAAGAAAATAAGACAGAATTATAAGTTATAAATATTGTGGTGATGTAATCCGGCATTAGTAGCGCACAGGTAACGTCACCAGCTTCAAGACGGGAGATCCAGTGTTTGAATACAAACGATATCATTGATTCAGAAATTTATTTTTATTTTTATTTATTCATTTGTTTACTTTTTTACTTTCTGGACGCATGCACCACTGTTTAGAAAGTGGAATGGGGTCACTCCAGATTTGCTTTTTTTTTTAAATTAATAACCTTGAATATAAAATTAGGTGCATTTCTGCACTATAGAAACTGAGATACAGCTATAATGTTCATAGCAAAAAGCATATGGCTAATATTCCGTTATGGAGGCAAATCTAAAGTTAGCGTAAAAGTAAGTGATTCTGATAACAGTGTGGGTTGGAAGTATATGAGAGTTTCAATAAGGTATAATTGAAAATATAGGTGTACTTCAGGTTAACATGGGGTTGTAAATTTACGCCATAGTTCCAATTTTGAGTTTTTATTCCTGATTTGGTGGTTTTATGAAAAATAATAAATAATTGTTTTCCAAAAATCTATTTAGAAAAAAATTAATAAATAGTTGTTGAAATGATCACACAATTGGTTTTCTTTGCTTTCTTTATCCATTTTAAACAATATAAAAAAATATATAGCAAACCAATGACTGTCTCATTGACTGTCGTTAATTGTAACCAAAGAAATCAACACCAATTGCTAAGGATGTCAATTTTACTGGATTTTATTTACCTTAATTTCTGGTATATAAGCCACGGCTCATATAAATCGGTTTCGAATCAGAAATTTTATTTATTAAATAAAATCAAATAAGTATAATAATAATAAGTAAATAATAATAATCAAATAAGTAATAAAATTTCTGGTTCGAAACCACTTTATTGGATCTGCGGCTTATATACCAGAAATTACTGTAATTTCATTCTCTGTTAGTTTTCAATAGACTATAGATAATTTTATACGCCAAACAAAGCTCGTTAAAAAACGCCAATTTATTGTAGACTCGATTGTGTAACTTATCCCACGCATTGCTTACCAGCATATCCTGTTGAGTAATAAAAATAAAGTTTAAATCAGTATAGCTTTTCGTAATAAACATAATTACAGTTTAAATTTGGTGCAATTCTATCCCAAAGATGTCGAGATGTAACTAATATGAAAATTATTAAAAACACGGTATAGCGTCACGACTGTTAAGAAATGTGGTGACCAATTTATTGAAAGTCTAAATAAATATGAATTTTCATAGAATTCCGTGCATTAAATCTATAGGTAGAGGGACCACAAAATTTTTGTAACACAACGCCAGACAAGCAGAGACACTTTTTTTAAAAGCGTCAAATCGTATCCATTAACCAAACATGCAAACGCCTGGTCTGTTTACTCTCACATACATAAGTATCTCATCACATAAGTATTACTTTTTTAATGTAAAACATTTAATAACTGAAAATTTTAAAACAAGACAGAAATTTTGCCTTACATGTTTATTATTTTCAAATGTTTTCCCTTTTCTATTATTTCCATGCAATTGATCATCTCCATGATTAATTGCATGAAAACAATTGCATGGAAAAAAGCATCTCCATCCTCCATCATCCCTAATGCATCAAAGCATCTTAAAAAATAGAAAACTATTAAAACAAAATATTTTAATTAAATGTTAAAGATTCAACATAGTTTAATATTTAGCAACTTTTTTTTTTATTATAATCCCCTTTTTTTTTTAACATAGTCTTAGTCTATGTACTCTGAACTCTACTAAGTACTCTAGATTTTTAAATTATTAATTTTTCAGAAGTTATGTAGATCTTTATTGTATTATCTGAAATTCATCCGAAAATTATCGTAAACCACTCATTTGTATAAATTATTATATTCAAAAGTTATATTTTACCAGACTGGTATGAATGGGATAACTTCTGAAGAGTTTAAGGAATTCCTTTATATATGAGAATAACAATTTAGCTTACTTTCCTTTTAAAACCCTCTTTGGTAGCATCCTCCCCATAAACGTATCATAGAAACTAGCTAAAATTTAGCAAAGAATAAATAAAGTAAATAAATAAAAAACACTGATGTAAAAAAATGGGACTAAGTTCTCTTAACAAACAAATCTTTCAAATGTAAAATGATGGCAAGTTCATTTTCTGATTTCAACTCCGAATTCAGTATTTCATAAACAGATGGAGAAAATGTATGATCAAGTAATCTTCTGTAATCTTGTCTTTTAAGGAAATCTCTACCTCATCGCCAAATATTCGTACCTGTCTCTGACTTTTAGAAGGATGTTCGTCACATTCGCCAGCAGATGCACATTCAGTAAGTTCTTTCTGAACACTATTCAAAGGGAGGAAAATTGGATGTCTGAATTATTTATAGGCTGAAAAGAATCAATCACAATGGGTAGCAGTCTTTTTAAATGTAAATTAAGATTGGTAGTATTTGCAATGAATTTGAAATCTTTTGTGCAAACATGGCAAGTAACAAAGTTGCCATCCTCTCCCTCCCCCCTTTTTTTTTGAGTATTCCAAATTTCTGATCTTTTACTGTCTGGCTTTATCTTTTTGGTTTTACATATTATAATAAATTAAACGCAATAAATGAAATTTAAAATTAAACGTAACATAAAATAAGATATGGATTATTACCATTTAAATGTCTAAGAAAAATTTCAGAATTCAAAATTTATGCCAAAAAATAAATAAAATGACATTCTGAATCTTTATCGTAACATACAAATATGAAAACGAAAAATCAAGTGTTCTCAAAGCTGTGAATTATAATAAGTTATCATTAACAAAAGCAAAGTGATTATACCGAAAATAAACATTTGATTGACTGAAAAAGACGAAATGTCACTACTCACCCGATTCGAATACCCATAATGTGAATATGACACGTTATCATTAAAAAAAACGGGTGATTTTACATTGACTAAGCTTTTGAAGAGTGTAACAGATGAAATGTCACCCTTCATCTAGTTTGAACGAAGCCTAAAGTACTAATAAAGTGGATTCAATAATAATGGATTAATATAAGTGGATTCAATATAGCACAGCAAAGCAGAATAATAAATATACAATTTGTTAAAACTCAAATAAATGCTCAGTTACTCGCACGTATGGCTATACGTATTAAAAATGTTCTGTATGCCAGGACTTCCTCCACTGCAAAGTAATTCCCAGTGCTAACAACACTCGAGCGCTAAGTATTCGAATGCATCATTCAATTCTGAAAAGATCTTGAAAACTAAGATTTCGATTTTTAAAAGATCTTGAATTGATCCGTCACTAGATACATGGCAATCAGTAATAATTTTAAATCCCAAAATGCAGTGTTTCATATAAATCCATTGAATGACTTCGAATGTATCGAAATTTAAAAATAAATGATAATTAAAGTCCTTCTTTCCATCCTTAAGTTATTTACTTTTCCAATTCATGTATATGTTTTCTTTATATAAATTCCTTAAATGACTTCGAATGTATCGAAATTTAAAAATATAATATTTCTTCTTACCCCTTAAGTTATTTACTTTTCACGTTCATGTATATGTTTCCTTCATATAAATCCATTGAATAACTTGCTATGTATCGAGAAAAAGCACGAAAAAGCACGAAAGATGCCAGATAGTCTCACTTTTAACACTATAAAATATTTTCCTTTTTACTTACCCATCATACGTAGTATAGGGTAAGTCTTGTAATCGTTTTGAAAATCGAAAAAAAAAATTTGACGGATTTACACGTTTCAGACACTGAAGATTCCGAAAAACATATTTTTAGAAAAAAAAATTTGCCGTCCGTCTGTCTGTGTGTCTGTAAACGCTCTATCTCCCGAAAAAATTTAGATAGAGACGTGCAATTTGGTATGTACTTAGTACGTAATAATGGGAAAAAGCCAATTTCATTTCAATAACCTCGATTAACCGGAACTATTTTTTTCGGACTCTCGAAATATTCGTTCTGATAAAAGGTACATAACAATTTTCGAAATTGGTTGTTTTAAGAAATGGATATAAAAGACAATAAAAAAACAAATTTTGCATACAGCATGAAGTCGATCGGATAATTAGTTGCCCAGATATTTGGAATCCTATTTTCCACCCTCTTCGATTTTTCATGACCCTGTATTGCATCCAAATTTCACTTCAAAGATATATTTTAATTGGAAATTTCACGCTTAATCAGACGCAATAAACCGCTAGTTAATAGGATTGTTATTTTTGGAGTTATAAGGATGTTTCTTTCAAGCAATTCAGTAATCGAGCCTTTAAAGTTTATGACGTCATCAAGCCACGATTTTATTCGAATTGCAATGCATTTTATAAGTAGTTTACACATTTTTATTTTAATATTTTACATTATGCATACCCATGATGGGTAAGTATTACGGTGGCCCCCAACGACTAGTTTAGGGTTTCATTCATCTCACGAAACCCTATTACTCCCGCTTCGTTCTCTGTCGGTCCTAGAGCCGGTTCTCAGTTACTATATAACTTACAAGCATGAAATTTTGTGTACTTATAGCTGAATATCTATTATGAAGCTCAAAATCATAAAATTTGAAAAAATATAATTATTTTAATATATAGAGATAAAAAAAAATCTAACAGCCTTTTCCTATTAAATTTAAACATTTTTCTTTATAGCAGTTGCCAGCAATTAAAAATCCACAATAAAATTCTTTCTGCAGTAATTAATTTCCTATTGAAATATTTCGACGTGAAAAATGAAAATGAAATAAAACTTTTCACCAATTGAAATAAAGATTAATATGACGTCATATTGGTAATAAAACGGAAATTTACAAACATTTCTCAATACTACAAGGAGTATGAATATGTGTAAATACAGAAATCAGCTTAATATGACGTCATTAGAGAATTAAAAAGAAAATTAATCTGACGTCATATTGGAAGTTTAACGGATTTTTCAAATGTTTGAGAATAATACAAAGACAGTATCAATATGAGTAATAGAGAATAGAAATGTATTGAATCATGATAAAAACCCGATTATGGTAATATTGGTATATTTTAACATTTTGAAGGTCTCTATACAACATGTTTAATTTTGAAATTTTTTTTTTTTTTTAATATCGCATTTAGTCCACGTGACAGATATTATTATGACAGAGTATAATAGCGGTCTTCGGCTGCTATCGGACCGGTTCAGATTTTCGAAAAAACGAGAAAAATAGACCAATAATTTTTTCATCTATAAAAAACATGACTTTTTTTTATTTGGAAAATGAAATTTATTTGGATTTATTAAAGAAAGGATAAAATGTTTTGAAAGGAATATTAAATGAAACCCTTTGGGCGATTTTCGATCCCACTTACCCACTTGTTTTAATATTAATATGCGTAACTTTTAAAAATCTAAGAAACAAAATTTTAACTTGAAAAAAATCTACGTTTCTTTTCGTTTCCAAAGCCGTCTTGCTTAGAGTCGAATAAAATAAGACCTTGCTATAGTTCTAACAAATACCTCTTCCAAAAGATTTAAATGCGTTTTTCTCAAAGTGGTATTTTTGGAACTGGTGTTTATTGTAGAAAATTTAGTAATTAAACTGCCGACATCCATTTTACACTAAAGCTACATGAGACATGGTGGACATACTTATATGGTAAACCATTAAATTTGTCTTTAAAGTTCTTCAATCATAAAATTTTGAAATTACTCCCTCTTCACAAAAGTTTTATTATATTGTTTTAAAAACGATTTAAAAGTCCTATAAAATAGCTTTATTCGTAGAAAATATAGTCTTTTCAAAATGTCTTCGACTTCAACGAAATCTAATTTCATATGCAAATAGAGCCCAACAATTGATACTAAAATTAAACCGCTAGCCCCCAGATTTTAAGCACCTCCCACCCTCATGCGATTCAGGGAATTTTCAGTGGACCAGGAGGGAATATTTCCAGGCTCTCTCCCCATCGATTGCATCTTATCGTTGTTTCCAGCACGCGCTTTGAGCAGATCCCTGGACCCACGGAGCTGCGAAACTGGGTAGAAGAACCTAAGCTCCAGCTCCTCCACAGGCATTCTCTTCGCGCTCACTGCAGAGTACAGAACTCCTGGCCAAGAACTCCTGGCCGATTACATAACAGCTGAAAACTAATCTCGGTATGTCATTTTTTACTAAGTTATAACAACGTTATAAATTGTTTCTTTCTAGGTTATCAAAAGAGAAGAAATATATTTATGTTCGAGATAATCTTAGTTGATTTGTCTTCTTATATAGATTATGTTTGATCTTAGAGAAGCTGTCATAACAATTGAAGGAGATCGTATAGAGAAGATATATGATTGTTTATATTAACAATATATTATTTCCTATTTGATTTGTCTTCTTATGTAGATTATGTTTGATATTATAGAAGTTTATGTAGGCTGTCATAACAATTAAATGAGATCGTATAGAGAAGATATATGATTGTTTATATTAACAATATATTATTTCCTATTTGATTTGTCTTTTTATGTAGATTATTTTTGATCTTATAGAAGTTTACGTAAGCTGTCGTAACAATTGAATGAGATCGTATAGAGAAGATATATGATTGTTTATATTAACAATATATTATTTCCTATTTGATTTGTCTTCTTATGTAGATTATTTTTGATATTATAGAAGTTTACGTAAGCTGTCATAACAATTAAATGAGATCGTATAGAGACGATATATGATTGTTTATGTTAACAATATATTATTTACTTTTTGAATTGTCTTTAATAATTTGCAAGAAAACTGAATTATTTACCTGATGTTTATTGGTTGTACTCATTCATTCAAGCTATCATAGCAATTGAATCAAATCATGTGTAGAGGATGTCTAAGATTGTTTATGTTAGGTAAATAATAAAATAATTTACTAAGTTATTAAGACAGAACAATTGTTCTTCTTATTGGTATAATCGTATTTAGTTGGTCATCTTATTCGTTTTTTTTTATCTGATGGTAAATAAAAAGAAAGCTGTAAGCTTTCGGAGCAATTGAATGAGATCGTATAGAAAATATATATGACTGTTAAAATAAATACTCCGATGATGTAAGTTGCCGCAGCAATTGAATTATATCGTATAAAGAAGATATATAAAGTTGTTTATAGTAGATGAATTGTAAAATAATTTATTTTATGAATAATCTTTAGGAATTTGTAGAAAAATTTATTTTTTTACCTGAATTTTGTAAGTTTTACCCTTTTATTATATATGATGAATTGTTTTTAGAATGTTTTTAGATGAATAGTTTTCATTAATTTGAAAATAGATTAAATTATTTACCTGATGGTTATTGGTTTTTGAACAGCTGAAATATGAGGCGAATTGCGGTATGCCATTCTTTATTAAATTATAACAACGTAAGAAATTGATTTTTTATAGATTGTGATGAGAAAATAAAAGTACTTATGTCCGCGATAATCTTATTTAGTTTGTCGCGTTATTTCGTTTGCATTTTGTTTGACAGAAGTAATAGTAATTAAAAGGATGATGTAAGTTGTCGCAGCAATTGAATTATATCGTATAAAGAAGATATATAAAGTCGTTTATAGTAGATGAATTGTAAAATGATTTCTTTTAGGAATAATCTTTGGGGACTTACAGAAAAATTAAATTTTTTACCTGATTTTTGTAAGTTGTACCCTTTTATTAAATGTTAGCTATAATAGCAATTTAATAATATTTTACGTAGAGAATATCCACGAATGCTTCTTTCTAAGTTATTAAGAGAGAACAAATGTACTTATTTTCGAGATAATTTTATTTAGTTTGTGATCATATTTCGGTTATTCTTTCTAGATTGTGAAGAGAAAATCAAAGTACTTATGTTCGCGATAATCTTATTTAGTTTGTCGTGTTATTTCGTTTACATTATTTCTGATAGAAGTAATGGTAATTAAAACGATGATGTAAGTTGTCGCAGCAATTGAATTATATCGCATAAAGAAGATATATAAAGTTGTTTATAGTAGATGAATTGTGAAATAATTTCTTTTATGAATAATCTTTATCAATTCATAGAGAAATTAAATTTTTTACCTGATTTTTGTAAGTTTTACCCCTTTAATAAATGTAAGCTATAATCGCAATTTAATGATATTTTACGTAGAAAATATCCACGAAGGTTTCTTTCTAGGTTATTAAGAGAGAACAAATGTATTTATTTTTGAGATAATTTTATTTAGTTTGAGAACATATTTCGATTATTTTTGATGTGATAGAAACGATGGTAAATCAGCTGGAAGTTCTAATCTGTCGTAGCAATTGAATGATATGGTATAGAGAAGGTAAGTAATATCGTTTATATTAGATTAATTTGAAAATAGTTTTGTTTTTTAATAGTCTTCGGGAACTTATAGAAAAAATAAACTCAATTATTTTTGATGCAATACAATTAATAGCAATAAAAGGAAACTGTAATTTATAGTCGCAATTGAATGAGATAGTATACAGAAGTTGTAAAAGATTTTTATATTAGATGAATTGCAAAATAATTTTCTTTTTGAATAGTGGTTAGGAATTAGCAAGAATATTAAATTATTTACATGATATTTATTGGTTTTATCTTTCATTCAGTGTAAGCAATCATAGCAAATGAATTGATTCAAATCCTGTCAAGAAGATATCCAAGATTTTTTTTTATGTTGGCTAAATTATGAAATAATTTACCTTTTGAATAATGTTTAAATATTAGAAGAAAAAATAAATTATGTATCTCTTATTTATTTACAAATTTTATTGTAAAACTAGCTAACCCGCCCGGCATTGCCCAAGCCCGAGATAATTACAATCTCAGAGAAAGGCGTTAACCCCTCCCTCCCCATACACGAAAATATAATGAATAATTTGTTCAAGAGAACCACCGTCACGTACATTAACGCTATCATTAAAAAAAGAATTACATTTTTCTGATAATTAGAACATAACGAAGACGCTACGCTAAAATAGCCGGCAGATGACACCCCTTCCCGACCTCAATTTCAAATCTTTATCTTAATTAGTTACCTAAATATTTGTTCATTAGTAAAATTTGGCAATTATTTCCTTTCATTTTCGCAAACAAAATGAGAGGGATCGGCCAGAGAAACAGACCTCTTTGTAGTTCAGTTTTTAATGAAAGCAGATCCCTGTCTGAAACTTTTTCGTATCGTTTTCAATGGCGCCGGCAGATTTTTGGCAGTTTTTTGCATAAATTAAGAAAAATTACCGGCCGAATTTTTTAAAAATTACATAGGCAGAGGCAGAATATTTTTTTTACATATGCTCAGAAATTTTCAAATTGATATCTCAATTAGTTTTCTTAAAATTCGCTAATCCAACGCGCCGGTCCGTTTCTTTCGCCATTTTGTTTCAAAAGATGTCATTTTAGAAGCGATGGTTAATGAGAATCTAATTAATATCTAGGCTAATTATCAAAATATTAAAATTCTGAGGCTCAGGTGCACATGGCCAGACCTTGGACTATCCACACCTAAATTTCCAGAGTTCTAGGTGGGCTAGATTTTGCTAGCCATCGCCAACAGACAGACAGACAGACACACACACACACACACACAGAGCGAAACTTTCTTTTATTAATATAAGATAATTTTCCTTTTGAATAGTCTTTAGGAATTAGTAGGAAAATTAAATTATTTACCTTATATTTATTGGTTTTATCTTTCCTTCAGTGTAAGCAATCATAACAAATGAATTGATTCAAATCCTGTCAAGAAGGATATGTAAGAATTTTTATGTTGGCTAAATTATAAAATAATTGCACTTTTGAATAATGTTTAAATATTAGAAGAAAAAGTAAATTATGTATCTCTTATTTATTTACAAATTTTATTGTAAAATAATTTTCCTTTTGAATAGTCTTTAGGAATTAGCAGTAGGAAAATTAAATTATTTACCTGATATTTATTGGTTTTATCTTTCCTTCAGTGTAAGCAATCATAACAAATGAATTGATTCAAATCCTGTCAAGAAGGATATCTGAGATTTTTTATGTTGGCAAAATTACAAAATAATTTCACTTTTGAATAATCTTTAAATATTAGAAGAAAAAGTAAATTATGTATCTCTTATTTATTTACAATTTCATTTACTGTATGTGTGAGTGTGTGTCAATATATTTAGAGATAAATGCACGAGTAAGCATTTTTATGTATAGATGTATGTGTTTGTGAATGTGCGTTCAGAAGAGTACGCGTTTGTATGTACAAATTAATATATATATTTAAAAATGAAAACAGATGTGAAAAACGAAGCATAAGACATTATAAAAAGCAATGGAATGGACACTGGAGGAATTATACTTAATAAGATGAAAAAGCAAAAATTGGAAAACTGTGAATATCTTATAGAATCTTCAGTAGGGCTTTATAAGAATATTCGTAGTAAATATACGTTATTTCATCATATATTGTCAGTATTATGTCTAAAATCGACAATATTGAGCCCCTAATAACATGTATATATGAAACAAGAAAATTAATATATTACATGAAGTTCAAATAACAAAATAAATAAATAATTATGCAACATAAATAGAAATTAGATAAATAAACAATTATTCAACTTAAATAGAAATTAGAACATAAAATAATGTGCAAGACTCAGCTAAAAAGACAAATTTTACTGTAGATGGAATAAGATTAAAAATACTTGACAATCAGCCAGTCATTATTAACTCAAAATGGCTGCAATATCGATGCGCAAACATTGCTTAGAAAAAAAATGATAATAGAAAATAAATTTTGTAGGGCTGTCATTTATCACAGAAAAATATAAGTAAAAACTGAAATTGTAGATATACAGGGTGCGCTATAAATTCGTTAAAACTTTAAAAATTCATTAAAAAATAACAAACAATGCTAAAAAAAAATGCGGTTTGCATGAATGGGAGTAGAGAGGGATCGGATTTTTTTTTTTTTTAATAACAAAAATGTTGTGGGTCAAAAAACTGCAGATAGATGGCACTGGCATACATAATCTGAAGCAGATCTATCAAAATCAGGCTGTCAATAAAACACCTCGATGGACACAGATTCTTCATTCAATGTCAGCAATATACTATTGTTACCAGATCAAGCGTTGTTGGTTAAGCTCTTTGTTTTACAAGAACGGGGAATCAGCAATCGGTACATTGCGAAAATTCTGCACGACAAAAGGACTCAAGACGAGAAAAGGGCCTTTTCGATGCGCTGGAATATTGAAGCTTGTCAGATGCTTCAAGAAAACGGGCCGTTTGGAGGAGACATCTGCTTCATATTATGCATGCCAGCGCCGTCTATCGATAATTTTTTGAACCACAATTTTTTTTATTAAAAGCAATCCGATATTCTTTTATTCCGATTCGTGCAAATCGCGATGATTTTTTAGCCTCATCTGTTCCTTTTAAACGATTTTTTAAAGTTTTAACTAATTTATGGCGCACCTGGTATGTATGTATGTATATAAACGGAAGGAGACACTTGCAGAAATTTATAGCGTATTGTCTCTCCAAAAAAAGCCCAAAAGCATAATCTGTATCAGGCCCTGCAATGCCTGTCAACTGATCTAATATAAATACAAATATGTAAAATTACGTGTGTGTATATCTGTTTAAAATGAAGAAAGAAAGTGCATTGGTGCATATACATATAACAATGTATAAATTATTTCTATACATTTTCAGAAAGCAGAAAATCATTCTAACATTTTTATGACAATGTCTGTGCTTAAAATTAAAAAATTTTGCTTGTGGTATATCATTCTTTTTATTTAAAAAAAAAAAAAAAAAAATAAAAATAAAAAAAAATTCAAGTTTTATTTTGACTATGGTGATTTTAATATCTCATGCCACTGAGAATGTTTTTTTACTTATATTAGCTGTAGAGTAGGACTCTTTCAGTTCATTTTGCTAGTTGAGCTTTTCATTTTAGTTGAGATTTAATGTTACAATAAAGGCACTTTCGAAATAGATTAAACTTTGTTGGTACAGGAACACAAAAAAGCTTCCAATATAGTTTCTCTTCAAGATTTTTTTTTTTTTTTTTTTTTTTTTTTTTGAGAGAGAGAGTTCTTACTTTCATTGTTTCATTCTGTAATTTTTAGATTGTAAATGTTTCTGCCATTTCAGCACTTAAGTTAATCATAGAATTTCACCAAATTTCCTGTATTTCTATAGGTGTACGACTGCTCCATATTAAAAATATCCTAAAATAGACTGCACGTTTTTAAATTAAAAGTTATTCATGTGTAATATAAATAGATGAGTAATTTCAGGTCACGAATTTCTTTACTACTCTTCTTTGCTTTAATTTAAGACATCACTAATAGATGGCCCTGCACTGTCTCACAGTGTAGTAATGCTCAACATTTTTTGGCGTTTCAGCAGCCAATTTAACAATAAATGTTAAACTCTGGGTGAATTTTGATCAAATTCCATGTCATACTATAAACATTCTAACAATTTGAGGCCACGCAGCGCCATCTATCGGGTATATTGTAAACTAAAACAAAGATACGGGGTAAAAAATTGCTGACTTCACACATTAATCTCTTGTAAGAATGACTTCAATAGCTGCCCTTGTTTAGAATTTGTTGAAATATAAACATCTTCAGTTCGTTTTAGTTATCTACTTTTTGTAGCTTATCTGAAGAAGATGGGAAGATTTGACAATAATATTGGAAATGAAAGAAGCTGCAAATGACATTTTCAAAATGAGTCGTAATCTACATGATCTTACTGAAACAAAAAATAATGTTGAGTGCATATTTTGCTAACACATTTTCGTTAGATAATAATTGATACATTGCGATAGCAATATGAGTGCATTTTTTCTTCTATCCCAAGCAAAGTTGAATCTAAAAACTTAGAAAATATACCAAAAGTTTGAATAATTTTTACGAAATATAATTAATTACCAATACTTTTGTTAATGTGGCATCTCTAATTTGAATCAGTTATTTCAAAGTCTGAATAACTCACACATTCAAAAATTTGTAAAATAATTAAAATTTTTGTGAAGAGATGGCGTTGGGCTATTTTACATGGTAAAAATACTCACATTAAATTCAAAATTTCAAGATGCAAACAATGTTTTTGCATTGTTTTAGTAATAAAATAGAATACAAAGTAAGCATTGAAATACCACAGATTCAGTTTTATACTTTAAGAACTCTTTCAATTTGAAAGATCGCGCCATCTATTGACAGAAATTTGAACTATTTTTTAAATTGATGTATATAAAAATTATCATACCTAATAAACATTTCATTTCTTTCATCCATATATTTCTTATATAGTTAATGAATTGTTGAATTTTAAAGTAAGGAACTCCTTTATGAAAAACACTGCAATTTCTTTGCCTAAACTGGTGATGTATTTTAGTAAAAGAAAAGTATTATTATGTTATAGTAATAAATGCCAACAGTTGATATTTGGCAGATTTCTAAGAATTGATTTTGAAATATCAGCCATAAAACTTTGTAAACGTATCGCGTATTTCATATTATTTAATTAATTCATTTTTCTGTATATTGTACACGGTGCACAGGAACATCCTTCATCTTGAAAAAACTCTCGAACGGAGAAATCTAGATTTGTGAAACAAGAGTTTACTTATAATAAAACGATTATGCACTATCACATACAGTAACTTCAGCGCTCCTAGTGGTGAATTTTATGAACCCTATCTCGAAAACTATAAGCGGTAATAAAAAAAAATCAATAGTAGTAGGAAAATGACAGTTCAAGGACAGGTGGCTTAACCACTTGACGGTGCAGCCTTCTGTTCACCTACCCGTCCAGCCTTCATGCCTCCACCCATCCCCTCTTGTGCACTCACTACTCAAGACCAATTCGTGTTCAACCTGGCTAGAAAAACGACGTTTTTAATGGAAAAAGGTGAATTTTAAGTAATTTTTAATAAGTTGTGTACTGTAAGTCAGGATCATCGAGCTATTAGATGAGGGTTGAACCCTATGGCGACACAGTTTAACCGTTGGACGACCGACACACCTAAAAATAATAATAATTAAACAAAAAAAATGTTTTTGAACAAATTAATTTTTAACCCAAACTTAAAAAACTTTAAAAAAATGTGTCATTAAAAAACTTTTTTTTAATGACACATTTAAAAAAAAAAATCCTGAAAAGGCAGAATTATTCAAAAATATTTTTACCAAGACCGATCTGATCGCCCCCTGACGAGAGAATATAGATTTCATTAATAAAAAAACGAATTTTTAAGGAATTTTCTGAATTAAAAAAATTTTAGTGATGGTTGTACTGTAAGGCGACAGTTGACAATATTTAATACTTAGGCGACCATAAAACAAGGAAATACTGAAATTAAGATAATTTTATAGTGGAATTTTAATGGACATATTAGTTTTCATTGATTTTATCTGATATTCTTTCGAAATTTATCTATATTTCCACGAATTTAGATATAGTACTAAGTTAATAGTTTACTAGGCAAACCCATTTTTACACCATTCAGATTGATTTTATCGTGTTTCGGCAAATTTTTATCATATGTAGGATAATTTTTTTTCACATTTAGATTAATTTTTACCGTGGTTACACTAATTTTTAACATTTTTCTTAATTAGTTATCATTAATTTTACTCAACTTTTTAAAGATAATATTATGTAGTAGGATATTAAGAAATATGACCAGAAACATGATTTTCTTTCTCGAGATACTTTTTCACTTACTCAGACAGAGGAGTGGGAAAACGATACCCCCCCCCCCCCCATTCGTAGGCCTTGAGGTTGATGAGTAGAGTGTTACGTCATATGAAATTTGGGTTAGAATTTTCTCTGTTCGAAGGAGGAATGCAGTAATTCGTCATTTTTTATTGCCAACAAGAAATACTCCTCATTCTTGTAGAATTTTTTAACAGACATTTTCAAAGTATTTTTAAGGCAATAATAGTTAATTATAAGGTAAACACTTTTTTAAATTTATCTATATTTCTACGAATGTAGTTATATAAACCTGAATTTTCTGGATGAATAGTTGATTTTTAGCATGCATCGGATAATTTTTAACACATTCATAATAATTTTTATCTTGTTTAGATCAATTTTTAACATGCATAGGATAATTTTTATCGCGTGTATGCCGATTTTTTTCACATTTAGACAGATTTCATACATAGTTATCCTAATTAGCTAATATTTAGAATTTCGACGAATAATTATTTTTAGTAATTTTTAATAGATTGTTTTAATTTTAATCTATATTTTCATAGACTTGATGAATTTAGCATATATCAGTAAGTAAATATTAGCTATCTTTTTTTTTTTTTAAATTGACATGAAAATATTTCAATGTTTTCCAAAAAAATTTTTAAAAATTCAAGTTATTAAAAAGAGTTATTTTTTTAAATACTTATAAATTGACAAAAAAGTTTTTAAAAATTACAAAAAGTTTTTTACAAAATTCACATGTTAACAAAAAAATTTTAAACAATTAAAAAAAACAGAAAAATTACAAAAAGTTTTAAAAAAATCACAACTTTACAAATTTAAAAAAATACAAAAAAGTTTAAAAATTTCATAAATTAACAAAAAATTTCAATGTTTCTAAAAACATTTTCTTTTAAATGACAAAAAAGTTTAAAAATTCATAAATTAACTAAAAATGTCAATATTTTCTAAAAAGGTCTTTGAAAAATTTCTTTGAAAGTTTTCTAAAAATATTCATAGATTAACAAAAAAAGTTTTAATTAACAAAAAAGTTAAAAAAATATATACATGTTAACAAAAAGATTTTTAAAAATTACAAACTGCTTAAAAAAAATTCAGAAGTTAACCATATTTTTTTTAATTACAAAAAAAGGTTTAAAATTCCTTGTTTTCCAAAAAGTGTAAAAAAAGTTGAATGTTTTCTACACATTTAATAGATGTATGAAAAATAGCGAAGTATGAAGTTAGCTATCATTACATTTACATGAAAATTAAATGATAGCATTTTAAATAATAACTTCAAAGACCGCGCAATTATGGAATATTCTCCTTTGTTTTTGAAAATGGCTCGGAGTGAGCCTAAACATGTCAAACAACCTAATAAAAGTTATTTTACTGTGTATTTATCATGTTGTTAATTTACACCTTTTAGCATGTAAAAGAAATATGAAGTAAAAGTGTTTAAAAATTCTATAAGAATAGTATATCTTGTAGGCAATCCAAAATGCCGAATTATAGCATTCCTCCTCCGAACGGTGAAAATTCTAACTCAAACTGCTTGCGACCTAACACTACTCAACCTCCGACCTTTCGAACGGAGAAATCGTTTTTCCACCCCTATGTCTGAGTATGTGAAAAAGGTATGGATGAATCTCGAAAAAGAAAGGCATGTTTCTGCTCAGAATTCCTAATATCCTACTGCATAATATTTTCAAAAAGTTGAGTAAAATTAATGATAGCTAATTAAGAAAAATATTTTAATAATTAATCTAAACACTGTAAAAATTAATCTGAATATGAAAAAAAATATTTTATGTATGTTAAGAATTAATCTAATCACGATAAAATCAATCTGAAGGTGGTAAAAATTAGTCTAAGCATGTTAAACACTAACTGTTTGCCTAGTACATACCTGTTTCTATACCTAAATTCCTTAAAATATAAATAAATTTTTGAAAGAATATAGGATAAAAACAATGAAAACTAATATGTCTGTGAATAATAATATTATTTAAATAATATTATTTATTATTAAAATAATAATATTATATTTTAAATTTTTAATATTTATTATATAAAATTAAACTTTTATGTAATAATTTATTATTGTAAATGGTAAAAAACTAATTATTTTATAATAAATAAAATAATTATTTTTATACAATTTATAATAATAAATTTATTATAAATTTATTATTAATAATAATTATTATTATATATATTAATAATAATAATAATAATAATATATTATTATTATTATTATATCATAATTATTATATATTATTAATCAGATTTCCTTTTATTTCAGAAAAAAAATTTAAAAAACTCGCCAATTTATTATTTTAAATATTAAACATTTAAGTCCAATTTTTATATGATTTTAAGCATTCAATTTAAAGTTACGTATGTTAAAATTTATTTAAAATTTAAAATTTATTTCACGGGTTAAAATCGCCGTAGA
Organism: Maratus michaelseni; assembly: GCA_963931845.1. Classification (NCBI taxonomy): domain Eukaryota; kingdom Metazoa; phylum Arthropoda; class Arachnida; order Araneae; family Salticidae; genus Maratus; species Maratus michaelseni. Next base: position 219,762,018 of record OZ007596.1, read on the forward strand.
AAAAATTTAAGAAATCCTTATTGAAGTAGGAAATTATTCAATGTATAAGTTTTTAAAAAAAATCATGGTGTGATGATAAATGGGTGAAATAAATGGGTGTGATTTTCACAGAAAAATCTATTTTAATTCTCTAGCACCCTGCTATATAACGTCAAAAAGTCAACTATATATAAGTCTGGCAAACTAAAACGTGGGGAAACATTGAAAAATTACTAAAAAAAATCAGGAAAATTTAATTAATTCAATAAAATACCACTATAAAACTATCTAATTTGTCAGTATTCTCTTGTATTATGGTCGCCTAAATGTTAAATATTGTCAACTATCGTCGTACAGTACAATCAAACCCTAAAATTCCTTAAAATTGTCATAATTCCAGAAAAGTCGTTAAAATCCGTCTGTTTAAATTAAAAAAAAAAATAATAATTATATTTTCTTATCAGGGGCCGCTCGAATTGGTGTTGGTAAAAATATTTTCAAATAATTTTGGCTTTTCAGGAAAAATGTGTTTTTAAATGTATCATTAAATGGTGTTTAGATAAAAAAAAATAATTTGTTTTGTTTAAAAATTAATTTGTTTTGTTTAGTTATTAATATTTCTTGGGGTGTAGGTCGTCCAAGTGTTAAATTGCGTCGTCATAGGGTCCAACCCTCATCTAATAGCTCAATGATCGTAGCTTACAGCACACAACTTATTAAAAATTGCTCAAAATTCACCTTTTTCTATATTAAAAATGCCGTTTTTCACGCCCAGTGGACGATACAGATAAAAAAAATAGAGAGATAGTCATAGAGAAAGAGGTAGACAGAGTGATATAGAGCGAAAGGATGAGATAAAGAGAGAGAACGAAAGTCGGAGGATTGGCGCATGAAGTGCACAAGGTGCAGAACCCCCTATTTATTATATATTTTTTTCAAGGTTATGCCCGCTTGGTCTCGAATCAGACGAACCTTTACTGGTTTTTTCAACCTCGATTAAATTCAAATTTTCAGCATCGTCGTTCACATTGCTATATAAGAACCAATATGGCATTCTTCAAACTTGAATTTAATCAGAGCAGTAGCAAAATTTGTCGGAGATTTCGTTTCGTTTCAGAAAAAAATTGAAAAAATTCGCCGCTTTATTATTATAAATATTTTATTATATAATTATATATATTATATATTTAATTATAAATATTATTATAAATAAAACATTTAATTTATATTTATATATGATTTTAAGCATTCAATTTAAATTTATATATGTGGAAATTTATTTGAAAAGATGTTAAGATTTGAAAAAAATGAAAAATATGTTAAAATTTACTTGAATTTTTAACATTAAATTTTTATATGAATTATTGAGGAATCAAGTGGCCAAATTAAACATTTTTATATTTAATCTGCCAAGAAACGTATTTCCTAAAAATTAGGAATAATAAATTTTGTTCTGGAAAATGCAAATCAATATATATATATATATATATATATATATATATATTTCAAATCATTTCTCTCAACTCGACTCGAATGTCAACATGTTTGATACGTGCCATGTGGAATTGATCATTATGCAGAAGTTGATATATTTTGAGGATTCTGTATCATTCTTGTGAGTAAAACATTTTTTCTACAATTTAAGGGTTCTAATTTCAAATATTATTTCAAAAATGATATCTGGTGGTAATTTAGTGTGGTGATTTATAAAGATTTTAGGATAATCGTTGTAAGTGATATATTATATATTTCTTAATGGTTTTTTATTTACATTTTACATATTTCCAATTTTAAATTTTTCCAATTGTTGTCTGGTAATAATTCAGTATACTTGGCTGATTCTACTGTTCTTAGCATCATGCCAGTAGAATTATGAAATACTGAATTATTTTTAAAACACATGTGGGTGCAGCCAAGCTGACGAGTACATCCACATATGTTTTTTCATATCCAATTCTTGATTGGTTCTCTTGTTGTCCAGTTTTTCCACTGAATAATGTTCATAATTAATTTATTAATCCATTTGTGTTTACTTAATAGCAACTCCAATTTATAATTTTTTTCCCCTTTCTCTCTCTTTCTTTTTAATTGTTCTTCAGGTATGAGTAAATTTGGCTAATTACCATTGAAGCACATGCTAAGGTAATTTTATGATTGCACAAGTTAATTATTAGCTATGTGGTATTCTGATTACACAATATCATTAATTATCTCTTTGAAGATTTTAGTAGAATGGTGGTATTAGAACTTGATATGTTTTTAAAATTCATAGATATTATAATTATATATATATATATATATATATATTAATTTTTCTATTTAATTCTCCAGGAAAAGTATTTCAATATTTGTGTTAACCTTGTATTTTCGTTAATTCTGAAATCTTAAGTCCTCATTATTAAATAGTTCTGAGAGAAATTTAATATATTTTCGGTAAAATTAATCTCGAATTTCAGGAATCAACAGACTGAAGATGATTAACGGTGAGATGAAGTTACTCATGAAACTGAAGCACCTTAAATGCTCCCGAAAACCGCCGTACTTGAAAGAGAGTTATTTGATAGCAATTTACTCTCTTTCCAACTATAAAACTTTGAGCTTCTTTTGATTTATTGTTAAATACATTGAGAATAACTTTTGATTTTTCTTTCTACTAAAAAAGTTTTAAAATTTCGAAGTATATAGTAATATCTTTCCAATAAAGAAAGTTTTCGTATTCTAAATTAAATTAATGTAAATTCAAAATTATTTAAGATTATTTTCTCAATTAGAATGAATTAAAAAATTAAAAATACTCGTATGTAATAATATTTTTTCATTAAAAAAAGTCTTCGTCCATAGAAAACTAAAACAAATAAATGCGTTTAAAAGTTATTTAAGTTATTTAATTACATTTTTTCATTAGAGTGGTTTAAAAAAATTAAATATATAGTAATATTTTCGAATTAAAGAAAATAGGAAAATGATAATAATGATTAATCTTTTTTTAGATAATGATATCAAACCACGAATACAATTTCGAAACACGTTTCGTTTAACATTTAACGTATGTTCTCATCATCAAGTGATAATAGTAAAGAGCAGTTAACAGGGAAAGGATACAAACAATTCTGCAAAGAAGTATTAGATTCTTTGATCTAGAAACAATTCAAAGAATAGAAAAGTTGCTAAAAATAAAAGTACACACAAATAAACATGTGATTCCATTACCTAAAAGATGACTATAACTTTAATTAGATTTTAAAACATTAAAATAAATCGAACACTTTCGGCTGCGAACCCAGCCTTTATCGAGATTTATAATTAAAACTGGTGTTAAAACAAACGTCCAGATCACATTGATAAACACATTGATCGCATTGATTAATTTTGAAAAACATGAATTTAAGCATTCCGAACTTGTTTTATATGAGAAAAGTTAATGTACCCCAGATTCAGGTACAATAAGCAATGATAAATTCACAGCAGATGAAAAATAAGTTAACGTAAATCTTATTATTTTCTCCAGATAATGAATACAAACCACGACTGTATTTTCTAGAGCAATTATCTGCTCTCATCATCAGGTGAGATTAGCAAGGAGTAGTTATCCGAGAAAGAATAAAAACAGTTTTAAAGAAGTGTTAGATTATTTGATCTAACAACAAGTCAAAGAATCAAAAAGTTATTGTACTCCAGAATTAAAAACAATAAGCAATGATAAATTTCCTGGAGATGAAATATATATTAACATGAATCTTTTCTTTTTCTCCAGATAATAATTACAAACCGCGACGATAGTTTCGAGAGCAATTACCTGATCTCATCATCAGGTGAGATTAGCAAATCGTAGTTATCCGGGTAAGGATAAAACGGTTCTGCAAAGAAGTATTAGATTCTTTCATCTATCAACAAGTCAACGAATCAAAGAGTTCTGTACGCCAGATTTAGGAACAATAAGCAATGATAAATTCACTGTAGATGAAAAATAAGTTAACGCAAATGTTACTTTCTCCAGATAATGATTACAAACAACGACTACAGTTTCGAGAGCAATTACAAACCGCGACGATAGTTTCGAGAGCAATTACCTGATCTCATCATCAGATGAGATTAGCAAATCGTAGTTATCCGGGTAAGGATAAAACTGTTCTGTAAAGAAGTATTAGATTCTTTCATCTATCAACAAGTCAAAGAATCAAAAAGTTCTGTACGCCAGATTTAGTAACAATAAGCAATGATAAATTCACTGCTGATGAAAAATAAGTTAACGCAAATGTTACTTTCTCCAGATAATGATTACAAACAGCTACTACAGTTTCGAGAGCAATTACCTGCTTTCATCATCAGGTGGGATTATCAAAGAGTAGTTATTCGGGCAAGGATAAAAGCAGTTCTGCAAAGAAGTATTAGATTCTTTGATCTAGCAATAAGTCGAAGAATCCAAATTTTACTTTACACCAGAATCAGAAAAAATAAGCAAACATACATTTCCTGGAGATGAAAAATATATTAACGTATTTTTTTCCCTCTAGATAATGATTACAAACCCCGACTACAGATTTGAGAGCAATTATCTGCCCTCATCATCAAGTGAAATTAGCAGAAAGTAGTTAATCGGAGAAGGATGAAAACTATAATCATAGTTTGTAGTTATTTTCTGGAAAAAAAATATGTTAACATATTTTTCTTCTCCATCGAATTTATAATTGAAAATGAATATGTTTAAAAATTATTTAAGATTATTTGTTCCATTATAGTGGTTTTAAAGAAATATATTTATAACAATATTTTTTTTCACTAAAGTCTTCATGGTCCAAAAAATTAATATATAGGAATGTGTTAAAAATTAATTTACATTATTTATTGATCTTTATAACTAATTATCGTTAATCTTTGAAATTTATTCAAGATTATTTTTCCTCTAAAATGGCTTAAAAAATTATAAATATATAATAACATATCTTTATTTTTTTTTTAAGTCTTTTTGTTCTAAGAAATAACAATAAATGTAAATGAATGTGTTTAATTTTTTTTTTCTTTTCATTAAAATCGCTCAAAAAAATACAGATATTTAACAATATCTCTTCAATAAAGAAAGTATCTTATGTTCTAAAAAAAATTAACTTAAACGTATATATTAAAAAAATCTTCTACTTCACTAAAATTGGCATCTTCTTTAATTTTTAATTAAAAAAATTAAACATAATTAAAAATATTAAGTTTGACAACTATGCCAACTTAGACAATATATTCTGAAAGATCTTCTACTTTTACCAAAAAAATGAAAAACACCATTTGATTACATAATTTCTGAATAAGAAAACCTGCCAATTTGATACATTTGCGAAAAAAAATGAATTCAGAAATGCGTAAGAAAGTAGCTCCTTTGAATTTGAGAACAGCCTTAAACGTACTTTGAAATAATAAACTTTATGAGATTAATTTGTTGCAAAGTTCCGTTTCTCCTGTTCTTTCTTCTTATTTAAATATTTTCTTTTTTTTTTTTTCTTGTTATCCTGGCGTGAAAAATTAAGAGTGACTACGAAAGAAGAAAAAAAATGCATTTTTAAAACTTTTTAACGAGCTGAAAATTGAGCTCATGCTTTAAAGATGAACTTAGTGTGTTGCACACCTTGTCATATTCAATATCTTGTTACTGTGATTAATTAAGCAAAATGCTTTATTGACCAAAGTTTTTCCCCTTTCTTTCTTTTTATTTATTCAGATTTTTTTTTTCTATTCTGACTTGTGTGGAATAAAGATTGATGGTTCGATAAGTCAATGAAAAATGCAATTTTATGCATTATGTTTAACTAAAAAAATTAGCTCTTGCTTTATCAATTAAGTCAGTATGTTGCACATTTTTTTTTTTTTTTTTTTTTTTTTTTTTTTTTTTTTTTTTTTGCACGTTATATATATAGATATATATTTTTTAATCTTTGGAAATCAATTGCTCATTTGAAAAAATCAGATTCAAATGTAACTAATACACATTTTTAAAAACATCATTTGACAATATTTTGAAACGTTGTGATATTTATTAAGAAAATTATAAAGATTTTTATGAGAAACTACATAAAAACTTATAAGAAATCTCACACTCTTCTGAGATGAGAATCATATTGAATAGAAAAGATATTAATTCTAATATTATGGAAATGGACATAAAAAAAACATTCTATAGGGTGAAACCCCCAGTTATTGACAACTAACCAGTAACTGACACTTGAGCAAAAATCTAACTCAAATAAGCATTTTGTTGTAAAATTCTACAAAGTAATATCATCTAGTGGTAAATTAGACACTTATTTGAATTTTGGAGTCAATTTATTCACCATTAGAGGTCCAAGAACATATTTAATGAGGAAGAAACTTTTGAGAATACAAAAAGTGCCATTTTGAAGCAACCATCCTATTTATAAAATTAAGGAAGTGTTTTTCTAATCTATTAGTAAAACAACAATCCTAAACTTTTTTCCTTAAAGTTATACTTGTAAAAATTAGTTTAAAGATGCATATGATATATTAGGGCTATGATTTAGGGTTTATAGTTATTTAATTTAGCTTAATGGGGGGTGCCATTTATTGTTCCTAGAATTTCATTTCACCAGTCTCTGACAGAGGTGTCAATTATTGGTTATATTAACGAAAATTGAAATCTGTTATTTAAACTGTTTAAAAATGCATAATAATAAATTAAATTTATCTTGTAGTAAACACCATTAAAATTTAAGTTGTTTTACTGGTGTCTGACACATAGTGATTTGAACAAGAAAGAATCATTAAAGTGTCAGTTACTGGGGGGGAGAGGGGGGGGGGGGGGGGTTCACCCTAGAATGTTTGTCTAGAAGAAAAAACAATATACAAAATTCCAAAGCATTCTTAAATAAACAGCAATTAGAAAAGATTTGCACTCATTATGAAAAACTTGTAAAACATGTAAGATGCAGGAAAAATGTAAAAGCATTTAACATTAATAAAAGCCTGTATAAAACATCAAACATTGCATGATGGTTAACTGACCCTCCGACAGTACACTGTCAAAAAAAAACTCGTCTTTATACACTAAATTATTCATATCATTATCCGTATACACATTAATCAGAAAAAAATTTATTTGAAATTTGATTTAATAAAAAGAATTTAAAATGTGTCAACATTGTAGGTCATCACTTTAAATTTAATATATTAGTTTGGATGAATCTCTCTCAAAAAAGCATTTTAAACATCTGGAGAAATAATATTATAGCTTTGACATAAATTCAATAAATCAGCATAGGCGTAAGGAGCACAACTTTCTAAACACCAAAGTTTTAGGAAATGATGATACTGTCAATTAAGAACTGTTTCCTAAATCATCTGAAATCACAATGAAAAGTATCAACACATTTAATTTGTTTTATTTGCATTTTACAATTATTCATTACCTTCTGGGCCCATTTAGCTCAGTGGATAATGCTCGCTTTCTATGAAATAAGAGATTTGGTGCCGAAGTTTGATGATACAAACTTACGCGGAAAGTCTGTGTGACTTTCTGTACATCACTGAGTATTCAAGCAACACCAACTCGGTGTTGATTCAGGTCTCTTTCTTTCAGGAAGTCTTTACCTGAAGGCATCCCACCTTTGACAGTACAGTCAAAGTACGGCTTTTGCCTAATTAAATCCACTCCTCGCTCTTATTCTTTTGTTTATCATAAATACTTCTACTATTCCTTCACTTTTTTAAAAATGATTATGATTTTTTTCAGGTTGTGAATCTCAGCAGCTGCTTTTTTTTGTATTTTTATGTTAGCCGGGCGCAGGTGATAAATCGCCAAATATTGTTATAATTGCCATCTTTCGTATTATATTCATTTCAATTAAAATGTACACCTTACGCTATTCCACTTAATATAGATAAATTCCATTTAAAATATACATACGTTTAAATTACATGCCTTACATTCATTTCATTTAAAATACAAAAAGAAAAAGAATGAAAGAATGAAAGAAGAAATAATACCATATACCAAAACATTTTATATCATCATCAAAGTGCTATTGTTTCTAATTTACACGCGCAAAAAATAAAAGCTTCTATTGTCGAGATTTTCCCCGGCTTACATAAAAGTACCAAAAAAAATGTAATAATGCATGACCTCTCCCCCTCCAAAATTTCTGATCTCGCTAAGTCTACCAAATCAAAAGTAGGCTCCACCAGTGGCTGAGAGGTTCTGCTCTCAAAGATCTCGACATAGTCAATAACCGTTGAAAAATCCATTTACACTTGTTTTGACTGAAAATATCAAAAATATCATGCACAATATTTTGAAAATAAATATAAAAAATAATGATATTTTGAAAATAATTATCGGATATATATCAAGATATATATCAAAATAGATCCACTGAGTTGCACCGAACCCTTTCAAAATTGGCCCCACCAGTGGCTGAGAGGTTCTGCTCTCAAAGCTGGAAGACGGGAGGGGCTGGGTTCAAAACCCTGTCGCGCTTGTCGACCTAGCCATTCGGAGTTTTCCGTGGTTTTCTTCGAACCTTGCCGTAAATACCGGTTAGGATCCCTTATAAAGATCCCCACGGAGGGTACGTCCCCCAGGGCCTATATCCCTCGTGTTGATAATCGACCTTCATACAATCAACCAACCAACCAATCAAAAGTAGATCCAAATACAATGCTTGAGCATTCTAATACAGTTGTAATATGCCACATCTAAAGTCTCTGATTGGTAGATATTTTCATCGGACTATTTTAAATGACTATGGTGTTTTACTTTTAATAATAAATTCTAGATGGCAGCACCACAAGAATAATTGTAAGAATTTTTATTTTAAATTCTTCAGTCACTACTGCCACCTATCGTTCAGATGCTGTTGTTTCATTGCAGTACCCATAGAATATAGGTGTAGTTTTGTTATGTATCATGTGCAAGTACTTGGTGCTGTGATGTTCATTAAACATGTAAAAGTAATTTATTCGTCCACCTCAATTTTGTCATGTGCTATTTATTTAACCCTTCTTTGCATGAGTTTTTCTTTTACAATTGTGTTTTTTTTATACATATATTAATTATTAGACACCAGAAATTTTAAGATAGATTTTTAACTTTGTTCAGCAACATAGTTCACAGGAAATTTACTGGATGAATATTTCTATATAAATATAGTGGTGGCGAAGAAGTTGATTTATTTATTAAAAGTTAAATAAACAGTGATGGAAATTTACATCACTATGCAATTAAGGGTTAATTAATTAATATACAAAATATATATAGCAATGACAAACATATATTATTCTGATATCAAACACTTGAGATAGTTTTAATTTTAATTTTAATTTTAATTTTAATTATATTCAATTATTCAATAAGCAGTAAATCAATATTACAAGAACATAATGAGAAAATCGGTGCAAAGAAAAATAAAATTACAAAACTTCTTAAATACACCATGAAAATATTGAATACACAATGTATTTGAAAGGAATAAACCTTCAACAGCTGACCAACACCTCACTACTACTTCAAGAGCAGAAAATTCACTGTAGGAAACAAAGAAACGGAGAAAGAAAGGTAAGTGCAGCATTTGGGAAAAAACAGAGAAGTGAAACAGCCAAACAGAAAAGAGAAACGAAAAAGACAGCAAGTACAACAAGAAATAAAGGAAAATATCATGGTAAGTGAAGGAACTGAAATAAAGGGAGGGGGAACAGTAAGAATAATTTATTCAAATATAAATAAATTTCAAAAAAATTTCAAATGTATGTTAATTTTTTTTTTTAAATGGCCGTAATTACAACGATTAAAAATATTTAAACTAAATGAGTAATAAGAAAAATAAAAGAAAGAAACCAATAAATAAGAAGACGTATTAAAAGAATAAAAACCAAGTTAAAAATATTAAACAGTACCCGCTAGCAATTAAAATATTTTAATTAAATAAATTTTTCCATGATGCTGAATTCATAGTGGAGTCTGATGTTCAACAAATTTATCGCACTTACGTATGTTAGATTTTAACAATACATAACATTGAGAACAAAATTAGTGATGCTCAATATTGTAATCTACGTGGATAATTATGAATGAAAAAATAGAGAAAGGCAATGAAAATATAATGATAATAATGATAATAATATAAATAGAATAAACAAACAAATTATAAAAAATAAAATGAATGCTATATTTAAAAATATATGTATTGAGCATTTTCTTATCTAGAATGCAAGTAATTGTGAAATAATTATTTGAAAACATATGTATACAGTGTTTTTTTTTTTTATTAAATCTTTATATGTTTATTATTATATAATGTAAACGTGGAACGTAAGAAGAATGTAAATAAAATAAATGCGAAATTGAAAAAATCTTCCAAATAGTTATTTCACGCAATAAGTTTTTGTAATCATTTGATGCATTGCAAAGTCATATGAGGTTGTATTGAAAAACGACTCTCAGATGACGCTGCATATGTTATTTTTTATTTCTGAATCGCATATAAATTACGTATAAAAATCAACAATGCTTGTAAAATACAGCATTAGATGGCAGAGCCAATTTCTTTTTAAATATTTAGTTGGAAAATCCGCCCTCGAATGATTTGTTTTCTGTTCTGCATGGCAGAAGATTTTCTCAAGTTTTTTTTGCTAATAGATCTAAACAGAAACATGACTAAAAATGTTTTATTTTTAATTTTTACTTTGTGATAAGATGTCTAAAGTTTAAATTATCACAAAAATCTATTTAATAACTCTTAATAATATGTATATGAGCGTTATATCAGGGTTGTTTTGTAATTTTGTAATAAATGTAAGATTTAAAAAAATTCTACTTATTTTTTCTTAATAATCTATTTTAAATCTATTTTTAGTACAAAATATGTTTTTCATTCACTTAAAAAATCATGCATGAGAAGGTAGGTATCCCACTGAGGTCCGATTTTTGATCACCAGTATTTCTGTAGACAAATTTTCATGCTAGGTTTTTACAATATTTGCAACAAAAATTACCTTCCTGATAAGTTTCTACAAAATTTGGAAGAAAAATCTACAATATATATATATATAGTTAAAACAGAAAATGTTCCAGAATCCCTGTGATCCAGAATCCTTAACGAAAACATTTTTTTTTAATTTTTTCGTACATCTTTTTGAATTTTTAAAAATTTTTAACGAACCGTCATTTTGATACAAAATGGCGGATGAAGCTGGCCAACGAACTCGATCGAGACCTTGGCATGTCCTATACACATACTCAGTTATATTAAAAAAATCTAATGGAAGGCCTGAGAAGGTTAAAAATGCATATATATCCCATATACACACGCATACTTTTAAATATAAACACATATATGTACAGTCGGCCAAACACAAAAAACAAAACTCCTTTTATTTTAGTCACAAAGTTGTTCCAGAGGAAAAAAAAAAAAAAACGGAAGTAGCCATTCGACTGGAAATTATGTCTTCTTTCAAGTTATGATTTTTTTTTTAAAGAAGTTTAGGTTATTGTCTTCATACTGAAATTGTACCAAACTCTAACATTTTCAATGCAAACACTTAATTTGGAAAGCATATTTAGTGTTTTGATAAATTTTATCTCAGAATACCAAATAGGAAGTCAATCGGTCAAACAGTTTAGGAATCATGAAGATTTAAAGTTTTTATGTTATATGAGATGCAATTTTCCCAATGGGTGAAAAGATTCGGGCCAGATTAAGGTTAACTGGGTGAATTAGTCCAGCCATATTCGTTCGGGATTGCTCAGTTGATTGGCAGCATTGGCAGCTTCAGAAGAGATCCCGGGTTCGAATCCTGGCCCCGACTTTTTCGCCCAGCTGGGAAGATTGCATCTCATATGATTTCTTTACCAATTTGAACAAATGTGTCATAATTAATCTAGTCCTAATGTTAAATTCCTTTTTAATCATTGCAAAATAGACTGCAATACGAGTAGCGTTTTAAGCATAACTCAAAAACTACTTGGTAGAATGAGCTGTAATTTTAGATTTGCTTATATAAAGCTTCTAAAAATCGATTTCTTTTAAACAAATTATAAGTCACAATTCATATTTGTTTCAAAAATATGCATATTTTGAAATTGAGTTTCGAAAAAAATATTAATGGTAACCTATAAAACTTTTAACAGGAATCGATTTCCAGAATCGTTCGCAAAAATGTTTGCAAATTATTTAAAGATGGTTAAAATACCTAACCCGTCGGCCGATTTTTGCGCAAACCTATACAGTTCTTGCACCACAGGTCTATAACAAATTCACCGAATTCGCTCAATCGGAAGTACTGTTTGAGTGTTATCGTGTTCGCTACACACACCCAAATCATGATTACTTGATTACAATACATTTTTTACACTACGTGTTAGAAAAGTAAAATGTTCTACAGGCCTGTACCGGGAAGAAAAGATAACTTTCATAGTCCATGTTCTTAAAAATTCAACTCAGTTTACTGAAACACCCGAAGCTAAAATGCTTGGAAATCTATTATAGAAGACTCAATCCCGGTTTCCGTTAATATTGAATTTGAATGCGAATTTCAGCATGAGACTTACAGCATAACAAAAATCAGATTGTTTCAAAATGTCAGTCACCCTAGAATTTCAAACTGCCATATATCAGCCATTTTTTAAGATAAAGCCAAAACAAAAAATGTTCCGGAATCCTTATATCGCAATCTAACACTTAACGGAAACAACGTTTTCAATTTATAATTTTTATACATCTTCTTGAATTTTTAAAAAAATTAAAAAAATTAATTGGCCGCAATTTTGAAACAAGATGGCGCAGGAAGCTGGCCAAAGAACTCGGTCGAGACATTCGTATGTTATGTACACATGATCAGTTACATTCATATCGGTTCATAAATACGAGAGTTACAGCATAACAAATATCAGATTGTTTCAAAATCTCAGCCACCCTAGAATTCCAAACTGTCATATATCAGACATTTTTTAAGATATAGTCAAAAAGCTACGCGGCATCCCTTCAGTGGCGGCACGAGCCCCAGTGCCAGGCTCTAAACCCGTTTAAGCTAAGGAAACCAGGCAGGTAGGGGCCTGGTCTCCGGTCACAAAAGAATTATATATATATATATATATATATATATATAGTCAAAACAGAAAACGTTCCAGAATCCTTGTATCATGTTCTAATACTTAACGGAAACAATTTTTTTAATTTATAATTTTTTCGTACATCTTTTTGAATTTAAAAAAAAAAATTTAAATTTAACTAGCCGCTATTTTGAAACAAGATGGCGGATGAAGCTGGTCAACGAACTCGGTCAAGACCCAGAGTATGTCCTATACACATACTCAATCACATCCAAATCGGTTCATAAATAAGAGAGTTACAGCATAACAAATGTCAGATATATATATATAGCGATAGATCGAGAGATAGCTAGATATAGATATAGATATAGATATAGATAGAAATCAACATTTGAACGGAGGGTGGTTTTGAGGTCTGGGGGTCTTGATCGGTGATTATATACGAAAATTTTTTGGAATCGTTTCCCTCCGAACGGCTGCAATAGGTAGCTTTCTGTAATGAAAGCTACCTAAAAGAAGAGTCGACGGGTTATTCCTATATCCAACCATACATTTTGATAAGATAGCTGCTGTCGTTTATTTCAATCTACACTGTTTAAAATTTTAATTAGTTCAAGTTAAACTATTCAATAGTATAAAATAATTAGATGAACCACGATATCGTTCTTCTTAAGTTTTAAAAAACCTTTGTGATTCAACCTTAAAAATTATTTCAACTTTCTCCAGAAAATGTGGCTATTTAACAGCCAATCTGAACAATTAGTTCTATACAATCTCAGTAGGTTGCTTCAGAGAACGGAGACATCTGCCTGCTTTTCTAGTGTGGTTCAAACTATGGCTACTATTCAAAAGTTGTGGTATTCGAATCTTTGTTCAGGCTTATTTGTATCGTATTCCCCTTTACACAGAAGATCGGTCTGATTGCCCCTTGTAAACAAATGAAAATTGTAGCCAGTTTATTGTTCAATATTTTAACAATTTATCTTTCAACATTTTACTAATATTTCATGGATCAAGATTTTACCAGTAAATGATTGAACCTACACACGTTTCTGATTGAACCTGAAATAAAATTATGATTCAATATTGTACCACTTCTTGGTTCACGGAAAGTACCAAATCATAATAAAATTTCCACCATCATGTTTGGTTGCAATTACTACAATACGAAAATTTGGTTCAATCAAACACAAAAGTTTTTCAGTCTACATTTGGGATTGTTTTCTTGTCATCTAACCTAAAAATTGAGCAAATATAATATTTTTTTTATTTATATTGAATAATCTAAGAAAAATTACATTATTGAATCCTCCATGCCTTTTCAGAAGGAAGTGATTTTTCTCTTTAGGTAGCTTTCATTACAAAAAGCTACCTATTGTAAACTTTTGCAGGTAAGCAATTCCAAAAATTTTGGTATATTTTCACCGATCATGACCCTCAGACCCCAAAACCACCCTCCTTTCAAATGTTGGTTTGTGTTGCTTTACAATAATATTCCATGGCAAATCATCTTTTAAAACTTATTTTGGCAGCATGTAAAGATTTTTTGCAATTCATTGCCTCTGTTTAGAGATGCTCCTATATCTGGTTATTGATGTGCACCAATATCCTTTTTAATTCAATTGTATTTCGTACTTTATGATTAAATTTCACTGTTTTTATCTCTTTATTATGGGTAAGGTTTCTTTCCTTTTTAATATTGTTCTTATTTTTTCAACTTTAAGATTTTTTCACAGGTTTTATTCTTTGTTTATGATGTGGTAGTCCCAAAATCATATTCTTTAGCAATGTTATGGCTAATATGATGATGAAATCATACATTTTATTTGTGGTATTTAGGCATTAGGGACTTGATAATTCTGTCTAAATTCCACAAATTTCATTCATTCAATTTTTAATTTAATTTCTTCTTCTTTTAAATAAGTATATGTTATCTATATTCAGAGTGTTGGGGAACACTATCGTTGTCAATTAATTATTACATACTGATTCATAATTTCATAGTTTATGTTGGTGTTACGGTAATGTTTCATTAATGGTTATATATATATATATACAGTCGGAAAAACTACTTTTTGTTTGTAGCGAACTACAACAACAACTATTTTGTGAAAAATGTAGTTAAATACAACTACAACTACTTGTTTTAAAAAGTAGCGACTACAAACTACTTTTCAAAAGTAGTCACTACTTCGCTACTTTTCGCTACTTTAGTTACCATCGCTAATTAAACACACCGCAAACGATTTTTCCCCATAGACCATAATGTAACAGAATACTTTTGAATGTCCCTGTAAGCGAGATATAAATGCTACACATTTCATTTTCAATACTGAACATTATATGGTAAACTTCAATAACATATAAAACTTTCATGGCAATCCGAGTATATTTACGAGAGTTAGAGCACGGGCAGACAGGCAAAGCGAATTCATAGACACTTTTTAATTATGTTGGAAAGTGTTAAAAAGAGGAAATTTGAAAACAAAAATTGTAATAATCTTACAAATTTATGAGAGTGATATAGCACAGTAGCGCTTAAGGTGGTTCTCAAATTCCTTGCTCAACAACGCGAAACTTTCTGATACATTATCTGACTCTTTTTAGCTCACAGGTTATCAAAGCCTGAGAGCTTATGTGCCCGCCCGTTCTGTATGTATATAATGTATGTACGTATGTACGTAACGCGATAACTCTTGATAGAAATATCCGTTTTGCTTAAAATTTTGTTTATAGGTTCATTGTGATAAGGCCCTTCCCTGATTAGTTTTGGGGGTTCATTGGTTAAGTATAAACGGGGGAATGGGGGGCTAATCCCCTCCCCTTAATTTACATAAATGGGTTTTTCATGCAGAATTATCCGATTTGCTTCAAATTTTGTATATAGGTCTATTGTAATAAGATGTTTACCTTATTAGTTTTGGGGGTTCTTTGGTAAAGCATAATTGGGGAGAACGGGGGGGAACATCCCCCCTTAATTTAGATAAATAGGTTTTTCATGCAGAATTATCCGATTTGCTTCCAATTTTGTATATAGGATCATTGTGATAAGGCGCTACCCTGATTAGTTTTGGATCATTAGGTTCATTTGTTAAGTCTAAAGGGGGGAAGAACGGGGGCTAAATCCCTCCTTAATTTATTGTCGATTTCTTTATTTTTTGAGGGACATTATTCTTTGAAATAAAAGTATAATATGCAATTAGTGTGAAAAGCCTGTGAGCTCAATGCCATCACTTTAACTGGGCACTTTTCTTTTTATTTAAACACAAAGGCATAAAATTGGCAGGCCTGACTATGGAAACGATTTGGAATCGAAATAAATTTTTCATTTTTTGATAAATAAATTACTTATCCGGTTATAAACGATTCGTGTCACGTTTTTTTCTTTTCCCCTGCTGCGGCGTCAGAAATTAGGTTGAAAACGCCAACTTTGACAGTGTTTTCTGAAAAATCTTCTGTCTTTACCAAAAATAAAATAAAATTAAATAAAGAATAGTGGAAAACGTCTTTCGGTTACAAAGTTTCTGAATAAGAACACCTGCATTTTCATGCGTTTCCGAACAAAAATGAATTAAAGAATATGTCATAAAGTAGCCAGTTTGGATTTTAGAACAACCTTAAGAGCGGATAGCCCTTGGTAAATGTAAATATACATTATTTTTTAAAAATAGAGCTAAGTAGTCCTATCTCTTTACAATTTAAATATATTTCCTGAAAGCAATTTAAAAAAAATCCCTGACAGCTTGGGCTACAGGCACATGTAGATTTCGAAGATGCAGACCGTGGAGCGCCCGTTTGTTGGGAATTGCGGAAGAAATTACCTTTTTGCCATAATACGGCAGATGGGAACCACCCACTTTGAAACCTAACTTTTTTGCAGGCGGAGCCGGCAGGAATTTTTTTTTTTTTTTTTTTTTTTTTTTTGCTATAAGGGTTGGTCCAGTAAAAAACTTGTTAATATGAAAGTTTTAGTTAATATTAAGAGGATTAATAATAAATTTAAGCGGATTTGATATCTTGTGAATTGACGAAGTTATGATTTTTTTTCTTCTACCCCCCCCCCGTTTTTTTCCCCCTTGGAGCCATTTTTAATGCTATCAAAATTCTGTCATACATAAATTTTCGGCCTTTTACCTAGAAGTAATAATAACTTTAAACGGATTCGATACGTATCATAATTAAGAAAGTATGGGTTTTTTTTTCTGTTTTCACAAAAAGCTCCCCACTTGGTTCGATGTTGTCCATTAACGAACTTGACCGAGATTTTATGCCCCTTGATTTTATGTATTAGTTTGGAAGAGATTTGTGCAGAATTTTTCCCGTGATCGTGTCCATAAAAAAGTGACATAGATAGATAGATAGATAGATAGATAGATAAAGTTTTGAACTGGGGGTGGTTTTGGGTTCTGGGAGTCATAATCGGCGTAGATCTGCAAAAAATTTTAAAAAATTCCAACTTAGGTGAGAATGTAATAGGTAGTATTTCTTACGAAATCTACCTAATTGAACAAGATCATATAGACTTGCATAAGTTAAATCCTAGCTTTTCTTTTCCTTTCTATCTCTTTTTGTTTGTTTCCCTTTGAGAACCCGAATTTCAACATACTGGGTTTTAGATTCATTCTGGAGACAAAGATAGAGATATTTCATTAAAACACCAAGCTAACCAATATCAAATCAAATATAAAACATTAGAAATCAATTATTTTAGCGATACAAAACCTGTGCAACTAAAGTAAAAATGAATAGCCATAAAAATAAAATTAACCATTCTTAAGTATTTTTTTAAATAATATATTTTTATTTCCAACCACCTTTGTTTTATCTGTTGGAATCTTCAAAAGGAAATATGCAGTAAATTAATTTGTATACATACATTGGACAAATATTTCACAACGATCAATAGACGTATTAATAAAATACTTTTTTGCGATAATAAACAGTTCGATAAGAATATTTTCTGAATCAGGGATCTTAATTCAAAAATACTCTTTTTAATGAGTTATGAATTTTAGTGAATAACGATTTCGATATTCGGTGCGAGATGCGATCCAGTAACTATTATTAATAAAGAAAATGCTAACTCACCTGTATGTTCAACTTAGTTGTAAGCAGATGATTTTGATACTGATAACTTCTTATTAATTGGACAAAGCTTACATGTTACAGAATAATTATCACTTTTATGTTGTTCTATAACGTCAAAATATTCATTATATGCCGACCAGGGCAGTTCTATACTACTTTTATCTGCCATTCTATTACAGTAATCTCAAAAGAAGCATCCCCACATTAAAACACAAAATCTAATAATGAGTAAGAAGACAAAGGGTTGCAGCAAGAAAATTAATTTTTTTGATGAGTGAGTACTTTGTGGTTTTATCTGCAAATCCAGCAAATAATAAGATCACGGGCATGTTTCACTTTACATTTCAGCTGCTAGTTTGTTTGAAGGCAAAAATCATTTCTTCCTAGTGCACTTTTAATTATAAAATGGTGTACTTGTTCTTTTTCTGTGCTTTTTCGAATATATATATATATATATATATATATATATATATAATTAGAGTTCTAACGATTTTAAACTATCAGGAAACGATCAGATTTTTTTTTTTAAATAAAGAGTTTTAAATATTTGAAACTGTATGTTGGAGGAGGAGCAAAAAGGGAAGCGTAAATTTTAGGGACAAGAAATAATTTTTATTTATTGTCATTAGAGAGCAACAAATGGAATGAAAATTTTATTTTTGTATAAAAATAAAGATTTAAAAATATTTTAAACTCCTTTGTATGCTGCTAGGGGGAAGCGTGAATTTGAGAGGTTAGGGATAATTTAGAGGATTTATTTTTAGATAAATCAGTTCCTTTTTTTTAATAAAGATTTTACATTTCTTTGCTTGCTGGGGGTGGGAGGCAAAAGGGAGAATAAAATTAGTCAGATAAAGAGTTGACATAGCCAGAAGACTATATTTTGGTAAAAACAATCGTAGTCGTATAAAAATACATTATATTAAGAAGATTTCTATGGATTTAAATAACAATACACGAAGTTTCTGACACTCAAACTGTGAAAATGACAGTTAATTTGTGACCATGCCCGTCGTCTATGGAGAAATATATGACACTGCAACTGAGATGTGTCGCTGACGTTCGCAAATTCTTGCAGAGAACATATTTCGCACAAAAGAAACGAGTTATGATCACGTGATTTGAAGATTGACACTTTTTTCCTCCCTCCTAAAGTAGCGTCGATAGTCGCTACAAACTACTGATATTTTGTATCGCACTACTCGCTACACTACACTTTTTTAATGTAGCGCGCTACACTACAAACTACTGAAAAAAGTAGCGGCTACTGTAGTTTCGCTACTTGTAGCGCGCTACTTCCGAGCCCTGTATATATATATATATATATATAATGAAATTCTAGGGTGGCTGACATTTTGAAACAATCTGATTTTTGTTATACTGTAACTCTCATGCTGAACTTCGTATTCAAATTCAGTATTAACGAAAACCGGGATTGAATCTTCTGTAATCGGGTTCCAAGTATTTTAGCTTTGGGTGTTGGAGTAAAATGAATTGAATTTTTAAAAACATGGACTATGAAAGCTACCTTTTCCTCCCGGTACAGGCCGGAAGGATTTTATTTTTATGTAAGAAGGATAGTCATAAACATAGAATTGGGTTTTGGGGACTGTCAGAGCGTAATGTACTGTCGGCAGAAGTCTAGATACCTGAGATTTTTAGGGAATGCGAAAAAATTCAAGAATTATAATCTAAAAACTTACATTTTCCTATATATATAAACATTTGGTTCCAGTTATTTTATGTAAAGGTACTTAACCGGTTCCAAAATTAAAAATTGCCACTTATAAAAAAACTGCAACCAAAATCGAAAAAGTAAAAACTAACAACGTTGGAGATTGGCCTCAGCTATCCTGTGCTAAAAAAGCTTTTAAAAATATTAAAATGCGAGCGAGAAATTGCGCTAGAGCCTTCCCATAGACTTAACATTAGCTTGAGCGTTTCTTCCCGTGACTAGTGTAGGCTCTTAAGAACAAGATAGTATTAGCGAATGAGACACACTCCATGTATTGAACCTCCTTCCTTCACATCAATGCTGGGTGATTTTAGTTTTGGCCTGGCTTGAATTCCTATCGCTCTCAGTGCCATCTATTGCTGGTAATTCGAACTAAAATCAGGAATCGCAGTAAAAAAAAAAAAAAAAAAAAAAAAAAAAAAAACTCCTGACATCTTACATTACTCTCCTGCAAGATTTTTTTTTAATGTCTGTCACCATTTGGAAGTTATTGAATTTTAAAATCAGTCAGTCTATTTTAGTAGACCCGGTATATATACCAGTCGTAAATTCCGAATTTGGATTGTACGTGTTGGCATATTCTCCAAGTTCACTACAGGAGTAGCACCAGTCATGCATTCTCGTAAGACAGACAGTATATCTTGCATAAAAGAACACGATTTTTTTCTTATGTAATGTCGTTCATCATAACTATTGAACTAAATGTTTGCGATCATGTAATTGTTACCTTTCACTCGCGATCTTGAAAAAATATTAGACATCAATCCAGGTTTTTATCATATGCATTATGAAAATGCAACGTTTTTAAACACTTTCCAACATACTTGAAAAGTGTTTATGAATCCGGTTTGTCTGTCTGTCTGTCTGTCTGTCCGTCTCTCTGTCTGCCGATCTGTCCGTGCTCTGACTTGTGTAAATCTAATTGGATTGTCCTGTAATTGATATATGTTATTGAAGTTTACCATGGCATATTCGGTATTGAAAATGAACTTTGTAGCATTCACAGTTCGTTTACAGGGACACCCAAAGGAACGTCGTTACTTCATGGTCTATGGAGGAAAATCGTTTGCAGTTTATTTTAAGAATGTTACACTATTTCAAACATATGAAATTGATATTCATCACTGGGGTGCCCTGCAAGATGTTTACTCCTGAGATGAATGTGGTGTACATAGCATTTATCGTTCATTTACAGGGACACACAAAAGAAGTCGGTTACAGTACAGTGTTTGAGCGATAATTGCGCTAAGTGCGTTTTAAATTGTGGTATTCGTTTTTAAATTTAATTAATTTCTTGCATATTACTTGGTGGGTATAAATTATACAGATCCTACACAGGGATTCACAAAAGAATGTGAATACATTTACACTTACTGGCGGAAACTGTCGAAGAGGAATTTTCAACTGTGATATGCGTTTCCTAACGGAACTAAATTTTGGCCATACTGTGTAGTATATATATATAAATCTATAGATCATATACAGGGATTCACAAAAAAATTCGGATATTTTTCCGACTCCAGATGGTAATGTGCCGAAATTGTATTTTCAAATGTTTTATGCGTTTTCCAAATTGTTTACTTAGACATCATCTTTTCCCTTATTAAAGGGTGATGTTTTGCCACATAATGAAATTGTTATACCTTTCTGAGGTACACTAAAACATGATTTCTGTAGAATATGGGGAGAGTACTGTAATTTGATAAGCAAAGCATTTATTATTCATTTACAGGGTCACGAAAAAAAATTCCGTTACCTAATGGTCTACGGGCAAAACTATTTGCACTGTATTTCTGATATGTTACACTATTTCAAACATAATGAAATTTGTATGAATTACTGAGGTTTACTATAAGCTGCTTGATAAAACATATGGTGTGCATTAAATTTATCGTTCATTTACAGGGACACACAAAATAATTTGGTATTGGTTACAGCACTCTCTTTGAGCGACAATTGCTGGAATTGCGTTTTCCACTTTGGTTTGAGTTTTTAAGTTTAACTAAATTTTTGCATAGGACGTGGTGTGTATAAATTCTACAGATCATACACAGGGTTGCACAAAAAATTATAGTACATTTCCGCTAATTGACAGAAATTGCTGAAGATGAATTTTTAACTGCGTGATGAGTTTCTTAAACTGAACTAAATTTTTGCATACTATGTAGTATATGTACAAATCTACAGATCCTATACAGGCATGCACAAAAGAATTCGAATATTTTTCCGTCTATACATAGTAATTGCTGAAATTGGATTTTCAAATGTGTTATGTGCTTTCCAAATTGTTTACTTAGGTATCATCTTTCACTTTAGGAAGTTTGGTTACAGTATTCTGGATGTGTTGAAAAGTATTTCATAATCTATTCTTGGTCCATGATTTTTATTTTTTATTTATGTAAGGATTTCGACTGTGATTTTATTTGAAAGGTCAAGAGGAAAAAAATATGATACCACAGTTTTGTGAAATTTCATGTGGCAGTGCTAACGGATAGCTTGCGAAGCGTACTATCATTTGTTAATCTTGGATCGAGGAAAAAATGAAGCTATGAAAAACACAGTTGAAAATAGTTCTATATGCAGTAGAAGATAGGATGTCCACGCATGTAGAGGAAAAATATTTAGAATAATTAATTTGTGACTATCATTATTTTCCTCCTTAATCCTTCAATCCTTCCTTTTTTCCCTGCAGAAGAAAATTAGTTAGAATAATTAATTTGTGACTATCATTATTTTCCCCCTTAATCCTTCAATCCTTCTTTTTTCCCTGCAGAAAAAAATTATTCAGAATAATTAATTTGTGATTATCATTATTTTCCCCCTTAACCCTTCAATCCTTCTTTTTTCCTGCAGAAGTAAATTATTTAGATTAATTAAAATGTGACTATCATGATTTTCCCCCTTAACCCTTTAATCCTTCTTTTTTCCCTGCAGAAGAAATTTATTTAGAATAATTAATTTGTGAATGTCATTATTTTCTCTCTTAACCCTTCAATCATTCTTATTCACTGCAGAAAAAAAATGTTTAGAATAATTAATTTGTGACTATCATTATTTTCCCCTTAACCCTTCAATTTTTATTTTTTGGAATTGGGATTTTTATAATATTATTTCGAAGTTATCTTTAAATTACTCTCAGGTCATGTTAAAAAGAAAAGTAGGACCTTTGTTCTGGCATATAAGCATCCACTTAGAGTAGAAAACTATTTTTATTAACGCTTTCCAACGTAGTTAAAAAGTGTTTATGAATTCGGTTTGTCTGTCTGTTTGTCCGTGCTCTGACTATCGTAAATATATTGGGATTTTCACGTAATTTTTATATGTTTTTGAGGTTTACTGTAGAATATGTGATATTAATAATGAAGTACACTTATAGTTCGCTTACAGGAACACGCAAAAGAATTCTGTTACATTGCAGTCTATGAAGAAAAATCGTTTGCGGTGCATTTACTGATGTTACGATATTTCGCACATAATGAGATTAAAAAGGGTTACTGAGCTGCATTGCAACGGGCTTTCTCAAGAGTATAGAATAAGTAGCATTTATAGTTTCTTTACAGGAACGCACAAAAGAATTCCATTACATTATGATCTATGGGGGAAAATTGAGATGCATTTTAATAATGTTACGATACTTCAAACATAATGAAATTAAAAAGGGTTATTGAGGTGCACTACAACATGTTTTCTATAGAGATGATGAAGTTCGTAGCGTTCATCGTTCATTTACAGAGACGCCCAAAAGAATTCAGTTACAGGACTGGCAATGATCGATATTTGTTGGAAGTGCGTTCTCCGCTGTGGTATGCATTTTTAAACTTATCTCATTTTTAGTGTATTACGTGGTGTTTATAAATTCTATAGATCATATACAGTGTTGCACAAAAGAATCCGGACACATTGCTTGATATGAACAGCAATTTCTGTCAATGGCTTTTTACTGAGTTATGTGTTTTTTAAACTGTTTGTTTAGATGTCTCATTTTACTGTATGAAAAAATGAAATTTCTTAATTATATTCCATTAGTGTTAAAAAGGGTTTCATAATCTATGCCTGATGTATGATTTTTTGTTCTTTTTTAATTATGTAGCTATATGGTTGGCCATAAATACTTAATTGAATTATCTATCTTCGTGTTGTTTTCATTAGTTCGCTATCTTGAAATACCAGACATTAAAAATGTGGGCGATTGCCATAGATACTAACAGAGTTTTTGCGATAACAAGTGTTGAATGTTGCTAGCCATCTTATAAAAGAAATCGACAAATCTAACTGACTGGTAATTGTACTTTTTCAGTGCATAAATTCTCGTTTTGTATGGAGTTAGACCTAAAATGTTAATCTGGATTTTAAGGATTGCTTGATTGATTAATGTAAAATTATGCTCTATCTCTAAAACAATATTAGGTAGATTAAATTCTGCATGTAATCATATATATTAGCAAGACAGACACTTTTCTTATTCTTTTATGTAAGGAAGTTGGTCTTCAATGAGGAAGTTAATTTTCCCTAATAAAGGTTATTATCATTAATAAGATGAATAAAACATTAGAATGGGACATGATCAGACCCGCAAGACAATCTTAGTTGTCTCGAGTCAATTAATCGCGGTTATCTCGTATCTGCATCTGCTAAACCCAAAGTGCATGGTAGATTATAAACCAGATTGATAGGAATATGTTTCTAATTGTGCTTATAACCACAGTACTCAGATCAGACTACACGGTAGGATCCACGCACATGTCCTGCTCCAATCCAACTCCCTATCGTCCAATCTTCGGTAACGCTCACTTTACCCTTTGTAGATATTTCATTTTCATAAACACATATTATACATATGTTTATTAGAGCCTATATATGAATTTTCAGATAACACATGAAACAAATAATAATTGAACATTTTCTAAATTCAATCTAATATTTAAGTCTTTTTGGCTTTTTTAAAAAGGTTATTCTTCTGTTTACATTTAGTTTGTATAGTTTCTTGAAAATATTAATTTTTGAAGCAGTAATCAATATTTTATATAGACATGTTTATACAAAAAACAAAATTTTATGTACATTTTCTCTTATATTTTATACCTTCTTTTTTTTCTAAAAATGATACTTTTGCAGATAAATTCAAAATAATATAATGTAACTTCACTGGAATTCAAGTTTATTCAGCTTTCAGGAAAATGACTTATATTTATCCTGTTACATATTTTTAAAATCTTGATTAAATATTAATAAGAAAGAAAACTCATGCATGAAGCATAGATAACGAAACACTTTCCAACACTAACATAATACATTAACAAACCTTCGCTGTTTAATAAGGTAAATAAAATACCTAAGTAAACATTTTAGAAAAGGCAAAACCCATTTGAAAAAAAAAAATCAAAAATTACAAGCCATAAGCTAAACATGTACTCCCATTCTTTTGTGCAGCCTTGTATATAATCTATAGATTTGTATATACTCTATATATAGTAAGCTGCAATTCAGTTTAGTATAAGAAAACACATAGCGCAGTTGAAAATTCACACCTTCAGCAGTTTCTACCAATAGACGGAAAGATATTTAAATTATTTTGTACTAATTATTTTCGCTGTACACTACCGTAAGATTTTTATACACGTCACTTATAAAGCTAAAGTTTAATTCAGGCAAAAACACGCTGAAAACTATTGAAATCACACTTACCAGAAATTATCATACAGAAGCTGCCATGTATCCAGAACTTTGTGTGGCCTTGTATATGATTTTATTTATATTCAACAAACATCTCTTAGTATATTAAATATATTTCACGTTCAATATTCATAACTCGATTAATCCTTTCGGGGGCAAGATACTTCTATTCGTAAAATGTTAAAATGATTGAATGACACCAGAATTTAGAAACAGATTTATTCGAAAATAAGTAAAATCTTTTCTCCATGTACTTGGAACACCCAACCGAAGGGCAAACCACTAGGCTTATACGGCTAAATCCTCATGTACTTGTCCTCATGTACATTTCTTCATGTACTTGATAAAGGGGATTTTTCATTCCAAAATTCTGGTGTCAATGTAGCCTTTTAGGATTAAAATTAAATGGTCCAAAAATGAACCATCGCCCTTCAAGGGGTTAAGAAAACCCTTAAAGCAACTTACGTTGATAAACATAAATGCTTACGAATTCTTTTGTGCAGCCGTGTATATGATGTATAGCATTTATACATTCCACATAGTATGCAAAAATGTTGCTAAACGCATAGCTAAGTGAAACCACACTTCCAGCAATTATCGCTTATAGATAATACTTCGGATATCGATAGTTAAACTTAAATACTCATACCAAAACTGAAAACGCACTTTCACCATTTATCCTTAATAGACAATACTTCGGATACAGTACTGTATCCGAAATTATTTGTGTGTCCCTGTAAATGAACGATAAAAGCTATGCACATCATATTATTCAAAAAGTATCTTGTATTAAATCTCACTAATGTATACCAAGTTCATTATACTTCAAATAGTGTAACATAATTAAAATACGCTACAAATTAGTTTTTACCCGTAAACCATTATGTAACCGAATACTTTTGTAAGGCCCTGTAAATGAATGATAAATGCTTTACACTTCATATTCTACAGAAAGCATGTTTTAGTGCAACTTATCAATTTCAATATGTTTGTAATAATGTAACATGATTAAAATGCACCGCAAACGATTTTTCCCCATAGAACATTAGAAAACGAAATTCTTTTGAGTTATCCTGTAAACTAATTATAAGTGCTAGACGTGCTATATTCGATAGTAAGCAACTTATAGTAAGTCCACTTCAGCGATGTATATCAATTTCAATATATTTGAAACAGTGTAATATCATTAAAATACACCCCATAGACCCTAATGTAACGGCATTCATTTAAGTGCCCCTGTAAACGAACTATAAATGCTACACACTTTACATTCATTACCGAACATACCATAGTGAACCCCAATAAGTTATATGGTAATCCGAGTATATTTACGCTAGTTAGAGCATGGACAGACGACAGACGGACAGACGGACAGACAGACAGACAGACAAAAACCTAATTCATAAACACTTTTCAACTATGTTGGAAAGTATTAAAAACATTATATTAAAATAATAATTTTCGCTATTATTCAGAGTGGCTTTAAATAAACACAATAAAAGCTTATTTGGAAATTTTGTTTTCCAAGCAAAATTAAGATAATTATACAATGGTTAAAACGTTTAAACAAATATTTTTTATGATAAAAAACTACATATATATCCCTAAGTTTTTAGTATATACTAAAACATTATTAGAAGAAATTTATATTATAAAACTATAGAAAATTATCAGAACAATAGAGATTAAAAAGATTATCTCAATATCTTAAAATAAATAAAAATCATAAAATCTATTTGCAAATACAAAAATGAGTTTTTATTCTATTGCTATTCCAATATATTTCTATTCTCATAATATGCATTTTTAAAAGCTTCTACATCCTTGCTTTTTTCTTAAAATGATTATAAGTTAATAATAATTTAATGTACGCGTGTCACTTATAAACGCCGGAATCCTGTTAATTCAATAGTTTTAACAATATTTAAAAATAATTCTCTGTCAACAGTTTTATTAAACCAATAATATGTAGTTTATTTCTGTTATCCTATTAGTCCTCCAACAGTCACAATTTGCACAGTGGGGAGAAACTATTGAAACTTTATCTTGTACGGAATCATACCACAGATCTACTTTAACTTTCATTTCATCGATAAACTAGTCGGATGTGCCAATCCAAAAACTTTCTTCTATCTCATACAAGTTAATACTTCAAAATTCGCTATCACACCATCAATAAAACCAATATTTTTCGTCATTCAGTTGTACGTCAGCTGCTTGCGAATCGTCGGGATACCTGGTAAGTAACTATAAAACATTTCTGGTTGTTCGTAGTGATGTACTGCTTTGGACGAGTTGCCGAGTATCGAGTACTCGGTTATTTACTACTCGCCCGAATACCGAGTAGTAGTGTGCAAGGAAAAAACACGAGTGCACACATAAAACATCTAGAAGATAAGATAAATGTTACAAACGCTATTGTATACATACACAGCTGTGTGTGTATTATATACACACTGTGTGTAACAGTATGTACCTGCGTGTGTATTATATACACACTGTGTGTAACTGTATGTAATTGTGTGTGTATTATGCACACACACAGTTAGGTGCAAAAGTTCTGCACAGCTTAATAATATACATTATGAGCATTCAAAAATATTTATAAAATTCACATTAATTTCAAATTCAATCGCATTGTTTTAAATAAATTTCATATATAATTCAAACTTTTCCAATGTTTTAAATCAGCAGCATTTTTTGAAAATTTGTGAAAAAAGAAGAATACATAAAAAACACTAAAATTCTTTTTTAAAGTGAAACTAGATGAAAAAAATGCAATCTTTTATGAAATTTTTAAAATACAATAAATTTAAATACTTTTTAGAAGCATCTTAAAAAAATAATGAATTATTTGTATTAATTCTAATCATTAAAATTTCGTTACATTTTAATTCCACTATTTCTTCTCACTTTTGTATAGACACATTTCCATGTGTCCAGTAACAGTTTTTATGAATTATTGCGTGTATTATATATTGATATTTATATTTGAATTAATTTTTACAAATCACTTGAGTACAGTGAGTACACATACACTTATTTACACAATATTTGGGTCTTTTTTTTTTTTTTTTTAAATAATGCTTAAAATTAAAAAAAAAAAAAAAAAAAAAAAAAAAAAAGAATTTTTACAACTCTTCGGTGTTGGCCTAGTAAATAGTCAAAATTTTGGCCGAATACCGAGTACTCGGCAAATAGGCCGAGTAGGCTGAGTACCGAGTATATATCAAGTACTCGGTATACCTCTACTTGTTTGTCCCCTATCGTGTGTTTTATTATTAGCTCTTCTACCACCTATCTGACCCCCCACCCCCTACTCATGTACTATGTGTCTTCCACTTTAATTCAGTGCAGTTTCTTTGGTTATAATAATAAAGTACGTGCCTTAGCTAGAAAATAAAAAAAATATTCCTTCAAAGTGCATTGTGTGTTCTACAATTTTATCGGGTTTTTAAGAATTTTTGTAGTTTTATTCAGCGTATATTTGTCTAATGTTGTGCCAATATTTCATTCACTGTTTTTACTCTCTTAATATTTGCAGCTTGATCCCAATATTTCGAAAACTAGAAATACGCATTTTATAAATTCAATATTCCGGAAATACAATCCTCCTACTAAAATTATTTCTAATTTAACCCAAAATTTCAACATAATATTCAGTTATCTTTGAAAAATATTATTTTCTATGCGATAGCCAAATTGGAAATATTACAATATGAATAGAATAAAAAATTGCTCTAGTTAATTATGTTAATGTAGTGATTTGCTAAAAAGACTGTTGCAAAAAGTTTTATATATGTGACTTATTGACTATATGAATTCTGTTTTATTTTTATCAATTGATTTAATATATTTTTTTATTTTTTAGTGAGGTATTTAGAATTTAAAGGAATCGGTGAAGTTTTGATACTGCAGAAGCAGCAGGGAGGAAAAGGTCTACTCCAAGAGGTATAGACAGTCTAATAACTATACTGTTAATTTTTAAATGAACCTACCGTTGTAGAACAGTAGTCAAATCTTCCTATTGCTAAAATCTTTAAGTAGTATGATTTCAAAAATATTTCATCTCTGTCACTAAACTCACTGTCTCCAAGTTAAAAGGCACTATATATATTTCTATTCCTGGAATATCTATAGTATTACTTGTCAGTGTAGTCATTTTTATATTGGCCAAGTCAAACGTACTTTAAAATTCCAGCTAAAAGAGCGCATGTCATATATTCGCAAGCAAAAAAATAATAAATCTGCTTTTTCAAAACATTGTTGGGAAGTGAATCATGTCGTTGACTTTAATTCTGCTAAAATTATAGGTAAATCCACTTCTATGTATTTGAGATTCACTTTTTTGAAGCATTTCACATTATGACGGAAAAAAGAAGAATATTAATATAAAAAAACTGTGTTGTCATCTATTAATATTGTAATGCAGTTTAATGTTTATATTTGAGAAAACAAATAAAATTTTAACTTAAAAAATTTCTTTATTTGTAAAATTTTTAAGAGAAAAAGACTTGAAGTTGCTCTTTTTTTTTTTTTTTTTTTTTTTTGAAAACTGAATTCTCTGGGAAATGAAAATTAATATGTGTTAAATGGGGATGCCATCTGAGTTTAATATTAATTCTAAAAAAAATCTTATTTATTTTCTTTAAAAGTAAATAAAATAGTCCTACCTGTATCTGTTTATTCGCAAAGGCCCGGGGAGATTTGGTATACTTTTCTAATACGAAATTTCGTCTTTAATAATTAATGACTCATGAAATTATAAAAGGCACTTTCTATGATGAATAATGAAATTAAAAGGTTCGGGAAAGAAAGTGCCAAGTCACATTTTTTGTGAAATAAATCTGACACTGTAACCTGTTGCTTAATATTGCAAATTATAAAATCCTACATATTATTTTTTCTAATATCATTAGGTGGCAGCATATGTCCCAGGTTTCTTTTCTGCCCCAGATTTTTCTAGAACTTTTTTACCAAAAAGAAAGTGTATATCATTAAAGTAATGCCATATTGTTACTCAGAATATCTCAAATGTTACTCAGAAAATGGCAAAAACACTTTATGTTATATATTTTGATTTGAGTATTTGATCTAATTTTCAAATTGATATATCTCAAAAGTTAAAAAAGGTGGTTTAGCATTCTCTTTCCCCGACCTCTTCAATTGTATACCGGGTAAGTCAAAATGAATATAGCGATTAGAAACGGCTATAACTATTTAATGGAAAAGAATTTATCGGTAAGATTGACACAGAATGTAGACGGAACTTCAAAATTTTGTACACATACGTCATAGATGTTCTATGTGACTTCCCTTGGTCACACGGACAACATCTAGACGGTAGTCCATTTCACGCCATACATTCTGAAGCATTTGTTCAGTCACCAACGCAAGCGCATTACAAATGCGTACTTTGAGTTCTTCAATTGTTTTGAGCATGGGAGGCACATATACCCTGTCTTTCACATAACTCTATAGAAAAAAATCGCAGGATGTCAAGTCCGGAGATCTCGGTGGCCAAGAGCAGAAGACATCGTCGGCATCTCCACTTCGACCGATCTATGGGGTGACTAAGGGAAGTCACATAGAACATCTATGACGTATGTATACAAAATTTTAAAGTTCCGTCTACATTCTGTGTTAATTTTATCAATAAATTATTTTCTATTAAATAATTATAGCCGTTTGTAATCGCTATATTCATTTTGACTTACCCTATATTACGGAACATACAGAGATACATGCATATAGGGATACGTACATGTCCATACATGTGGAAACTTGGAACACAAACTATTTACACGTTGATTATTTACAAAAAAGAACTAATCATAAAATCTCTTCTAAAACGTTTAGGTTAAATATTAAAGTTTTAAATCTATTCTTAAAAGTTTCAATGAAATAAGTCATTTAGTCATTCCGATTATTCTGAATTATCCTTACGGAGCCAGACATCTTATTCTCTTTCGTTCTGTCAGCATTCTATTTATTTTTCTGATTTTTTTTTCACAGTTATAGTCGCAGGGAAGGTATCTCTAGGACGAGTTCGCAACGCTGCACTCTAAAAGCGACATTTTCAAAATTGAGCAAAACATTCTCAAATCTGAGTATGTCGCATAATCAAAATGGCTCCTAATCAAAATTACTCAAGTTTGAAACATGTATATACTCATTTCTGAAAACATTCACACACTCAATAATAAAACATCATGTGCCCCTATTTTAGTATATCCATGTTTCAAAAATGTGTATGAACTGACCTCTATGTGCTCAGTTTTGAGAATGTCCATGTTTCAATATTCTGAGTATTTCTGGTATTTCAGAAATGAAAGCGTTGGGTCGTCCTATTTAAAACAAAAAGTTTCATAACAAAATGAAAACATCGATTTACTCGGATTTGAAATTGTCATTTTTCTCAGTGTAATTTTGGTACGTTTCATCATCAGAAAACTTAAATATTATTTTTCTAAATTAGAGGCTATTCTAAACTATGTAACTAATTATTCTAAACTATGCTTGTTATTATTTTTTCTCAATTAATTAATTCATAAAATACCTTTGTGTTTTTCGGAAATCAATGACGGGGAGGGATATATTTTACTGTGCGACTAGAAATTTTTTTCTGGCTACCAGATTTTATCAAATTTGCAAAGCTCTGCTTTTAACTATCGCTAGCAAATATTCTGTAAAAAAAAAAATCTGAAATTTTAATAATGTTATGAACCTTTTTTCTATGGAAGCTTTAAGTTGTTTAGATTCAAGCTTTGACAAGTACTATATCTACTACTAATAATAATAATTTAATAGTATTATTTTTGCTATTTAGACTAATGAAAAAGTATAGAAAGTTTTTATCGTGTCAAATTTGGGCATTACTATTAAAGTTTGAATAATTGGGTTCATTTTAGTGTGAAGATGTCCTTCTAAACAAGTTTTAAAGAATATCATTTGAATATTGAACGCATTATTTTTAATCTATATTGGTATGAATATTGTTTTTTATCAATTCCTTTTGGCGATAGTCACATGTTTTTTCCAAGACAGAACATTAAAAAATGTTCCAAATTTTGATATGGACTATATCATATGACTTCCAACTATAAACGTACTAACTAATTGAAAATAACCTATATGGATGCAAAAAATACACGTGTACCAATTCAATCTCAGATTTAATTTTCGAATTTTAGAAATTTTAAAAATTTTAAAAGATAGATAAACTTCAAACATATTTCAAGTAAATTTCAACGAAATAGGTAGCAAGTATATTCTTTCATGCAAAAAAATATATATATATAAATATTAGTTTATATTTTCCAAAGTTATACATGGAGATACATTTACAAGAAATACTTTTTTTCAATGTCGAATATTTTAGTTTTAGTCGGAATTATAGCGAAAGAAACAGAAAACGATTTTTTTACATCACGGCTTTTTAAAATTTTGCTAATTTTGTCATACAAATTTTTACATATGTTGTAAAATGTATTTCAGTGAAAGTAATATATATTTGCTTATTTGCAGATGGATCTTCGCATCTGACATATGATTTAAAATAAGCCTTCGTTACATCAGCTGCCAACATGAAGAAGAAAAAGTAAGCACATTTAGATATCATTTTAAAGTATGTTTGAATAGTTTTTAACTGAAACTTAGGTCAAAATAATCTTACTTTTTTTCCCTAGGTATAATAATATTCATATAACATAGGGCATCTACAAAGTTTTAAGATTAATTCTGCACAAATCAATATTTGAAAAAAAAATTATTTCTTCTCAGCTTTCAATATGTTCTTTATAAGCCTATACGTTGTTTTACATTTTCATAGAGCTTTAAAATTCCTTTGTAGAAATATTTGTTTAGAGTATTTTTTAAGTCTTCTTCCAACATTTCTATGTTAATAAAAATATTGTCCGTTGAAGTGAAACTTCACAGTTCAGAAAATAGTCTGCAAATTCCAAAAGAATGGAGATGAATTTCAGTTTTACTTTTCTGTAGCACAAAATTGGTTAAAAGGAAGGAAATTAAATTAATTCTTTCGCGGCCGAATGGTACGGTGCATGGCAAGGCCTCTCCGCTAATCCTTTGTGAGAATAAGTGGTAGTGAAATCGTCTCTCTCAACACTCCTTAGTGCCAAGTTTAGGAGGAAATTGACTTTTAAGGCTGCAGTCCCTCCAAAAATCAATGTTTTTGTCTAGTCATTAGTGATCTAGTCATTAGTCATTAATGGCCCATTTCAATAGTCCCACTTAAAATCATCCAGCCTCATCCTTCCCCCTCCACCCTCCCCCTACACACACACGCGCAAAAAACCTGGCTACTGTACTACTGAGTGTAATTTCCATTAATTTGTGCTAAAAAAAAATCTATCTTGTGCTATATATATTTTAAGTGGTGACGATTCATAAAAGAATCCTCGAAATTAAATACACAATTTGAAATTAAATGTGCAGTAAAATCTAGATTTTTGGATACCCCTCAAGTGCGGACCTTCGTTTTACAGACATTTTTCTGATTCCCCAACTACTGCGTATGTATTGGAATTTGTTCTCTAAAATGCACATCCTTCTTTATGCACAATTCTTCATCCTTACCCCCCACACACACGCAAAAAAAAGAAGAAGAAGCTAAATAGCTTAAGGGTGTATTCAAATCCAAACTGCTTATTTTGAGACACATTGATAAATTCATTCTTGCTCTAAAATGCATCCAATTGGTAGGTTCTCTTATTCAGAAACTTTATAATGTCCGTATTGTCTCGATTTTGTGACAAAGGCAGAATATATTTCAAAAAATGCAGTCAAAGTGGACATTTTGAATCGAATTTCCCGAAGCGATAGCGCTGGAAACAAAAAAAAATTATCGTACTCTGAAAATAATTGTCTGTAAATCAATTTCTAATTAATTGAACTAAAAATAAAAACATGGGGCCCTTGTAAATCTCTTCATAAATCACGCCGCCAAGTTTCCTGTTGTTACTTTTAAAAATGAGTCTGTGTGTCTCAAAATTTTGAGTTGTTGAGCGTGGAAAAATATTTTTTTTGAATACCGCCTTAAGAGCCTACACTGGTCACGCGAAGAAACGCTCTCGCTAATGTTAAGTCTATGGGAAGGTTATCCCGCGATTTCTCGCTCGCATTTTAATATTTTTAAATGATTTTTTTTTGCATAGGATAGCTGACGTCGATATTTATCGTTGTTAGTTTTTACTTTTTTTATTTTGGCTCCAGTTTTTTTTATATAAGGGTACTTTCATTTTCAGAACCGGTTCCAACCGGTTCCAAAATTTAAAATGTCCGCTAATGAAAAAAGTTTAACCAAAATCAAAAAAGTAAAAACTAACAACGTTGAAGATCGACCTCAGCTATCCTACGCAAAAAAATCATTTAAAAATATTAAAATGCGAGCGAGAAATCGCGGGATAACCTTCCCATAGACTTAACATTAGCGTGAGCGTTTCTTCGCGTGACTAGTGTAGGCTCTTAATTCCTGGCTACTTCACTGCTGAGTGTATTTTCCAACAATTTGTGCTAAAAAAATCTACGAGGTATATCCACAAAGTAAGTTCCGATTGGTTATATAAAAAAAAGTGTACAGATACAAAAAAATATTTATTGTACAAAAATCTACAACTGTGAAAATACTTTTCTACATAGCTTCCGAAATTTTGTAGACACTTGTCGTAGCGTGCCACAAGGTTTTGTATGCCTTCTTTATAGAAGGTTGCCGCCTGTGTTTTCAATCATCGTGATCGTGAGATTTGCAGAAATTCCATAGCACTAATTGTAAACTAACGGTTTTGCTTAACCTTCTCTTCAATTGCGTGAACCAGTTCATCAGTAACCAAAGACGGGCATCCACTTCGTTCTTCATCGTGCACTTGATCACGTCCTTCATTAAACTGTCTGACCCATCTTCTAACCATTGAATCACTCATAGCATTCTGTCCGTAAACCTCGCAGATTTGCGATAAATTTCACTTGGTTTAACTTTCTTTGCATTGAGAAAACGAATCACAGATCTGATTTCACAAGCGGCGGCATTTTCAATTAAGGCTGACATTCTAAAGAAGCACTACAAATAACACGTCGGCAGCAGCGATCTGAAAATGGCGTACATTTATTCTCCTTCAGTCAGAGTAACTGCCGCGCATGCTCGGAACTGCGATCGCAGCGCTGCTGCGGATAGAAATAGAAAGGGAACTTACTTTGTGGATATACCTCGTATCTTGTGCTATGTATTTTTTAAGTGGGAACGATTCATAAAAGAATCCTCGAAATTAAATACACAATTTGGTATTAAATATGCAGTAAAATCTAGATTTTCGAATACCCCTCAAGTGCGGACCCTCGTTTTACAGACATTTTTCTGATTCCCCAACTACTGCGTATGTATTGGAATTTATTCTCTAAAATTCACATCCTTCTTTATGCACAATTCTTCATCCTTCCTCCCCCACAATCCCCTCCCACACACACACACACACTCAAAAAAAAAAAAGAAGAAGAAGAAGCTAAATAGCTTAATTCCTGGCTACTGTACTGCTGAGTGTATTTTCCAACAATTTGTGCAAAAAAAATCTATCTTGTGCTATATATTTTTTAAGTGGGGACGATTCATAAAAAAATCCTCGAAATTAAATACACAATTTGGAATTAAATATGCAGTAAAATCTAGATTTTCGAATACCCCTCAAGTGCGGACCCTCGTTTTACAGACATTTTTCTGATTCCCCAACTACTGCGTATGTATTGGAATTTATTCTCTAAAATTCACATCCTTCTTTATGCACAATTCTTCATCCTTCCCCCCACAATCCCCTCCCACACACACACACGCAAAAAAAAAAAAGAAGAAGAAGCTAAATAGCTTAATTCCTGGCTACTGTACTGCTGAGTGTATTTTCCAACAATTTGTGCAAAAAAAATCTATCTTGTGCTATATATTTTTTAAGTGGGAACGATTCATAAAAGAATCCTCGAAATTAAATACACAATTTGGAATTAAATATGCAGTAAAATCTAGATTTTCGAATACCCCTCAAGTGCGGACCCTCGTTTTACAGACATTTTTCTGATTCCCCAACTACTGCGTATGTATTGGAATTTATTCTCTAAAATTCACATCCTTCTTTATGCACAATTCTTCATCCTTCCCCCCCACAATCCCCTCCCACACACACACACACACTCAAAAAAAAAAAAGAAGAAGAAGAAGCTAAATAGCTTAATTCCTGGCTACTGTACTGCTGAGTGTATTTTCCAACAATTTGTGCAAAAAAAATCTATCTTGTGCTATATATTTTTTAAGTGGGGACGATTCATAAAAGAATCCACGAAATTAAATACACAATTTGGAATTAAATATGCAGTAAAATCTAGATTTTCGAATACCCCTCAAGTGCGGACCCTCGTTTTACAGACATTTTTCTGATTCCCCAACTACTGCGTATGTATTGGAATTTATTCTCTAAAATTCACATCCTTCTTTATGCACAATTCTTCATCCTTCCCCCCCACAATCCCCTCCCACACACACACACACAATCAAAAAAAAAAAAAAGAAGAAGAAGAAGCTAAATAGCTTAATTCCTGGCTACTGTACTGCTGAGTGTATTTTCCAACAATTTGTGCAAAAAAAATATATCTTGTGCTATATATTTTTTAAGTGGGGACGATTCATAAAAGAATCCTCGAAATTAAATACACAATTTGGAATTAAATATGCAGTAAAATCTAGATTTTCGAATACCCCTCAAGTGCGGACCCTCGTTTTACAGACATTTTTCTGATTCCCCAACTACTGCGTATGTATTGGAATTTATTCTCTAAAATTCACATCCTTCTTTATGCACAATTCTTCATCCTTCCCCCCCACAATCCCCTCCCACACACACACACACACTCAAAAAAAAAAAGAAGAAGAAGAAGCTAAATAGCTTAATTCCTGGCTACTGTACTGCTGAGTGTATTTTCCAACAATTTGTGCAAAAAAAAATCTATCTTGTGCTATATATTTTTTAAGTGGGGACGATTCATAAAAGAATCCTCGAAATTAAATACACAATTTGGAATTAAATATGCAGTAAAATCTAGATTTTCGAATACCCCTCAAGTGCGGACCCTCGTTTTACAGACATTTTTCTGATTCCCCAACTACTGCGTATGTATTGGAATTTATTCTCTAAAATTCACATCCTTCTTTATGCACAATTCTTCATCCTTCCCCCCCACAATCCCCTCCCACACACACACACACACTCAAAAAAAAAAAAGAAGAAGAAGAAGCTAAATAGCTTAATTCCTGGCTACTGTACTGCTGAGTGTATTTTCCAACAATTTGTGCAAAAAAAATCTATCTTGTGCTATATATTTTTTAAGTGGGGACGATTCATAAAAGAATCCACGAAATTAAATACACAATTTGGAATTAAATATGCAGTAAAATCTAGATTTTCGAATACCCCTCAAGTGCGGACCCTCGTTTTACAGACATTTTTCTGATTCCCCAACTACTGCGTATGTATTGGAA
The DNA here is from genome assembly GCA_963931845.1 of Maratus michaelseni. Lineage (NCBI taxonomy): Eukaryota > Metazoa > Arthropoda > Arachnida > Araneae > Salticidae > Maratus > Maratus michaelseni. The sequence goes on from OZ007596.1 coordinate 219,800,073, forward strand.
TTTATTCTCTAAAATTCACATCCTTCTTTATGCACAATTCTTCATCCTTCCCCCCCACAATCCCCTCCCACACACACACACACAATCAAAAAAAAAAAAAAGAAGAAGAAGAAGCTAAATAGCTTAATTCCTGGCTACTGTACTGCTGAGTGTATTTTCCAACAATTTGTGCAAAAAAAATATATCTTGTGCTATATATTTTTTAAGTGGGGACGATTCATAAAAGAATCCTCGAAATTAAATACACAATTTGGAATTAAATATGCAGTAAAATCTAGATTTTCGAATACCCCTCAAGTGCGGACCCTCGTTTTACAGACATTTTTCTGATTCCCCAACTACTGCGTATGTATTGGAATTTATTCTCTAAAATTCACATCCTTCTTTATGCACAATTCTTCATCCTTCCCCCCCACAATCCCCTCCCACACACACACACACACTCAAAAAAAAAAAAGAAGAAGAAGAAGCTAAATAGCTTAATTCCTGGCTACTGTACTGCTGAGTGTATTTTCCAACAATTTGTGCAAAAAAAAATCTATCTTGTGCTATATATTTTTTAAGTGGGGACGATTCATAAAAGAATCCTCGAAATTAAATACACAATTTGGAATTAAATATGCAGTAAAATCTAGATTTTCGAATACCCCTCAAGTGCGGACCCTCGTTTTACAGACATTTTTCTGATTCCCCAACTACTGCGTATGTATTGGAATTTATTCTCTAAAATTCACATCCTTCTTTATGCACAATTCTTCATCCTTCCCCCCCACAATCCCCTCCCACACACACACACACACTCAAAAAAAAAAAAGAAGAAGAAGAAGCTAAATAGCTTAATTCCTGGCTACTGTACTGCTGAGTGTATTTTCCAACAATTTGTGCAAAAAAAATCTATCTTGTGCTATATATTTTTTAAGTGGGGACGATTCATAAAAGAATCCTCGAAATTAAATACACAATTTGGAATTAAATATGCAGTAAAATCTAGATTTTCGAATACCCCTCAAGTGCGGACCCTCGTTTTACAGACATTTTTCTGATTCCCCAACTACTGCGTATGTATTGGAATTTATTCTCTAAAATTCACATCCTTCTTTATGCACAATTCTTCATCCTTCCCCCCCACAATCCCCTCCCACACACACACACACACTCAAAAAAAAAAAAGAAGAAGAAGAAGCTAAATAGCTTAATTCCTGGCTACTGTACTGCTGAGTGTATTTTCCAACAATTTGTGCAAAAAAAATCTATCTTGTGCTATATATTTTTTAAGTGGGGACGATTCATAAAAGAATCCTCGAAATTAAATACACAATTTGGAATTAAATATGCAGTAAAATCTAGATTTTCGAATACCCCTCAAGTGCGGACCCTCGTTTTACAGACATTTTTCTGATTCCCCAACTACTGCGTATGTATTGGAATTTATTCTCTAAAATTCACATCCTTCTTTATGCACAATTCTTCATCCTTCCCCCCCACAATCCCCTCCCACACACACACACACACTCAAAAAAAAAAGAAGAAGAAGAAGCTAAATAGCTTAATTCCTGGCTACTGTACTGCTGAGTGTATTTTCCAACAATTTGTGCAAAAAAAATCTATCTTGTGCTATATATTTTTTAAGTGGGGACGATTCATAAAAAAATCCTCGAAATTAAATACACAATTTGGAATTAAATATGCAGTAAAATCTAGATTTTCGAATACCCCTCAAGTGCGGACCCTCGTTTTACAGACATTTTTCTGATTCCCCAACTACTGCGTATGTATTGGAATTTATTCTCTAAAATTCACATCCTTCTTTATGCACAATTCTTCATCCTTCCCCCCACAATCCCCTCCCACACACACACACGCAAAAAAAAAGAAGAAGAAGAAGCTAAATAGCTTAATTCCTGGCTACTGTACTGCTGAGTGTATTTTCCAACAATTTGTGCAAAAAAAATCTATCTTGTGCTATATATTTTTTAAGTGGGAACGATTCATAAAAGAATCCTCGAAATTAAATACACAATTTGGAATTAAATATGCAGTAAAATCTAGATTTTCGAATACCCCTCAAGTGCGGACCCTCGTTTTACAGACATTTTTCTGATTCCCCAACTACTGCGTATGTATTGGAATTTATTCTCTAAAATTCACATCCTTCTTTATGCACAATTCTTCATCCTTCCCCCCCACAATCCCCTCCCACACACACACACACACTCAAAAAAAAAAAAGAAGAAGAAGAAGCTAAATAGCTTAATTCCTGGCTACTGTACTGCTGAGTGTATTTTCCAACAATTTGTGCAAAAAAAATCTATCTTGTGCTATATATTTTTTAAGTGGGGACGATTCATAAAAGAATCCACGAAATTAAATACACAATTTGGAATTAAATATGCAGTAAAATCTAGATTTTCGAATACCCCTCAAGTGCGGACCCTCGTTTTACAGACATTTTTCTGATTCCCCAACTACTGCGTATGTATTGGAATTTATTCTCTAAAATTCACATCCTTCTTTATGCACAATTCTTCATCCTTCCCCCCCACAATCCCCTCCCACACACACACACACAATCAAAAAAAAAAAAAGAAGAAGAAGAAGCTAAATAGCTTAATTCCTGGCTACTGTACTGCTGAGTGTATTTTCCAACAATTTGTGCAAAAAAAAATCTATCTTGTGCTATATATTTTTTAAGTGGGGACGATTCATAAAAGAATCCTCGAAATTAAATACACAATTTGGAATTAAATATGCAGTAAAATCTAGATTTTCGAATACCCCTCAAGTGCGGACCCTCGTTTTACAGACATTTTTCTGATTCCCCAACTACTGCGTATGTATTGGAATTTATTCTCTAAAATTCACATCCTTCTTTATGCACAATTCTTCATCCTTCCCCCCCACAATCCCCTCCCACACACACACACACACACTCAAAAAAAAAAAAGAAGAAGAAGAAGCTAAATAGCTTAATTCCTGGCTACTGTACTGCTGAGTGTATTTTCCAACAATTTGTGCAAAAAAAATCTATCTTGTGCTATATATTTTTTAAGTGGGGACGATTCATAAAAGAATCCTCGAAATTAAATACACAATTTGGAATTAAATATGCAGTAAAATCTAGATTTTCGAATACCCCTCAAGTGCGGACCCTCGTTTTACAGACATTTTTCTGATTCCCCAACTACTGCGTATGTATTGGAATTTATTCTCTAAAATTCACATCCTTCTTTATGCACAATTCTTCATCCTTCCCCCCCACAATCCCCTCCCACACACACACACACACTCAAAAAAAAAAAAGAAGAAGAAGAAGCTAAATAGCTTAATTCCTGGCTACTGTACTGCTGAGTGTATTTTCCAACAATTTGTGCAAAAAAAATCTATCTTGTGCTATATATTTTTTAAGTGGGGACGATTCATAAAAGAATCCTCGAAATTAAATACACAATTTGGAATTAAATATGCAGTAAAATCTAGATTTTCGAATACCCCTCAAGTGCGGACCCTCGTTTTACAGACATTTTTCTGATTCCCCAACTACTGCGTATGTATTGGAATTTATTCTCTAAAATTCACATCCTTCTTTATGCACAATTCTTCATCCTTCCCCCCCACAATCCCCTCCCACACACACACACACACTCAAAAAAAAAAGAAGAAGAAGAAGCTAAATAGCTTAATTCCTGGCTACTGTACTGCTGAGTGTATTTTCCAACAATTTGTGCAAAAAAAATCTATCTTGTGCTATATATTTTTTAAGTGGGGACGATTCATAAAAAAATCCTCGAAATTAAATACACAATTTGGAATTAAATATGCAGTAAAATCTAGATTTTCGAATACCCCTCAAGTGCGGACCCTCGTTTTACAGACATTTTTCTGATTCCCCAACTACTGCGTATGTATTGGAATTTATTCTCTAAAATTCACATCCTTCTTTATGCACAATTCTTCATCCTTCCCCCCACAATCCCCTCCCACACACACACACGCAAAAAAAAAGAAGAAGAAGAAGCTAAATAGCTTAATTCCTGGCTACTGTACTGCTGAGTGTATTTTCCAACAATTTGTGCAAAAAAAATCTATCTTGTGCTATATATTTTTTAAGTGGGAACGATTCATAAAAGAATCCTCGAAATTAAATACACAATTTGGAATTAAATATGCAGTAAAATCTAGATTTTCGAATACCCCTCAAGTGCGGACCCTCGTTTTACAGACATTTTTCTGATTCCCCAACTACTGCGTATGTATTGGAATTTATTCTCTAAAATTCACATCCTTCTTTATGCACAATTCTTCATCCTTCCCCCCACAATCCCCTCCCACACACACACACGCAAAAAAAAAGAAGGAGAAGAAGCTAAATAGCTTAATTCCTGGCTACTGTACTGCTGAGTGTATTTTCCAACAATTTGTGCAAAAAAAATCTATCTTGTGCTATATATTTTTTAAGTGGGAACGATTCATAAAAGAATCCTCGAAATTAAATACACAATTTGGAATTAAATATGCAGTAAAATCTAGATTTTCGAATACCCCTCAAGTGCGGACCCTCGTTTTACAGACATTTTTCTGATTCCCCAACTACTGCGTATGTATTGGAATTTATTCTCTAAAATTCACATCCTTCTTTATGCACAATTCTTCATCCTTCCCCCCACAATCCCCTCCCACACACACACACGCAAAAAAAAGAAGAAGAAAAAGCTAAATAGCTTAATTCCTGGCTACTGTACTGCTGAGTGTATTTTCCAACAATTTGTGCAAAAAAAATCTATCTTGTGCTATATATTTTTTAAGTGGGAACGATTCATAAAGGAATCCTCGAAATTAAATACACAATTTGGAATTAAATATGCAGTAAAATCTAGATTTTCGAATACCCCTCTAGTGCGGACCCTCGTTTTACAGACATTTTTCTGATTCCCCAACTACTGCGTATGTATTGGAATTTATTCTCTAAAATTCACATCCTTCTTTATGCACAATTCTTCATCCTTCCCCCCACAATCCCCTCCCACACACACACACGCAAAAAAAAAGAAGAAGAAGAAGCTAAATAGCTTAATTCCTGGCTACTGTACTGCTGAGTGTATTTTCCAACAATTTGTGCAAAAAAAATCTATCTTGTGCTATATATTTTTTAAGTGGTGACGATTCATAAAAAAATCCTCGAAATTAAATACACAATTTGGAATTAAATATGCAGTAAAATCTAGATTTTCGAATACCCCTCAAGTGCGGACCCTCGTTTTACAGACATTTTTCTGATTCCCCAACTACTGCGTATGTATTGGAATTTATTCTCTAAAATTCACATCCTTCTTTATGCACAATTCTTCATCCTTCCCCCCCCACAATCCCCTCCCACACACACACACACACTCAAAAAAAAAAAGAAGAAGAAGAAGCTAAATAGCTTAATTCCTGGCTACTGTACTGCTGAGTGTATTTTCCAACAATTTGTGCAAAAAAAATCTATCTTGTGCTATATATTTTTTAAGTGGGGACGATTCATAAAAAAATCCTCGAAATTAAATACACAATTTGGAATTAAATATGCAGTAAAATCTAGATTTTCGAATACCCCTCAAGTGCGGACCCTCGTTTTACAGACATTTTTCTGATTCCCCAACTACTGCGTATGTATTGGAATTTATTCTCTAAAATTCACATCCTTCTTTATGCACAATTCTTCATCCTTCCCCCCACAATCCCCTCCCACACACACACACGCAAAAAAAAAGAAGAAGAAGAAGCTAAATAGCTTAATTCCTGGCTACTGTACTGCTGAGTGTATTTTCCAACAATTTGTGCAAAAAAAAGCTATCTTGTGCTATATATTTTTTAAGTGGGGACGATTCATAAAAAAATCCTCGAAATTAAATACACAATTTGGAATTAAATATGCAGTAAAATCTAGATTTTCGAATACCCCTCAAGTGCGGACCCTCGTTTTACAGACATTTTTCTGATTCCTCAACTACTGCGTATGTATTGGAATTTATTCTCTAAAATTCACATCCTTCTTTATGCACAATTCTTCATCCTTCCCCCCCACAATCCCCTCCCACACACACACACACACGCACAAAAAAAAAGAAGAAGAAGCTAAATAGCTTAATTCCTGGCTACTGTACTGCTGAGTGTATTTTCCAACAATTTGTGCAAAAAAAATCTATCTTGTGCTATATATTTTTTAAGTGGGAACGATTCATAAAAAAATCCTCGAAATTAAATACACAATTTGGAATTAAATATGCAGTAAAATCTAGATTTTCGGATACCCCTCAAGTGCGGACCCTCGTTTTACAGACATTTTTCTCTGATTCCCCAACTATTGAGTATGTATTGGAATTTATTCTCTAAAATTCACATCCTTTTTTATGCACAATTTTTAAGTGCCCTACACTGTCCGTTTTAACGAGGTTTCACTGTATATACATCCAACCAACTAAGATAATAAATGAACTTTTAACTCAAAGTTTCGTAACCTATTCTTTATTTCACAGATGTATTTGAAAATCTACGATTGAAGATTAACTATCGAACCTCCAGAAGTTAAGATGGAATCAGTTATCTGGCTACATGAGTTACCCAAAACTTTTATGCATGAGACAATTCGATTTCATATTTGCATACAAAATCTCAAGTAAGCAACAATAACAAACTAAACCTCTTAATAGGCCGATTCCATTTACACTTTTAAATTTACGAAGTGTAGGAATGAAAACCGCAACTTAAATATTTGATAAAGGGGACAGAGGGGGGTGGAGGTGCCGGTGTAACAACCTTTAAATTAAGATTTTTTTTGTAAAAAAATTTTTAACAAAAATTTCAATTTATTTTAAAATGGAATCTATCATTAGATTAGACAATCTTTAAACAACAATTTCCATAAAATTAAAATTAATTTGATCTTCAGAAAACTCATAATAAGATTCGTAGTCTCCCTTCTGACTGGCGGACACTGATGCGGTCCTGAAACAAACAAAAAACAACCGTTTAATTTTTTTTTTTGAACTTTGAAATCTAGCAAGCCATTAATTTTTGCAAAATAAATATTATTTAATATTTTATTTGTTTTCAAAAGTCAAAGTTTTGAAAAACAAAAAGGCAAAAAGTTTTTTTGAAGCCACGTTTGTCAAAAAATAGTAATAATAAAGACAATTTTAAGGCTAGATAAGTACATGTCCCATGTTTAAAATCATTCCATGTTTAAAATCTATCGCTTAATTTTTAACTTTTTCCACAATGCCCATCAGTTGAAAAAAACAGCATTTTGAGAAAAACGAGTTTAAATGTTTTGTGAAGTATTGACGTTTCGGCAGACGATATGCATGTAAAAGAGCGGGTTTTTCTTTCTTTTAATTGAGCGCTGAGCAAGTCTGTGTTGGAAATAAATAGAAACATGTAATTTTTTAGGCTAAAAATTTTTTGATTTATTTTTAATGTTTTACACTGGCATTCCCCTTAAAGTAACTTGAAAATAAATATCACTCATGCTTAGAAACTTTGCTTATGATTGATATTCATCTTATATTTCTTATCAGCTGCTCATTGTCACGTTTTCAGCAGCCTGGTCATTTTATGGCGTTATTCTATTATTTTCTTATGTTCTATTTTCTTATCTTCTATTATTTTCTTATGTATCATACTTTTACCTTTGTGCCGCCCTTTATCACAATTTTGGCTGCTCGAGTCCATGGACTCCAGTCTGCAATGATTTTTTTAAAAAACCTTGATAAAAAGTGATAGGGAGGGATATCCATGCTCTACATACATGGTTCTCTCATCTGATCAGTTCCTCTCAGGCAGACAAAACTTAAACAGTTTTCATCATACCATACAACGGGCCAAATTCTGCAGTAACTTTTTATGCTTTTAACAAATTTTAGTATTTTTATGTTTGTCGGACACCAGTGATACCTATAGATATATATATATATACCCATATATATGTACGCATATGCATATAATATTTATATATCTATCTATATATATATATATATATATATATATAGGTATATTCATTTATATATGTGTGTGTGTGTATATATATATATATATATATATATATATATATCACTGGCGCCCGGTATATATATATATATGTATATATATATCACTGGCGCCCGGTTAACATAAAAGTACCTAAATTTTTAACTCCTTAAATCACATAGGTATTTTGAAATAATATATAAACAATTTCCATTTGTTAAAATTGTGAACATAGGTATGATTACAGACAAAAATGCACTAAACTAAATTACATGTTCATATTTTCCTGTAAGATGTAGTGCTACTACATGAACTAATAAGACCAGGGCCTAGCAATGAAAAAAAATTTTCTTCTCAAAATTGAATTTTATTCATAAACATAGTTTCCTTCAAGAGCGATAAACTTATTCCAACGATTCTGTAAAATTTGGGTATCTTTCATCGATTACGATTTCACAAAGACTTCAAAATATGCATCAGTTTCGCATTCGATATCCTCATTTAACTCAAATCTCTTCCTCTGGAGTCACTTCTTCAAGTTAGGAAACAAATAATAGTCATCGGGGACAGGTCTGGAGAATACGGGAAGTAGTGGAACAATTCGTACAGCAATTCGTATGTAATTTTTCATTCAGTTTTTTCATCGCTTTCAAGGATGTGTAACCTGATGCATTTTCTTGGTGAAACATCACTTATTTCTTTGCGGCCTTTTTTTCTGTTATAGTTCACATACTGATCACATTTTTGCACTCATACTGTTCCTATTTCAGCTTACTGTTTAAACCATACAAAATTACTAGTTGTGTTATGATTAAGTATTCTTTTCATAAATTTTCTAATTACTTTCTTTTATACTTTTATATCATTTTTTTTAATATTAAGAAATCTTGTGATCTTAACCAGTATTGTAAAAACTAACTTTGTACTAATTTTATTTTTATCTCTAATGCAATATTCAACATCTGTATTCCAAAATATGAATTTTCAATAAACATTTCCCATCGTGGAGAAAAGTTCCTATGCTTTAACGGCTGGATCTCCACGAGAGGGTGATTTCATTTCATTTCATTTTGTTCAAACGATCCAATAATGCATCCATAATATTTTACTGTGAATGTTTTTCCCTTTTCAAGATAGTCTATAAATATTATGCAAGGTGCATCCCAAAAAATACTCGCTAAGACCTTTTTAGATAATTTTTGCGCCTTTGGTCGCTTTGGACGGCTTTCGCCCACTTCAAACTACTCAGGTGACTGACTGCCTCTTGGACTCAGGTCTGCAGTGATGGATCCATATTTTAGCTATTGTTACAAATTGGAGCAAAATTTCAGTTGGATTAAGCTGAAATGTCGCCAAATGTGTCTGAATCATCGAAGTGTTGCTGTTTTCTGGCCTTTTGTTAGGAAACACGGCACCCACAAAGCTTTTCATATGCAAAGGTCCATGCAAAAAAATCCTCACATATTCTGTCGATACTTTACGATGTCAGCTATCTCCTTCACTTTCATTTTGCGATCATCCAAAACAATATGGTGGATTTTTTTGCGTCTTTTATAGTTGAATGAGTTGTTCTTTAGAATTGAAAAATGGCTGTTTTCAATGGAGCAGAGATGCCGTAATGCTTCCGCAGACCATTCTTGAATTTAGACTGTATTTGTTTTTGCAACAAAGTAATTTTTATCAAAACTCGAAAGTTTCCTTCGTCCATTGTTTTCACAAAGGCAAAAGTTCAAAGGCAAAAGTTCAGACCATTCTTGAATTTAGACTGTATTTGTTTTTGCAACAAAGTAATTTTTATCAAAACTCGAAAGTTTCCTTCGTCCATTGTTTTCACAAAGGCAAAAGTTCAGACCATTCTTGAATTTAGACTGTATTTGTTTTTGCAACAAAGTAATTTTTATCAAAACTCGAAAGTTTCCTTCGTCCATTGTTTTCACAAAGGCAAAAGTTCAAAGGCAAAAGTTCAGACCATTCTTGAATTTAGACTGTATTTGTTTTTGAAACAAAGTAATTTTTATCAAAACTCGAAAGTTTCCTTCGTCCATTGTTCTCACAAAGGCAAAAGTTCAGACCATTCTTGAATTTAGACTGTATTTGTTTTTGCAACAAAGTAATTTTTATCAAAACTCGAAAGTTTCCTTCGTCCATTGTTTTCACAAAGGCAAAAGTTCAGACCATTCTTGAATTTAGACTGTATTTGTTTTTGAAACAAAGTAATTTTTATCAAAACTTGAAAGTTTCCTTCGTCCATTGTTTTCACAAAGGCAAAAGTTCAGACCATTCTTGAATTTAGACTGTATTTGTTTTTGCAACAAAGTAATTTTTATCAAAACTCGGAATTTTCCTTCGTCCATTGTTTTCACAAAGGCAAAAGTAGTGTCACTTATACGATAGTATTTCGTAAAGAAACAGCAGAAATGTCATATAAACTTGACACGAATGACTTTTCAAGCATGGTACTTTCTGGAAATCATATGTATAATACCGGTAAACAGTGGTTTTGTGACACGGGGTTGGGTAACAGATTTCGAGTAATTTTGGTCTGCTGAATACAGAAATAATATCAAATTTTCGGGATTGGCTGTCATTTTTTAATTAATTCCAACAATCCAGAAATGGCACAAGTACAAAAAAGTAACATTAAATATGTAAAGACTTGTTTTTTTTTACATATTCTGCAACACTATGTATTTTGAGTGAGATAGATATTGCAAAACAGAAATATAAATTTAACATAATTATTAAAATCATTTCCTGTATGATTTTGTAGAACGTTTCACTTCTGGACAATTTCTTTGTAAGGTCTAACAATAGTCAGCCATCATGTGGCAATCCCAACGTCCTTCGTACCTTTGCTTCATTATTCTGATATCTTTTGTGGAGTCGTTCACCTTGCTCTTCACTATAATCACCTAAGTATTCAGGAAGGCTATCTAAATTACTGTGTAAAAAATGCACCTTAACGCGCCTTAAAAAAGAATTATTGCAAGAAACAGAGCCATTCCAAGTACAGGGTGATTCATAATGAATGGGACAAAAAGAAAATATGATTGTGAACGTTGTAATTAATATATTTAGAAAATTCAAATTTACCTCAAAACTACATTTATTCAAGTTTCTACAGGTGTTCAATATGTGTCCCTCCGGTGACACGACAAATGTCTACACGGTAATCAAGCTCCTGCCACACTCGTGATAGCATATCCCCTGTGATGGAGTTCAACACTGCAGTTATCCACTGCTTCAGTTCCTCTAAGTCCTGAGGAAGTGGAGGCACAAACACCTTGTCTTTAACGAAACCCCACAGAAAAAAATCACAGGGCGTTAGATCTTGTGGGTTTTGTTTCTTTTCATCCTGGGCTTTTGTTCTTGCATAAGCAGCCGGTATCCTGGAACTGCTTCACCCACCTGCCGATGCGATGGTTCTTCAAGAAATTTCGTGCGAAAATGTCTTTGCACAACAGTTACCGAGGAGGTTTTGGCATATTCGAAAACGCAGTACGCTTTCTCCTGCATGGACGACATTTTGTTTAACAGCGCCTCTAGCGGCGAGTTCGTCATTCGATGATTTTTCCTTGTTGCCAAATAAAACATGTATAATTGTAGTTGCAGAATAAATTTGTTTCGGCTGAATAAATCCATTACGGCAGTCACACTGCGCTATTCTTTTTGGCCCATTCATTATGAATCACCCGGTATTTTATGTTCAGTAATTATAAACTTTTGTATGTATCAAAATCACCAAAGAGATGCAATACCACAGAAAAAGATAAATTGTTGTTACCCTGTGTAATTTGTAGGTACTGTGGGCTAATTTTTCACTCCCTGTAGAAGGATGAATTACATATTTTATAGGGTAAAACCCCCAGTTATTGACACCCAACCAGTAACTGACACTTGAGCAAAAATCTAACTCAAATAAGCATTTTCTTGTAAAATTCTGCAAAGTAATGTCATCTAGTGATAAATGAGACACTTTTATTTTAGTTTGGAGTCAATTTATTCACCACCAGAGGGCCAAGAACATATTCAATGAGGAAGAAACTTTTAAGAATAAAAAAGTGCCATTTTGAAACATTCATCTTATTTCTAAAATTAAGGAAGGATTTTTCTAATCTAATTTGTAATGCAACCATCCTAAACTGTTTTCTTAAAGTTATACTAATAGAAATTAGTTTAAAGATGCATACGATATATTAAAGCCAAGATTATAGTTATTTAATTTAGCTTAATGGGGAGGTGCCAGTTATTGGTTCCTAGAATTTCATTTCACCAGTCTCTGACAGAGGTGTTAGTTATTTGTTATATTAAAGTAAGTTGAATGAAATATATTATTTGAACTGTTTAAAAATGCATAATAATAAATTAAATTTATCTTGTAGTAAACACCATTAACATTTAAATTGTTTTACCAGTATCTGACACCAAGTGTCAATTACTGGTTTATAAATGTCAGTTATTGGATATCTGCATTACTAATAATGCAGTACTAAATGTTACTGCTATATACTCTTACTATGTACTCTGCATTACTAATAATGCAGTAAAGCTTACTAAATTCCACTTTTTATAATAAATATTAATGTATTTTGCTTTTATAATAAATAATAAAGTTTTTTAAAAAGCATTTTAATCTTTTAAAATAAAGTGTCAATCGCTGATTCACTTTGTGTCAGTTATTGGTGTTTCAAAATAGGGACGGTGTCAGTTACTGGAGTTTTTGACCATATTTATGAAAAAAATTAATTTTTAATAATAAAATGTATAATTTTTCAAAATTTTGCCAACAATAATTTTGAATATATCTCTACTATACTTTAAAAAATAAACGTAAGCATAAAATTGATTATATTTTTTGTAATAGTGACTTGAACAAGAAAGAATCCTTAAAGTATCAGTTACTGGGGGTTTTACCCTTTAATGAATAATTATATCATAGGAAGAATACTATCATAATATACTATGTTATCCGAATTGCAAATTTAAGTCATTTTTTAATATATTTTCATCATACTTACTAAAATTTGAATGTATTTTTTCAATTTGTAGGAAGAAAAAAGAATATTTTTCTGAATCTCCAAAGACAGAGACGAGAGCTTCAATACCATTTTAATATCGTGTACGTGATTTTATTTTTTTGCAGGCCGAGAACAGAAGCATCCTGCACTTTATTGGCCAGTTTTCATGTTAAATTCAAGATAAAAATTAAAACTTTGTTTACTTTCTATCGATTCTGTATATGTATTGTTTTTTTTTTTTTTTCATTTCAAGATGTGTTTTTTTATTTTTATATTCCCAATTATAGTTATGTTTTCAAGTTTTCGGATTGCAGTAATCAAGACTTTTCTGGATAATTAAATGTAAATAAAATAAAGTTTTCACCAAGTTATACATGAAATATGAAATATATGAATTAAAACATGTGTTTGTATTTTTAAAAAATCTACAGAAAAGAAAGTGAAATGTTGTTTATGAAAGTAATGTTGTCAAACAAATCTTATAGAAATATAGCTATCATTTGCAAATTTGAAAAATTACGATAAGCCTCCAAACTAATTGTTAAATAATTCACAATCATCAACAAAACATTTACGTATAATGTCATTAATTTATATATCATCAAATTACATATCAAATTACATATCGTCATTTATATATAATATCATCAAAATTTCATGTATAATATCATTATGTTTTTTATACGTACTGTGAGACACTATTTGCTTTTATGATATGTATTTAAAAGGGAAAATAACGAATAAATATGTATTAATATTTTCCGTTTTAATTATTTAATTAAATTTTATAAATATAACAATTGCAGCATTTTTTCTTCACTTTCTCAAATTATGTTCGTTGGAAATAATAATTTCGGTCTAAACTATTTATTTGTTCGTTGTTGTAATTGCTTTCTTTGTCTTTTTTATATATAAGCTTCAAGCTGCATGAGGTATAAAGCACTTACTGAAAATATACTTAAAAATCATTTTGCATATGTTTGTATCATTTGCAATATGTTTTACTGCAAATGATAATTTATTAAAAAAAACATCTTTTAAACGAAAAAGTACCTATTTAAAACGTATACTTTAATTCATACTATTATAAAAGTTTCTTCTTTTGTCGGGATATTTCTGAATTAAATTCTAAAATTGTGAAACGTATATTTTGAACGGGTGAGAGGTGTGCTTTTATTTTATTTTTGATAAGTAAATAAAAAAAAACCTCGTATTAATTCAAATATTTAGTGTCTATGTAGAGTTTTGTGATTATCATGTAAAAGGAATTGGTGAAATCAGTGAAAAAGTTTTAAAAGAACATTGGGTTCTAAATTGAATATAACAAAACAAAAGGTAATTTTTTTTTTCAGGAAATAATATTTTGTGATTTTAATAGTATCGTCTGAAGAAAATCATACTTTAGTCAGATTATAGTTTACAAATTTATAACTGATTGAAAGACTTTATATTTTTTATATGTTTTATGAAACCAAAAAAATAAGTAAAAAAACATTTTTTAACGTCTGATATGTAAAATTTAGCGTATGTAATTGCACTGATCAGTGTCTAAAATATTGCCCAAGACGTCTGCATGTAATTTTAATTGTATTTTATGTAATTTTAACTTTTATGTCTGATTAAATGTGATATTTTATTTACAAAGAATGATATTTTAAGTGTTTTCAAAGTACTTTATGAACTTTAATAAAAATTAAAGTGTAAAAATTAGTAAAAATTATAGCTCAGTTTTCTTTTTATTTTATTTTCTTTTTTTAACTTTCTAAGAACTTTTACAAGTTTTGTGATTTGAATTTGTCTGAGATATTTAAATTCTTCTAATATTCATAAAAATGTAAAAATTCCCATAATATATACATATAAAATATTTCTTTAAAATTCATATTGACATTATTTTTTAAATATGTAATATATGTTTAATTATAATTACTTAAAATTATAAAATTAAGATAAATAGAAATAAATAAAACACATGTTAAAATTTAATAAAAGATTCATTCATACTTAGTTTAGAAACTTTAAGGGCATTGAAAATGTATATTAAATATATATTAATAAACGAAATTTCATATTCTAATACCAATATTTTTTAAAAATGCAGTTAAATATTCCCTGTTTCTTTCAACACTAATTACTAACTAGACAAAAATTAGTCTAAAGAAATGCCATTAGTTAAATAGAATAATATGCTTTGAATATTATAAATGAGCTGTATTTAATATTTCAGCATTTGTTCATGTGTTTCATTCATTAATCATTACTTTTCGATGAATCAGTGTCAACATATCAATAAGTAAAGAACGAGCATGAAATATAAAATGTTCTAAAACTGCAAAAATTTATTCGCACGTTGAAATTGTATGCAATTTATTATGGGAAATATATATCATACATATAGAGAGGGGGCGAGGGGGGAGGGACGGAGGGGGAGAGAGAGAGAGAGAGAGAGAGAGAGAGAGACTATCTGTATCAAGCGATTGAATCTATAGAAGTTCAATTTGGAAATTCAAGTATGAGAAATTTACTAAGTACAATAAAACCCTATTCATTATCTCCAGTCATTCGAATTAATATCAGAACATAAAAAATTGCAATTAAAAAACTTATTAAAATGTGATTAATGTGTATTTGTTCGCAAAAATATAATTTATTTGAATTTCTTATTTAAACTAACGTCGAAATTTATATTTAATTGGAATTTTCTCAGTCTATATTTGGATAATTCTAAGTTGATATTGCGCCAGTTTTGGAGATAAGGCATTTATCTATTGTCATATTGTAATAGAACCCGCAGAATTCTTTTTTATTTTAAAAAGTCGTAACTGGATTTTTAGCTGAGAAGCAGATAGGTTTGAATATTGTTAAAAGTTGTGATAGAAGTAAGGAAGAAAATTGGTTGTACAAAATCGAGTTACAATATAACATTTTTAATGATATTGCTCCAATTATCCGGATTTCTGAATATCTGTATTGCATGCACAACCCATTCATCTTAATAATTCAAGTTTTACTGTATAGAATTTGGCTCTCATCATTGGAATTGGATAATTAAAGCTAAATTGTTTTTATGTTAGCATAAATTTTACAAAATGATTATATATATGTATGTAAATTAACTTTTAATTTTAAGACTCTAAAATAAATTGCGCTTATGTTTACATTATGATTATCTAATTATTAATCATAATTTCTGATATGATAAAACATGTGCCTTTGAATTATGATTATATAATTATTGATCATAATTTTTAATCACATTTTACAAAAACCTTATTATTGAGTACGTGATGATTTAGAGTAGAATATTTTCCATTGAGAAACATATTTTAGTTTCCGTTATTATTTTAATTAATAATTTTTACATTAACCCTCTACTTTTGTGTAAAAAAAAGCCCTCGGAGAACTGAGCATATTTCATTTTTGCTCCTTTATCACATATAAACCTCATAAGAAGTTCAACATTTTTAAGTATGCATTTATAGAGAGACCTTTATTCTTAATCTAAACAAGAACACGACAAAGGTGTGTTTTTAATTTTCACTTTGTGACAATGCTAAAATTCAAATTATGACCAAAAGCAACAATCTAATAGCTATTAACAATAATTTTTAATGCTTGTGAATCTCATATAAGATTCGTTTTATAATTTTGTAATGAACGAAAGATTTTTTTTTTATTAATTCGACATCATTTGTTCTTAATAATCCATTTTAAATGTATTTTAAGTGCAAAATATGTTTTTCATCTGTTTATAAAAACTCCATGTATGAGAGTTAAACGTTTGAATCTGAAAGAAGCAGAATTGCTTTCTTTATTGTAAATTTATTGATAAAAATTTCGGATTTTAAAATGTTTTCACAGCAGGAAAATCATATCAGTAACATTTAGCCCTCTAGATATTCCGTAAATTTTTTTAAGTTAAGAAGAGAAGTGGGGGAAGGGGGAGGGGGGTATGGGGGATTACGCATGGATCTTTCTTCAAGAATTCCTTAACATTACGTATTCAGCACTATTATAATTTAATATTTTACTTATGTTTGTGTTATAAAAAAAAATATACGCATCTCGCATTTCTAATGAAAATATTTGTTCATTTTCAGAATAATATACATTTATTTTAAATATCTGTTTATATACATATATATCTTTAATTTTTTTTTCTTTTCATATCATTAAATTTAATTTCTTACATATATTTCACGAACAATTAACCATTCAATTGTCCGTTATAAGAATAATATACATTTATTTTAAATATCTATATTTATACATATATGTCTTTAAACAGAGAACGCGTATGCATCGAGTTATTTCTTATAAAAAAAATTAATTAGTCATTATTATTAGTTTTTTTCTTTCTTTTTTTAAGCATTTACACAATATGTTTAAATGTAAAAAAAATATTAAAACATTACATTTGAAATAAAATAATAATAATAATTAAATAATAACACTGCAATGATTAAATATATTTATGTATTCGGAATTTATTCATTTTGCAATCAGCATCTGTTCTTAAATAATAAATTTATGAATTATACATTTCAAGTAGATCAAAAATTTTAAATAAACGCCGAATCATAAGAAACTTTCTTATTTGAAACATACCCTACATTTAAAAAATACTATCTGCTTTATGTAAAATAGTATATATATATATATATATATATATATATATATATATATATAACTTGAAAAAAATGTATCTTTTATTCTATTTTTCTATTACAATATAAAAAATTGGATATCACGCATTCTTATTATTTTTTTTCTACAAAAAGAAAAATATATTTTTTTACATAACTGGTTGAATATTAAATATCATGGATTAATTACAAAAAAAATTGTAATTCATCATTTTTTTTACAATATATGTTAGTCTGAAAACAGCTGTTTCTTGGGAATCTTTTTTTTTTAAATGTAACTATGAGAATCATTTTATAAGCCTGTATGAATTATTTAGTGTCATAACATTCAATTTTCTAAGAAAATTTTAAGTACTTCGAAATAAGAAATAAGTGATAGTAATATGAAACTCTGTTAAATGTCAAAATTTACATTTTAACATTTTATTCTACATTTTTTTATCAATGGAAATATATTTCATTATTTTTATTGCTTTCTTATACAGATTTTCTTAAAGATATCGATAAAAATAAAATTATTTAAAATTTGAAAACTCTTTTTAAAACATTTTACATTATTGAGTAATGGAATAAATTTGAATATCATATTTTATCTAAAGGTAGACAACATTTTTTATACTGTGCTTATACGAGTTGAGTTAACGAAACAAAAATAATAAAGAAAAATTTATCTTTAAATTATTTAATTGCCGTATATTCTTGTAGTCTTGTAAAAGAGCAGAAAATTTTACTTTAAATAAGCGAGTGAAAAAAATAATAAAAATTCAAAATTCACAGTTTTTTAAATAAATTACTAGAATTATTAAAAATAGATCCATCATATACGACAAATCTAAAAAACAGTTTAGAATTATGATAAAAGCATTTCATTATTATTATTATTATTATTATAAAAAAGTCCTTATATATCAAAGATTCAAAAAACAGCTCAAAGTTATGTTTAAATGAGTTAATTTTTATTATTTTTTTATGTTTTATGTTAAAAAACAAATTTGAGTTTTATTTGCATATGCATTAAAAGATTCAACAGTTTATTCTGTAATAAAGAATGTACAAAGTGTGCAGAATAATGTATCCGTTGCTAAAAAGTAAAGTATTTGAATTGGAAATATTGCTACTGAGTATTTGCTCAAGACATTTTTTTTTTTTTTTATAAATGATTAGTTACTCAAAATGTTTATTTATGAATTTTAACATTATGTTAGAATTATTGCACGTTTCTAATTCTTAGGCAAGAAGGCAATGTATTTGATACAAAGAAATGTTTCTATTAATTCGTCACACAAATTTAAAAAGAAAAAAAAATCTTATATATATTTTAATGATTCTAAAGTGTTTCTAGAAATATTTTAATTACTTTTATGTTAATGTTTTCTGCAAAGCTTATCAATTTTACATTAATCTTGGTTAACCGTCAAATTAAACAAAATGTAAAAATTTTTACTTAGTGTAAATATTCAAATTTACTAGTCGTACTCTATTACATTGCTTGAAGCATTATTATTCTTTTAACATATTTTGTATAGAAAAAGTGCACAAAAATAAAACACGTAAAGGAATATTTTAGTTCTTGCGATGAAAAGCACAGAAAAATATTTTTTTTCTTTAATTTCATCATTTTTTGTTTTATTTCTTTATTTTTCGGGACAATACTCTTTTTTCATTTCTTATATATTTTCTGCTGTTTACATATAATTATGTTAAAATAAATAATAAAGGTGTTGGTATATAAACAGAGCGAACACTGCGAATTAACACGAAGATAAAAATTTTTTTTTTTTTTTTTTTATGTAAAAATTAAAGAAAATTTACTCTTTTTTTTATATATATATCAAGTTTAAATATATACATAACTATTTTTTACAATAACGTTTGTGCATGATTTTCTTTTTTTTCACTTTTTCTTACATTTTTGTTTAGTTTTTATGATCATAAGCAAAGATTATCACATCATGTAGTCTTTTTTTTTTATGTCTAATTTTGTTTTATTATTTTTTGCTAAATTTTCTATATATATATATACATATATTTATGTAAGATATTTTTAACCTTTTCCTTTTCAAAAGCTATTATCTATGCTATTATCTCCCTTAACTGAGTCATGATAAAGCTTTATAAGCAAGGTAAAGACACCGAAGTAACAGGTATATAAAATACTTTTTTTTTCTAAAATTAAAGAAAACTTACTCTTTGTTTTTTTCATCTCATATTTAAAAATATGTATCACTAGTTTTTACAATATCGTTTATGATTTTCTTTTTTTCATTTTCTCTTAGATTTTTGTTTAGTTTTTATGATCACAAGCAAAACTTACCATATCGTGCAGTCTTTTTTTATGTCTAATTTTTTTTTTTTTTTGGTAATTTTTTCTATATATATACTTATTTAAGCTATTTTTAACATGTTCCTTTTCAAAATCTATTATGATATCTATTATATCTATTTTTTTTATTTTTTTTATATCTATTATATCTATTATGTATGCAATTAATATCATTTAACTGTGCCATGATGAAGCTCTATAAGCAGGTTAAACACAGCGAAGTAAGATGTATATAATTTTTTTTATATATAAAATAAAATTAATCTAACTTTTTTTTTCTCTCATCTCATATTTAAATACTTTTGTGTATGAGTTTCTCTTTTCACTTTTTCTTACAGTTTTGTTTCAGTTTTTTTATGATTATAAGCAAAGCTTATCATATCGTGTAGTCTTTTTTTTTTGGTAATATATATATATATATATATATATATATATATATATATATATATATATATATATATATGTATATATATATATATTTAAGCTATTTTTAACAGTTTCCTTTTCAAAAGCTATTATCTATGCAATTAAACTCCCTTAAGTGGGTCATTATAAAGCTCTATAAGCAGGGTAAAGACAGTAAAGTAACGGGTAAATATTTTTTTTTATTTTTTTATTTTTATTTTTATTTATTTATTTATTTATTTATTTATTTTATAAAATTGAAGAAATCTTACTCCTTTTTCTTTTCTCATCTCATATTTAAATACCTTTGTGTATGATTTTCTCTTTTCACTTTATCTTACATTTTTGGTTTAGTTTTTATGATCATAAGCAAAGCTTATCATATCGTGTAGTCTTTTTTTCATGTCTATTTGTTTTGGTAATTTTATATATATATTTATTTATTTATTTAAGCTATTTTTTAACAGTTTCCTTTTCAAAAGCTATTATCTATGCAATTAATTTCCCTTAACTGGGAAATGATAAAACTTTATAAAATATTGATTTTTTTTTTATATAAAATATTGATTTTTTTTATTAATTATTGAATTTTTTTTTATAAAATATTGATTTTTTTTTTATAAAATTAAAGAAATTTTACTCTTTTTTTCTCATCTCATATTTAAATATATGTATCACTAGTTTTTACAATAACGTTTGTGTATGATTTCCTCTTTTCATTTTCTATTAGATTTTTTTGTTTAGTTTTTATGATTATAAGCAAAGCTTATCTTATATCGTATAGAGAAATTTTTTTAAATGTCTTATTTATGTTTTCTGTGTAATTTTTTTTTCTTTGTATTTTTTTTTTTATATATATACGTTTATTTATGGTATTCTTGATTTTATTTTCATTTTCAAAAGCTATTATCTATGCAATTAATCTCCCTTAACTGGGCCATCACTTTTGGAACAACAGATGTTCCGGGGATGCACATGAGTGTTAAATACAGCTATTGATTCTTGGTGCTAGTTTGTCTATATCAATGTTCGCTTCTTGTAATTGTTTTTATATAATCCGGAAACATTCTGATGAATTTTTAATCATACAAGCATTATTATTCAAAAGAGACTTAAAGTGAAAAATTACGAAAAACTAAAATTACAACGAACTTTATAATACATATTAAGATAATCGTCAAAATTATCACTATTCCTAGTAATATTTATTTTCGGGACACAAACTACATCTTTTTTTCTATCCAAAGTTTTATTTTATCGGATAATAATGACATAGTTTGTCATTAAGAATATTGGTAACAGTGCCTCCATTTACCTCTAGTTGCGTTGGCTTGCGCATCACTTTGATTCTTGACGAATTACCGACGAGAGCTTTTGTTTCTTGTAAGATCAACCATGTCGGAGGGATTCAGGGTGAGCATACAGATGAGGATAGGTATCTCCTTTTAGCCGTAGGCTTGCATATCACATTGATCCTTGAAGCTATGCCGACAGAAGCTTTTGCTTCTGGCAGGGCCAACCAAGTCGGACAGGTTCAGGGTGAGTGATTTATGGTGAGTGATTTGTACCTTCACTTTGCCACAGTTCTACGGTTTTGTGAGGCACAATGATCCTTAAATTTATGCTAGAGAGAGCTTTTGCTCCTGGTAGGAACAACCAAAACGAACAGATTCAATGTGAGTGTCGAGATGAAGAGAGATATCTCCACATAGCCGTTGTGGTGTCATCTTGCATGACACGTTGATCCTTGAAGCTATGCCGGCGGGAGCTTTTGCTAATAGTAGGGCTAACAAGTCGGACAAGTGAATGATCAGACGAATGAATGCCAGTGAATGACCTAGGCTGAATGACCAGACGAATGGAGGTACCTCCACTTTGCCACAGTTATGTGGCCTTGTGTGGCACAATGATCCTTAAAGCTATGCCAGCGGGAGCTTTTGCTCCTGGTAGGAACAACCAAGCCGGACAGGTTCAGGGTGAGTGCCCAGATGAGGACACGTATCTCCATCTAGCTATGTGGGTCCGCTTACACGTCTAATTGGTCCTTGAAGATATTCCGGCAGGAGATTTCGCTCCTGGTAGGACCAACCAAGTCGGACAGGTTCAGGATAAGTGATCAGACGAATAGATGTACTTCCACTTTGCCACGGTTATGTGGTCTTGTGTAGTACACTAATATTTAAAGCTATACCAGCGAAAATTGTTGCTCCTGGTAGGAACAACCAAGCCGGACAGGTTCAGGATAAGTGATCAGACGAATAGATGTACTTCCACTTTGCCACGGTTATGTGGTCTTGTGTAGTACACTAATATTTAAAGCTATACCAGCGAAAATTGTTGCTCCTGGTAGGACCAACCAAGTCGGACAGGTTCAGGATAAGTGATCAGACGAATAGATGTACTTCCACTTTGCCACGGTTATGTGGTCTTGTGTAGTACACTAATATTTAAAGCTATACCAGCGAAAATTGTTGCTCCTGGTAGGAACAACCAAGCCGGACAGGTTCGGGATGAGTGACCAAATAAAGAGAAGTATCTTCATCTAGCCGTTGCGGGTAGACTGTACCGTTGTGGGTGACGTTGTAAATTACACATCATATTGATCCTTGAAGCTATGCCGGCGGGAGATTTTGCTCCTGGTAGGGCCAACCAAGTCGGACAGGTTCGGGATGAGTGACCAATTAAAGAGAAGTATCTTCATCTAGTTGTTGTGGGTGACGTTGTAAATTACACGTCATATTGATCCTTGAAGCTATGCCGGCGGGAGATTTTGCTCCTGGTAGGGCCAACCAAGTCGGACAGGTTCAGGATGAGTGCTCAGATGAATATAGGTACCTCTACTTTGCCACGATTATGTGGTGCTGTATAATACAATGATCGTTAAAGCTATGCCACGGGGAGTTTATCGAGGACATTTAATGGAAACTCCTACAGAAGAATCAATAATATCCAAAAATAAATTTTAAGCTGTTTGCAATTCTTTTTAGGTACTGAGTCCGCATTTTCTTTAGTTAAGCGAAAAAATACACTAGTTCTAGTTAAATGGATAGGATCTGAATAGTTACATTACCTGCTATGAAATACGTTTCAGCAATTTGTATGCTTAAAAATGCATTCATTTAAAATATTTGTTGGAATGTTTACTGCATGCTTTTTATGAATTAATTTGGGCCTTAAATAGTAGTAAAAGTAAGTTTCCATAAGTATTAGTTATGACTGATTAAATTGAAAAGCAAGGGATTTACCACTTTGAGTTTATGACATATTTTATAATATGTTAGTTCTAACACTTTATTAAAACATCTATATATTAATTTAGTCTTATAATTAATAATTTATTTTCATTTTTTAATCTTTTGATTTAATATTATGATTTTCCAAACGCTTAATTAGAATAAATTATGCACTTTTGGCTCGATATTTTAAGATTTATTAAGTTTTAGCTTTTAAAAAAGATTACTTTATCATATAGTTTTATTTATTGTTTTCCAACAAAATGATCGTTCATTGTCTTAAATGTATTGATGTCGTAAAAATGGTTCCCTATCTCTCTTGTAATATAGCCGAGATATGTATATTACTGTAACATTTTGACGTTTTTTTCGTGTATCTTATGAATGTCTTTTTAAATCCTATAAATGTGTGCTATATCGATATGTATGTCTTCATATTAATGAAACCATTAGTTATCTCAGGTTCGAGTGGTAATATGCAAATTCATAAAAGCCCAATTCTTCATAACGTCATAACAGATACATAGTACTTATAAACATATTATTTCATAATTTTCAAAATCAAATGTTTTTTCTCTTTACGCATATTATAAAAAAATATTATTTTTTCTTATTTAAAACTTGTCATAAATATAACAATATAGAAAAAATTCTAAAAAGGTATTATTATTGTTATTATTATTATTATTATTATTATTATTATTTAGCACTTATTTATATACTTCTGTATACTTGTTTCAATAATCTTTGGCTAAATATTGTACCGAAAATACATTGGGATATAATTTATTAAAAATTAATAATAAATTAGTAAAATACTTTTCAATAATTTTAGAAGTAAAAAAACATTGTTGTATATGTCTTCTTACCAGTAATTGTCTGAGGTTTTAGTAATATTATACAAACTCACAGATAAATTAAATTCTTTCAACATAACAACATATGAAAATTAAATTGTAAGTATATAAATTGAGTTGCTTCGATTTTTAATTCTTGTTACATTTTAAATGTATTATTTTATCATTTTAAAACAATCTATTTTTTTCATTACGCAAATTAAAATACATATGCATATTATTTTCGTTTATTTTAATTAAATCTTGTCCATATAGTTAAATATGTACTTATTTATTATTATCATTTAATTATACTAATTTGATGTAATTTATTTCTATTATCGCAAAGAAATTGACACATAAATTTTAAAAGTAAAAATTAATGTATTTGTTAAATAAAATCTAAGTTACATTTTTAAATAATTTTAAAAAGCAAAAAACATCGATTAAACAACCATCTTCTTATCAATGACTTATCCCAAGTTCCAATTGCAATAAGGAAACTCATAGCCGAATTTCAATTCTTCCAACTTAACAAAACTAGAAAAGAAAAAAGGCAAAAAAAAAAATAATTAAGTATATTTTGCAATATATAAGTTGAATTATTGCTTATTTCGATTTTATTTCTCAATGTAAAATTTTAATAGTATTATTTTATAAATTACAAAAATTCTCTTTTTTTTTCTTTACGCAAATTAAAAATATATATATTAATTTTATTTATTTTATTTAAAACGTGTCATACATGCAAAAAAGTTTAAATAAGCATTTTATTATTATTATTATTATTAGCATTTATTTAGATACTTATTTGCTAATATGTGTCTAAATATTTTATTGCAGACACATTGGCATATATATTTTAAAAGGTCTTAATAATAGTTTAGGAAAAATCTAAGTGTTACTTTTTTATATATATATAATTTAAAAAAAACATCTTTGTAGATATATCCATACCAATGACTCAGGTTGCAGCGGATATCTATGCAAACTCACGGAAAAAGCACAATTCTTCAAAGAACACGGGGAAAAAATTAAGTTAAACTGTTAATTAAAAGAAATTAAGTTAATTACCTCATTTTTTATTCTGTATTGTAATGTTTTAAACTTAGTATTTTATAATTAAAAATACATGTTTGTGCAAAATAAGAAAATTATTAATTTAATGTATTTTAGTTAAAACTTTTCATCTATGCAACAAAAAAGAAGAAAAAGTTAGTAGTAATTTTTATTTATTTATTTAATAACATTTTTCAAAATATTTTATCTCAGATACATTGGCATACATTTATTTTTAAAGTAAAAATTAATAGTAAATTGTTCGAAATCTAAGTTATACTTTTTAATAATTTTAGAATTTAAAACCAATAATAATATAGTTATCTATGTTTTTATAAATTATTGCAAATTATCTTTCAGCATTTGTGCTATTATGTTTCAATTAAATATCAGTTTATGATATGACATGTAGTGAGATTATTGCCATGTAAAAAATCCGTTTATGTATAGGTTAGTGTAGTAGACGTGTTTTGACACATGTCTATCTTTTCGTCCATAACGTAATACAGGGAATTCAGGCTTAATACTAGTAGAAAATTATCCGTGCTAGTATGCTGTCACTTATCAAAATGACTGCAGGTCTATGACTGTACGTCAGCAATTTGTAAATAGTTCAATTTGTACATTCAACTAAATATTTGTGTTTGTGTTATATTCGTAGTGTTTCATACATTAGATGTGTTGTGTATCTAGTATAGATATATATGTTGTCATCTGTGCTTTCATGAGTATACTGTAATGTTTTTAAATGTATAGTATGTTGCTCAAACAAGAAATGCAAAAAAAGATCACATTTACTATGCATAATATGAGATAGGGAATCATTTGTATATAGCTATCTGGATCTAATTGTTAAGTGTTAGAATAGATTAATTCTTATATCTGTACATAACTTTCTGCATTATATTATTCTCTCTGTTTAGGCTTCGTGAACAAAGAAACATTTCAATGAGTGAGATATTCCAAAACATGTGTACATAAAAATAATTGTGTATAGAATAGTTTAGCGTAGAATAACTGTGTTTAAAATCTATTTGTGTAAAATAGTTTTCTGTACAGAGTAGTGGTGTATATAATGGTTAAGCGTAGAATAACTGTGTTTAAAATCGCTATGTGTAAACTAGTTTTATGCATAGAGAAGGTGGGTATAGGATAATTATGCAAATAATATATGCAAATGTATATAGAATAAGTCTATTTATAATATTTCACTTGTTTTAATATTATTATTTATTTTTAAACTTATTTGCGATCGGTATCATATGGAAGCATATTCACTGTTGTTTTTGCTTTATTTTATTTTATTTTATTACATTTATTTCAATTTTACTACCTTACATTTATTTAATTTCATTTATTTATGCACGATTAGTATATACAGAAACAGACACGGCAAAACAGACACGGATGTCCATATCTCTATCACTTATATAATTTAATTGAATTGAATGATTTTCTGACAGAATAATGAATCAAATACTTATATGCAGTAAAACTAATGAAATTTTTAAAGCTTTATTAGTTCTAATACGGAATTTTAAAATATTTTACATGGTAAACAGTAAAATTTAAAAGTAAAACTGCAGTATTAATAAGAATTTATTTATACAAAGTAATAATAATTCAAAAAAAAAATAAACAATAAACAATAAAAAACATTTAAATGAAAATTTTACAGCGCTGTAGGATTTTATCTACGTATAAATCATTATGTAATCATTTCAGGAACCAAAACTGATGTAAATTTTTTTATGCATATGAATAAAACATTAAAAAGTTAACAGACTCAAATTCATAAAAAAGAAAGAACCGTGAAATTAAATTATTTATCTTTAAATTTATTTTTCTCTTTAAGTTCAGCGAAGAAAAATACAATTTCAATTTTTTATTTATTTATTCATTTTAGTTAAATATATTTATTAAACGTCCGTATCGATTTAATTGTATAAAAACTCTTTAAAATATTTAAAAGTATAAAAATTAATATAATTTTCCAGAAATTTTTCTCGTATATTTAACATATTTACGGAATATCACAATCAAATTCATCTTCATAATAATTTTGCTTTTACAATCTTTGTAATATTTTTTTTCAAACAAGATCTAATGCATTACTTGTTAGTGATAGAATGTCAGATATTTTGCGTAAAATATTTTTTTAAACTGTTTATTTCAAATAATAGATTTCGTTTTTTTTTTTTTTTTTTTTTTTTTTTTTTTTTTTTTTTTTTTTTTAACAAATTACCTTATACGAAAGAAATTCACTAAAGATAGTCTATTGATATTTTTTAATAAGTTGCAGAGTTCCATGTTACTGTTTCTTTTCATTTTGTCATATATACGTATATATAACCGTTAAATAACAACACAAAAACATCATACAACAATTGGAGGAAAATCCAAAATCCAAAATATGAAAAATGTACAAGTAATTGTTTGAATAACTTCCAGAAAAATGTTGAAAAAAAAATAGAATTTAAAACAAAGAGAAGAAAATATAAAACAGATTGGGGGGAAAAAGAAAAAGAAAAGAAAATGTGAAAGATGAAACTCAAGTCAGTTATGAAATGTATCCATAAAATATCAATATATATATGTTAAGAAAGAAATATGTTAAGTTGTTTACACAGGCAAAATTTTAGAACAAAAAATTGTATTTATATGTAAACAAATACCTAATTCTTGTATGGTACTGATATAAATTTTAAAATCGATTTATTTTAATAAAAAATATTTAATTTGACTTTATGTTTTAATGTTAATAATTTAAACGGTGAATTAATTTGTACGAATATGAAAAATGCTTGATAAAAAATTTAAAATCAGCTTATTTTTTTTAAATGATTTTTAAATTTCCTTTTTTGCTTTGGTTTTAATAAATTATTTAATAAAAAAAAGAGTCTAAAAAATATATTCAGGAAGTTCAGCTGACTACAGAATATAAATGGAATATTGTTGCATTATAAATTAGACAGAATAAAATTCTCGAAAAATTAAATAATTTCATTATTAACTTATACTCTTCTTAAAATTGCATTTTATTTATTCTGTTAAAATCAAAATATCTTTATTTTCCTAACGGCTGAATTTCTCAAACTACTGCATTATGTTTTGC
Organism: Maratus michaelseni; assembly: GCA_963931845.1. Classification (NCBI taxonomy): domain Eukaryota; kingdom Metazoa; phylum Arthropoda; class Arachnida; order Araneae; family Salticidae; genus Maratus; species Maratus michaelseni. The sequence goes on from OZ007596.1 coordinate 219,828,712, forward strand.
GGCCAAACTAAAATCTAAGAAATTATTTGTATCTTTCAGAGTTTCAAATTATTTAGTAAATTTCACAATGAAGTATTAAAAATTATCCGCATGCTTCTTCTGAAATATTAAAGAAAATGTATTCTTAAAATATAACAAAAGGATAGTAAAACATGCTTTTTGAAAGTTATATCAAATATATTATAGTTGAAATCTGCTTAAAACGTGTTTAAAATAACTTAAAATGTACTGTAAACTAATATGTCTTTAAGAACACGAATACTGCATTCCTGATACTTTTTGCATGGGAAAACAACTCTTTTTACTTTTTAAAAATTTCATATAAGCCTTTATTAAAGTTAACATGAAGGTAGGAAAAACATACATGTTATATATTTTCTTGTATATTTTACATAGTCAAATCCCAGAAAATTGTAAAACTCGCCGTAAAAATTGTAAAAACTTTTATATTTAACACAAATTTGTTATTGCGGGCTTGTGTAAATTTATTTATTTATTTACTTTTTTTTGTTACTTTGTAATGTTTATTATATATTATACGTAATTTATTCTTTAGAATGATACAGTTAAATGAGTGTATAATTTTATAATGTAAAACTAACGAAGTTTTAGGGGTTTATTTCTGTTGTTGTTGTTTATTTGTTCATAGCTTTTATCTATATTGAAAATTTCGTAAAGATGGTAAAAGCATGATATCCAATTTCGTACTTTTCAAATTTTCAGCAAAACAGCTTGCATTACGAAATGTTAATTTATTTATGTGTATTAAATTAAGTAAATTCCCAATTTATGAAAAAATAATAACATTAATTTGAGATCGGTGATAAAGAAATGCGACCTGCCGGATACTACATTCTGGGCACATAAATTTTCCATTTTTCGGGCGATAGTATGATATGTTGCATGAATGATATGAGCTATATAAAATAATAGCTTTTGGAGCAATCAGTTATTTAAAATTATACTATGATTTCAAAACATTATTGCTGCAATTATTTTCAGCTCAAACACTTTTCTCTTGATGTGAGTTTTTCTATTTTTAAGGTAATGATAAATGTACTGTCAAGAGCTATAAAATAGTTGATTTTGGTAAAAGCAATAGTAATAATCAGTTATGTAAAAGTTTATTATTTTAGTAATCACTTATAGTTATCACTTATTTAAAATTATTCTAAGATTTTAATAATTATTGCTATATAATTATTTTTATATTTAACCCTTTACTTTTCACACAAGTTTTTCTATTTTTAAGGAAATCGTTTTCTCTGTCTTATTTAATGAAAAGAGCAATAAGATAATTGTTTTTGGAGCAATCCATATTTAAAAATTATTCTAGGATTTAAAAAATCTGTTTTTATAAATATTTTGAGATCATACCCTTTCTACTTCACGCATTTTCTACTTTTACATTACTTTTACTTTTTTTACCTGTTACATTTAATAAGGAGATCTATAAAATAATTGCTTTTGGCGAAATCAGTTATTGAAAAGGCTTCTAGGATTTTAAAAGATTATTGGTAAAATAATTTTCAGTTCAAACCTTTTCCTCTTCGATGAGTTTTTCTACTCTTAAGGCAATTGTATGTTATTTTGCATTTATTGACAACAGCTATAAAATAATTGCTTTTGGAGCAATCAATATTTTACAATTAGTATAGGATTTTAAAAAGTTATTGCTACAATTATTTTTATCTTACACACCCTTTCCTATTTTACACGAGTTTTTCTACTTTTAAGGCAATCGTATAATCTGTTACATTCACTGGCAATAGCTATAAAATAATTTCTTTTGGAACTATCACTATTTAAAAATTATTCCAGGTATTTAAAAAATCATTGCTACAACTGTTTTTAGTTTAAACACTTTCTTTTTTTTTTTTTTTTTTTTACATTTATTGATAAGAGCTATAAAATAATTGCTTTTGGAACAATGATTTATTTAACATTATTCTAAGATTTCAAAATATTATTGCTACAATTATTTTTATCTCAAACCCTTTCCCTTTTTTAATAAATGCTTATTTTATTTTTATGGTATTTAGTGATGAAAAGTACGCAAAAAAGACTCATAGCTTATATATAAGAACGGGATTCGAAAACCCAGAATAATTCCTCTTACATGTTTTTACATTATTACTATTATTATTATTATTGCTACAACTGTGTTTATAACTAAATAACTTTCCTTTATTGTCAGATTTTGTTCCTCTCGAAATGAAAGTTGAATTATACAAATTGAGTGCATTTAACTAGATTCTTTGATTTTAAATGAAGAAATGACATTTTTCAAAAAATTCTGTATTTCACTCAAACATTTACAAAACTCAGCTGTGATTGTTTTTTTTTAACAAAATTATTTTTATTCTTATCAATAAAATTTTAAGAAAAACATAAATCTTAAACTTATATAAAAATTTTCTTGCTTATGAAATTCTAGAATTATCCAAATGTTGATAGACTGATTTTATTGTTGATGAACAATTGTTGTTACATTCTATAAATAAATGGACAAATGTTGAAATACTAAATGTTTTATGTCGTTTGTTAATTCCCCCAAAAATATGAATTTCAAACAAAATTTTGAAATTGTTACTTATATTAAAATACATTGCGTGCTATTTTACTCTTTGATACAGTTCACCTCTAAAACAGGATTCAATTCTAATTCAAAATAATAAAATTCAGTTTAAAATCTGTATAAGTTTTCTCAAAATTTATACCAAGGTCTCAATATAGGCCAAAGTGTTAAGCAGAAATGTACAAAACAATTTCATGAATTAAAAAAATACAATAATATACAATAATATATTATTTATCACAATTATGCTTATTATACCTTTGAAAATAATTAATTAAAACTACGTTTGTACTTTGATACACTGAGTTTTGCTTGAGTTAGATTTAAAAAATGTATTTTTTTATCAGTTCCCACTATACAAATGTTTTTGTAAAATAAAATAAAAATATTTATATAATAATTTTTAATATACGATCTGTATTGCCTTTTGTATACATTATGTTTAACGATTGTATTCACGATTTTATGTGTTGTAAAATAAACAAAACTATTGATTTGAAATACAAAATTGTGTTTCAATTAATACATATGCGTTATGAAATTTTTATTTGTATCATCTGTTTTTTGTTTTTTTTAATATAAGCATTTTAAAAGTATTCCTCGTATTTTTAACAGCCTAGTTAGTAATTTATTAAACATGTACTTTATATAAATATTTTTTAGAATGTTTTAATTTTTTGCAAAAATATGTTTGTCAATGTCAATTAAATGTTACTTCAAAATGATAACCTTGGGAACTCATTGAGTTCAAGTTGTTAAAAAACCTTCATCAAATACATTTGTCTAAATTTTTCAAGTAAAAATCTCCGTAAAGGTGAAAATACAAAATATTACATAAAAATTATTATTCTAAAACAAATCCGAAAACTGTTTTTATTTTATTTTAATTATAAAATAATATTGAATTTATATTTCTTTATTTAATTTGTGATTAAAGTATTTTTTTTCAAAATGCTTTACGGATATTTTTTGTAATCTTAATGTTTATTATTGCTTTCAAAATTTATATTGATGTTATGTAGATGAGTAATCTTGTTATGTTTTCAAATGAATATTATTTTCTGTGTATTGTTAAATGTGCATTCAAAAAATGTTCCCATTAAATATGACATCAATCACACATAATCACTTTTATGTATTACTTTTAAACTTCTGACTAACAAGAATGAGCATGCCATTTTCTTAATGTAAAACATTTAACAGACAATAAAATTCCCGTCTCGTATTACTCCCGTCCACGGAAACAATTTGGCTTGACCAATCATTTTATCAAAAGAAAAAATATTCATCTATTTTAATAATAATAATAAAAAAAAACGTGCTGTATTTTATCAGGAAAATTCAACCTCGTCTAAGCAATTTTTAACATTATAATTTTTAATTTTAAATACATATTTTTTAAATATTTAATGCTTGTAAAAGTAGTTAGAAATTATCCAAACATTTTTCATTACTAGAATATCTTCCGTTACATTCCACAGATTTTGTTATCATATCATCATTATAATGGTATTATTTTATACACATGAAAATAAGGATTACTATTACAGAACAAATAAGCATTCAACTTAAAAAAATATATTTACGGTTTAGTTAGTAAAATTTTCTTAAGAGAACAAATAAACATTACTTAAAAAATATATTTACGGTTTAGTTAGTAAAATATTCTTAATAATTCAAATATCTATATTTCAAGAAATCATAATAAAAGAGGATGTTAATCGTATGCAAAAAATATATTCATAAGTAATAACAATACAAATACATAAAAATGAACTCGTGCTTGTTAGTCAGTAGTTTACTGTATTTTAAATGTCTGGAAATTTACTTTTCAGTTAAAATTAACATACCATTATTCATATTCAGCCTTTTTATTCAGTAATCAAAATGTGCATCAATTTCAACGACAGAGTGCTTTTGTATGTTTTTAAAATCCCAATCACCTTGAAACTGGTACATATCAAGTGATGAAATAAAGGATACATATTTTCGTTACTCGCTGATTGTGAAAAAAGTACACTTTATTTTGCTCAACCTAGCTGCTTAATATTGAATAAAAGCGTAACTATTTTCAGCTATTCGCTGCTTTGGAAAAAGTAAGCTTTATTTTGCTCATCCAGTCCTTCGTTGCTTACTCAAAAGCATGGGTAGAAATTTACACAGAAGCTGGCTGCTTTTAAATTAATATAAGCTTTATTTTGGTATTTAATTTGCTAATCGTGTTCTTCGTTCCTTAACGGTGTGTAAAACTGTCATTTGTTCCGTTAGTAATTGCTTAAAAAGGCTTTATTTTGCTCATCGTGCTTTTTATTTCTTAATCCTGAATAAGAGCATACTTTATTCTGTTACTCGCTGGTTAAAGATAGAAAAAAAAAAAAAAGCTTTATTTTGCAAATCTTGCTTTTCTCTTTGCCTTCGCTGCTGTTTGAAAAAAATAAAAAGCTTTATTTTGCCTTTTTTACTCTTAGTTCCTTATCCATAAGTAATAGCTTACTTTGTTTCACAACACGCTGGTTTACAAAATATATAAGCTGTATGATGTCATTTATTTTTTCTCGTCATTGCTTAATTGTATGTAAAAGTTAAAAGTATGCTTTGTTCCGTTAGCAGTTTTTTTTTTTTTTTTTTTTTTTTTTTGTTTAATCCTTTATTTTGCACACTAGATTTTTCTTTCTTAATCCTGAATTAATGGATATTTTGTTCCATTACTCGCTGCTTTAAAAGAAAAATCTTTATTTTGCTGATCCTGATTTTCGTTGTCTAATAGTGATTAAAATCATACTTCGTTCCGTTATTGACTGCTTTAATAATAATAATAATAATAATAAAATAAAAATAAAATGATAATAAAGTAAAATAAAAAAATCTTTATTTTGAGGAGTTAAAGCATAATTTGTTAGGAAACTCGCTGCTTTAAAAAAAATTAAGCTTTAATTTAGCTCTTTGTTTCTAAATTCTGAGTAAAAACATGCTTTATTTCGTTACTCGCTACTTTGAGTGTGTGTGTGAGGGGGGGGGGGGGACGATTCATTTTGTAAATCTTGCTCTTCGTTTCCTAATACTGGGGGAACGCTATGTAAAAGTATCCTTTGTTTCATTAGCAGCTGATTAAAACAAAAAGATTTATTTTACACATGCTGCATTTCGTTTCTTAATCCTGAATAAAACAGCACTTTTGCCTCTCATTTTGCTTATTCTGCTTTCTATCTCGGTTAACAAATACTTTGTTCTCTAACTCTTTGCTTCAAAGAGGAAAAAACTTGTTATGCGTTTTCATGATTTTTATTGCTTGATCCTGGATACTTTGTTATATCACTTAATGCTAAACACAAAATTCCTGGAGAACATTTTGCGTACAGTTTTGCATTTACGAGATGTAATTACTCAGTTTCTAAAGCAAAATGGTTCCAGATCATATTATCTATCTTCTTTTTTTTTTTTTAAGAGGATGTCCATGATTTACTGCCACATGCAAAATTCTTACAGAAATTTTTGTTTGGTTCTTCATTCTTGCTTTACTTGCTTCTGTTATTTACAGATTTACACAAAATGCTTTCAGAAAATTTCATTATTGCTTACCACATGCTTGGTAGACATACTTTCTGACGGATGCAAAATCCTATAACAGCATTTTATTTACCGTTGTGTGCTTGATAAACAATATTATTTGATGTTTAACGCTAAATTCTTCCATAACATTTTTGTTTACTTCTCAGCTCTTACTTGTATTGGTTATTCTCTTGGATCTGCTTCTAGCTGTGCCAGATGAACTATATTTGCAACATATCATTAACCCTTAGTTGCTGCTTAATACTAAATATTTTCAAAGAAAAATTATTTTTTACTCCGTTTCCATTTCGTTCTGTTACTTATAGCCTAATGCAAAACATTTACCACTTTTGTAATATTATTATTTGCTGCATGATGCAAAATACTAGCTGAACATTCCATTTATTTCTCAGTGTCTGCTTGGATACTTTTCTCGCTTGAATTTGCTTTTAGCTTCTTCCAGATGCAAAATGCTTGTAACATTTCTTTTATTATTTTGTGCTTGATTGGCTCAATCATTTGCTGCTTCCTGCTGTTGCAAAATGCTTTCAGAGTACTCCATTTATATCTCAGAGCATAATTTGTTCCATACATTTGCTGTCAGATGCAGATGCTTGCAATTTGTTTATTTGCTTAGCTTGAAATGCGTGTGCAATTATTTAGTTATATTTCTTTTGTTTGATGAAATACATTTCATTGACCTTTTTTTGCTAGCAAAATTTTTCATTGAGCGCTCTTTGCTTATTTGGTACAATTTGTTTCTGTATGATACAAAACTGTTTTCAGAAATTCCATTTACCATTTAAGTTTTTAATTATCTATATTAATTTGATGCCAAATATTAAGTGCAAAGTATACATGTTATTTTCTTCAGTGGTACGGGCTTTAAATGGTTTTGTTATTTGATGTTGGGTGTTGAATACTGTTAAACCATTTTTTTACGGTTTTTGTGCTTTTCTCTTGCTGTTGTTTTTGGTTCTAGTTCTATTATAGTGAAGCTTCCTAATATGGGATCGCAAGGTATTTTTATAAAAATCCATTTTACACATTTTATTCTTATCAGGTTTACTCTCTTTGTTATAATAGTATTGTAAGCTTTTCGCCGGGACCATATTTTTTACTTGTTATTTTGTCAAACTTTACTGTTGATTTTGCCCTTGCAGAAATTTCATTTCAATGTTCAGTCTTTACTTAATTACATTATTTGCTGCAATGTAAAAAAAAAAAAATACTTGCAGATTACTTCCTTCACTGCTGTACTCTTTTGCTAGGTTCTATTATTGGTTGCTTCACTTAAAATGCTTGCGAATTATTTTATTTATCTCGCAATTTTTACTTGGTTTTAACATTTACTGCCATCGGCAAAATGCTTTTTGCAGCATTTTATTTATCTGCTTGTTTGGTTATATTTCTTGTTATTTTATTCAAAACCCTTGCATAAATTGCAATGCTTACTTTCTCCCATCAGTTTCTGTTAAACAAGATATATTTTTGGATTATTTCTGAAATTGTTACACGCTTTGCTTCATTGTAGAGTTTGCTGCTTGTTGCAAAAATTTTACAGAACTTTTATATTTATAATTACTTGCTTCTTACTTCCACTGCTTAATGCTTAATGCTTAATGCTAAATATTTGGAGAATATTTTTTCTTCATCGTTTAATGCTGATTTGTTTCCGTTATTTACTGACAAATGCAAAATGTGTATGGCTTATTTTATTTATTTTCACGCTGTTGTTTGATTCTTTTTTTCTTTCCTCTTTTGTAAAAAGTTTGCAGAAAATGTTCTTATGGCATTTCTTATTTGGTTGCCTTATTTGTTACTTGGCACAAAATGCATTCAGAATATTTTGTTTATCATTATTATCTAATTTATATTCAATATCTATTTGATGCGCAAAATGCATTCAGAATATTTTATTTATTCTTATTATCTAATTTGCATCCAACATCAATTTCATGATCAAATTGCTTTCAGAATATTTTTTTTAAAACATTATTATCTAATTTGTGTGTCCAATATAAATTTTATGTATCTCAAATAATTGTTGCTAGTTTGGACACTTTCTTGATTATCTTCTCCTTTTGTTTAAAGTTTTCATTTTGAAAAATCAACAGTTTATATTTCAAAATAGATATTTTTCTTTTCCAATAATAATGTTCTTTTAATCTGGAACAATATCTTTAAGAGCTGAATAATTTCATCTCATCACTAAAAAAGCACTCTGGCGTGTAAATGAAAAATTAAAATTTTATTAAAGAAGGCTGATTTTCTTTTTTTTCTTTTCTTTTACCTTTCAGTGTGTGTAATGACGCGCAGAACATTTCAGTCATTTATTATATTTTGTAGGGAGCGAATTCGTGTTTTAATTAAAATCTGTATTACTATTTCTGCGTTTTATCGTGAGACATTTATTATACTGTGTTTTTCTTATTTATTTTTTTTTTGTATGTTTCTTTCAGATTAACTCCAGATACGATTTCTCATTTCTAATCATTACCGATCCATCTACATATAATTATTATTTATTTTTGTATAAAATTTTTCATGGTGCTATAAATTTCCTATGAATAATTTTTTTGTTATACATTTTCATAATTACTTTTCCCTTGAAAAACACCAAAAATATTCCACTTATTTGTTATTTGAATATGCTAAAAGAATCTTTAAAATGTGGATTTTATTCTATTTTAAAATCAGAAACATTTCAATTTTATTTCTGTTTTATGTTGCTCGTTATTTATTATAATTCTCGAATCTTTGCTGTCTTTTTCTCTACTTTTTCCACTACTCTAATTTTTCTTTTCTGATAATTTGGTGGCAAACGTTTTTGTATTGCTAATTTTTCATTAAGTTTTAAAATATTAACAGCCATTCAAAAACTTAAAATATATGTTGTTTTTATGCATTATAATTTTATGTGTTGCTTGTTCAGGGTTTAATAATTTTTTCTAAGTATTGTTTTAACTAAAATTAAATATATTTTTTTCTTTTTTTCTTTTTTGGAAGTTTGTGATATTACGGTGCTATTTTGAATTCCTTATTGTTTTACACTTTGTTCAAATATTTTTCATGTATTATTTATTCAATGTTATTAATTTGTAATAAAATTGTAAACAAAATTATAATAATAAAATGTTCAATGGGAAAATGTGTCCTTTATTTAACCCCTTTGTGTCGATTGTAGAATATACGACTTTTCACTGATATTTACCAAGATTTTCGACTAGCAATCTTCGGTTTATCAAATCTCAGAATCTCTACATTTAAATAAGACAAAGATATTTATGGAAAATCTTCATGAATGGATACTAAAAAATTTTAAATTAATGAAGTTTAATTGGTTGAAAGGAACTAAGTCCGTATTTTGAAATTTCCCATGTCATGGACATACTGCCTTTCAACATTCACCTTTTAAATTCCGTCCTCCCCAAACATGCGTAGGTAGTACCCGGACTGAGTTCATATCTTCACGAAACGGTCAATAAACATGAAAAAACATTGAAACCATCTTAAAATAAGAAATTAAATTCAGAAAAAGAAAAAAAAAACATGGGTTTTATAACATCTTTTTAACACCTTTTGGGGTTTTCTTGGTACGACTGACAACGATTCAATATCATTGGGAGTAACGTTCTTATTTTGTGGAGAATGTCATTTCAACATTCTCTCACGTCCTCCGTGACCAGTTTCCAATTAAGCGCAAGAAGTACATTCAGGGCCTGATTATCCAAAAGGCACGTGAAGCAGATGCTTCGCTCTAAAATTTAAAAGGGGCCCCAAAATAACTGAGAAGAGGGCCCTCTAATTCGCATTTTCATTTTTTTACATTGTATTTTTATTTATTTATTTATTTATTTTGGAAAAGAAAGTTTGCTTAATCCAAGAGGAAATTTACGCACTACTTCACAAAACTACAGGAATCTAACAGGGAAAGATGAATGTCATCAATGGGATGTTAATTAATCATACAGCATTCTGATGTGCCTGTTAGAAACCACTTGGTAAATTGAGCATACAGCTATATGTACTTAATATATCTGAAGTATAAACAGAGAGCATAAAAAAGCTATTTAATGAAATATGAATGTGTGACATTGGCTAAGCTATTTCTGGGAATAAAATTAGTATTATTGGTGAGTTTTCATGAATGAAGAATTAAGAAAGATTTTGCCAAATGAAAGGGGGTCCCGAAATGATACCGTGATTCTCCTAGATTCAAAGGTTAATATTGCCCTGAGTACACTAAGTAATTTATAGTCTGCCATTCTCATGCAGAACTAGATAGCACTAAAATTTTATTCAACACTGTAAATAAGTCTACTTTTGCATTATAGTGATTTATCAGCCAATATTCCCATAGTTCCTTCTTAACCCTTTGATTACGGGCTGAGATTGGTGACAATTTTTATATTCACTCCCACCACAATTTACTAAAATATTCTTTGTGATAGATTTCTCTTGAAAGTATCATAGTATAAGTGTATGGCAAAGATTATTTTTCAAAAAGTAGTGCGAATAGAATAAAGAAATAGTCACTGGGACGACATATATCCCAAACCTGTAAGAAAAGGGTTAATAGTCATCTTGGCTATTTTCAAATCGTTCACTAACTTCTGTTAAGCAGTTTTGGTTAGTAAAATGCTTATTTTTTGCAGAAATAGCTCACATTTTAGACTCCTCATCGTAGAAATGTCGTTGCATATCAGTATGCCGTGATCCTTTCTTGTTGGCTATACACCTTGCTTTTTCGCTTTTATACAGCCTAATATGGGCTAGTATATACGTCTTTTAATTGCTAAACGGCGTAAAATAAAAATTTTATAAACAGTAAAATAAGTTTTATTTGGCTGTTGATATGTTTCGGAGCCATTATCAAAACAAATGAGAATCTTCTACAATTGCACGGGCTTTGTGCCACTTTAAAGCCCGTGAAATTTTGGAATATTCTTATTTGTTTTGCTAATGGCTCTGATGGAGCCGAAACATGTCAACAGTCTAATAAAACTTATTTTACTGTTTATAAAGTTTTTGTTTTACGCCTTTTAGCAATAAAAAGAAGTATATCACTACAAGGTGTTAAGGTAAAGCTAAGAGAGTCTGCGCACAATTCAAAAGAATAACAATAAAAAATCTAAATATTAATTTTTTGCTAAACTACCCATAAATAATTTTTACTTCATTTGTTTTCTATACATTTCCAATGCTATTTTGTTGTTCTGTTGCAAATTAATAGAACAATTGCAATAAAACCAAGAAAGTTATTTTGCGCAATCTGTCCTTACAGGGTTAGTGTGATTGCACACATGGGTAGGAGAGATTGTTACTAATAATAACTACAATTAAATTGTTAACAATAATAATTACACTTAAATGACATTGTTGTAAGGTTTTTGTGAACAAATATCATTGTATTAGGAGTGAATATTTCAACCTAATTATTAAAGAATCAGAAAAGGAAATAATTTGAAAAACGATTAAAAATTTTAAATTAAAGGGAAAAAAATTAAAAAAGCAGAAAAAGCAAGTCCAGATAAGATTACAAAATAACATTAAGTTACTTGATAACACGTTTAACTTAAAATTAGTCCATTTTCATTTTTAATTTTTTTACGCAAATTTACCAATAAGCTGCGTAATCTCTCCAAGCATGGAAACTAATGGGAACAATGCGCCATCTCTCCTAAGTAGCAGATGCGAAAACTCTCCAATTTCGGTAGGAGAGATTGCGCGGCCTTTTATTTAAACATGGCCGCTACTAAAACGAACGTTGGTGTTCACACTGCTAGTCTAGATTAGTAGCTTATGAAAAATCGTTTAACTTTAAAATATTTTGTACTACTGTCATTGTATAGAAATTCTGACGAATAACTATGAAAATTGACGCACTGACTTTGGGAAAACAAAACAAAATATCACTTCTTTATCTTAGACGCTCAAGACAATCAACGTTCGCTTTCAAGTAGACACTCCACTACTGCTGTTGTACAACTACCTGCAGTCGCTGCGCGCTCACTCTACTCCTTCGCCCCGAACCTCGATGTGCGCAATCTCTCCATCGCGCCATCTCTCCTCGCTTTACCTTATAATTAGTTATATATTTAGGCTAGTATATTTTCTGAACAAATTTATTGTAGTTTATTTCGTCACTTCCGAATAAAGACTGAAATGCAAATGAAGAATTCACCGTCTGAGTTGAACGTTGAAAGTATAATCAGCCTCGCCACATGACATTAGAAACCTCATTAGAGTAAGTCTTTTATACTTTGCCGGTTTTTCTTTTGGTATTGTATAGAGTATGTGTAAAATATTAATCATTTCATTGCTTTAGTGTCCAATTTGTGACACATTATATGTTGCCTAGGAATTCTGTACGATGCCGAATATCATACTTTGCCGGAAACATATACAAGATTCCCGCTAAAATACACTGAAGTGCTACTGAATTAAGGATATTTGATGAGTAGTGAGTTACTGTCCCCTTCCCTTGATAACGACTGTCATATAAAATGAGGCATAGATTCAACGTCTACCAATGAATTTCGTAGGTTAGGCTATACCAAGCCAAACATTGGCTAGAAATTCACATAAAAAAAAGTTAGATACACTGATGTAGGATTGTACATTATTTTCAGAACTGTCCCAATTAATTTCGGGATTCTCGGTGGTCATTTCACCAGGAGACTTCAGTGCAATTGTCCGCAGCAGGATTCACTAGACTGGCAAGACTGACCAGCTTTGACAGGAGCAGTTTTTCTATTTGTATCTCCAATTTTTGTCTGGGTTGAAAAAAAAGCATAAAAAGGTGTAAGTGATCGGTTATATTACTAACTATGTACTTAGATGAGGAAGCAGGTTCCTCCATTTCAACATGGCATTTGCTTGCATTTAATTTTTTTAAATATGGCTCTGTATCGGTTGACAAGCGGGCAGGTGTTTTTAAATGTGACATTTAAAATAGCACTTAAAACCTGTGACTACTGAACATGCATATCACGAAACCTTGCCTTGAACAGAAATTTTTCATGATCTCGATGAAAATGGTCTGGATTTTTTTCTGGTCCCTTGCCATTCAGTCTTGGTACGTTTTACTATCTGACTGTCAAACCTGTTAAGACGGAATGGTTTCTTTTGCCTTACTGTAAAACCATAAACACAGTCTATAACAAAACCCTGCCTTAACGGGTCAGGTAACCTTTAAAGTGTCTGAAATTTGAAAAAAAAATTATTAGCTTATAATTAAATATGATTCTTTAGGAACAATTTAAAATAAACCCCATGCAAAAATTCACTTTAGAAGTTGAGTTATGTCTAAAACAGTCTGAGCTTTTTGTATATGATCAAGGGACAGTTTAATCTTTGAAGTCAATTTTCTCAAAACGAGGATTTTGGTCATTGCGCGCACGATTTAAGAAAAATGATTGGTTAGAATTTCATGAAATTTTGACTGAATGTCTTAACCAAACAGATGCACAAATGACCTACTATTATCTTTCTCAAGTAACAAGTTTAGAATTTATGACTACTTTTGAAATAAAAAAACTCGATATTTCGAATTTCTCTAAAAAAAAATTATTTCTCAAGATCTACTCATTTTATTTTTTTCATCGTAGGTCATTTTGAGAACACATTATGTATGTACTCATTAAAAAATTTTTGAATGGTTTTAGCAATTCAAATGTGAAAAATCGTGCGCGCAGTACATGCAAGAATAATTCTTTCGTAAAAAAATAATTATATTTTAAAATAAATTTAAAAGCTTTATATGAGTGTAAACATTTTTGGAGAATTTTAATTTATAAAATAAACCTTTATTAATATGCATTTAAAATTTTATAATTCAAAGTCAAATAGTTACGGAGTTATGATAATTCTTACAGAGGTCTCCTTTTCATGTATTTTGTGAGTTCAAAGGTTACCTGACCCCTTAAATGGACAATTTTAATGGTTGACTAAAATATTATAATATATAGTTATAAGGTATATATAGTTATCCGCTAAATCAAAAACGTTTCTAAAACAAAATAGTTTTCCGATTACTTGCAGTTCCGACTCAGCTTTTTTCATTGTATTTTCGTTAGGACCATGAAAATTTTCCGTTTAAAACAAGTTTCAGTGATTTACAGGTTCCTATTTAAAATGGGACCTTGCCTTAAACGGAAAAGATTTTTGGTTCTTGCAAAAGGAATGCTCTAAAACTATTCCTGTTAAAACGGAAACCTGTCTAAATTAGAATTTTCCTGTTCCCTTACGATTCTATCCTAACAGATTTTTCTCAGAAAAAACAGACGTCTATAATATAAACCTACCTCAAATGGAAAAAAAAAATCATGGTACCGACGAAAATACATTAAAACCTTCTAAGACGGAATTGCAAGGGGCTGGAACAAAATGTTGTTTTAGAAAGATTTTCGCCTTAGCAGATATACATTCCTTATACAATAAACTCTGTTAAAATGGAATCGCCAGGGACCAGATAAAATTGCTTTTAGGAAATGTTTCGGTCTTATCAGGTACAGCAGCTGTTAAAATTGTCTTGTAATCCTTTCACCGGGAACATAAAATTTTCTCAGTTAAGGAAGGAATCCATTAGATATTGTTTTTACTTAAAATTGAATATTTCCTTTTCGATGGGGCCAAAAAAAATTACCTATTAAAGCTGAATTCTGCAATATACAGTGTGACAATTGCATGTCATTCATGAATGATTAGTAGCGCGTGACACGCAAATGCTTCCATTTAACTTAAAAATCAACTTTATTCAATAAATAAACGTTTCTAGATTAAATAAATGAATAAATGAAGTTCACAACAAAAAAATTACTGAGTCCTTTGATATAATCTTTGACATTGGCAATTCGAAAAGTACTGAGACTTTTAAGGTATAGGATTTAGTCTTTCAGCTCTAAATGGCGTTGGAGGCGGGTACATAAGATACAGGCAAAAAAGACCAACAAGTGCTCGATGTGTTGCAAGAGTACTTTGTTGATATTGTCGTCATCCGTTATTTCGCATATCCATGACCGACATGGTTACCCGAACACACTCCAATGGATTTCAGGCTACAGCGGTACTTAAAATCAAATCTATGCATATCGAATCAACGGAGTGCATCTGACGTGTACAACACCGACATGAAATTCTGCAGTTCTTCATCACTGCATGCTTCAGTGTTATCTACAGCCTCCAGCATGCAATGTGTCATCGTCTATGAAGATGGTCACTTAATATTTTTTAAATTCAATTAAGATATTTTTATTTCCTCCTCACATGTGTGTTCCCACTACTCTTCTTTGCGTTTGTTCTAATTTGCCGTTTTTAGTATTCCAAATATCGTTCCAACGCCTTTTATAGTTTTTTTTTTTTTTTTTTTTTTTTTTTTTTTACTTTGTAGATAATTTTGAGATACGAAAAAATGGTTGTTGCTATTTGAATTTTTCAAAAGTTTGCCACTGTAACCATAACCGTGAGAATTCGATTGGTGTTCTTTTGTGCATACTCTGGCACGTACTTTGATCTCAAATTGTATTCCGGTTCCTTGAACGTTATCGCTAGTGCTTCATTTATCAGCAAACTTTCTACATGAGCATCCTGTGCATGCAAAATGTTTCCGTATACAAAAAATGTAGTCTTCTTTAGCAAGAATGCAAATTATCATTCAATAAACTGGGAGGCTTTGGTGACATCGAAATGGCGCAATTTTTAAGATGCTTGTTTCGCTTTGTTTTGGTCTTATTGAAATTAATGTTCCATTTAAATACATGAGAAAAATGTCCTGGAAATTACACAATTTCGGTGCAATCATAGAATGTTTGCAGCTTATATGGATGTCCAGCATTATTCCCGTTTACCGTGTGGAAAAAAGCATAAAAATTTTATGAGCCCTAACCTCAAGAAAGCTCTTCCACCAATGGATCTTATGTACCCGTCTCCAACACCATTTATGCTTTTGCACCAAGTAGATCAATTTACGAAGAGAAAAAAAGTAAGTATTGCCATTTGAACTTTTGGTAAGTTTGCCACTGTAACCGTAACCGTAAGAGTTCTATTGTTGTTCTTCATGACATTTTCGAGCACATAGTTTGAAATACATCTAAAATTTCATTCTTATTTCTTCAACGTTCCTGCCGCTAGGCCTCGTACATCAGCATAATTTTTCTATGACCACTCCTGTATTCGGGTTAGAAACCCAAAGTCGAAAGCTTAAAATTGCATTGATATTTTGGCATATATCTTTTTTCATCTTTTTCAAAGACCTTAAGTTTATGTATAAGAAATATTATTGAATAGATGTAGCATTATTTTGTGATAAATTTTGCAACCAATTCAGTTTTATTTATTCGTAGAATCTTCTCTAATACACTGATGTGCCATTGAATTAGGGATAGACAATGTTGTAGAAAAATCATAGTGTTACAATTTGTGGCAACATGTACAAGTGATCATTGAACAGATCTGAAGAATTTCCATAGTCCTGAAATCGTTCGTCGTTCATAACCTCGTGTTTTAAAAAAATACAGGCATTTATTTCCATTCAAAAAGTTTAAACATTTAACTAGGTTTTTTTCAAATGACGCATTTTTTTTTTCTCTTTTTTTATACACCGCCTAGTCCTGATAAAGTCTTATATTTAAAAAAAAATCGCTTTAATTTCAATGAATAAAGAAAATTGTGCCGAAAAATGCTCATTATCAAAATCTCACTGAGGAAGTACTCATAAGAGCTTACTCTAATGAAATAAGATAAAAGTAACAAAAATAAACACCATTAAAAATGGTGCTTGTCTTTTCCAAATTATTCGCACAGAGTATTCGATATCAAAAGGAGTCCGCGCGGTCCTAACACATGGTTGCCTAGGAAACTGCCGGCATTTAGGTAAACGCACTAGTAAATGGGAGGGGTGAAAACAGCTCAAAGGCAAAAAGTGGATGATAAAAAAATATATATATTGAGGGGGATAAAAGAGATTAAAGGCACAATTTCAAGGGGGAGGGTGGAGAACACAATAACAAAGAGGTTGCGCAGGAAAAAAAATCCTAGAAAGCTAAAAAAAAATGCAACTATAAAAAAAAGGAATTCGCAAAATATTTTCATTTTTTTAAACGAACAGTTTGTCGAATTTCTTCTTTCGGATATAAACTCAGCATCACATATAACGTATCCGTAAATAGCACTTTAAATAAGATTTTTTTTTTCTCCATCCAACCTAGTCAGATCTTGTCAATACAGTCAATACACCCCTCGATATATCGCGCTACTTGGTTGATAAGTAAAAAAGCGCGATTCTAAACGAAAAAGAAAAAGAGCCCTAAATTTAGCTACGAAGTTTTCGATTTAATACTTGTTCAAACTAGCTACAAGTTCAACACAAAAGGGATGGTAAAACGTTAAAAAATTACAAAACCGTATATATACAGTGTACATTTTTACTTACATTTTATAGTATTTTCTGAAAATAAGAATCCAGAGTAATTTGTTTTTATTTTCCCTGATTATCTGCTTGCCACTGGAAATTAAAGAACGAAAATGAACTAATTGCATTTCAGTTATATGCTTAGATGTCGACGTTTCAAAAGTTTTATATGCTTTTTGGATAAACTAAATTTATCGGTAGACAACTAAAAAAGAGCGAAATAGACGAATGCGCGATATACCGAGGCGCAATATAACGAAGGGTTACTGTATTTAAAATTTTTTGAAGGTATTATGCTTATTCATTAGTAATTCTGCATTGATTTTCTAGGTTCTGGGAAGTAGAGGGAGGAAGGAGGGGAGGGGTATTTCATTGGGCATTTACACCCTTTGGGTGTATAAAACAGAAATCCGACCCTACTAAAAAGGAATCAGAGGGGACCGTAAAAAGATTTCATTTAGACAAGTTTCTGTCTAAACAAGTACATTGTCAATTCAATCCGATTCTTTTAGCCTGGACCATGACATTTACGTTTAAGACAGAATTATAAGAGGGACTATTTAGTTAAAAGTCAAAAAAATTTTAATTTTTTGTTAATTAAAAATTGCATTTTATATATTAAAATATTATTTATGTGACGTGAGAAAACTGAGGTTATATTTATGAACTTCAGACAAAAATACAGTGACCTCTTACTTAAAACACGATGTACGGCAATTATTCTTCTGTACCAGTATTTCTGAATAGAACTTTTTGCTTATTTAATCACAGAAATTATACGCCGAATATTACTTTTCAGACACAGTGGTTATAAAAATTAATTGCCATACTTCGCATTTAAGTGCGAGTGCGTGTAACCGGACATCATAAATATCTAGTTATGTTGTTTCATTTAAAGGACAAAACAAAATGCATGTGTTATTACTACTCATGTTTACATAAAAAATATGCTTTTCTACACTGTACTTTCATTTTTTCAATCTTTTTTATTTCTTTGAGATCTTTAAAATTTATGTAAAAGAAAAATGCACAAAATGAAAAGTCTTTCTAATGGTCGTATCAGACGGGAGACATTCGCTGAACATTTCAACCAAGGTTAGCAAAATTTGCTTCACCCTGCTGAAAGAGACAATACTTTTGCTTACTCAAATTTTCTGCGTTCAAATCGAAAAAGTCATCCATTCTTTCAATGCTTGGAAAATTCAATCATTAGCGCATCCATTCTTTCAGTGCTCGACAAATTCATCATTAGTACAGAAGGATTTCACCACCTCAAAGAAATGCTTTACATATCCTATAACCCTACCATTTAACACACGATAAATAACCCTATAAAGGGCACAAAGAACCTGCTCGCTCAGTTTCCTCAACTTCCAGACAAAGATAAGCGAACATGCTTTGTAGAGAAGTCCAATTTCAGCATCAATATGGAGTCGAAAGCTCTGGATTTTCATAAGATATTTTTATGATATTGAGCCTTTCACTGCAAGTTTTGGATGACTCTATCGGTGAATAAAACGATCTCCAACTCAACATAACTGATGAAGAGCTATCTTCAGATTCTGAAGAAGTTGTTAAAAACGGAGTAAAGTTCCAAAAACTTATCAAGAACATAATTTCTGTGAATATCAACTGTTTGACTGTGATGAAACGGGATTAAATTTTCGTATACTACCATCGGAAACCTTATCTGCAAAAGGAAAAGCGTCCGGTACCTTGAAGTTGAAACCCACGCTCATCGGAAAGTCAAGAAAACCTTAGAGCATTCTAGAGCGTCAACGTTTCGAATCTTCCTGTGTATTACAGAAACTAGAAAAGTGCGTGGATGCGGGATAAAATTTTGGTGGTATTCTGAGCATTTTTCCCTAAAGTGGGAAAATTCTTAGAGAGTAAGAAGTTGAACAGAAAAGTAATCGACTTCTAGACAATACCCATGCCATTCGAATGAGAAGCAACTGACAAGTGGAGAGATCAAAGCATATATTTTTGCCACCAATTGTGACTTTACTAATACAGCCATTAGATCAAGGTGTTCTTGAGAACTGGAAAAGAGTATACAGAAGTAAACTGTTAGGAAAGCTGATTATAGGTCTTAAAGAACCAGGAGTTGTACATGTAAGGTGCCTGAAACAGGTTACACTGAAGGATGATGTGTATTGGATTGTGAAAGAGGGAAAAGAAGTTAAACCAACTATTGTAATTTGTGAACTACAGCCTTTTGAGCTTCTCTCCTTAAATCACATAAATACTTTGATAGATATAGGTAAGGAAATTCCTCTTACCTTGACTGGTCTATAACCACATCGGGGTCCCAGGTGAGGAAGCATCCAGCTTTACTTTATTTGTGTTTTTATCCAGTTGATATGTGGACACTAGATTAATTCATTTGGGATATTCAATCATATCTGGCACTAATATTTTTAATAGAAAAAAAAGTTAAATTAAATTTAAATACAAAAGTTGTTACATTAGAGAGAATTATTGACAAATTAAATGAAAAAATATTCTGCCACCTTATTTCTTTAAGAGCATTTTAAAGACTAACTAAAGAAAAAATTTATTGTTCATGAGTCCTTGCACCGCATATTGAAATACTCATAACATCAGTGGGGAAAAAAAATTCTTCTTTTTTGGAAAATTCGATGAAATGTTAATGAATAATATTCTTGATTACACAATTTAAACGATTATTTATGAATGTTTATAGTTCAGGAAATTATTTATCTCTAACACCAATGATTCTATAGAAATAGTGGCGGAAAACTATGGCACCAAATCAGTTAAATGATGAAAAAGAAGCTACTTATGACGAATCCTTGTTGAGCCTGGCACAAAAACTACCTGTTTCTAATTTTTTTGCTGAAGAAGATATTTTTGAGTGTAGAAATGCAGATGAACAGCAAGAAATTACAAATCTTGGTCCATATTAACTCGGATAATCGGGACTCTATTTTTTTTTTTTTTACCTTTCATCATATATCGTTCCCGTTTTTTAGCTAGAAAAATAATCCTCTGTTTGCTATCTTATAATTGCTGCCTGGGATAAGCCTTGTCAAATTTCGCACTTTTATGCAATTAACCAACATAATAATGTTAATTCTGAGTAAAAAGAATTCGGTAATAAAGCAATTATCCTTTATATCAATGACATTTGAAATTATTTATTCTTAGATTACAGAGACCAAAAATGTCTAGAAACGTGTTATTAAGTTCATGTAATAGAATATTTGAAAACATTTTAAACCTATTGAAATAATCATTAAAGGAATCAACAATTTCTATAGATTACTTGTTAGAAGTAGCTAGAATTTATGAAAAATTATTTACATTTAATTCATTATTACAAATTCATTAAACATTTCTTAAATAAAAACTGAAATAATTAATTAATTGATTTCATCTGATATACCATAGCCATAATAGTTACGTATATACTCGTGTATAAGCCGACCCCCAAATTCGAGATGAAAAGAGATTTAATACCAATAATTTACAATGGTTTTCTCCGTCTTACATAATTTAGAATTAAATGAGATTAAATAAGTTGTATAAAACCACTTTAAATTACTGGTATTAAACGTGTTTTTGTCTCGAATTTGGGGGTCGGCTTATACACGAGTATATACGGTATATATTGAAAATTGAGTTTCAAATGTTGAAATTTGAAACCCATTGAAATTTTTTAGGTTTTCTGTTGTAATACGATATTAGTTTTCAAGAGGTTAGTTACTCTATCAAAATGTGAACAAAGTTCAGTTAACACTGTTTTAGCTTAATTGTGCAATTTAAAATAACATTAAAGGTATTGCGTCTTTAAAGAGTATTAAACGTTACACGCATTATTATCAATAGATAATATATTACCGCTCATCTGAATAATGCATATCAGTTTTATTGTGTTAGAAATACTGTAGCAGCGTAAAGTACGTCAAACATTTACAATAATTCAGTAGATTTTTTTTGTTTTTCCCGGTAAATGAAGAATAAATGTTACCCACATTATTTTCTATAAGAAACAAGTTATAATGCATATTAACAACGTACCGTAATTTACGGAAGAAACACCGCACCCATAATATTCAACCTAATGAAAATCTAAATATCGTAAACGCCGCACCTGGCGTAAGTGCTGCACTTGTAAGAAAAAGCTTAATATGTTAGAAATAATATAGCAGAGTAAAGTACTTCAAACAATTAAAATAATTCAGTCTAAGTTTTGTGTATTCCTGTAAATGAGCAACAAATGTTAAGCACACCATTCTGTATAAGAATCATGTTATAATGCATACCAACAACGTACTGTAATTTACGGAAGACACGCCGCACCCACAATATTCAACCTAATGAAAATCTAAATATCATAAAAGCCGCACCCTGAGTGAGCGCTGCACTTGTAAGAAAAAACTTAATAAACAGTAAAAATTGTAAACGTTACACTCGAACAATGAAAAATGATGGGGTAAATGACGTTTATACAAATTTAATTAAGTTTTAAGATGTATATAAAATTTGATACCAAATTTATTTATTGAAGGGACATCAGTTGGTATTTATAACTATTCAGTCAGCAAAACAATTAATGTATATGCCGCATTTACGAAATTTTACTTTTGAAGTCGTAAACACCGCGGCTTTTTTCCGTAAATTATGGTATATAAATTTTGTAATGCTGTTTGTGGTACAACATCACTAAAATGTATAAGGGTGGATCAAATGATAACAGAACAATGGTTATAATTTGGTTTATTTTTGTATGAGTGAGGTGAACTTTGTGTACAGGGTAGAGTAGGTATGTAAGGAAAGCAATTCCTACTAAGAAAATGAACTTGCCCTAAGTAGTCATGCAGAAGCACGGGATATGCTCTGGAGATCGGACAACAGTTTCGTCCGTCAGGCAACCGGTTGTTTTTATTCATCTGCGTCTGCAGAATGTTTTCGAGTAAAAAAGAGCAACTGAGTGTTATTCGTTATTTAGTGGTAGAAGAAGTTGGATTTCGTAAAGCGCATTGGCGAATGAAGGCAGTGTACGGAGAACATGCATTGTCATTGACTCGTGTGCTGGACGGACACAAGCACTTCCGCAAGGGAAACTGGTGAAGTTTCGGTGGATCGTTTTGTAATACCCACCGTATTGCCCGGATTTTTCGGCATGTGACTATCCTACCTTTGGTCCGCTGAAAAGGCATTGAAGGATCGACGTTTCTACTCGGACAGTGAAATCATGCACAATGTTCGAAACTGATTGCGATTTCAGCCAAAGGACTTCTATGAACAAGGTATTCACCATTTGGTGAAACCGTGGTACAAGTGCATGTGTAGATTTGGAGATTGTGTTTGAAATAAGCCATGTTATTTCATTCTGTGGCTCCTGTTCCGTTTTCATTTGATCCACACTAATACTTCAAACAATTATTGCCCATAGACCGTACTGCAGATCCGAATTCTTTTGAATGTCCCTATAAAAGAATGAAAAATGTTATATTCAGCATTTTTACCAAGAACATGCAGTAATGAGCTTCCGAATCGCAGATAAATTTCGTGATAATCCAATTATATTTACGAAAATTAGAGTGCGGCCAGACAGACAGGCAAACAGAAATAACTTTACAGCTAGATAGGAAAGTATTTAAAAAATACTTTTCTACAAAGTATCTTCTTTTAAATATTTTTCTTTCTTTGCGATCATTAACATTTTTGTAAAAGAAAAATGTACAAAACGAAAAGGCTTTGGAAATAAATAAAGTCTTTCTCAAATCAGTTATTTAATTATCTTTTCCTTTCATCACCGTATCGTTTCCGTCTTTCAGCTCGGAAAATATTTCCCTACTTGTTGCATTTTAATTGCCGCCTGCGATAAACCTTGTCAAACTTCGCATTTTTATTCAATTAAGGAGGGTTTCACTTTATTTTTAACCAGAAAATCGATGTTTTTTTATTGATTATTTTGAAAGTACATTATTTTAAGAATAAAATCCTTCAATTATAAGGTTGGACTCGAATTATTTCTTATAGAAACAACTGTTTGAAGCGTGCACCTCTGAGGCGCTCGAAGAGGGTTCTGACGTGCTCGCTCAGGTACCGTTTATTGCTCCCTACTCGCTCATAAGTGAATGTTAATATTTTTGCAACATCTGTAAGTGAATTTTTAGAGTATATAAACATTATTACTTACCCATCATACGTAGTATAGGGTAAGTCTTGTAATCGTCTGGAAAATCGAAAAAAAAATTTGACAGATTTACACGTTTCAGACACTGGAGATTCCGAAAAACATATTTTTAGAAAAAAAAAAAAAAAATGCCGTCCGTCTGTGTGTCTGTGTCTGTAAACGCTCTATCTCCCGAACAAACGGAGATAGAGACTTAAAATTTGGTGTGTACTTAGTATGTAATAATGGGAAGAAGCTTATTGAACTTCAGTAACCTCGATTATCCGGAACTATTTTCTTCGAACTCTCGAAATATTCGTTCTGATAAAAGGTATATAAAAATTTTCGAAATTGTTTATTTTAAGGAATGAATATAAAATACAATAAAAAAAGATAAATTTTGCATAAAGAATGAAGTCGATCGGATAATGAGTTTCCTAGATATTTGTAATCCTATTTTCCACACTCTTCGATTTTTCGTGACCCTGTATTTCAAATCAAAGATATATTTTAATTAGAAATGAGACGCTTAATCCGACGCACTAAACCGTTAGTTAATATGATTATCATTTTTGGAGTTATAAGGATTTTTTCTTTTACGCAATTCAGTAATAAAGCATTTAAAGCGAGGCTAACGAAAAAGACAGGCTACCGCGGTGCATTCCACTTATTTTTTTTTACAGACCGCTAGAGTGATGTGATTCTCTTTTCGTACACCTGCATTGGTGGATTCGAGCATCACGTGACTCCCGCGGTCTGTAAAAAAAGATACACGTAAAGCACCGCGGTAGCCTTTCTTTTTCGTTAGCCTCGATTTAAAGTTTATGACGTCATCAAGTAACGATTTTATTCAAATTGCAATGCATTTTATAAACAGTTTACATGTGTTTTATTTTCACATTTTATATTATGCATATCTATGATGGGTAAGTATTACTGTGGCCCCCAACGGCTAGTTTTTAATTCGTTGTACTGGTTGTTGAACTTCAAAACTTGCGATTTGGCATGGTTGTTTTTAGTTTCTCTTTTTACTTGTGAAAAAGTTTTGCAATGGATAGAAAAGGAAGTAGAAGTGCTCATGCTCATGTAAATGCACACACTTATGTGCAAAACTGCAACGAGGAGCCTATTAGATGTTCGGACAGCCGATCTTCTGGGCAGTACCAAGTGGTCAGATTAGTCCAAAACGAAGCCAGAATAAAACAAAATGAACAAGTCAATGAAGCAAAAGGGTGTGTGTACGGTCCCGGGATAGTAGATTGATATGTAAGTACTTTTTGTCGACTCAATTGATTGGAAAGTGGTGGAAAGTGTTCACCACCTTTTTGTGTTATACACTTAGAAATTTATATGTATATATTGAGTGTTCTTTTTTTAATTCTATAATTAGTACAAGTAAATATTTCTCCTTGCATTTATATATATAAGTATAATTAGTAATTACTGTGTTTTTTTATATACATTTTTATGCTACACTGTAATTATCTAGACATCAGAGCGGTACAATGGTTGGTATAAATTTCACTATCAAAATGACTGGCATTTTTATGAGCGCTGTCTGGCGCTAGAGGTGCACTGGAGCCACTTTTGAAATCTTTGTGACTGTAAATTTATGGGGGTTGACAATTACGCTTCGTGTGTGGTACCTTGAGTTTCGAAACTAGGGGATCAGGGTAGACACATAGGTGCCTGGTTAAATTAAGGGGGCCAAAAGTTTGTGGCCATTGGCTGGACAATTCTTCAATGAGCATTGAAGGTGGGTGTGGTGACTGACACACTGGGCCATTGAGGCACAACGTTGTAAAAAATTCAAGTAGAGTGGGAGGTGCCACCGCCGACTGGTAAAAAGCTAGAACTTGGAGAAAAGGACAGTTGATAAAAAAAGGTGAATGAGTGCAGTTGAAAAAGAATTTGTAAAAGAGAGTGTGGAAGGAAAAAAGTGGACCAGTGCGGTCGTGGAAAAAAATGTGAAAGTGTGCTGCGTATAGTCCCAATAAAATGTGCTACAGGGCTTTTGATGAAGTTAAGCCCAAAAAGGGGCCTTTCAACTAGTCTTCACCAGGATCAGTCAATCCCCTAATGTCTGGAGTTGAGTTCGTCTTTGATAATTCAAGTATGATGAATTACTATAAAATTACCAACCTAAAATGTATGTGTACCGCTCGAATATAATTGTTTTTTTTTTTACGGCAGGAGAACGTGTCATTCAGTAACTGAGAATGTTTAAGGATTAAATTAAATTGTAATAAAAGGTTGATTTATATATCTCTACTATGTTTTCGAAATGTTTATTTTTTTTAATGTAAATAAAGTAAATGTTTGTTTGTTTTTTTTGTTTAAAATAGATATTGTCTTAATTGTAGTGTTTGCTTAATTGTTTGTTTAAAGAAAAAAAAAACCTAAATACTTCTCTTTAATTTTCTCAACTTGGATCTTAGAATGTTTTTTATTTAAAATTATCTTTAGAGTGTTTTGGTAATTATTTTTTGGAACTCTATACACTCCCATCCAAAACAAAAGGGCCATATATTAGATACTCATCGAACACAACGCAACAATTAATTTTCTTTAGATAAATAATTTATTTCTTTAGTATCTAATTAGGCGACGATCACGGAGTCTTCTGCAATCAGAAGTCCCTATAGATAATTAATGAGTGATGGCAAAGGTGCACCCCACACCTTATTTTCTTTATGTATAGTGATAGACTTTTATTGACAGGTGTAACCGGCCTTTAGTAGGATCTGTCTGTAAATCACCAGCAGAAAGTGAATAGTAACTTTAACCGCATTTTTCTCGAAATCACCTTTTTCAATGATATTTCATAAGCTTTTTAACCGATTTGGTATCCCCCAGTTGAAAATTAAAGATCAAGCTCATGTGGCGATTATCCCTACAATGATCATACTTGTTAGCTATTAATTAACATGACATTTATGTTGGACAAAAAGACAAAAAAAGGAGTTAAAAAATCGATTTATGTGTTTTAAATGCTATAAAATTCTGAAATATGATGATAAGTTGTTCAGAGTGATATGATGATAGGTTGTTCATTTTAGTAAGGACGGGAACGGCTTCTAAATAAATTAACTGGCTATTTTTAGGGTTTCGTTCATATCACGAAACCCTATTCGTCCCGCTATGTTGTCTGTCCGTCACAGAGACGGTTCTCAGAAACTATACAACTTACAGACTTGAAATTTTGTGTACTTATAGCTGAATATCTACTATGAAGTGAAAAATCATGAAATTTAAAAAAAATCGTATTATTTTAATATAGAGAGATAAAAAACCAAAAATCTAACAGCCTTTTCCTATTAAATTTAAACATTTTTCGTTATGGCAGTTGCTAACAATTAAAAATACAGAATAAAATTATTTCTACAATAATTAATTTTCTATTGAAAGATTTCCACGTGAAAAATGAAAATGAATTAAAATGTTTCACCCATTGAAAAAAGATTAACATAACGTCATATTAGTAATAAAACGGAAATTTTCAAACATTTCTTAATAATACAAGGAGTATGAGTATGTGTAAGTACAGCAAACAGGTTAATATGATATCATTAGAGAATTAAAAACAAAAATAATCTGACGTCATATTGGAAGTTTAAGGGACTTTTTCAAATGTTTGAGAATAATACAAAGAGAATATCAAGATGAGTAATAGAAAAAGGAAGTAGATATGACGTCATCAAGTGATTATAACGTCATATGAGTTTGAGGAACGTATTGAATCATAATAAACATTCGATTATGAAAATATTGGTATATTTTAGCATTTTGAAGGTCTCTATACAACAAGTTTAATTTTGAAATTGATTTTTTTAATATCGCATTTAGTCCACATAGCAGATATTATTATGACAGAGTATAATAGCGAGCTTCGCCCGCTTTCGGACCGGTTCAGATTTTCGAAAAAACGAGAAAAATAGACTGGTAAATTTTTACTTTATAAAAAACAAGACTTTTTTTTTTGAAAAGGAAACTTATTTGGATTTATTAAAGAAAGGATAAAGTGTTTTGAAAGGAATATTAATCCTTACATGAGGTGTTACTTAATCATTCATTTCGCTATCTTCTTGGGTCTTGGATCATGGAGATTATTTTTAAATAAGTGTAAAATTTAAAAAAAAAGTTTTTTTTAAAATACACTCTTTTATAAGCATTAAATTTTTATCTTGAAAATCACGCCCAATTTCATGGCTGCAAAAATTCATGATTTCTCTTTAAAATGTCCGTTATGATATATTAATAAGGCGCGTGTACCGAACGTGATTATGGAAAATTCGCCGCTTTTTATTACGCTTGGTAGAAATCAGGAGCAGGTGAATTTATTATACCATTTTTGTTCTGTTTTAAGATATGACAATAGTAAAGAAAAAGAAAAACATCATTTAAACTACCTATTAGGGATTTGCAAATTAATTAGTATTAAGCTGTTAATTGATAAAAATGTGTTTTTTAATTAGTACACTTGTTATTTATTTATTTATTTTTGCTACTTTTTAGTGCTTAAATCATTGCATTGTTACAGTTTCATAGTTGACCTTTTTTGGCAAGCGTGATTTGGCGCATAATTAAATCCATTGTTGTTGTAATTCGTATAACCCATAAAGAATATTTGGCGACTTATCGCTTTTGGCGGGTTAACGAAAAGATGCTTCAAAATTAAGTTATTGATTTATAATTAAGTTCTAAAAATGTTAAAATGTTGTATGGTCATCGGAAACAAACCTTGCACTTAATTTTTATAATTCTATAGCATATCAGGAAGTAAGTTAAAAATCAATTACAAAATTCCCTCTTTACATACAAAAACCAAGTTGAGGTAAATAAAAGATTGTAATAAAAAAAATGCAAAAAAAAGCCGACTTAATTTAAATCATCATTTTCTTTTGATCCATCAATAAAATTAGAGTTTTAAAAAAAACGAAAAAATTTTTAACCAACATAATAATGTTAATGCTGAATAAAAAGAATTCTGCCAGAAACGCAATTATCCTCAATACCACTGACTTTTGAAATTATTTGTTCCTAGATCGCAGATATAAAAAATGTCTAGGGATGTATTATTCAGTTAATGCAATAAAATATTTGAAAATATTTCAAACCTGTCGAAAAAATCAAGAAGAAAATTAACAGTTGTGATTGATTATTTCTTGAAAATAGCTAGAATTTAATCAAAACATATTCGCATTTAATTTATTATAGTAGGACATTAATCATTTCGTAAATAAAAAAAGTGAAATTATTAAATAATTCATCTCATTTTATAAACAGTAGTCTAGTTATTATAGTTCATTTTCCCAGCTTTGTTAGATACATATTGGTCGTCGAATTTAACATTTATTGAGACTTTAAACTTTTGAGGTTTTCTATTGTTATTCGGCAATTGTGTTTAAGGGATTTGTTACAGTTTGGTAATGTAACAAAAGTTAATTTTAGCTTAACTTTGGTACACATTTGACAGATTAAGAGTACTTTAAAAATGCAGCTGTTTAAAAGAACATTAAATGATGCACACACCATTTTCGATAGGAAATATGTTACAGCTCACTCAATAATCTATATCTTGTTTCATCAATTTAGAAATCATACACCAGCGTGAAACGAAACCGTACTTCAGAAAATTACCATAATGCAGCGTGACACTTTTTATATCCCTCTAAATGAATAATAAAGCTGTGCACACTTTTTTCTATAGGAAACATGCTGTAGTAGTATATCAGTATAAAAACCCTTAACGAGTTAAAAGTTGTGACGCAGCACTTTCTTTTGGCTCTAAGAATTTTAAATATGGGTCTTAAAAGCAATGATATCAAATTTAAGTGACGCTATGTTAATATTTTTTTTTAAATCATCATTTTCTTTTTAGTTTTATTTATATTCATAGGTACAATTATTATCTTAACATGAAAATATATATAAAATTTATTGGCTGATGCTTTTTCATTCATATATCTCATTAATTCAAAATATGGTTTTTAAAAGAAATTATATCAAAATTTGAGTGACACCTTGACGTGAATTTAATAGGATTGTTTTAAAATTCAATTTAAATAATTTTTCGTTTGTCTTCTAAAGTATATTTACACATACAAACAATACTTTTAATTTTGCAATACACTGTTAAATATATTACTTTCACTGAACCAATCTTATGTATTAAAATGTATTTATTTCAATAAATTGATTTAACTTTTGTGCCACGCTATCCAAAACCATAAGTAAAATTTATGTAATTGATTATTTTGCGTCATATTATCCACTTGCATACATTTGCCTTTGTTTGGATACTATATTTAAAATTCTTAGCGCCAAAAGAAAGTGCTGCGTCACAACTTTTAACCCGTTAAAGGTTTTTGTACTGATATCATTACCTTTTTGCGGTTATTGATGAAAATGTCAATTAGTCGAAATTTAGTCAATGCCAATTAGTCGGCATAGGGTATAAATTAATCATTAGAATAAAATTTTAAAGAAATGCTAAAAAAGACCCTTAGGGCCCCAATAAATTATATGAGGCTGGTGGCCCGGGGAGAGGAGTCCAAGACTCAACTTTAAAGTTATGCAGCGAGAGAGTGACACAATTAGAGGGATGAAAATGCATGGCGCAAAAAAAAAGTTCAAGGGTCCCGGACCGGTTCCCAAGGAGGCCAGTGTCCTAAATGGAATGTAGAAATGGTGGAACAGCTAAATGGAAAAAAGGTCCCAAAAAACGAAGAAGATCAGATTAAAAGGAGTCAAGTTATTAACAATTTAGGGAACAAAAACTTCAACTGACCGCGTACCGGGCCCTAGGGTATTAATTAGAAGTAGAAATGAAAAAATAAGTAACTGGAGAAAGAGGCCCCAACAATGAAGAAAATCAGACAAAACAAGAGTCAAGTGATTAAAAATGTAGGGCACAAAATCTTAAAGGGGTCCAGGGGACCCGGGTCTTGTCCGAGAAAAAATTTTGTTGTTCATGTAGCAACTGGAAGTCCTAAGACGTTGTTAGAAAAAAAAGGCTAGTGAATTGGACATTTTTTAAGGGAGCTATAGTAGGGGGCCCAAAAAGGGCCAGTTGATAGTTTTAAGCAGGGACTTAAGATGTAGGATCTGAACTGGAATGCAGAAATGGGGGAATAACTAAATGGAGAAAGGGGACACAAAAACGATGATCATCGGTGAAAAAAGGGGCAAATTAAAAATTTAGGGCACAAAAACTTAAAGGAGTATAGGGGGACGGGGTCTTGTCCGAGAAAATTTTGTGTTGTTCATGTAGCAGCTGGAACTCCTTAGAAGTTGCTAGAAAAAAGCTAGTGAATTGGACGATTTTTAAGGGAATTATAGTGAGGTCCCCAAAAGGGGCGAACTGACAGTTTTGAGCAGGACCTTAAGATGAAGGGTCTGAACTGGAATGCAGAAATGGGGGACTAATTGGAAACAGAAAATGGAACTAAAATCAATATATCCTGTCAATGTCGAGTCGAATTAATCAAACTGCATTGTGATGGGACACATAGAACTCCAGTTAGCTGCAAAATCCGTTAGCTCCATCTTCCACCATCAGAGGACGCAATCTTTTCTATACAAACATACCTGAAAATTTTGAGGCTGTCGATTTCGAGTCGAATGAGCCATACGTCGTCGTGATCGGGCCCGCAGAACCCGAGATAGGAAAGCGTCCTTTGGTGGTGAAACTTGGAACTAAAATCAATATATCCTGTCGATGTCGAGTCGAATGATACAAACTGCATTGTGATGGGACACATAGAACTCCAGTTAGCTGAAAAATCTGTTAGTTCCATCTTCCACCGCCAGGGGGTGCACTCTGTTCTATACAGACATAGCTGAAATCTTTGAGGATGTCAATTTCAAGTCAAATGAGCCATACCTCGTCATGATCGGGCACATAGAACCCGAGATAGAAAAACGCCCCTGGTGGTGAAACTTGGAACTAAAATTGATATATCCTGTCGATGTCGAGTCGAATGAATCAAACTGCATTGTGATGGGACCCATAGAACTCGAGTTAGCTGCAAAATCCGTTAGTTCCATCTTCCACCACCAGGGGGCGCACTCTTTTCTATACAAACATAGCTGAAATTTTTGCGGCTGTCAATTTCAAGTGAAATGAGCCATACCTCGTAGTGATCGGGCACCTAGAACCCTAGATAGAAAAGCACCCCCTGGTGGTGATACATGGAACTAAAATTGATAAGTCCTGTCGATGTCGAGTCGAATGTATCAAACCGCATCGTGATGGGACCCATAAAACCCGAGTTAGCTGCAAAATCCGCTAGTTCCATCTTCCACTGCCAGGGGGCGCAATCTGTTCTATACGAACATAACTGAAATCTTTGAGGCTGTCGATTTCGAGTCGAATGAGCCATACCTCGTCGTGATCGGGCCCATATAACCATAGATAAGAAAGCGCCCCTGGTGGTGAACTAAAATCAGCAAGTTCTATCGATGTCGAGTCGAATGATCCAAACTGCGTCGCGATTAGGGATGCACAACCTGTGGCCCCTGATGGGTAACTGTTGGCCCGCGGAGACCATACATGCCAACATATCCAGAAATTTCGAATTTCCTTAATAATTCGCGAGAAAAATTTGCAAATTTTGTCCATAGATCTTAGGAAAACATCATGAATTTCGTCGATCGGGCGCATAAAATCATGAATTGCGTCGACTGGGTGCAAATTTTGACGAATGGGCATGGAAAAATCACAAATTTCGCCATTTTGTCGCAAGAAAAAAAATTCAAATTTCAAGAATCGGTCGACAGAAACCAGAGATGCCAAAATCGGAAATTCCGGAGTTGTTAATTTCGTCAATCATTCAAGAAAAAAAAGTCTTGAATTTTGTAATCCACTGGGAAAAAAACTCGCGAATTTCGTTGATAAGGCACGTAAAATCGTGAATTTCATGGATTGAGCATGGACAAACAGCGAATTTCATCGAATGGGCATGGAAAGATCGTGAATTTCAACGAACAGGCACGGAAAAAATTTGCAAATTGTCCATAGATCATAGGAAAACATCATGAATTTTGTCTATCGGGTCTGTAAAATTATGAATTTTGTCGACAGGCATGGAAAATCGTGAATTTCGTCAATCGGGCGTGGAAAAATCAAGAATTCCGTCGAATGTTCGTGGAAAAATTGTAAATTTCGACAAACGGTCGCAGAAAAAAAATAACAAATTTCACCATTGTCAAGAGAAGAAAAATTG
Source organism: Maratus michaelseni (assembly GCA_963931845.1). Taxonomy (NCBI): domain Eukaryota; kingdom Metazoa; phylum Arthropoda; class Arachnida; order Araneae; family Salticidae; genus Maratus; species Maratus michaelseni. The sequence continues at coordinate 219,861,627 of OZ007596.1, forward strand.
TGAATTTCATTTATCGGCCGACGAAAACCATAGATGCCAAAATTGGAAATTCTAGAGTTCCGAATTTCGTCAGTTTGCTGCGGAAAAAATAATTTTGTCAACTACTCACGGAAAATATTGCGAATTTTATCAATCACTCACAAAAAAATCACGAATTTCGGCAATTTGCTGCGAAAAAATTCCCGAATTTCATCAACCACTCACAGAAAAAATTGCACATTTCGTCAATCATGTTAAAAAGTTGCAAATTTTGTCCATCAGCTGCAGAACTGCGAATTTCATCAATGTATATCAGTTGAAAATCATGAATTTCGTCAATCAGGCACAGGAAAAACATGAATTTTGTGGATCGGGGAAGGGGAGATCATAAATTTTGTCGAACACTCGCATAAAAATTATTAATTTCGTTTATCGGGCACATAAAAATCACGAATTTCATCAAACGGGTGCATAAAAATCATTAATTTCATACATTTGCGCAGAAAAACAAATTTCATCGAACGGGCACGTAAAAATCATGAATTCGTCAATCAAGCGTGTAAAATTACGAATTTTGTAGAACGGACGTGTAAAAATCACAAATTCGTCAAGTGGGCATGTAAAAATCATGAATTCATCAAGTGGGCGCATAAAAATCACGAATTTCATCAAACGTGTGCATAAAAAACAAATTTTGTCGATCAAGCATGTAAAAATCATGAATTTCGTCGATGGGCGCATAAAATTCACGAATTTTGTAGAACGGGCACGTAAAAATCACAGATTCATCAAGTGGGCGCTTAAAATCATGAAAATCCTGAATTCATTAAGTGGGTGCGTAAAAATCACGAATTTCTTCAATCGGGCGCATAAAAATCATAAATTTCGTCCATCGGGTGCGGAAAAATCATTTGGTTTCGTCGATCGGGTGAGGAAAAATCATGAATTTTGTGGAACGGACACGAAAAAAAAGAAAATCAGAAAATCCTGCATTTGGCCGGTTTTTTCCATATTTTTAATCGCCTGTTTTTCAAGTTTTATCGCCGAATGGTGACTGGTGAGTGCTTATTTTCACCTTTACCCAAAAACGAATAACATCGATTTAAAAAGGGATAAATTATTAACAATTTAGGGAAAAAAACTTCAATTTGCCGTGTACTGATCCCGAAGGTCTTAACTGGAGCGTAGAAATGAGGAGAAATTAAATGGAGACGGTGCCCCAAAAACGAAGAATACCGGATAAAAATGGGGCAAGTTATTAACAATTTAGAGCAAAAATCTTAAAGGGGTTCCAGAGGGCTAATCCACATATAACTATAACATTTCCATAAGAGAGATTTTTTTAAAGTTATTAATAAATTATTATGTTAAATTACAGAAAAGTATTATTAAATCCTAGAACAAGCGAGACACTTGCCGACGAATTTGGCGATGCGATAAATGAGTTTTTCTTGCTACCGGTTTGTTTACAAAATTCCCTGTGTTTTTTTCATGCCCAAAAATTGCGAATCATACTGCTTCTTCTGTATTGAAGCAATGTTTTGTAATTGTTTGTTTTGTAAGTGCAAAATGTGGTTGGAACATTTTCAATTAAAAGTCTTAAATTTTAAAAAAAAGTCTGAAATGTTCCTTTAAATACTGAATTTAAATGAAATGTTTTTAAAATTCATAGAATTACAAGATCCATATGACATATAACTATAACATTTCTATGAGAGAGATTTTTTACAGTTATTATTAAATTATTATGTTAAATTGCAGAAAAGTATTATTAAATCCTAGAACAAGCGAGACACTTGGCAACGTCGAATTTGGCGAAGCGATAAATGAGTTTTTCTTACTACCGGTTTGTTTCTTGCGTTACTTTTCTATGTATATGTGTTTCTTTTTTCTTTTTTTTTTTTTTTTACTAAATTTAAGTGTAATTATCAACAATGGATAAAATTTTGTTAGGTTTAATTCTGTTTAACATGGTTAAGTGCATTTTTCTATTAATTTGAAAATGTAGTATTAATTAAAAAGGCTTTATCAGTTTTACAGTTGCTTCAATTATTATAATATTGTAGATTATGAACTTCAATAATTTAAATAAAAACAAAATATTCATGATTTTCTATAAAGTAGCATATAATGATACAGTTATGTGAATTTTAGAAATTGCGACTAGAAATTTTTATTTGATGTCTGAGATATTTACAGTAGGCGTCACTTCACACCTACTTTTCATTTCCCAATTTCTATCACTATTTGTAAGCTTCTGTTAGGTAAAATGCATAATCAATGTTTGTATGGTCAAGAAATCTTTAGTTTTTTTAATCTCAAACATTAAAAAAAAAAAAAAAAAAACTGTACACAAGTGTAAGACACCAGGCCCCGATCATGACTAATTCGGGCCCTGGACAAAGATAAATTAGGGGGGGGGGGCATTCTAATCGTTGCAACATTATTCAAATAGAACTGATAGTCAGTCATATGTGTATGTGTACTGCATAAACAATATTATTGCACCTTTGGATTTTAAATAGAAGAAAGTTTTTAGCTCCGTCAATTCTAAACTATAAGTACCTTAATTAATAAAAATACTCTTTTTTTCTTAGTACAGAACAAAACTCTTTTATATAATTTTAGCAACTTGTTATATTACTTTAAGATAAAATTAATAACTTCAACTTATGGAAGAGTTGGAATTGGGGGAAAAAAAAGTAAATATTTTATAATTTAATATATGGATTTGGGGGCCCACTGAGGTCCGGGGCCCCTGGGCAAAGTCCCGATTTGCCCATGCGATAGTAAGGGCCTGTAAGACACCATACCTTGGAATTCGTTAAAGCAGCTATTAGTAATATATATATGAGCATTTTGCACCCATAAACCCCACCTCCGAGTAAAAGATACTTTTTATTAATATTGAAATTATTAATATGGAATACTAACTAACAAAACCCATAAACTCCCCAGTCCCCATTCAATACTTTTTTTTTATCATAAATAATACACTATATATACATACTGATATTTGGTTTAAAAGTATACATTAAAAAATGAAATTTACTGGCTGCTAGCCAATTTCACTCAGGGGAAAAAAAATAAACAGAATTTTCCATTTTTCTGACGTATGAAAATAAATATTAGAAGAGCAATAAATTTCTTTATTATCTGTTTTTAAAATGCAAATTTAAGAAAAGAAATTGAAAAAAAAAAAGGTACTGTAGGTATTCTTCCTTCTTGTTTATGAAAGGATCATCAAAGCTACGTATTCTGCTGAATGTTAGCGTGATTAATGTAATCTTTTTAAAATGATGCTTCATTTTACTCTTAAAAAAAAAATGTAAACATTTAATAAAATAAAATATGAACATTTGGGAGAAAACATGAAATATAATAAATGAATAATGACCATACAAACATTAATTATTTGTAATTTATTTTACCTGACAGACATAAGCTAACAAACTTTGTCTTCATGATGCATGGAAAACCCATGCGATGGATTGATTCATTGATTTTAATTTTGTTGCGCAAATTATTGGCCAAAATATCTTAATCTTTTTTTCCTTTAAAAATTGACAAATCAATTATAAATAACAATTAAATTGCATATATATAATTATAAACTATTTCAATATTTTAAACAAGGAATCTAAATATTTTTTCGACGTAATGAAGATTTTGAAATGGCGAAATTCTTTATTATAACAAAAAAGAAAAATATATAAACAACAATTTAATTTAATACATGTATATTACATGTTAAAAATTACATTTAAAACTGATTTAGTATTAAAAAAAATAATCTAAATAGTTATTCAGTTATAAATAGTTATTCAGTTATTAGTTAACTCTAACCGCGAGAGCCAATTATCGCGTAGGCAAAAGTAGTAAAGCGGTCCCATGTTTTCTTATGGGAAAAAACGTAGGAATATAGTCCAATTTTAAAAGTGGATTATATAGAAAATAAGAGTTTTCCTACGTTAACGCAAAACCTTATTCGCTTCATCTAAAACCGATTAATATAATATATTAATTTTTAAAAAAAATCGTCCGAACCGTTTCGGAGATAACAGGTATGACGCCCTTACATTTACCGGAATTTAGATTAAAATAGACTTCCAGATCTTAAAATCTACTCCATGTAGAAATGTATAAATTTCAGAATAGAGTTAGACCGGAGATATAAGAATAATGTGAAAAAATCAGAACGATATGCCTCATATTTGCTGAGATATTAAATGTCGGCGTTCAGATTTTCCTTTGATGTCCTTCTACCTGTATATATAAGAGTGACGGAATCTTCGGTTTTCGGTTTTCGGTTTTTTGATGCGTTACTCGAGATACTACCGTGTCCAATGATATGAAAAACACATATCACTTTCGTAAGGATTGAAGTAGTGTAATATCAGTAAAATGACAATTATCGCACATAGATAGTAATTCATCTGAATTGTTTTGTGCATCCCTGTAAAAATATGATAAATGTCACACACACTATTTTCAATAAAGTATATTTTGTAATGAACCTCAAAATCATATGAGGGGGTCGGGGCAAGAGAGTTCTAAGCCACATTTTTGAACTTCTGAGATATTTCAATTTGAAAATTTGATCAAATACTCAAATCAAGATATATAACATAAAGTTTTTTCGCCAATGTCTTAGTAACATTTGAAATTTTCTGAGTAACAATATGGCATTACTTTAATGATATACACTTTCTTTTTAGTAAAAAAAAGTTCTAGAAAAATCTGGGGCAGAAACGAAACCTGGGACATATGCTGCCACCTAATGATATTAGAAAGAAATTATATGTAGGATATTATATTTTACAATATTAAGCAACAGATTACAGTGTTAGATTTATTTCACAAAAAATGTGGCTTGGCACTTTCTTACCCCGACCCCCTCATATATCCATTTAGTGGTAAATAAAAAGTATATCTACGAAAACAAGACTTTGACCAACCGGTCAGTCAGACAGACGAACAGAAATAATACACAAACACTTTACAACTACTATATTGCAAAATGTTTAAACGAAGTTTTCCTACACTGAACTTTGATTATAAAACTTTTTTTATTTATTTTTACTTTTGGGATCTATAATTTTTTTTTAAAGAAAAATGCATAAAACGAAAACGTTTTGTATATGTAAATAACCTCTTTATTAAAACAGGTATTAAATAATATTTACCTTTCATCACATATCGTTCTCAACTCTCGGAAAATAATTCCCTACTTGCTGCTCTTTAATTGCCGCCTGTGATAAGCCTTGTCAAACATCGCATTTTTATGCAATTATCCAACCTATTGATTTTAACGCGGAGTAAAAGCAATTCTGAGGTAAAGCAATTATCTTTAATACAACTAATCTTTGAAATTACTCTCGAGAACGCAGCCATCAATCCCGTCTAGGGACAGGTTATTAAGTTAATAAAATTAAATATTTAACAAGAACGAAAAATCATGCGTCAAGCATAGATTATGTAACACTTTCCAACGCTTCCAAAATAATTTTACAAATCATACCGTTTAATAAGCTAAAAGATAACATCTAAGTAATCCGAATACTTTTCATCAGCCCTGTATAGGATCTATAGATTTGTATATATACTACATAGGATGTTAAATTTTAGTTCAGTTAGGAAACGCGTAGCACAGTTTAAAATTCTCCGTCTGGAGATAAATAATACGGAAATGTGTTCGCGAACTTTTGTGCGTCCCTGTAAATGAACGATGACTGCTGTACACACACTATTCTGTAGTAAGCCTCTTGAAATACACCTTAGTGATATATATAAATTTCAATGCGTTTAAAATAGGGGAACATTATTTAAATACACAGCAGACGATTTTTCTCCATAGACGTAATGTAACAGAATTCTTTTGACTGTCCCTGTAAAGTAACTATAAGTGCTATGCACACCCTATTCCATATTAAGCTTCTTCTAATGCACCTTAGTGATATATATAAATTTCAATGCGTTTAAAATAGTGAAACATTATTTAAATAAACAGTCAATGATTTTTCCCCATAGACCGCAATGTAACGGAATTCTTTTGAGTCTCCCTGTAAAAAAACTATAAGTGCTACACACTTCCGTTGAAATAGGGAACATGCTATAGATAACGACTATAACATATAAAAATTGCAGAGCAATCCGAGCATATTTACGGGAGTTAGAGCACGGACAGACGGACAGACGGCAGACGGCCAGACGGCAGACGGCAGACGGCAGACGGCCATACGGCCAGACAAACCGAAGTCATAAACACTTTTCAACTAGGTTGGAAAGTGTTAAAAAGACTTTAAACCTATTGAAAAATTTCTTAAGGAAATTGATAGATTTTTTTTTTAAATTACTAGAATTTAAGCAAAAGTAATTTACATTTCTCCATTATTGCAGTGACATCAAAATATGTTAAATTAAATTGAAATTAATTCGTGTCATGTGTAAAAATATAGTCCATCACCAATAGGCTTTAATGTATGCGAATTATTTTGAGTGTCCCAGTAAAAGAATGATAAATACTACACTTACCATTGTCAATAAGGAGCAGCCCCTACTGAACCTCAAGATTATAAATCATTTTAATAGCAATCAAAGTCAACTTACGAAAGTTAGAATGCGTTCAGATGAACTGGCAGACAGACGAACCGAAAATAATAAATGCTGTACAACTAACTATGTTGGAAAGTTTTTAAAAATATAATTTTCTACACTGTACTTTAATTTATTTATTTTTTTCTTTGATATCTTTTTATAAAAGAAAAATGCACAAAATGAAAATAAATTTTATGAAAATTTATTTTTTATCAAAACAGATATTTAATTATGTTTATCTTTCATAACATATCGTTACCGCCTTTTTCCTTGAGATACAATCACCTGCTTACTGCTCTTTAATTGCCGTCTATGATAAGCCTTGTCAAACTTCGCATTTTCATGCAATTAGCCAACATAATCATGTCAATGCTGAAGAGAAAGAATTCTGCGGCGAAGCAATTAATCTTAATACCCATTGATCTTTGAAATAATTTGTACCTTTATCGCAGCTATGAAAAATGTCTAGGAACGTGTTATTAAGTTACCGTTTGAAAATATTTTTAACTTATTGAAATAATAATTAAGGAAGTTTACAATTTTGATAGATTATTTGTTGAAAGTAGCTAGAATTTAAGCAAAACTTGTTTACATTTATTTCATTATTGCAGGAACATCAAACATTCCTAAATAAAAATCGAAATTATTAATTAACTTATGTGATCTATTAAATGATAGTCATAATGGTTCATTTTAAAATCTACTATTACATTTGTTAGATACATATTGGCCAATGAATTTCAAAAGTTGAAACTTGAAACCAATTGAAATTTTTGAGGTTTTCTATTGTTACAGGACAATTGTTTTTAGCTAGAGCTTGATAACGTGACAAAAGTCGAGTTAATACTATTTTAGCTTAATTTTGCTACAAATTTGGAGGATATCAACGTTAAAGGTGAAGCAGTTTAAAAGATTATAAACTGTTACACACATTATTTTATATTGAAAATATATTACTGCGTATTTCAATAGTTTCTTTATGTTAGGAATAGTGTGTATAACTTCGTGAAAGCATATTTAAAACAATTACAATAATACAATCTAATTTTGCTCTGTATCCTTGTAAATGAATTTCAAATGTTAAAACTTGAAACCAATTGATATTTTTGAGGTTTTCTATTGTTACAGGACGATTGTTTTCAGCTAGAGTTTGATAACATGACAAAAGTCGAGTTAATACTATTTTAGCTTAATTTTGCTACAAATTTGGATAGATATCAACGTTAAAGGTGAAGCAGTTTAAAAGATTATAAACTGTTACACACATTATTTTATATTGAAAATATATTACTGCGTATTTCAATAGTTTCTTTATGTTAGGAATAGTGTGTATAACTTCGTGAAAGCATATTTAAAACAATTACAATAATACAATCTAATTTTGCTCTGTATCCTTGTAAATGAATTTCAAATGTTAAAACTTGAAACCAATTGATATTTTTGAGGTTTTCTATTGTTACAGGACGATTGTTTTCAGCTAGAGTTTGATAACATGACAAAAGTCGAGTTAATACTATTTTAGCTTAATTTTGCTACAAATTTGGATAGATATCAACGTTAAAGTTATTGTAATACCTCCTCAATGCAGATCCGATTATGTTGGTAAGTGGTAGCGTATCGAAACAGTTACAGAGAGAATTCTTCTATATTTTTAATAGAATTTTTATTGGAACACAAAATAGATTCTAATATTAAATATACAAGTGGTATTTACATCATTTAATTATTTAAAGGGTCATCTGCTTACGATTAATTTTCTAATAACATAGAGTCAGACTCTCGATTCAAAAGTTCAGCACAACGCGGTTTGCTGCAGGTTTAATGTTCAATTTCCTCGGGCCTTGGTGAACTCGTTCCGCACTCGGATTTTCCTGGTTTCTAAGATAGAGTGGAATTGAGAACTAATTCACTGGCACTTGTCGTACCTTTTCTTTGTTGGGGCTTTCTCAGATACTAGGAGTATCAATTCATCAGAGGTAAGACCTCTCCAGCGTCTTAGCTACGCTGAGTCAGAAACTGGTGTTTCTAATCCTCTCTCCAGAGAGTAACTTCACTCGTTGTGATCTTTCTCCAAACTGCACTTCTAGCTCTCAATCTCTCACACGGGATTTTCACTAGGAGCGGGGATTTGGTCAAGGCGGAGCATATTGAAACCACTCAGCCTCTGAGCAACTCTGGGATACGATATTCCCATTTAGAACAAGTCCATTTAGAACAAGAATTGGATATTCCATAACAAAGGACATAGAATCGTGTGCAAACATAAAATCGTGTGCAAAGTTCGTCTTCCCAGACAGGTGCTATTTTTCTCACGACTCCGGTAAAGATCAAAGCACAAAGCTTCTACTAGGGTGATCTTTTTCCATACATCAATGTCCGAGAGCCTCGCTCGCTGCACAAAGAACGTTCGGTGTTTCACTTTACTTCAAAGCAACACCAACGTGAGAAGGTATGCCGGAAATAGTTCTTTCCAAGCGTTCCCACGGGAAAGTCTAAGATGACACACACTAACACCTGGGTGAAGAAACTCAATTCTTTACAGTATAAACATTAAACACTACACACACCTACGTTTATATAGAAAAATATTGTAGTGCATATCAACAACGTATATCAATTTCGTAATGCTTGAAGACGTGTAACATGATTAAAATGTACTTCAACCAACTGTCGTCGATAGACCGTAATGCATTCTAATTTTTTAAGTGTCCCTATAAAAGAATGATAAATACTACACTTACCCTTTTGAACAGGAACACATTGCACTAAGCATCAAAATCGCTTATCAATTTTGAGGATGTCCAAGTTACAGTGCGAATAAGCAGACTGTCCTAACAAGGGACCCTACCCAAAAGGTAACGATTTCAATGAAACTTTTATCATAGATAGTACTCATTATATGGTGAAGAATTATACCAATTTTACCGGCCATCGTCAAGGTTTAGTATTTTTAAGTATTATTTAGTTTTAAGAATTATTTTAAGTATTATATTTAAGTATTATTTTTGAGTATTATTTCTTAAGTATTATTTTTTAAGTAGTTATTTATTTAGTAAATATGCATGGTTTAAATGAGGGATATCTTGAAGAAAAGCCCGCGACTTTCCCGAATCCAGTTGATTTCTGTTTCACAAGTAATGGAATTGAATGTCATGAATGTTTGAAATTTCATTTTATAATTTGTGGAAGTTATAAAAATTAATTGTGTTTTACTCATTTCTATACTAATTATCATTTCTGTGACGTTCTTTGAAATTATTGGACTTTTTTTTAATAAAACATTTGGCGATTTTCATTAGTTGCACCATGGGTAATTTACAAATATTTTTAAAATACTAAACCTTGACGATGGCGAATAAAATTGGTATCATTCTTCATCATATCATGAGTACTCTTTATGATAAAAGTTTCATCGCTAATCGGGGTGTGCATTTTTGGATAGGGTCCCTTGTAAGTAATAAATATGTTACAACTACGTTGCAAAGTGTTGGAAAGATACTTTCCGACACTGAGCTTTTATTTTAAAATCTATATTTTATTTGAAATTTTTTAAATTTTTATTAAAAAAAAAAAAGTACGAAACGAAAATGCTTTGCAAATAAATAGCCTCTTTATCAAAACAGATATTTAATTATCTTTACCTATCATCACATACCGTTCCGTCATTTAAGCTTGGGAAATAAACCCCAGATTGCTGCGCTTTAATTACCTTCCCGTGATAACCCTTGCCAAACTTCGCATTTTTATACAATTAACCCACATAATAATGATAAATGCTGAATAAAAATATTTTTGCTATATAACAATTATACTTAACTTTAAACTTGGAAATTATTTGTTCCTAGATCGCAAACATCAGAAATGCCTTATCAAGTTAGTTTGAAAATATTTTTAACTTATTGAAATAATCATTAAAGGAATTAATAATTTCCAAAACATTTCATAAGTACAAATTGAAATAATTAATTAAATTAATGTCATCTGATAAACTATAGCCAAAATGGTTCATTTTCAAAGTTACTACATTTGTTAGATTATATATTGGCCACTGAATTTCAAATGTTAAAACTTGAAACCAATTGAAAATTTCGAGGTTTTCTATTATTATGCCACAATAGTTTTCAAAAGGTTAATTGCTGTTTCGAAATGTGACAAAAGTTTAGTTAATGCTATTTTAGTTTAATTTTACTACAAATTTAGCAATTTAAAAGAACATTAAATGTTACACGTGTCGTTTTGCATAAGAATATGTTACTGTGCATCTCAATCTAACATTATCAGTATCATTATGTTAGAAATAGTATAGCTACGTGAAAACATACTTCAAAGAATTACAATAATACAATCCAATTTTTACTTTCTTCTATCTTTTCAAGAAGAAAGAATTGGATTAGTGAAAAAATTCCACTTCCAGTTTTTGGTGGATTAGTACGTTTTAGAGGGTCCTGAACACGATTTGACTGTTTTTATAAAATGTCTGTCTGTCAGTTTGCGAGTCTGTCTGTATGTGACAAAAAATTTGTGGGGGCTCTATCTCAAGAACAAATGCATGGAATTTAATAAAGCTTTAGATTAAATTAGTCCCTGATATAAATGGGTGTTGATTAGTTTTTTGTGTAAATCGCCCAACAGATGACGCTGCTATGCTACATTTTTCACGCTTTCCATTATAGTTATATCACAAGAGCTAATGCACAGAATTTCATCAAACTTCAGATTCTGTTAGACCTTGACATAAATAGATGCTGGATACGTTTTGCTGTAAACAGCTCAACAGGTGGCGCTGCTATGCTACTTTTTTCATGATTTTCACAATAGCTATATCTCAAGAAATAATGCACAGAATTTCATCAAACTTCAGATTGAGTTAGACGTTGACATAAGTTGTTGCTTATTAGGTTTTGGTGTAAATATGCCAACAGATGGCGCTGCTAGGCAGCATTTTTCAAGATTTACACGATTTTAGCGATAGTCAGTCATATCTCAAGAACTAATGCACGGAATTTGATAAAACTTTAGATTCAGTTAGACCTTGACATAAATTGGTGCTGACTCGTTTTTGATACATGTGAAGCTTGTATGGTATAGAAGAAAGTTTTGGGATTGGCACATATGACAAGTTATGACATATCACCGTAAATGAACAATAAATGCAATGCTCATAATTTTCTATAAGAAACATATTGCAATGCATATCAGCAATTTCCTAATGCTTAAAGAAGTGCAACATCATTAAAATGTACTTCAAACAATTTTGCCCATAGCCGTAATGTATTCAAATTATTTCGAGTAGCCCTGTAAAAGATTGGTAAATACTACGTTCACCTTGTTTCAGTAAGGAACATGCTATAGTGAATCTCAAAATTATATGTCAATTTTGAGGTAATCCAAATATATTTTCGAAAGTTAAAGTGCGGCTAGACGGTCAGGCAGATAGAGAATCCGAAGTAATAAACAATTTACAGCTAAATTTTGAAAAGTGCTAAAAAGTTCGTTTTTCTACACTATACTTTTCTTTTAAAAATTCTTATTTGTTTGAGATCTTTAAAAAGATTTAAAAAGAAAAATGCACAAACTAAAACTTTTTGTAAGTAAATAACCTCTTTATCAAAACACGCATTTAATTATCTTTAGCTTTTATTATATCATTCCCGTCTTTTAGCTTAGAAAATAATTCTCTGCTTGTTGCTTTTTAATTGCCGCCTGTCATAAGTTTTGTCATACTTCAAATTTTTATGCAATTAAACGGCAGAATCATGTTAATGTTGAATAAAAAGAATTCTGCAGAAAAGCTATTAACCTTCATAGCACTCATCTTATCACTGAAATTATTTGTTACAAGACGGTATCCATCAAAAATGTCTGTAGTGACGAGTTATTAAGTTGATGTAATTTAATATTTTGAAATATTTTAAATCTATTGAAATAATCATTGAGGAAGTTAAAAATTATATTATAGTTGACTTGTTGGAAATAGCTAGAATTGAAGTAAAATTTATTTATATTAAATTCATTGTTGCAAGGACATCAAACATTTGTTAAGTAAAAGTTGAAAATATTAACTCGTTAATATCATCTTATAAACTATTATTTATGCGATAATCTATAATAATATTATTAAGAAGTAACGTTTGTTTGTTTGTAGGGGTAACCTCTGGAACTACCGAACCGATTTCAAAAGTAATGGTGGCAAATTTATGGTGACAGTCCCTGCTCCAACATAGGCTATATTTTATGTCGATGCCATTACTCCCAAGGGAGTACAAGAGCGAAAAACGTCCTAAAATTGCGATTTTTGTGGCACTGAAGGAACTAGAAACTTTGGCAAAAATTTGGCATGGTAGTTACTTACAAGATGTAAATGCTCTCTAAGAACTGTTTTTGAAAATTTCGAAATTTACAACGATGAAATGCTCGAAAAGCTTTCTAAAAACGTTCTAAATTACCATTTCTATGCGGAATTGTTAAGTATAAAAACTTGAAATTTGACGTCTGCTACTTTTAAGACACAGAACAGTTTTAAAGAAAAATCGAAACTTAAAACGGTGAAATGCGCTAAAAGCGTTCTAAATTATGATTTCTATGGAATTGTTAGAGATAGAAACATGAAATTTGACATGGCTGCTATCGTTAAGACGCAAATACACGCACAATACAGATTTTTGTTTTTTTTTAATCGAAATTTAAAACGGTGAAATGTGCGAAAAGCGTTCTAAATTACCATTTCTATGCGGAATTGTTAAGTATAAAAACTTGAAATTTGACGTCTGCTACTTTTAATACGCAGAACAGTTTTAAACAAAATTCAAAATTTAAAACGGTGAAATGCGCTAAAAGCGTTCTAAATTATGATTTCTATGGAATTGATAGAGATAGAAACATGAAATTTGACATGACTGCTATCTTTAAGACGCAAATACACGCACTTTAAAATAAGTCGAAATTTTAAAGGTGCAGAGGAAAAAAAGACAATTTTTGTGATACTGAAGGGACTAGAAGCAAGAAATTTGACATACACTGTAAAAAATAATTCTCAGGTTACTAAAAATTTTTTAGTATATTTGTATTTCACAGATTTGTTTAGTAACCGGTACTAAAAATTTGTACTAAAAGACTAAAAAAATTTTTGTATTCTTACTTACTAACTATAAAATCTGTAAGAATTACTAGAAAACAGCTAGCAATGATTCCGATTTTTAGTACCGGTTACTAAAAAAATCTGTGGAATACAAATATACTAAAAATTTTTTAGTAATTTCCAAAAATCTGTTAGAAAAACTAAACTTTTTTTAGTAGATCGACCCATTTTTTTTTACAGTGTAGCGGGTTTTTTTTTTTTTTTTTTTTTTAGATACAAATGCTTGCTACGAATGGTTTCTCAAAAAATTAAAAATTTGAATGTGAGAAATGAGCGGAAATCATTCTAAAAATGTTCGAAATTTAGATTTCGATGGAATTGTTAGAGATAGAAACTCGAAATTTGACATTGTTACTTTTAAACCGTAAATGCTCGCACAGAACAGTTTTAAAGAAAATTCTAAATTTAAAAGGGTGAAATGCGCGAAAAGCGTTCTAAATTATTCTATGGAAAAAGCTATTTTATGGAATTGTTAAGAATAGAAACCTGAAATTTTACATGGCTATGCTATCTTTAAAACGCAAATACACGCACAGAACATTTTTTTTATTCGAAATTTAAAAGGGTGCAGGACCGGAAAACCTTCTAAATATGCGATTTTTGTGGTACTGAAGGAGCTTAGAAATTTGAAATTTGGCATATACTTTTATGATCTAAATGCTCGATAAGAACAGTTTCTAAAGAAAAAGATAAAATTTTAAAAAGAGTGAAGTTAGAGGTAAACGTTCTAAAAATGTTCTAAATTACGATTTATTTAAAAATATTAGGGGTAGAAACTGGAAATTTGACATGCTGATTACTTATAAGACTTATATTCTCTAAGAACGATTTAAAAAAAAATCGACATTTGAAAGGGTAAAATGCGCGAAAAGCGTTCTAAAAACGTACTAAATTACGATCTCTATTGAATTGTTATGGATAGAAACTTGAAATTTGGTATGGCTGCTATGTTTAAAATGCAAATACGCGTACAGAACAGTTTTTTTTTTTTTTTTTAAACAAAAATCGAAACTTGAAAGTATAAAATGAGGGGAAATCGTTCTAAACTCGTTCTAAATTACGATTTCTATGGAAATTTTAGGGAAAGAAACTCGAAATGTGACATTGATGTTACTTTTAAGCTGTAAATGTTCGCACACAGAACAGTTTTAAAAAAAATTCGAAATTTAGAAGGGTGAAATGCACGAAAAGCGTTCTAAAAGCGTTCTAAATTACGATTTCTATGGAATTGTTAAGGATAGAAATTTGAAATTTGACATGGCTCCTATCTTTAAGACGTAATTTTTCACGCACAGAACAGTTTTTTTTTTTTTAATCGAAGTTTAAAAGTGTGCTGGAGAAAAAAAAAGTTCTAAACTTATGATTTTTGTGTTATTCAAGGGATTAGAAACTTGAAATTTATAGAATGACGGTTATTTTTAAGATACATAAATGCTCGCTAAGAATGGTTTCTTAAAAAATCCGAAATTTAAAAGAGGCAAATGGGTGGAAAATGTTCTAAATTATTATTTCTATGGAATTGTCAAGGATAGAAGCTGGAAATTTGACATGGCTGCTACTTTTAAGACGCAAATACATGCACATAACAATTTTTTTAATCGAAAATTAAAACCGTTCAGGAGGGAAAAAAATTCTAAACTTATTATTTTTATGATACTGGAGGGACGAGAAACTTGAAATTTGGCATGGCGGTTACTTTTAAGATACTGCTCGCTAAAAATGGTTTCTAATAAAATTCGAAATTCAAAAGGTTGAAATTAGCGGAAAACGTTCTAAAAACGTTCTAAATTACAATTTCTATGGAATTTTACATATTATTTGTTGAATAATAAATTCGACATCTATTTCAAAGGCACACAATTACCACTTGGTGTATTTCAACAACTACGCATGCAAAGGCACGGGTTTTTATATATACATATTTATTAACGAAAATTCAATTGTAACTGTTTTAGTTTAATTTTGCTGCAAATTTCGCCGCTAATTTTCTCACTTTTTGTGCAGAGCAAAACTTAAGAGCCTACGCTAGTCACGCGAAGAAACGCTCAAGCTAATGTTAAGTCTATGGGAAGGTCTTGGCAGATTAAGTCTTGGTAGATTTCTCGCTCGAATTTTAATATTTTTAAATGACATAGGATAGCTGAGGTCGATCTCTTACTTTGTTAGTTTTTACTATTTTGATTTTGGTTACAGTTTTTTTTATAAGCGAATATTTTCAATTTTGGAACCGGTTGGAACCAGTTCTTAAAGTGAAAGTACCCTTATATAAAAAAAACTGGAACCAAAATCTAAAAAGTAAAAACTAACAACGGTAGAGATCGACCTCAGCTATCCTATGCAAAAAACATCATTTAAAAATATTGAAATGCGAGAGAGAAATCTGCCAAGAACCTTCCCATACACTTAAAATTAGCTTGCGCGTTTTTTGCATGACTGATGTAGACTTTTAAGAGCCTACGCTAGTCACGCGGAGAAACGCTCAAGCTAATGTTAAGTCTATGGGAAGGTTCTTGCGCGATTTTTCGCTCGCATTTTAATATTTTTAAATGATTTTTTTTTGCATAGATAGCTAAGGTCGATCTCTAACGTTGTTAGTTTTTACTTTTCTGATTTTGGTTACAGTTTTTTATAAGCGGACATTTTCAATTTTGAAACCGGTTGGAACCGGTTCTGAAAAGGAAAGTACCCTTGTATAAAAAAACTGGAACTGAAATCGAAAAAGTAAAAACTAACAACAGTAGAGATCGACCTCAACTATCCTATGCAAAAAAAAATCATTTAAAAAATATTAAAATGCGAGCGAAAAATCGCGCAAGAACCTTCCCATAGACTTAAAATTAGCTTGCGCGTTTTTTCGCATGACTGATGTAGACTCTTAAGCAATATTGTAGATTTTAGAAGTCACACGCCCAAAGTTCCTTTGTTTAGGGTAGAGTGAAAACTATGTGAGTATAGCCGAATATATATGATTAGAATTACTTCTGTTACTCACCTTGAGAAGATATGTGTTTAAACAGTTAGAAAACATCTCAAAACGACTATAGATTTCCTTTATAATATTTTTCATTTTATATGAATAATAAATTTGGATTAATAAACTTTAAATTCTAAGTTTTATAAAACTTTTGAAAAACTAAATAAACAAATGATATTTCTTTATTATATTAAAATCTGACTATCATGTGTTTGTACTTCACGTCTACTTCTCCGAAAATTTGACGAATTAAAAGTTGAAACGAGCCTCCAATATACGTAAATATCCTAGTATTTATAATTTAATTAATTTCTGAGATTTTAATTAAAACTGATTTCATGACGTATAGTGAAGGAGGAGCCGTACTTAATGATAGAACAGACACAAAACTTCTATATTCCTGAAACATTAAAATACGAGAAAACAAATAACTCTTTAAAATAAGTTTCATTTTTCGTTTTAATGCAATTAATAAATGAACTGTGACAAGTCAGACTATTTTCTGGTGTAACACTGGCGTATTTTCAAAACGTAATTTAATTTCTGAGAAATTAATTTTAATTTCGTGACGCATGCTGTAAAGTGTGTCATACCTGAATGACAGAAACCATAACCTTCCATGTGCCTGAAACAGCCAAACACGAAAAAAAATATTATTTAAATTTGATTTAACTTAAAATAACCTGTATTTCTTCAGTTAATAGTAATTAATCATTGTACTTTGCCAAGTAAGTTTCTGTTGTATTTTTCAAAAAAAGAATTTTTGAATTAAAAAAATATTTGATAAAACATTTTTTAACAACTTTTGGCCTTAAAATGGCAAGAAAAAAAAATCTGAAATTTTTAATCTATTAGGTAAAATTTATTTCGAGGGACAAATTTCAAACTTCGATGACCAGCTTCGAGCTAAGAACCTTTTAAACAGCAAGTTGTGAGAAATTCACTATATCTCACACGAAACCGCTGTTTTGCATCCTAATTCTCAGTATTGGAGAACCCCATGTAATATAGATTTTCTCCAGATGTTACACAAACTCCACTAGTCGGCCGGTGATTTATCAAAACTTTCGTTTCATCATAAAAAAAATCTTCCTTCTTGGAGGTTTTGAGATAACAGGAATAATAAAAGCACTCAGGGAAAGCCTTTCATCTCATCGACCGTTCCCATGAGAAGAGAGCAGTCCCAAAGCGAAAGTGATATCAGTGTGACACCGTAAGAAACCTTCCTTCTCCAATAATAACGGACTTTGTCAGTGATCTCACCTTCCAAGGATTCTATTGGCTAGAGGAACCTCCATTGTTCCAGATAATCAAGAGATATATCATAAAAGAAAAGGGCAGAGTTAGTCAATCAGTTCAGTTAGAGAACTGAGTTAGGATTCAGTCAATCTAATCCTGAAAAAACGGAGCCGTAGTTCCCGGTGAATATATTCGGGCGGTTGTCTTAGACCCCTGACGGAAAAGCCTATCCTGTGTAATATTTCAAGGTTGAGATATATCAGCCTGATCTACCGAGTGAGAAACATCTTCTGTTTCATCAAGACCACGAGAATAAGTTTTCTCTTCTATTTGAAAGCTCGCCTTCACTTCGAGAAACCTAGTGTGAAGGATACCAGCAGAGAAGGAATTTCTCTGACTTACGTTTTAGGGAGTGTTCCAAGACATTGAACACCTTGCGTACTAAGGGTAAAGGGTAAGGATAAACCCTTGCATAATACCTTGCGTAAAGAGTAAGGAAACACCCTTGCGTACTAAGTGTTGACAGTTTCCAGTACATTAAGGACGGCGAAGATATTTATTCCCGTCCTCTTCTCGAGATATTATTGATCTTAGACTCTGTTTAAGAAGGGTCCTGTTAGCGAGGACTCATTTCTTCCGCGCCCATTTTAAAGTGGACGTTGCGTTTGTTTTACGTCGTAAACAACGGACTTTGAAAATCATTGAACTATACTGTAATTAATTTATGATAACAAGCTACAAGAACCTTCATTATTTCTTTATTCTTGTGAAATCTCATTTATCCAGAAACATGTTTTTTATTACATGACGTTTTGAATTTAATAAATTCATTTTGATAATATACACTGGCGAGAAAAATTAAAGGAACAACAATAAAAAGGTGTTTTATAATAATAATATTGCGGGAACTTCAATGAAAAGAGACTGGTTGGTAACTCAATGTTAACGTTATCACGTAGTCCAATGAGATTAACCTTTGCTACATAAAAATATGCAAATTTTTGATCCCGTTCTTTCAGCACGTATGAAAAAGGGTGCACATGGGTGATTTGAAGCCTAATTTCCAGAACTTTACGTGTAGTTGCATAAAATTTTCACTTGTAGTAGGTGGAATATGTCATCTAGAATACATTTGACCGATTGTGGGGAATGACGGGCGATAGGGAGAATGGAAGCAGGACAGACACTTGACAGGGGTCTGTAAAAACTTAAAAATAGACAAAAGTGCCATGTCAAGAATCTGGAAACGGTTTATAGACACTGGTAATATGCAGAGACAACCAGGTCAAGGTCGAAAACGTGCCAGAATAGACTGTCAGGACAGTTATTTGTCAACGATTGCTGAAAAAAAGAGGCAACTGACGTCAGTTCAGATTGCAAGGGAGTTCGCTGCAACAACAGGAACTCGACTATACAGATTTTCCGTGACTGACAGACTGCATTAAAGAGGGCTGCATTCAAGAAAACTCGTGATTTATATTCCACTAACTCCGGCAGCGAAATGCGCCCGGTTAAAATGGTGCAGATATCATAGTCATTAGAGTACCACGGACTGGAGCCGAGTTCTCTGTACCAATGAATGCCAATTTTGTTTGGAGAGTGATTTCAGACGTGTTACCATATAGAGGGAGACAAAAACACACAAAAAGGCTGCAAAAATCCGTGAAAAGCATCGATACAATGGTCCTGGAATCATGGTGTGGGCGGGCATCAGTTTGAATGACCGCACCGACCTACATATTTTTACCAGTGCAACTGTGAATACTGAAATAAACAGAAATTAGGTTCTTGATCCTTATGTAAAGTTGTTTAGGGATGCAATCGGTAATAACTTTCTTTTAATGGATGATAATGCGCGACCTCTTCGTGCTGCACTAGTGACTGGTTATCTTGAGGGCGAAGTAATCCAGCGGATGGAGTGACCTGCATATTCTCCGCATTTAAATATAATAGAACATGTGGGGACGCACCAGTACGCAGACTTGCATCTCGGCAACCCACAACTAGCACTCACCAGGAGCTTCGGAGAACTATTCATCTTGAATACACTTTGTTACCGCAAGCACTTCTGGTTAATCTAATCCACAGTATGAAAAATCGCTGTAAAGCTTACATGTCGGTCTGGGGTGACCACATACCTAATTGATTTTTCCTGTGTGTCTCTAAAATATTGTAACAGTACAATTTCTTTACCCCCTCTTATATCACACATTCCTATGTTTTTATGTAAATTTATTTTTTTGCAGAAATAGTCAGTTCTGCATTTTGAATATATGTCAGGCATGACAAAATAAAGATCGTGTGTAAGTTTCATGTTATTATCTGGAAAATTATTTAAGTTCGATGAGTTTTTATAGTTGTTCCTTCAATTTTTCTCGCCAGTGTAGGAGAGCGATTCATTTGAAGGCTATCGCTACCACTTCATTATTATAACATTTGGACCAATTACAAGGTAAACATGCTACCACGGAGCCACCCAGCCTGCGGAAAATATCTGAAATTAAGGCTCTGTTTTAAAACATGGTCGGATGTTATTAAATTAATTGATTTATTAAAATAATATAAGAGTTTTTCAAAATTTTATTATTTGTTGTGTGATTTGAGCTATTCAACTACAAGTATGCGAAATTTGAAGTAGCTAACGTATATAGTTTTTGAGAACGAACTCCGCGACAGACAGACAGAGGAGTGAGACGAATAGGTTTCGTCAGATGAACGAAACCCTAAAAATATGTACACAGGTGTGTTTTCCATAGCAATACAACATTTCAATATTTCTATAACTTAATTTTATATTAAGAAATTAATTTTAAGGCATTTTTCCGTTAGCCGAGAGCTGGTGATAAATCGACAAATCTACTTTATGGTTACACCTGTAAACGAGTTGCAGGAACAATGGAGTTCATTATGCGCCAAACCGCGTTCACTGAAATCTGCCAACTCGCTGTGAAACAGCAATAATGAAATATTTTAAGCACTAAAATGTAGAAAATAAAATATAAATAAAAAATAAGAAGTTGATATATATTTTTTAAAATACACTTTTATTTCAGACACGTTTCTGAAATACCCCCTTCAAAGTGACTTGCAATTAAATTAAATGCACTGCTTCTTTTATTTTACAAGGTGGGCCAAAAGTCCTTGACGTATTTTGAATTCATTAAAGTGTCGTTGGAGAGTGAGGTTTTTACGAAAATGCTTCTCATGGTTGAATTTTTTAAAAAACAAAATACGATGCTCGGTTTCATTCCAGATATTGAAATAAGTGTTATATTGAATAAAAAATTTATATGTAACTTCTTATTCTCCCCCGCCACCTTTTTCTTTGAGAACTTTATAGAACTAAAAAACTTTGTATGCTTAAAAAACCTCTCGATCATGACAAGAACTTCCGTCCAAACAATACTCTTGAACGCCAATGGCTTGATTTTTTATAGAATTTTTCAAAGACTTTTGGTTCAACCTGCATTTTGTCTTAGTATGAGTTAGTTGAAGACTTGATACATAATAAAAGCGTTTTTTTTTTTTTTTTTAGTTATTAATATTATTTGTCTTCATTTTTTTATTAATTTTTTTATTTTCTACTTTTGAGTATTTAAAATAGTTCATTATTGCATTTTCACAGCTAATTGGGTTTTTTTTAGGGAACATGGTTTGGCGTATAATGAACTCAATTGTTGTTATAACTCGTAAACAGTTTTAACCCTTGTAAAAAAAAAGTTTCAGCTGCGCCCGGTTAACGAAAAGATCCTTTAAATTAATTTATTAACTAATAATTAAGTTACAAAAATATTAAAATGTTGTAATGTTACGTTAAACAAAAGAATGTGAAAATAAAATTAAAATATTTGCAAGTTGTTTTGGGAAAGAGGGCCTCAAGACATGAATTGCCTGAGGATCCTTAGACGGCTGGCTTACTCGGCTGAATCATTGCTGCAAATATAAGCTCTTATATGCTTTGTTTATGAGGAGATTTTATGTACACCCTGGTGATGTAGCAATACAGAATTTAAGAAGTTTTAAATTACGCTAGAATAGTACAAGACTGTTGTATTGCTTTGAGGCAAAATTGTCAAAGAGAGATCACTGAAGGATTTAAACTATTTCAAAAATCTAGACTGGATAATGAACTAAATATTTTACTAAGAACGCAATATCCATATATTTATGGAATACCTCATTAAAAGTAAAATTCTCTAATATTGTCTTATTTATGCATGCTGGCATCTTACTTATATTTAAAATAGTGTTATCTTTTAAACAGGAAAGACTTTGTTCATTAATATAATAATCAACAGATACAATCCGAGCTACCCATGTTACAGAACATGCACGAAAGTCTTTTTTTTTTTTTACACTAACATATCTTATTAAATTGGCCACTAAGTATAATAAGAGTGCTTTTTATGAAAGATATCAATTATGTAAAAAAAGTTTTAAAATTATTAAAAGCTACCAAATGTGATAACGCTGCCACTTTCTCCTTAGTTTTGCATATTTATTTATTTTACAGCATATGTTAATTTACGTTATTATTGTAAACAAATGTTTATTGTTGAGATACATTTTTAAAAAGTAATCCTCTAAATTTATTTAAAAACCATACAAAATGAGTAAATTGAGATTAGTTTTCCGTAAATTAAATATCGTGTTAATGTTAAAGAGGTAATTCGTTAAATTTACAGAGTGCGTATTCCACCGCCTGGTTGCGCATTCTTTACTCGGGTTCCGTGGGCCCGCTTTCAACAGGGTTTGGGTCATTCAACTTCATATCGAAAACTTAAGTTTTTTATTTATTTATTTATTATAACGGACCCGGGCAACGCCGGGCGGGTTAGCTAGTATAAGATAAAAGAAAGTTTTGCTCTGTGTGTGTCTGTCTGTGATGGCTAGCGAAAACTACCGCACCTACAAGTCTGAAAATTTAGGTGAGGATAGTCCAGGGCCTGATCTGATGCACCTGGGACTCAAAATTTTATTATTTTGGTAATTACCCTTGATATTAGTAAGAAAGTCATTAAACATCGCATAGAAATTGGAATCTTTTTATCTGAAAAATCGCGACGTTCATTTCTCCTTAGAATCGTACTCTGATTCGAGGGTCGCAACCGACCAATGAAACGTATTTTTTCACCGGGAGCTCGAAAATTTTCATTCTCGCAGCAGTAAAATGGCGTACTGTCCATTTTGCGGGCTTTTTCGAAAAAATCGGAATAATCGCTCTATCTATACGAAAATTTACAAAAGTACGTAAAAAAAAAAATCGCAGTTTTACAGAAGCAAAATTTATAAAAATGCATCAATTAGAACCCAAGATATCAATCAAAAATTTTTAATTTTCGAGCGATTTTATCTGGCACGTGTTTGGTAAATCTTTTGAGAGGAGACCGGGAAGAGACAGTGAGTCGCTTAGCTGTGGAGATAAAATGATGCATTTGAAATGGAGTGAAATTTTTATAGCCTATATATATATATATTTTTTTTATTATTGGATTTGTAGATTTGAAAATTATGCACCATTGCTTAAAATAGGCTGAGAATTCAGATTTTCTAAAAATTTTCAAATTCGGCCGGTAACTAATGGTTTTAGCAATATCCTGATTTTTGTAAGAAAAAGAAATAAAGCTCAAATGATTTTCCTACTTCAATGTATCTCGGCTTCTATGGGTCCGATCACAGCGCGGTTTAGCTCATTCGACATGATATCGATAGAAATTACAGATTTTAGTTCCAAATTTCACCCTCTCTTCTATCTCGGGTTCAATGGGTCCGATCGCGACTTGGTTTGTTTCATTTGAATTCATATCGATAGAACATACATATTTTATTTGCAAGTTTCACTACTCAGGGGCGCTTTCTATCTCGAGTTCTATGGGCCCGATCACGACGGGGTTTGGCTCATTGGACTGGATTTCGATAGCCTTACAGATTTCAGTTCTGTTCATATAGAACGAATTGCGCCTTCTGGTGGTGGAAGGTGGAACTAATGGATTTCGCAGTACGCGCGCAACACTACTGCTATACGGTGCCGCAGTCAACGGGGAGACGTGCCTCAGGTTCGTTTAAGGTAACAATGAAGGATTTTCCGGTACGCCCGGTTTGCCTCAGGTAACGTTTTCACTATTTAACATGCGTATATTGTCACAAAAATTTATAAAGGACTTGGATACAGTCATATTAATAAACTACAAAAATTTCAGATAGTTCGTACGACAAAAACTATCTTTTATTTTTTGTTGTTGTTATGTTAACGGACCCGACGCGAAAACTAAAAACAACGAGAAGAAAACACATTTATTTTACAACTAGATAACAATATTGTTTATGTAATTTTTAAGCGGTCTGTAAAACCGTTATACTTATAACCGATAAAAGTTTCAAAGAGTTTGGACAAGATTTTTTTTAAACTATAAAACGACCCTACGTCAAAAAACAAGAAAATCTCTTCCTACGAGCGCTTTAACCACTAAATATCAATAGTTTTTTTTTTCGAATTTTTAATAAGAAATATAAATTCATACAAAATCGGGTTAACGATATACAATCATACAAATTTGTGGTTTATTTAAGTGTAAACCACGATTTCTACCCACCAAGGACGGGCATTTACACTAGTATATAGATGTGTGTGTCCCTCATAGATATAGGAATAACTAGATTACGCACACGGGGAGAAAAGTTGATTCTGCGCGCGCGAACGAACTACTCCGTTAGAGTGGCAAGTGAACGGCGATTCCTTAATTGGTATAAGAAAATGATGCAACTATGCGTTCTTAAAATGCGCCTACTTTTTTTTAGTTCAGTTTAAGCATTTTTGAATATATAAAAATTTATAATCTGGATTATTTTTAATCAATTAGCCGTTTGTACCTTTAAAGAAATTTTATAATAGAAATGAATCAATCAGAAGTATTTGTGTTCTATCACAAAACAAAAATTATGTAATTTTTATTTATTTTTTCAAGGAGGTGGGGGGGGGGGGGGGTAGCTTATATTGAAGACTAAAATTCTTCCGCGGATTTCCATCTTTTATCGACGCAACCCCCCCCCCCCCCCCCCAACAATTTAAAATCTTTTTTGCCCATTAGTTTCTTTGCAAAGAAAATAGTCATGTAAAATTTTTCTTGCCCACAAAACTAAAACATTTCAAATGTTTTCTTTTCTTATTCCGATTGTTATTCAGTAGCAAAAGTAAATAAATTAACTTTGTTTAAAATTAGGCATTTATTAATTTTTTTTTACATGCTTTCAAATCTGCAAATATGTGACCAATTTTTGCTTATTATCTGTGTGAGATTTAAATAGCAAGAATTTTGTTTTCCAATTTAAAAAAAAAAAAAAAAAAAATTGCATTTTTAATGCACATTCTTTAGATTTTTTTAAACTATGCATTATTCAGCAAAGAATGATGAAAACAATTTATTAACCAAAATTTATTTATTTAATTAATTTCATTTAATAAATTTTATTTATTTAAAAATATATATTCAATTATTCTTTATATTTTAAACAAATCTTAATTGCATTTTATTTTAATATATTTTTAATAAGAATATAATGCAAATAATAATGCAAAAAATAATGCAAAATGAATATAACAGCTTTTCGTTTTATTTAACACTTTGCATTTCATTGTTGAATCTGCATTAACTAACATTTTTGTATTTTTTTCATGTTATCTTATAATGCTTTGATTTAATATTACATTCGGGTTTATTTAATTATTTTTAGTATTCCTAAATATTTCAGTTTTTTTTATTTATAAAGTACTTGATTTAATCCATTACACACATTTTACAATGACTCCATTACTATGAAATAAATTTCATTGATTTTTCATTTTGCTGGTATAATTTTTTTAACACTTTCCAACAAAGTTGAAAAGTGTTTATGTATTTGGTTTGTCTGTCTGTGCTCTTACTTGCGTATATATGCACGAATTGCCACACAATATGTTATTAAGGTTTAGTGTGGCATGTTCCTTATTGAAAATGGAGTATTTAATGCTTATAGTTTTTTTACAGGGACACTCAAAAGAATTCCGTCACATGGTCTATGGGGGAAAATAATTTGAGGTTTATTTTAATGATGTTACACAATTTCAAACATATTGAAATTGATATATGTCATTGAGGTGCACTGCAAGAGGCTTATGGTAGAATATGTTGTGCATAGCACTTACTGCTCTTTTACAGGACCACTCAAAAAAATTCCATTATATTACGGTCTATGGAGGAAAATAGGGTACTTACGTATTATCCGTGCCAGGAGATTGATCGCCAAAAATGGTTGCCAAGTACCAATCTTGTTTATCATTGCCAATCATATTTTCAAACGCAGTAATTTAACATTATCAATTAACATTGTTAAAAATGGTAATTAATATAAAATAAATAAAATGTAATATATGTTTATTAAACTTATAACATTGTTAAAAATAGTAAATAACATTATTTTAGTAAAATTAATAAATGGTAAATAGCATCGTAAATAAGAAAGAATAATATTATAGATTATTCCCAGGCATGCACCACGTAGCAAGAAAAAAAATATAAGGGTTACTATAATTACTAATATTGGCTCCATGCTTGGCGCAGTTGGCTTAAAACTGGCACGGATAATATGTAAGTACCGAAAATAGTTTGTGGTTTGTTTTAGTAGTTCAAACATATTGAAGTTTATATTTATCTCTAAGGTGCATCACAAGACGCATATTGTGTGCAGAACATTCATCATTCATTTACAGGGTCACACCAAAAACTCGGTACTGTCTATTAATAATAAATTGCTGGAAAAGCATCTTTAGTTTCTGAATTAATTTTTAAATTTAACTCATTTTGTGTTTATTATTTGATGTGTATAGATTATATAAATCATATACAGGGTAGCACAAAAGTTCTCAACTACATTTCTGTTTCTTGACGAAAATTCCAGAAGGTAAATTTTAAACTGTGCTACACGTTTTCTAACTGAACTAAAATTTAGCATTCAATGTAGTATATAAACAAATCTATAGATCATATACAGGGCTACATAAAAGAATTCGGATATGTGTTGGAAAGTGTTACATAATCTATGTTTGACGCATGATTTTTCGTTCTTGTTTTTCTTAAGTGATAATCTATTCCCCATCTTTCCCACATAACCCCATCATACATATGAATCCAACACATGCGTGGTCTTTTTAAATGTCAGGGAGATTAAAAAAAAAAAAGAAAGAAAGAATCCACAGAGGCTGTTTTTCTTTAACCCTGGTTTGTACGCATAGATATAGTAAATATAACTATTATTACTATATCTATGCTTGTATTAAGGTTGACCACTTAACAGCTTTGTCCGAATGCCATTCGGGCAAGAAGAGTTTGCTTGCTTTGTTACGCTTTTGGATACCAGTAATTTTTAACTGTTATCTTCTCTTTATTAATTGGCTGACATTTTTTCCATCATATAAGCAAACATTTTAGTGCAGAAAAAATGGTGTTTTGTCCTTATTTTGAGTTTATTATTATTTGAATTTATTTAGTTTATTATTTTAATCACAGTATACACTAATTTCTTATAATTACAAGAAATTAGTACAATTTTCATAGTACTTTTAATTCTATGTGTACCAGAACCTCAGAGAAAAGGAAAGGAGACTTAAAAAAAAAAATAACGGTTAATGTGGTTCTCAAATGCTCAACAGCGCAAAACTTTTGGACACATTTTTAAATACAAAGACATAAAATTGGCAGGCCTGACTATTACAGTGATTTGGAATTGAAATGAATTTCCCATTTTTTTAATAAATTATTCATAGAGTTATGTGTTATTTGTGTCACATGATGACATGTTTTTCCACATTATCGTAAGAATTTTGTTCAAAACGCAGACTTGATAGATCTTCTGCCATTATCAAAACTAGATGTATAAGAAAAGAAGAACTGTCAATTTCATGAGTGTCTAAACAGAAATGAATTTAAAAATGTCAAAGTATTCAGTTTGGATTTGAGAACCGCCTTAAAGTCAAAAGTTTGTACAATGAATGTGTAAACAAAATGCTAAGAAAAAGGAATTACAACAGAAATTTCCATCCGATAATAAATACTGGTCAATTATAGAGTGCTTAAGCTGGTGGAAGTTCAGGGACATCAAACTTCATAGGACTCATCAACTAAAAATGACTGATTATTTAATATTAAACAAATGATAAAAGAATATTTTTTAAAAATATACATTACACTCTTTATTTTTAAATTAAATTTTCTTCATTTTAAGATTCAAGATATTTCATTGTTGCACTTTCATATGCAGTTAGCATATTTTGATGATTGCTGTAATTCATAAATAGTTCTAACCACAAAGCTTTTTTTTTTTTTTAATAGCAGGATGGCTACAGAAATTGTGAAAAAATGTTTCTGGATTTCCATTATTAATGATATGTATATGATATTTTTTTATATATACACCACTTCCTCGTATAACACACTTACTCAGTTTCCTGAGTAATTTTCAAGAAAAAAAAAAAAGAGAGAAAATTATAAAAATTGTACATTATTCAAAAAGTACTTGTTCACAGTTTCATATATGTGCATATTTTTTAAAAATATAAAAATTATACTTTTCTTTATCACATACTATTATTGGCTTAAATATCACCTGTTTATCGACGAATCAGTCTTGTGTGAAAACACAAATATTTTTGCATTTTTTCCTAATTTTTTAGTACATTTACAAATTCTCTGATTTCTCCAGATTGATAAACCTTCAAGATTTCCAGAACTGTAGTCACCCTGAATAAACACCTTATAGAGTGCTTAAGCTCATATTTCTCTCATATATCTTGAAAGATTGTATTTATAAGGTATATCTTTTTTAACCAATATAGAGTATTTTCAAATGCTACACACAAATTCTAAACTACAATAGATAAAACAAATAATAATGCTATAAAAATTTTTAAGTAACTTACCTGAATAAGTAATTTGTGTGACCAGTGATTTAAACAAAAACAAGATTTCTCAACAAAATTTTATTTAAAAAAAAAGAAAAAAGTTTTATATTAATTCAGTATATATTTATTTTCAGTGGCTCTCAGATATTTTGATATATGCATAGTACAATTTCACTTTAATACATTACACAAATGCTACACCAATTACAAGTTTGACATAATGATTCAATCACATTTAAAAATATGTTTATTTTAAAATATATACAAAATCAGCAAACAAACATTTTAAACATTAATTTAATATTAACTGCTAATAACAAGAACAAAAAACATATTCTGTTGCAGTTTAAAATTAACCTACTGTAACTTGCTCCTCAGATGTATGCAAAATACAAAGTTATTAATTCTGTCCCTTAAATTAAAAAAGGCCTTAGGATCAAATAGAATGTTTCTGAAATCGAATAATGAGTTCAAATGAAAGAGCAAACAAGGTTCATAAGTAATATTTTTTAAAATATCAGATATTTTCAAAATAGTCAACTTGCTGATGATTATAAATGTTTTTGTTTTCCAGACTTTATACAATTAGAAACTACTATATATTGCACTTAACATGAAAACTTAATAAAACAATATTATAAATGTCTTCAGCCCTCACATTTACAACAAAACTGAAGATCAACTAATTGAAAGCAGAAATAATTTGCTTTTTATACTTATTGATAAACAAAATATAGAATGCAGAATATCAAGTACAGTGAAACTTTTATATTTTGTACAGCAAAACTATTAAAATATTCTTTTTTAATTCAAAATTTGAACATAAATTTCAGTTTGTGTGCTTCTACAAAATGTCATAGTTCATAAAAGTTGGAAAATTAATTTACACCCATTTCGCATGAAAATATATGATACATAATATCCATTGATATTTATCACTGAACACTGAAAGCAAGTTATGAGCCATCAAGACCATTGAAATTTAAGAGGAAACTAAAAGAAATATATTTTAAGATGCAAAATAGTAATTTAACTTGAGAACAGTTTTAGAATAATTTAAAATATGTTACATGTATACAAATATACTTTAGAATTTTGGCACAGATATACATAAATCCACCATATTCATAAATATCATTACCTTAAGGAAACTGCAATTAATTGGTCAAGCTTAGAGATTCTAGATATTTTCAATTATAGGACATTAATATTAGATAAGTACATTTTTTCTAGTAAATATCATACAACATAATAGAGAAGACATGACACAGAAGAATACAAAAATATGACTAAATATGTTACTGATTTTTAAATAAAACTAACTTATTACATTTCTGTCGTATATTTTTCCCTTTTAAGCTAATGTTAGTTAATTTACATAAATGATGGAATCTTAAATTTAAAAAACAATCTGCTATAGCTTTTATTAATGCATGGATATGGTTGTCAGGAAATACACTTTCTAATGAATGGGGTATTAGACCACTAAAATAATCTTTATCTATTGTGGATTTTAACACTTTAGACATAATTCTAACTTTCACATTCCCATAAGGCATTTTCCCATGATTAATTAAAACTTCTTCTCTAATACACTTCTCAGTAAATAAACAAACTGCTACAACATCATGTGATGGCTTTTTTAAGCCTCCAAAATCTCTTAGAGCTAAAAAATCACCATGCTCTAGAATTCCATTATGATGCAATAAATAATTACTGCATTCGGGACACTTAATTTTTTTTAGCAATTTTTTTACGACAAATCCAGCAATATAAACAATTATTTTATTTCTATATTCCGAAAGTTGTGGGAGTGTCAGCAACGAAGCATTTTCATCACTTGCTACATCTATAATATTACAATTTTTTTCTGGTGAAGATATATTTATTTCCTTTTCACCAGTCAAATCAAATAACCTCTCAGCAGTAACATTGTTGAAAATACTTTCTGTGACACTAGGAGTGACAGACAGACAAGATAAAAGAGGTGTTTCGCACTGGCTTATAACATTTGCATTTTTGCTGGCTTTGATATCATTCTGAACAAGCAGTTGTTTATAAGCAGTGCGAAACTGTACTGCTGAGGGGTTATTGTTCCAACCTCCACGCTGTCTAACACGAGAAAAAAACATCTCCAAGTGGTCTTGACTCATTTTATACAGAGTTATGTATTTCAGCTTATCACTTAGTACTAAATCCTGAAAAAGACCACGTACACTTCGCCCTAAACAAATAAACCCAATAATTGGAGTTTTACGTTGAATCTGGTACAAAAATTTGCCACTTTGTGAATCTTTTAACTTCAAGAGGTAGTCTTCCATGTTTTTCAAAAATGGCTCCCAATAATCTCGATTGCTTACCTTTATAGCAGCCTTTGGACCTTTAGCTAGACAATTTTTAGAGTTAAGCAAATCAAAGAATGAATTAAATCGTGAAATAAAGTCTATAGTGTTTTCACATCCCTTGAATTGGGGAAACTTTGGGGAATTTTTAAGTGTTAATAGAGCTTTAGCTACAGAATTACTGAAAACTTGTACAGCCAAAGATACTTTCATTTTATTTTGAATAAAATTAACATGAGAGTCTCTTAACTTATTTGAAAGGTGCAAGCCCTCAGAATTCTGCAAATCATTAAGTTCCCTAATGTACTTCCAGCTAATACTTTTATTTTCATAAGTTAAATTAAAATCAGCAAATACATTTCTCATTAATTTGATCATATGACATGCATCAGGCATGATGTAAACCCTTTTTTCTTTATCTGCAGGGTTTTCAAAGTAGGGCTTTATCTGCAGAGGATGATCATGTACTTTACACCCCAAGATTTCTGCTGCTGCTAAATTTACAGAAGTGCCATCGAACGTCACAGATACTGTAGTTACTTTCATGTCATGTAAGATCAAAATTGCCTGTTTAACAATACTGGCTTTCTCATTAGCAGTAACTTTATCAGTTAAAAAGTATGCAATTGGTATGGACCATGGTACATTTAAGCCAACCACCATAAAAACTAATACTTCCTTTGCTTCTGAACGCCGTTCAGTACAGACATTCGAGCCAAAACTTATATATCCAAAAAATTCTGCACCATTCCATTCGATGTGCTTTCGGATGGACATTTCATCAAACATAAGTGCCATGTGCACTTCATAATTACAGTCATTAACTCTTTTCTGTAAGGCAGTCAATGCTTCACCTGTAAAACCTGGTGAACCATTGATTACATTGTACCATCTTCTTAGGGATGATGGGCTGGGAAGGGACTCAAAAGATCTTCTTACATGATCATAAGCTTTTGCAGAATAAAAAAAAAGTGAAAGAGCAAAGGACTTTAGTTGATCACTGTAATCTTTTTTAGACTTTGACTGTTTTTTTAAGATTTCAACACTTAGATCACTGAAGTTCTTTTCTAAAAGCTGTGCAAGATTGGAATCAACTATCTTTTTTTCTTTCAGATCTTTAACTACATCAGACATAGATGCTATTTTCTTATTTTTTCGTGTGACTTGCATGTTGGCCATTTTCAGCTTTTTGCGCAGCTCATTTATTTCTGCATCTTTCTCTTCTATAATCATCTCATACTTTCTTTTAAGCTTACGTGGGCTATCTTGAATGAAATAGGTATGATCAGTGCTACTTGTTCCTTGAATCCTTTGATTTATGTTGTTTTGTGATGTACTTTGCAGCGGCAAAACACCATCATTACGTACTTTGGGTGGTTTTCTTGACTTCAGCTCCTGAAAAAATATACAAAAACAATAAGTTTACTATTTACTTATATTTTATGTATCCATTGTCAAAAGTACTGTTTTAGGACATTTAAGTTTTTAATATTTTAATTACAAATGGTTTCAAATTTCTACATAACCGATTATAATTATTTAATTTGAATTATTTTCAAAAAGAGTTATATTACGCATATACAATATCCAACAATGTTTATTTTTGTGAATAAATATACATCTATATGTAATAGGAAAAGATACATTTTTGAAAAAACAAAAAGCCCTAGTTTAAGTTTAAAAGAAGATTGGTTTATTTTATTTTTAACTGATTTTTTGACTGAAAAAAGAAATATTTTTGTTAAGCAGTAAATTTAATGCACATTTGTAAAGGTTTGCCAAAATAATTTAACAATATTTAATATGGCATTTAGAAGTATTAGGTAGCTTTCAATACAAAAAAGTACAAAGCTACCTATTGCAGCCGTTCGGAGGAAAGCAATTCCGGAAAATTTCGGTATATTTTCACCGATCATGACCCCCAGACCCCAGCTACTCAAATTCAAACCAGGCATTTAATATTAATAACTTCTTTAAACCTGAATATTTCCTTATGCCTAAATATTTTACATACCTTTTTAAGGTGTACAGGAAAATCAAAGATAGATGGCACTGCGTCTTCCTTTAATATTCTTCTTGATACACGATTTTCATAAAAACAATCTGGAGTAAAATGATTGGAGCAGGTGAATGTGTGACTATTTGGGACAAAATTTTCTCGTCTAATTGATGATATCCATTTCTTCAAAAGTTCCTTTCTAGCAAATGGAAATCTTAAAAAAATAATAATATTTTAAAAAGAGCAAAAATATATTATATGAGACATAATTAAAGAAAATGAAACAATTATATGCATATTTATATATGATATTTACATACATTTATATGAACATGTACTGTGTTTTTCCTCCAAAATAATCCCATGTCTGAATATTTTTTTTATTTCTCATTTTTCTAATGGATAAGTTGATACAGTAATCGACACACTGTGTTTTATTATATTTAGATACACACATATAATATATATACAGTAGATGCTCGATTTTACGAACTGATGTACTGGTCCCGACCCACAATACACACACACACATACATACATATATATAGTGTGTGTGTATCAATTTCAAAATATTAAATGTCAATTATGATGAATGTTGATGAATTTTATAACCATATCTGGGAAATGGATTTCATAAATACAATTGCACAGAAATAAATATTATGAATACTTTCAAAATATTACATAACATTAAATTGTACTTTTATATTAGCCAGGCACCAGATATATACATATATATGCACATATAATATATATACACACACATATATTTTATATATACCTATATGTGTGTGTGTATAAATTTCAAAATATTAAATATCAATTTTGAATAATGTTGATGTTTGTTTTTGTAACAAACATATTTTGTTACATTCATTAACAACACTTTGTAACATGTTTGTTTTTTGATAAAAGTAATAATTACATATACAAGATCAACAAACCTTTAAAACTTAACTAAATGATTACATTGAAACTGCATAAAACAGTTTAAACAAAATTTAACAAGGAAAAAAATAGTGAAAAATCAGTATGTAAAATGGTATCAGAATGTAAATCAAGATGTAAAAAAAAACATCAATTGTGAAATAAAATTACAATTTCAGTAAAGATGTTACAATTTCTAACTATAGAAATATGGATATGTACCTATGAAACGATATTCCACTGCCTTTCTGAAATCTTTTTGTACAGTTGTAAGCACAGCAAGATTTAGTCATGGTGAAAACACCTATAACATTCACAATACTCTTGTCTTATCAAACACCTTAAAAGAAAAAAACCTTAAATTAAATAAGTGGAATGCACTTTTTAAAGGAGGATATTTGCAAATGTGCAATAAATAAATAAACATGTGTGTACAGTTTATATATCTAGTAGCAGAACTTTCTGAGTCAATCGGCTCAAATCAAAATTTATTTGCAATTCAACAATGTTGAACCAAGCTTCCTATCTTAAGAAATAAGGTACTTTTCGGTTAGCCGGGCACGCCAGTGATATATGTACATATATAAATACATATGATATACACACATACATATATGTATATGTAGATATGTGTATATATATATGTGTGTGTGTATATATGCATGTATATATATCACTGGCGCCCGGCTAACCGAAGAGTACCAGAAATAATTTTAAAAATTTCCAAATATTAAAATTATCAAAATCAGAATTTTCAGTTTAATTTTTTTTCTGAAAAATAACACATTACTAAATTAAGCTCCATACTTGTTTTATTGCACCTTTACAAATGAAAAAACACAAGGAATAAAATTTTTATTCGCATATATGTAGGGGAGACTGGTACACAGTGGACCACTTTCTCAGTTAAAATTTTTTTTCTCTTTAACTGACAAACTGATATTCATGAAAATATTTTTTAATATTCCTTAAACCTTTATACATTCATCATAATTTTCTCAGAACATAGTTTTCAATACATTTTTCAAAAAAAAAAAAAAAAAAAAAAAAATTATATGCACCCGTAAAGTGGACCAGTGTGCCCCAGAAGTGGGTCACACTGGTCCACCCACCGGGGCACAGTGGACCGCTATTAGGTATTATCTGAAATACAATATAAATCTATTTTTCATTAATCTAATTCTTTTTTATTTCCCCTTTACCCACAAAATAACATAGTAATATAAATTTACAAGTAACATTTTGAAACAGAAACAAAATAAAAAATAATTAATTATAATTTGAAAATAATAACAGATTATTACAGAAACAAATGCAATTTAGTTGAAGTTCTTACTTAAGTACAAAAAAAAAAAAAAATCAGCGCACATTAAAATTTTCAAATGAAATTCCAAAATACTTATGAGTAAGATTGCACCTGGAATTTTCTTGAAATACTTTTGGGTCTGGGAGCAACATTATGAAATCATTGACATCAACAACAGATTCATCTACAGTTTCGGGGAAAATAAACTGATCTCCATTAAATTTGCATCTCATGAATCTTACTTGAATAGAATCATCACCAATTAGACTACAGTTATATTTATCAAAGGCAGTATACAAAACAAAATATTTCTTACTATGTGAAATAAATTGTTATTTTTCTTTATTTACTTTATTTTACAGTTAAATAACTACTTTAAAATAATATTTCTTTATAGAAAAAAAGAAATTATTAAATATTTTGAACATTCTGCATTACAGGAGCAGAGTGGATTGTGGACCACTGTGCCCTATGTTGAAGTTTAATAAATAATATTAATATTGTTCATAGCTTTCTTTTAAACATATTAACTTTAAAGTTAAATAAAAACAGTATCTTAGCTTTGCAAAAAAGCTGTTTTATCTTATTTATCTACAACCTTTAATTACTAAAAAAATAAAATATGATCAAGAAAAATTTTACTTTTAGAAGCTCAAAACAACCAATTGGGATAAAATAGTTCAATCTGAGCTAAACATATTTTCTGAAGGCCGTAAATAATCAGTGCAGTGCTGTTGTCCATTAGGATATAAGAGAAGCTTAAAAAAAAAATTAATAAATAAAATATTAGGGGGTGGTCCACTGTGCCCATAGGTCCAGTGTGTACCGGTCTCCCCTACATTATTTCGAGTAATCAACTGCATCACAATTGTAGCAACAACAAAAAAAAAATACATATTAAAATCGGTGATAAAAACTCTTATAGTTATAAAAACATATTAATTGTTTCAGAAACTTTATGAATCCCATTATTCAAAATGAAAGTTCTTAAAATTTAAATAGCTATTTAACTAATCACAATAAAATATGTAAACAAAGACAAATTAATATATAAATAACATTTGATCTTTCTTAATTGGATCCCTTTTTTAAAATAATATAAATAACATCTAATTAAAGAACTCAAAGCATGAAAAATATATAGCTATATATATATATTATACTTATTTTTTCGATCACAATAAAATACGTAAACAAGGTTATATTAATATGTAAATAACATTGGTCTTCCTTAATTGGATCTCCTTATTTTTTAAATTATAATATAACATCTATGTAGAGAACTCAAAGCATGGGAAAAAAATTAATATATTTATTTTTTCGATCATAATAAAATACGTAAACAAGGATATATTAATATGTAAATAACATTGGTCTTCCTTTATTGGATCCCTTTTTTTAAAATTATAATATAAATAACATCTAAGTAAAGAACTCAAAGCATGGGGGAAAAAAAAAATATATATATATTATACTATTGCGTGTTATGCGCTGAACATTTTAAAACATAACATAAATGCTCCAAAATCACACACACACACAAAAAAAAAACTTTAGTAACTAACTGAACTAAACGTTACATCGAAATTGTACTAAAAAGTGTCTAACAAATCACAAATACTAATAATACACATATCGATATTTACCTCTGATAGGGTATTCTACTGTCTTTGCAAACAATTACAAAATATCTTCTGAAAACATTTAATTAAAAGGCAAACAATGACAAGATCATAATGTTTTCATATCTACTTCAGGAAAACCAGGGTATTTAACACAAGTTCCACTCGCTTTCTGCCACTCTAATGGATGTTGCCACCGAGCCGCTGCAGAATCAAGAAGTATTGGGAGAATAACATTGAGTGCGGAATCTAGTTATATTACTATATCTATGGTGGTTAGTAGCCTCGAGTCTTTTATCGTGCACTAGGGTGGTTGCATGTCGGAAGCTGCAGGGTGTGTAAGATAGGGTGGTTGAAAGTGATCGACTTTTAGGGCTACTTCGGGAAAGGCTTAGAAGACAGTGTGTACAAGGGCTGAGATCGCCTAACACCCTTAGCTTAATTTGGTTCCCATATCGAGCGATATAACACTCATTTTGGCGCAGTGTTTCCAGTGGGCTACTTTTTTAAAATTCAGTTTTCTTGATTGCCACCAGTAATTTTAGAAACCAAACTTCGTGTTATTTAATGACAGATCAGATAATGCAAATATCAAGCAAATTAATACCATTTAAAAAAGTGGTGACAATCAAGAAATATGAATTTAAAAAAAGTAGCCCACTGGCAACACTGTTTTGGCGACATAAAATTATTTAAGACTGCGCTTCCAGAACCTTATTTCAGGGATTTTTTTTTTTTTTTTTTGTGTATGTGTGTGTGTGTGTTCTTTTAAAATTGAATTTAATTGGTTATTTAATTTACAATCTATTACAAATGCACATTATTTAAATTAAGATAACATGCGTCAATTTCCAAGATCTTTTGACCTCAGAAGGTACTGTTGAGTATTAAAATATTTTGAAAGGAAAAAAAAACAATATTGTTGCAATCTAACACATCATATATAACTTTTTCTTATTTTTTAATGCATAATAATTTTTTTTCGCTCATTTTTTTTTTTTTTTTTTTTTTTTTTTTTTTTTTTTAGTAATACAAATCTATTTCTAATCAAGTTTAAACTGATATGTAGGTGACATGTTATCCTTCATTGCTCTATGCGTAATCTTGAAGAACCACATTAATTCCCATTTATATTTTTATGTAAAGTAATTTTAAATCAAGATGAGAAAACAAATTTTAAAATCTATTATCTTTAATCAGCCAAAAATGAAAGATAGAATGCGAAATAGGTAGCAGGTAAAATTTTACTCTGATATGCAGTTTTCACGCGACTAAATAGTTAAGCTGATAGTATAGTTATGGGAAACAGGTTTAAAATTAGAAATAAGGTGATCAGGTATATGTCAGATGTTTAACACATGTGGCGAACGTAAAGTTACATTACAGCCTATTGTTGTCTATTGCTGACTATTATCACATTAGAAGAAACAAGAACGAAAAATCATGCGTCCATCATAGATTATGAAACACTTTCCAACACAGCCAGAAAACTGTAACGAAATTTCCCCGTTAAATAAGGTAAAAGAAGATATGTAAGTAAACAGTTTAGAAAACATATACCGCATTTGAAAATGCAGTTTTCGAAATTACCTTCCTGTGTCAAAAAAAGTAGTCGAATTATTTTGCGCAGCCCTGTATATGATCAATAGATGTGGATATATAGCATGATAAAATTTAGTTCAGTTAGAATATTCACATTTAGCAATTTCCTTCGATCGATGGAAATGCATTCGAAATCATTTGTACATCCCTGTATATTATCTGAAGACTTTTGTACACACCACATATTAAGCTAAAAGGCAACTTAAAACTCACTCTCAGCAATTACCAACCATAAACGACAATGTATGTTGTTCTTTGCGTAGCCCTGTATATGAATTTATTTATATTCCACAAACTTCTATTGGTCTACTATATATATTATAGTTCAGTAAGAAAATGCGTAACACAATTAAAAACTAACCATTAATAAAATCACTCCCATAGTCTGTCATACTTACGGATTCCCTTGTGTTGCCCTGTATATGAACAACCGAGTTTATAAACACACACGTACTATGAAAAAAGTTAGTTAAACTTAAAAACGCAAACTGAAATTAAAAACGCCCTTATCGCACATAGACTGTAAATATCGCACATGTACTGTAACCAATATTTTTTGTGTGTTCCTGTAAATAAACGCAATGCACACAAGATACCAATTTATAGTGCACCTCAGTAATGCATATAATTTTCATTATGTTTGAAATAGAGAGGTATCACTAAATTACACTCCAAACGATTTTTCCCCATAGAAAAATGTGTAAAAGAATTCTTTTGTTTGACCCTGTAAATGAATAATTAATGCTTTTCCCCCCATATTCTACAAAAAGCATGTTTTAATGCGTTTTATAATTATACATCAATTTCATCATACTTTAAATGACGTAGCATCATCAAAATGTACTTGGAACGTTTATTTCCCATTGACTATAATGTAACGGAATACTTTGACTGTCCTTGTAAAAAAACTATAAGTGCTACACACTTCAGTTGAATTAGGGAACATGCTATAGTAAACGACATGCTACAGTAAAAATTCCAGAATGATCCGAGCATTTTTACGCGAGTTAGAGCACGGACAGACGGCCAGACAATCCGAAGTCAAACACTTTTCAACTAGATTGGAAAGTGTTAAAAAAGGAAGAAACTCGTTTCTAAACAACCTTAAAATACGAAATGGATATCTCCACTTATGTACATAACATCTTAATAAATAAAACCTACCAAGGGATTTTCTCTCTCTCTCTCTATATATATATATAGTCCCACATTGTCATGTTAAAACTATTAGCGTAATTATGCAATTTCTTTCTTTTTCTTCTCTCCCTGCCCCCCCCCCTCCCCCCACCTTTTAAAAAAATACACTCGCTGAGTCAGATTTAATTTGTAATGTAATAGTATAATTTAATATATTATATTTAAAAATACTATAATTCAATATAGATATATACTTTTCAAAAGTATTAATTTATTTTATCAAGTCTATAGACATAACGGGGGGAGGGGGGAGGGAAAACGAGCTCTCACCTTCCGTAATAGATAGAAAAAGATCTATTCAAATAATTTCATTTAAAAGAATGATATTGTAGCTGTGCCTTCCCACGCCCACACACTGACCCCCCCCCCCCCCCCCAAAAAAAAAAAAAAAAAAAGAAAGAAAAAAAAAAAAGTGGAGAACGATTTTTGTTGTTGTTCTTTGTTTTTCTTACAACCATAGCATTTATTAAACACATTTCCATTCATTTCATTCTACAGAAGATTCTTTTCTGTTTTGTTATTTTAAGGTGGTTCTTAAATGACTTGCTCAACAACGCGAAACTTTCTGACACATTTCCTAACTCATGTTTAAACGCAAAGGCATAAAATTAGCAGGCATGATTATTGAAGCGATTTGGAATCAAAATGAGTTTTCCTTTTTTACATATATATAAATTAATTACCTAATGAGTTACAAGCGATTCGTGCCACAGGACGACACTTTTTTTCCCTTTCTCGGGATGCTGCGTTGGGAATTCGGTTTAAAACGCCGACTTTGACAGTATTTTCTGAAAGATCTTCTGCCTTTACCAAAAAATGGAAAACGTCTTTCGATTACAAAGTTTCTGAATAAGAACACCTGCCAATTTCATGCGCTTCCGAATAAAAATGAATTAAAAAATATGTCATAAAGTAGCCAGTTCGGATTTGAGAACAGCCTTAAATATTATTGGCATCCTCCCCCACTCCCTGCATATGCCCACGTTTTTGTACAATGAAAGATTAGTGTTGTTGAGTGTGATTTTTGTTGTTGTTGTTGTTGTTGTTGTGTATGACCCTATTGGGCCCGGTGAGCAGCTTTCTATTACTGTATAGCTGTCCTAATCCACTTATCATACAACCCACAGGGACGACATATTACAAAAGACCTACGAAGCCAGCACGACACCAAACTAACCACTGCTGACAAAAAACTAAACTAAACGATACCATCAAAACCAAATACTACAGTTTATATATATCATTCAAGAGCTGAGAAAACAGAGCCAGATCAACACCTCCCTGTCTCCCTATCGCCGAAATTGTTGTTGTTTGTTTGTTTTAATTACAACCACAGCATTTCATAAACACATTTCCATTCATTTAATTTTCAAAGTTTCTTTTTGTTTTGTTATTTTAAATATGTTAT
This sequence comes from Maratus michaelseni, assembly GCA_963931845.1. Classification (NCBI taxonomy): domain Eukaryota; kingdom Metazoa; phylum Arthropoda; class Arachnida; order Araneae; family Salticidae; genus Maratus; species Maratus michaelseni. The sequence goes on from OZ007596.1 coordinate 219,902,890, forward strand.
TGGCATGCTTGGTGTGTATTTCAGATAAAAATTTTCGAAAAGTTCAAATCCACAAACATTTTTGCTGTATCTTTAATAGTTTTAAAAATAAAAAAAAAAACATATATTGTGCATTTAAAACCACAATCTTTAATGTAATTATCTGTAACTTGATGGAAGTGGGGTGAAATTATCATCAGTAGGTTTGAAGCTGCTCTTCAACCTGTCCCATAGATACATCTTTAGGAAATAGTAATATATATATATATATGTATATATATATCATAACAGTGGCACATTTCAACTTAAATCAGTTTCATTTAAGCAGTCAATTGTTTCTGTATTTATATATTTTTAAAAAATGAGATACAGAGACATATTTTATTAAAGTAGGCAGCGTACTTTTTATCTTTTAGGTATAAAGTTCCCACTGTCAACTTGCTCGTTCCCTGCCCCTATATTCCACTTTGCAGCCACAACTACCCTGCGCCCTGCGCAGACCACTGGTAGTAACCTCGAGTTTCCCATCGTGCACTATGGTGGTTGCATCTGCATGTCGGTAGTTGTGGTGATGTGGTGGTTGAAAGTTGTCGAATTAGGGCATTTTCATATTTCGACTAAAGTATTTTGAAAAATGTTCGGAATCTTCTTCATCGGGAATTGGTAACATGAATTAATTAAGATATAGATAACTAAGTAAGATGATTTCGCAACCCTAGCGGTGGAAATTGAAACTAAACGACATTGCAGCGCGTGCGTAGCACGCTCGCTATAACAATGTCGTACGCAGCGGGGACAAGTGCCGGAGTTTTGTTCGGAAAGAGGTTTGTTTAAAACAGAATGCGCGCCGAAAATGGCTATATTTAACGAAACCGCAAAAGAAAATTATTGATTTCCGGGCAACGCCGGACGGACCAGCTAGTATTATTATAAGACAACAATCGCTGATAACTGCAGATGTAATTCATTTATTGTAAGACGAAAAACTATTAGATTCCAAATCCCTGAAACAGTCATGCCTGGAAGTGTCATGCTTTTGTTATTTCATTTAAAAATGAATCCGTAAATATGCCAGAAAGTTTTGCGGGGAAAAGTACTAATTAATAATAATAATACAATTAAATACTAATTAAAAAAAGTTTCAAAATTTTCACACATATTCCATACCACAAAAACTAGTTTTTGTTCAAAGAGATTTTCCTTCCGAATCCCAACCTATTTTTTATATTTATCGAATAAAGACTATATTTAAGCATTTCACAACTATTATAGCTTCAGATAATTTTAATATATTTTTTTTTCTAAAAAAGTGTTGTAAACTTTTCCACAATTAAAAAACTTTGTATAGTTGGAAGGTACAATTTTAAATTATAAACTGACAAACGCTCCAAATTTTGGTTATTTTCTTTTGAAAATTGTTGTTCATGTCTCTTTATGTTCAGTCTAACCTACGAAAATGGTTCTCAAATATTTTTCCACGCTCAATCACTCGAACTTTTTAACACATTCACGGAGTCCTTTTTATACATAAAAGCATGAAATTTGCAGACCTGACTATAAACGATTTGGAATGAAATATAATTTTTTCATTTTTCGATAAATGTATCTTAAGTTATAAGTGGTGGCTGTCTCACGACGATCTTTTTCGGCCTGTCGTGTCATGAAAATTAGTTTAAAACGCCAAATTTGACATACCTTTCTGAAAGAAACTGCATATATTGAAAAATCGAAAACGTTTGTCTATTTCTTAATTTCTGAATAAGAACATTTACAAACTGTGTGCACTTAAGGTGCTTCTTAAATGAACTTTGACACAATTTCAGATTAATTTTTAAAACGCAAAGGCCTAAAATTGGCAGGCCTGACTACTGAAGCGATTTGTAATCGAAATTAGTTTTCCATTTTTTGATAAATAAATTACTTATCGAGTTATAAGCAATTCGTGCCACGTGACGACACGTTTATCCCCATTCTTGTACTGTGGCATTGGAAATTCGGCTCAAAACGCCGACAGTATTTTCTGAAAGAACTTCTGCATTTACCAAAAAATGGAAAGCGTCTTTCAACTGCTAAGTTTCTGAATAAGAAATCTGCCAATTTCATGTTTTTCCGAACAAAAATTAATTAAAAAATGTCATAAAGTAGCCAGTTCGAATTTGAGATCAGCCTTGCCTTAAGAAAAAAAATAAGTCAAGAAATGAAGTCGGGAACAGTGTTGAATTCAGGGGGTGGCCGGGGGGAGACATACCCCCCCCCCCCCCCCGGAAGATTTAAAATTTTATGCTTTCAATGGTCAAAAGGTGAAATTCCCCCCCCCCCTCCCTGGAGACCCAGAAATCCCTCTGGCAGAAAAGTGTCTAAATTCAACACTGTTCGGGAATGTGTCAGAAAGTAGACAATTTGAATTTGAAAACATCCTAAATAAAACTACTTCCTTATTTTTTGTGGCAACATCAGTTTGTTTTAGGAAAAACAGACAAAGAAAGGAAACAGACAAGTTTAGATTTATTATGTTAAAATTTATTGGCATCATCCCACACTTCAAAGGACAAAAAACAGTGGGTAGTGTAAAAAAATACTTTCCAGCTAATGAATCGGCTGGACAACCAGGTTTCTCAGCACATATCCACAGAAAAATGATAACTTTTTCATTTGAATGGTAAATGGATACTGACATATTTTGAGAAAGAAAAGCAATACAAAACTATAGGAAAGGAGTAACAAACGGTCTATTAAATAAATAACAATAAAATTTGTCGATATTACTTTCACTGAGGCATAAAATAAGCAGAATAAAATAAGCATATACACTAAGTTAATATGAGATGTTTGGAAAGATAATAATACACACTATCATCACATAGAAAATTAATGTAATTTTTATTATATTCTTATGTCATTTCCCATGGCGTTTTTATAGAATCAAGATTATTTTCTTGTGATACATAATATTCTGCATTATATGTACAATAAAATTTTATTCAATGATTCATTTATCAATTAGCGTTATTGAAATTTTTACATCACCATGTTATCAATTTAAAAAATATTTTATAAAAGATAATAAACGAGTATATAATTACTACAAAATTAACTTTACGCATATAATCGCAAGAGAAGTACTGCACTTTTTAACCTAATTGATATCGATACAATAGAGATTAGAAATTTTATTTATATAACTACTGTCCAAAAATTAACTTTTATTTTATTACATTCTATGTATCAGCTACACATACATTGTAAGCATAGTTGATACAAAAATAAGAAAATATATAAGACGTATTTAATTAATTTGTAGACATGATGAAATTTTATACTTAATATTGTGAGGGTCATGACTGTAATAAACAAACAATTACTAACAAAATAAGAACAAATCATGTGTACAGTCTACTGAAAATTAACAAAATAAGAGGTTGATTTCCTGTTTAAACGAAATTCTTTAATGTCAAAGCTGTACCAAATTCAATTCTGTTTCATTTGTACTAGCTACTATATAAGAACTGACTGACTATACTGGCTCAACAAATCTACCAAAAACTCATTGATTTTATTAATTTCTGAAAGAATAATAACATTTTAAAATAGCTTCATAATGGAACCATGATGGACCAAGGCATTATAATAACAAAAATATTAATGGATCAAAAATCAAAAGAAAGAAAAGTACAAAGAATAAGCATCTGTTTAATTGAAGAAATACATATACCTATAGTTTTCCAAATTGTTTTAAATATGTTAGAAATACGAAAAATAAGATTCTCAGTTGCATAAAATTTACAATCCCTCATTAAAAGACGAAATGTAATACTTTTTACTACTGTACTTAGACCAGCAGAAACAAAGAACCTATAAGTGAGCATGTAAATATAAAAAAAATAACAAAATATCTGTAAGCCCATCTGATCGCGAAATCCCATGTATGGGCAAATTTAAAATATGAATATTTATTACCTAAAACAATTATCAAAATTTGGTTTTCACCATAAAAAAAAGTACATGCCCAATGATGATGTACTGTGTTAGAACATTATAAATCTGAGAGCGAATTAATCTAATCGAGAGAGAATTTATTACAAGCACCAGATGGAGAAAATTGTACCAAGGCATCTTTAGGTCTGTGAAGTGAAATCATCTTTCTTTGCTTTTGTTTGTTATTTATTTATTTATTTTTTTTTTTTTTTTTGCTAACATCATTCCTATTTTTGTCAGTAAAATGTATATTTATTTACAAATGATGTTTTGGCATAATGCCAGCCTTCTTGAAATGATAATCATTTATCATTTATAATTTGATTCCTAAATAATCAAGCATAGCACAAAACAAAAATCCAGGGAATTTTATTAATGCTAATGTGAAACATTAAAAAATGATAATGTGGAACATTAAAAAATGATAATGTGGAACATTAAAACTGGGTAGATTTTGGTTTAAATTTGTTGCTTTTAGAAATAGTATGTAACATACTGGGTTTTTTTAAATTCTCTCCTTAAATTTTAAATATTTTTTAAAAAATGATAAAATCTGAAAATTTTGCAGAAACAAAAATTCAAAATTTAATTGCCTGTTTAAAAATACGTAAAATTAAAGAAAATAATTTTTGAAAAAGTAGCTCTTCGGCACCAGGTGTCTACTTTCTGATGGTGAAAACAGCATTTTGATATTGATTTTAGGTAACAAGTAATCATATGTTTAAATTTTTCCATAGGTTAAAAGGGAATTCCGTGATCGGTGGAGGAAAATCCAGCTTTGCTGAAGCATACCCTTAAATTTCACAGTTTTGTTATCATATAAACTAATGGGTTACAAAAAGGAAATTTTCATCTTAAGTGCATATCAGAGTTCTTTGTTAGAGGAAAATGACAGTATAAGCCATTATACTAAAAGGTAAGAGCTAAATAATATTGCACGATACAAAATTTTCTGAAAGACAAAAAAAATATCACATTTTTGTTCCTCATCTGAGGATAATTTATATTTTAAAAGAAAATAAGCAATGAACTCATTATGTCATATTTTACTATGCCACTGTGTGTGCCTTCTACACATTTTAACTAAAAGAAGGAAGTATGGCAAAATTCACAAGAGATGCCTTTATGCCAGATTACTTAGGACACAAGTTAAAATAATTTAATTTTCCTTTTTTTTATTATCCCATAGAAATAACCTAATAGAGATAATTATGAAAAAGGGATAATTATGGGGGGTTGTATTCATCTATGATTTACCCATTCATTATTCCTAAAAAGCATATATGTTCAAATTTCCTAGCTTAACAACCCTTCCCCTCTCTTTCAATAAACGAAATTTTATTGAAAGGTCTCGTGTGATTTTTATTAGCATTGACAGTGTTCTTGATCAAATTATCATTTTGAGAGTCTGGTTCAACTATGAACATATAATGGCTACTATGAACATATATTTTGTGGATCTGAGAAAGCTATACAATAAAAAAACATTCATTAGTTAAAAATCGTTTCAGTCATTCAATTATACTGCAAGTCTGGCTCAATCATAAAGAAAGACAATATAAAAATATTATTCACATGAAAGACCTCAAAATAAAAGATCAAATGTTGGAGTAACCCTTTGCATAAAATTTTCTAGATTGGTAAAGGACCAAAAGTACGTATAATATATCCTTGAAGTAATAAAGTGAACCCCTCAAGAATAAAGAAGAAAAGAGAATTTAAAATTTTTGTGAAAACTGATATATTTTAGTAGTTAATTCAGGGTGAAGGGAAACATAAGGTCAACATAAGGGTTACAAATTTATACCAGATAGTTCCAGTTTTGCACTTTTATCACTGATTTGGTGATTTTATAAAAATAAATATATATTTCTTTTCCTGAGAAAATCTTTTTAGAGAAAGAAAAATTAATAAATATTTGTCGCAATGATCCCACTAATTTATTTTCTTGACACCACCAAATAAATAAGTATACATTAGTAATTTCCTCTATTTGATCAGTATTATTTTAAAATTTATATAAAAATCACACTATAAACTCATAAACTTGACAGCAAATTGTGTGTTATCAGAGAAGGTGGGAGGGGACTACAATAACTGTTTTACATTATTTGTGCTGCTCAGTTATTTTGTAATTATCATCATATACATCTATTCATCTTTTAGGAATATCACAGAGCAACATGAAATGAAAACATCAAATGAGCAGTTAGTCTTACTAAAACCTCAGTGAAAGTAATATTTTACATAACTGTACAAAATAAAAGGATAGGGATGAAAATATTTGGGACAAGTTGTTTGGACATGAATAATCAGCACGATCACCTTGATTCAAAAATATTTTTATACATTACTCTAAAAAATTAAAATTATTTAAAGACTTGTGTTTTAAAAAACCACGTGTATTAAAGAATGCAACTGATAAGGTAATAAATTACAAATATAACTTTCCTTGTTTTATAAAACTTTAAATATAATTTTCTTATATTTAGAATTAAAAAAATTATTAAACAGATTGAAATGATATTGTACAGGTGCCTTCTTGATAATTATGCCCAATTGTTTTGCTGATTAACAAATGTTTTAAAGTAATTGTAAATATACTTTTGCCTAAAAGGAAAACATAGCATCATTATTGCTTCACGCCTCCTACTTTAATTTTAGAAAAAAATAATCAAAGTATGTGGTAAATTTGCATAATGTTTCCAACCAAAAATAAAATGATTTAAAAAAAAAATCTAATATAAGTATGTGATTTTATGAACATGCCAAAACATATATTTTTCACTATGCCAAAGTATTTGTTTTCCGTATCTGTTTTTTTTTTTTTTTTTTTTTTTTAAGGCTTTCTGCTTGCATAAATGATTTTAAAATAAATAAATAAATATAAACAAACCTTTTAAAAAACATATTTTTCTTGAATTGGAAAAAATAAATCCCAAAACAACCCTTCAACAAACATGTTTGCAAGGGAACACAATCATTGGGTTTGCACAATCATTGTTAGAAATTCTTTCTTCTGCATAAATATTTGCAATCTTATACTTACTGCATTTTATATTTAAATGTGATAGAATTAGCAAAATTAAATAAAAAGATATTTCCCAAAATACATATATTTTTTTTAAACTTTTATTCTATTTAAAAAATAAACATTTTCATGTGCAAAAATTTCAGGATATTGGCTTATTTTATTACCAATATTATTTGTTTTATTGGTTACTTTTTTTTTTTTTTTTTTTTTTTTTGCATGCATCAATTAATAAACAATTTTATTTTGCTTTACATAAATAAACTTAAATATGATCTCTTTGCTAAGCTTGAGCACTTTTTTTCTAATTTATAGGAATGTTGATATTTAAACCTAATTCATAAAAAGTACATGCTTGTAATGTTAAATAAAGCATTAACAATGAAATATTATTGAATACACTTAATCAAAAACTAAAATTTAATTTAATTACCCCAATGCTTCACCACATATCCATTAAATCTTAAAAATGTTTTAAACCTAAAAAAGTTTTTTTAAATAAGCAGTATTACAGGTAATATAATCAAAGTTCACACAGTCTTTACTTTTGTAAGCACTTTAATATCACTATTTCTAAACACTAGTCATTCTGAAAACTAACTGCTTTATTTAATCATAAAATATTCTACTATTAAATAATATGAGGATTAATACTTGGAAATAATGACAATAAAATTCTTACAAAAGGAAAGACGGTAGGAACTCTCTATTATATTACTGCTGAAACTGGCTTACAATGTTTATTGACTATGAATGACTATAGTTTAATAGAAATGGGAAACATAAAAGAATGCATAAAATTGTACTTTTTGTATAATTTCATGTTTATTTAATTTATGATAATTTCAATGCTCCCTTGAAAAAGTAATAATTCAACGTCTTAATGTTGAATATCACATACTTTCAAAATATCCTTATTCATTGTACACAACTCATTGTATAAATTATATTTCAGTTAAATTTCTTTTGATTAAGAAATACTTCCTTTCACCTTAAAACTAGAAGTTATAACATATAAAAACATTTTCCAAAATACATATAAAGAACCTTTATTTTATTATTATTATCTGAAAAAAGGTGATCGTGTCAACAATTACATAATTATTTTATTTACATACTGATGAAATAATTTGATAATAATTTCTACAATATTTATATAATTAATCTTTAATTTTTAAATATAATTATACAATATCTTTTTTTTAACATCTGGTAGGTACTGAAAAAATATTATCATCTACCACCTCCTAGCATAACAGACTATAAAAAACAGCATTGCTACACCATACTAAAAACCCTGTTTAAAAAGCAGATAATCTGCTCATACTTAACTCATATAGCAGAAAACGTAACCAGTATATAATTACACAGACCTACAAAATTATATTTTTCTTCCTCATTGTTTTGGGTATTCCTAATGTTTTTCAACATGTTCAGTTAAAAAACATAGCTTTTCCTATCAAATAAGTATTTTCCACAAAATGAAGATGAAGAACTAGGAAAGTCACACAGACTATCTAGAAGAGTCAGAAAACTTTTAGTCTAGGATGCAGCCTCACATTTTGGAAACCAATTTATGTGTCAATGATTTTGCGATATATAAGATTAGATGGTATAGATAACGAAACTGCCAGTTAGCTGGTGCACCAGCAGTGGGTGTTTCCATAGCAACATTGCACAGCTTGCTATAATGTGAAATAGATAGCAATCCAATTGCTGATGTCTCCATAGCAACATCGCACAACTTGCTACAATGTGAAATAAATGGCAACCTGATTACTGATGTCAAGGACATTATCAGTAATCAAGTTGCCATTTATTTCATACTGCAGCAAGCTATGTGATGTTGCTATGACAACCCCACCCTCCTAGCTTTTCCGCCAGATGATTGGCAATTTTGTTATCTGTACCATCTAATCTATCATATATACCAAAATCATTGACACTAAAATTGGTTGCAAATATGCAATGCTGCCTCCTGGGTTATTTATTAAAAAATTCCTTAAAAATCAGCTGAATCTTCCTTTTTTCCCCCCTTATGTTTGTTGTAGATGCTAAAAAGTAGAAAATAATTATGTTTTCTTTTTCATCTCAGCGAAAGATGAACCCCCTTCCTCTTTAGAAATTTTTGTCTTGTACACTGCTTATGGAAATTTCCTATGCAGCAACCAGCAGATAATCTACTATAGTATTTAGTAATATTTGGTGTCTTTATGACTAAATTCATAATTGACCTATTAGAAATTCGGATGTCTTTATGACTAAATTTTTAATTTACCAACCTGTCAAGAATTTTTAATTTGTGTCAAAAGTGTGTGATAGAATTTTGTGAATATTTTATAAGAAATCAGTATAAAAAAACAGATCAGAAACAACCTTCACATTAAAGAAAAAAAAAATCATTGTAGGCCTGTGTTATTAAAATTATAATAAACAGAGGGATGTTCACATTCCAGATTTCACAGTTCTAAAAACAGGTGCGAATATTTCACAAAATTATGTACATGAAAAAGAAAGAGGTTTAGATGTTACAAAAGGAAAAAACAGGTATGTGTATACAAGGAAATAATGGTACGTAATATACTAATTCTTTTTCTTTTCCTGCTAATCTAAATTTAAAATGTAAGGGGAGTTATTAAAAAAGAAAATTATAAATCAGCTTCTAAAAAAAATCACAATATGTCAGATTTATAGTTCTTGATGTGCAGTTTTTGACACATCAAGTATAATTCGGTTAATACTGACATTAATTTCTATTTCAATAAATCAAAATCAGCCACATTTTAATCCTTCATAAGTACATTATGAAAAATATTGAATGTACATTATGAAAAATATTGTTTGATTGATTCTAGTTTATTTTATTCATGATGCCTAACTTTAAAATTAATTTGCTTATAAAATTAAATATTTTTTTCAGAATATGTACTTAATTACAGACAACTGGTTTATGTTAGAAGAAACTTGAATGATTTTCTTCAGAATAAAATGATGTTTTACTCATAACATTAAATAAAAAAATTGATTATTGGTGACAAAATTAATCATTTAAAAAACTTCCAGAATTTAAAGATTTTCCTATGCACATTTCTTCTTTGACATTCTGAAATAGCAACACAGTTAAATTTTAACTGTGATATCCAACTTTCTTTGTAATAACAGAATACTTTTTTTTCTCATATAACTTTTGGATATTATAAAAGTTAAAAAGACTTGCTTTTTTTTTTTTTAAGTTTAATGAATGTAATCTTTACAGTACTTATATGTACTAAAACTAGTTTTAAAAATATACTTAAAAATTCTTCAAGTATATTTTTAATAATCATATAAAAACTTTTTGTTAGTTTAGTGAATGCAATCTTTACAGTACTTATTATGTTTTTGTTAATATATTTGTTTATGTAATTATCATACTTAGTTATAAAAATATACTTAAAATTCTAAGGAGAATTCAATTAATTTTTTAGTCTATTTTAATTTATTATTTCTTTCAATTTAAGGTTGTAAAATCAGTTTTGGATTTTAAAAAATTAAGCAAGGACACTATATTATGAAAGAAATTTATACATAAATAAATAATGTTTTTGTATATTTTTTTTTCTTCTGAATTATCAGTTTTTTAAATAAATATGAATTATCACTATTTTTTATAGGTGGAAAAAAAAGCAACAATGACAAATACAAAAAATTAGAAATTTACTACAATAAATTAACTAAAAATTGAAGTTAAAAGCTTCCATGCAATTTAGAAAGATTTATAGTTCATATTTTTTAGGGTTGACCCAAGTGGATAGTCTCTTTCCAGCTTCTGTTAAAAATTTTCTTTACAAAATAAGTACAAATCTTCCATTATGATATTTTTATTAATATTAAATTATTTTATTACTAAAATAGTTCTTTGCTTTCTCAAATCATTGCTAACTTTTCAAAGCCTTCAAGATGCAAACATCCCTACTTAAAAGTAACACAGACTTGTATCAGCAAGGTGATGCCACTTATATGTGTGAAGTACTTTTAGTGTTGTGGTAAGATATTGATGAATTAAGATTTATAACATGAAGTAAAATTCCAAAACAGATAACATGCAAGATAGTAGCATAAAATGATTATTTTAAAATGTTCAATACATATATTAACACGTTATGGGGAAAAAATAAACATGTATATGTAATTTTTTGAAATATGACTTATGATCTTTATTAAATACCATGCTTGAAACTTCTTGGAGAGAGGAGAATATTGATTCTGGTTATTACCCATATAGAGATTTGATTTGAAGGCATTTTCAATGTATGAAAGTAACACAGATTTTACTTTTTTTAAGTAAACAAATTTCACCCGAATATTTAGGCAACAATAAATTTATTAACAATATGAAAAGACTTTTTCATTATTTTTACATTTTGAAATCCACTTCTTTCCCATAAAGAAAATCATCAACATTGGTATTTTTCTTTTCTTAAGTGACTTCAGTATTCTGGAAGTATCTTTAATTACAGATGCAACATAAAAAAAGTAATGAAAAAAGTAATTTATAAATTACATATTGAAAAAAAATTATGAAAATTCAGGAATTTTCAAGATAACTGAATACAAACAAATTCCTTAGAAATAGTTTACATGGTTTAAAATATGTAAAAGAGCACTTGAACTATTTTCACCAGTTTACTTTTCATTTTATTATTATGTTAGATCTTCTTGCTTCATCAGATGAGCATGTCAACAAAAGAGTATTATTTCAGTGCACAGCTGTTATTTTATTCACTGCTTCAGAGAGTTCCTCATGGGCATTAATTTTATCATCTTAATAACTTGCCAGATAATAAATTAAGAAATCATGAAACGCCAAGACTATGCTCACAACTGTTGATTAGTCTTTATATGATACCAGTGATATTGAAGAGTAATCATTAACTATATTTTGATTGTTTTTTTAATCGACTTATGCCTGATCTTTTCTTTCCAATACTTTGTTTTATTATAACTGTAATATATATATATATATATATATATATATATATATATATATATATATATATATATAACCAAAAATGAGACATTACCATAACACCAACTTAAACTATGAAATAATGATTAAGTATGTAATAATTAGTTGACAATGAAAGTATCCCCCAACACACTGAATATAGAGACCAAAAACTTATTTAAAAGAAGAAGAAATTAAATTAAAAATTGAATAAATGAAATTGAATGAATGAAATTTGTGGAATTTAGACAGAATTATCAAGTCCCAAATGCCTAAATACCACAAATAAAATGAGTGGTTTCATCATTAGCCATAACATTGCTAAAGAATATGATTTTGGGACTACCACTCATAAACAATGAATCAAACCTGTGAAAAAATAAAAAATAAATACAATATTAAAAAGGAAAGAAACCATACCTAATAATTATTACATTACACTAATCTGAATATGATTATGTAAATAATTGTAAAAATTTTAAAAAGAAATCTATCTAAGAAATATATTAATTTATTTCCAAAAAATTAGAACGTCCCATCCCAATCTTGGGACACTATGGATAAATGGGTTAAAAAAATGAAAAACAAAAAATTAAATATTTTTCTGTTGTTTGTATGGCATGAAATGTAATAATAAATATGTTAAATGTGAGTACCACACAGTTACAGCTTCAAAAGCTGCAGATAAAAATAATCTGTAAACATACATGCCATACAAACAGAAAAACATTAGTTTGAATACATATTTTAGGAGAAGGGTCTAACAGAAGTATGTATGTATGTAGGCATAAATTTCCTTAAAAGTTTCTTTAAAATGTGATGATACAGCTAAGATTAAATATTAGAATGATACTAGAGAATGATTGAGATCATTTGTTCAACCTGTACAGTCCAAGTCTAAAAGTTTTTAGTCAAAGATTGCCAAAGTCTGACATTTTTCATCAGGGTCTTAAGATTAATAATATAATGTCAAGGCTTGGATTGGAGCCACTTTAAATATTCAAAACAAAACCTTGTCATTAAAATGCAATAGTATATTAATAATGGCTGAATGTTCGTGAAATTTTCGTAAAATAATATTTCACTTAAACATAATAATTTAGTTGAAAAAAAAAAGTATTTTAACTTAAGCCCTAAAACTAATTAATTAAAATCACATTGAGCAAGATTTTAGCTTATTTTTATTACATTTTCTAATAACGAATACGTATATTAACGATTGTTTACTATTTAATGGATCATCAGATAGACAAATCAGCATTTCTGAACATATTCTTAGTTAAACAGTGTGAATATAACAAAAAAAAAAATAGCCCAAGGAAATCTGAATGGTGTAAACGCAGCACACGATAGTGCTGACTAAAACATGAACATATCTTTTATTTTCTTATTTCTTGTTATGCAGGCAAAACTATCCACAAGACTAAACACACATGGAAGAGCACATCATTTCATTTATTAACTTAGAAGTGTGATAATGCACTATAATGTAAAAAGAGGTGTGATTGTATTTCAAAAAACTGACAAAAAACATGCACATAATTTAAAACTTTTTATAACAATTTTGCTGCATTTCAATTTTTATAATTCTTTTGTAATGTAAAGATACATTACAGTCACAGTGATATCTTTAAGTACATTTTAATGCTATAAATCTCACTTTTATACATTTTCCAAGAGTCTCTCAGCAGCAGATGCTATCAGAGCACCCAAATAAAAATTAAGTATCAAATTAAAAAATTGCTATTCAAAGATTCTTTCCACAAAAGGGTTTCAAATGTGCATGGCATTGACAAAAGGAGGTGGCACGGAGTTAAATTTTTCAAAATGCAAAAGTTCTTGCAAATCTAAAATCCCACATTTTGAAGGCTTTTTCTGCAGTGACTAAACACCAACCATGCATGTGTGACGTCTACTGTAACTGAGTTCACTTTTGAAGTTCAAAATTAAAAAACACAGTCAGGAGCAAAAAACTATAATTTATATATATAGATATTTACATAAGTTTCCATTAGCACTGGTCATTCCCAGTACTGGTAGTATAAAATGGCTTGATCACAAGGTATGAGAATGTATTCTCCAGTGACTTTAGAATATCACTTTTCAGTCCTCCATGAGGAAATCGTCAGTTTGTAAACTACTTCAGTTCAGACGTATAGTAGTACACACTTCTGTACAAAGAGAAATTTAGCATTTCTTCATAGAAATGCATAGGAATGGGGGGAGCACTTTGCAAGTAAAATCTTTTATTTCTTCTAACATAATGATGCTTCACCACCACTTATTGTGTAAGCCACAGTCTCTAATTTGTGAGCCAAGTGCTGTGATTGGCATATGGGATCCATATCTAGTGCTTCAAATATCTAAAATGAAAATAAAATTTAATTAATCAAAAATCTCTTTCTTTCATTTAAAACAAAAATAAATACAACAGTACTTCATGAAGATAATCATCTTACTCAGCTAAATATATGATTTGAAAATTGATATAAAACCTGTTACAATACAATATAAGTAAATGAAACAACACTTAGAGCACCAGAATATTTAACAAATATTGGATACTAGTTTCAGTAATCCACTATACAGTGCATATAGCACTATTCGATTGAAGTTATTTTCTAACGTATTCTAATATTAGGTCATTTTTCTAGTGTTGATTTTATCTTATCATTTAATAGTCATTTCATGTACAAAAACTTTTATTATGCATATATGATTATATATATATACAGTAGGAGATCTTTATAACACAATTCTTTATTATGCTATTCTCTATTAACTCGTAACTTTTCAGATGTAAATAATGAATTTTGCAGTTAAATAAAATCCCTGACGGCTCGGCCTACAGGCACAGGTAGATTTCGAAGACGCAGACCGTGGGGTGCCTGTTTGTCGGGAATTGCTACTTCGAAACCAAACTTGTTTGCAGGCGGAGCCAGCAAGGATTTTTTTTTTTTTTTGCTATAAGAGTTGGTCCTATAAAAAACATGCCAATATAAAAGTTTTAGATAATATTAAGAGGATTTATAATAAATTTAAGCGGATTTGAAATCTTGGGAATTGACGAAGTTATGAATTTTTTTCTTCAAAAACCTCCCCCCACCCCCTTAAGGCAATTTTTAATTATATCAAAAATCTGTCATACATAAATTTTCGGCCCTTCTCCTAGAAGTAATAATAACTTCAAACGGATTCGATACGTATCATAATTAAGAAATTATGGGGGTTTTTCTGTTTTCACAAAAAGTCCCCCCTCCCCCCCCCCTGGCTCGATTTTGCCCATTAACGAACTTGACCGAGATTTTATGCCCCTTGATTTTATGTATCAGTTTCGAAAAGAAGTGGGAGTTGGAACCGCCTACTTCGAAAAATAACTTGTTTGCAGGCGGAGCCGGCAAGGATTTTTTTTGTTTTTAATTTTTTTTTTGCTATAACGGTTGGTCCTATAAAAAACTTGTCAATATAAAAGTTTTAGATAATATTAAGAGGATTTATAATAAATTTAAGTGGATTTGAAATCTTGGGAATGGACGAAGTTCTGATTTTTTTTCTTCTAAAACCTCCCTTCCCTCCCCCCCTTAAGGCAATTTTTAATTATATCAAAAATCTGTCATACATAAATTTTTGCCCCTGTTCCTAGAAGTAATAATAACTTTAAACGGATTCGATACGTATCATAATTAAGAAATTATGTTTTTTTTTCTGTTTTCACAAAAAGCCCCCCATCCCCTTGGTTCGATTTTGCCCATTAACAAACTTTACCGAGATTTTATGTATCAGTTTCGAAAAGATGCGGGAGTTGGAACCGCCTACTTCGAAAAATAACTTGTTTGCAGACGGAGCCGGCAGGGATTTTTTTTGTTTTTAATTTTTTTTTGCTATAACGGTTGGTCCTATAAAAAACTTGTCAATATAAAAGTTTTAGATAATACTAAGAGGATTAATAATAAATTTACGCGGATTTGATATCTTGTGAATTGACGAAGCTATGATTTTTTTTCTTCTAAAACCCCCCTTTTTTTCCCCCCTTGGGGCCATTTTTAATTATATCAAAAATCTGTCATACATAAATTTTCGGCCCTTTTCGTAGAAGTAATAATAACTTTAAATGGATTTGATACATATAAAAATAAAGAAATTATGAGGGTTTTTTTGTTTTCACAAAAAGCCCCCCCCATTTCCCCCCCCCCCTTGGTTCGATTTCGCCCATTAACGAACTTGACCGAGATTTTATGACCCTTGATTTTATGTATCAGTTTGGAAGAGATTTATGCAGAATTTTTCCAGTTATCGTGGTCAGAAAAAAGTGACATAGATAGATAGATAGATAAAGTTTTGAACTGGGGGGGGGGGGGGGGTTTGGGTTCTGGGAGTCATGATCGGCGTAGATCTGCAAAAATTTTTCAAAATTTCCAACTTAGGTGAGAATGTAATAGGTAGTATTTCTTACGAAATCTACCTAAAAGCACCTGCATTCTGCATTGTAGAAAAATTATTACTCTCTAGAGGGCTAAATTTGATACATGATTAAATTAACAAAGGATGTGAATTATCACTTACAACGCAGCATACACCAAACAGAGTAAAAAAATGTCCAGACCGGAGATCGAACCCAGAACACTTGGTATCACGCATCAATACTCTACCATTTGAGCTATCCGGATGAAATCCAGTCTAGCAATTCTCACTCTTATATCTTGGCAAGGCTGCAACTTTGCAGCACAAGATGGAAAGTCAATCATAAGCACACGCACATTCAGTGGCATGCATGAGATGAATTAAATCCCAGTATTGATGAATATATGTAAATCTAATTAAATTTTTCAGCAGAGCAAAAATCATGCTGGAAAATAATGAATTAACAAAGGATGTGAATTATCACTTTAGCATAATTTCAATTCTGCTGAAAAATTTAATTAGATATATATATATATTCATGGAGACAAGGATTTAATTCGTCTCATGCATGCCACTGAAGATGTGCGCTCGTGATTGACTTTCCATCTTGTGCTGCAAAGTTGCAGCATTGCCAAGATATAAGAGTGGGAAATGCTAGACTGGATGTTGTCCAGATAGCTCAAATGGCAACATTGGTGCATGATACCAAGTGTTTGATCCCCAGTCTGGACACTTTTTCACTGTGTTGGTTGTACGCTGTGTAGTAAGTGATAATTCAGATCCTTTGTTAATTCATTAACTTCCAGCATAATATCAGCTCTGTTGAAAAATTTAATTAGATATGTTAATACAGGATTATTTCATCTTTATCTCCTTAATTCAGAGCTTTTTAATGTAAAAATTGCTGTTATTACAATAAAAATTTTAGAAAATGGGTAATATAATGATTTGGGCCCAGGCTTATTTAGATCATGTTTATAAATGATAATAAAATTAATTTAACAATGTTCGAAATGATCTATATTATGCAAAAATTTATAATCTGTACTAAAGTTCTGCACAGGCCTAGGCCAATTTTCATTCACAAGACTCAGGCCGGGTCTGGTCATCACTCTTTCCAGGGTGGGCAGGGGCAGGCATAGTTATCCCTCTTTCCAGTCCTAACTTTTTCTGCAGGGCCAGGGCTTCATTCTTCCTAGAGGTCTACATTGGCCAAAATTTTTGTGCCTGGTCCTGACCCAGCCTGTATGAAAATCATTGGCCCGACATGAGTAAAATGAGGCCTGGCACAACAATTTTTGCAAAAAACACAAGATTTTTTAATGGTCATTATTCTTAAATTAAAATTATTTTTAAAGAATACTACACACATTTCTAGGCAAAAAAATGAAAGCACAGTAAAACCTATGAAATAGAACCTGTCTATGACAGAAACTTGTCTTAAATGGAAAAGGTATTTATCCATGCAACAGGAAAATACTAATCAGTGTGAAAAGAATAATACCTATACAGCAAACGATGTACCTGCTAAAAATGGAACCTCTCTATTACAGATTTTTCTTCTCTCCTGATTTTCTTTTCTCTTACTGAATCATTATTTGAATATAATTGTCTAAGTCAATGTTTTTAATCAGTGTTTATGTACGTAATTGTCCAAGTGGTGATTAATATTGTTGATAATATGTATTCCAAGCATTTCAAACATAATCTGAAAATACGAACTTTTATACTGGGTCGGGCCAAAAAAAAATTTATACGAGCTGGGATAATATAATTTTTGTACAGGCTGTACCAAACTTTTAACTTTTTTACTGGACCTGGAAATTTCAGCCCATGCAGACAATCTGTACAACTTCTTCTTGTCTTAACCCTTTTAGTGCCAAGGAGCGCCGTCACGCTCCTCTTGCTCTGTGTTTTTATTATCATAGTATAAAATCTTCTGAAGAGAATGTTGACAAAATTATGAATATTGATGTATTGTAACGGAAATGGTGAATATTTCTCTTGTTCATATAAATTATCTATAAAAATGCACTTTTTTACTGGCATTTTTAGCATATATTGGTAAACTATGTATGGCACTAAAAGGGTTAAGGAATATAATATAAAGAATCACAAATGTGTATTGATATGGTTCAGACATATTTGGCCATGTTTACAAGTTAATTTTAATGATGTGTGAAATATATTCATATACAATGCAAAATTCTATAATACGCACAACCTCTTATCTAAAGGTGTGCGTTATAAGATCTTCTATAATATAATATATGATAGTAATATATGATAGTAATATATGAGCAAAATTCCATTCTATTTTTTGCACTGATGACACAGTATTGCTAATGTAGTGGATTTTTTTTTTTTTTTTTCAAAATATGTACCAGGAATTCTGAATAGTAATTTTTGTTTCACTTAATGATTGACATTTTATTTTTATATAAAGCAAAAATTACTATTCGAAATTTTTGGTAGATTTTTGCATTAAAAAATTCCCTAAATTGACAACACTGATGATAGCATGCTGAATGTTACCCCAAACTAGTATGGAATACTTGTTAAAACTTTTGATGCTCAAAATATTGTTTTATTTACTTATAAATTTACAATTTGTAAAAGATCATTAAATATATGTAGGTTTTACAGGAATTTGAAAAAATTGTTTACCAAAACTTCAAATAATTCAAACTGAAAAAAAAAAAAAAAAAAAAAAAAAAAAAAAAATAGTTCCTTAACTTTTAAAATAAATAATTAGGTGAAATTAGCAGAATGTTGCAGAGTTAATGGGAAGAATTGTCAGTCTCATTCTACTGCGATTAGAAATCTAACTTTTCAAAATCCTATTTATAATTCATCTATGTAGCATATAACATTCAAAGAAATTTTTTAAATTTCCTTTTAAAAAGTCACAATTTAAATAAATTTAATTCTATGAACTAATTTCACATATACAGCACTATTATGCATAAATATTTCTGGAAAAATCTACCAGAGAAAAATACTTAAATATAATAATATTTAAAAAATAATTAAAAGGCAAAATACTTAAAACAATAAAATATTCATATTTGGATAATTTCAAAAGATAATAAACAAATTGTAATGAAGATTTAAATTATTATATGAATTAGAAGCGATATGAAAAATTACTTCTACAACAAAACTAAATAATATTAAATTAATTGACACAATAAACATTAATATAATAAAAACTAATAAAATTTTCTTACTTGATTTCCGTATCTTGAGACATATATATACAATTCTTTTAAGGCATTTACACTATCTACTTCCCCAGAATGTGCCTAAAATAATTTAGAAAATTAAATTAAATAAATTTGCAGGAGTAAATGCAATCAGAAAAAAATTATTAAATAATAATGACAATAATAAATAAATAAACAAACAATACAAATTTGCTTGACTTGCATTCAGGAATAAATCTTAGTTTTGTTTATAAGCATGCAAATTAGGTAAAATAAAAATATCAAAAAGAATAACAAAGTACAAATGCCCTTAAAAAAAAAAAAAAAAAAAAAAGAAGGACCACCCCACATATTTTAATCTCCAATTTGCCACAGAAAAAAAAAAAATGGAGATATCCATTCGATTGAAAATTGTCCTTTTTTTTTTTAAATTTATGTTAAAAATAATAAATTTACGAAGTCGTCTTCATACTTAAATTGCACCAAACTCTAAAATGTTCAGTATAAACACTTAATTTTCACATCACACTTTGATTTTTTGGTAAATTTTACCTCGGAATACCAAATGGAAGTTATTCGGTTCAGTAGTTTATAAATTATGAAGGTTTAATGTTGTGAACTTCTAATGGTGATTTCATTTGTAATTGTTGCAAAACAAAGTGCAATGCAAATTTATAAACATAACTCACATAACTCGAAAAATACTTGTCGAAATGAGCTGTAATTTTGGAATCGATATCTTAAAATATTCATGCATTACAATTCCAATTTTCTTTTTGAAATTTAATTTCAAAAATTATTTTTTAAAATTAAGTAGAAAATACATAACTCTTGTAGTTTTTGATAAATTTTTAAATTAATGAAATACAAAGAAGTGAACATTAATAACCATTAAGAGATATTGGAATCATGAAAAACTAAGTAGAGGAATGAATTATAATAAAAAGCAATCTTACACATATTTAATAATTATACGAATAAATTGGTAAATTAGTATTTAAATTCTTCCTGGAGACATTGTTAGCCAAGCATTAGAAGGCTGGGCATATCTTACTTTCAGATTTAATATGATTTTCAATGTTAGATCACACACACAAAACTATGCACTTGCATAGGTGAAGTATACAAAATTTGCATTGTATATTATTAATATATATCAAATTAAATTAAAACAAATCCTTAACATTTTTATGCATTAATTTCAGCACCTGAGATTTTACTAAAGAATGGTATAATATGGTTGTATAATAGGTTAGGAAGTAAAAATATCTTTAAAATAAAAATATGCTTAAATATATGAAACATAATATGCAATAACATTTCATAATATTATTTGTAATAATAATAATACTTCCATACCATTGACAGCATCTGTAGAGATACACACATTTCTTGTTCTGTAACTGGTGGTAAATTTGCTACATCTTGGTAAAACCTGTTTACCATCTTCCTGTATGTAGGAATATCCCGAGCAAATAAAAGTTTATTGGATGGAGAATCCTAAAAATAGATTAATAAGTATTAAAATTAAAATAAAGATTTAAAAATATATATTATTTAAAGGCTTTTTTAAGTATTCGGTTTTGGGTGAATATTCTTATTTCAGCCAAACCGAATATTTTTATTTCTGACCTAACCAAATATTTTATAGTATGGACAAATAGGTCAATTTCGGAATAAATTACTGAATATTCAGTGCATCCCTAATCTATTTATTACAAAGTTACATATTTCCTGTGAAAAAAAAATTAATATTTAATGTTTTCTGGAACAAAGAAAACATGTAAAAATATATTTACATGATGTCCTAATTCTTGCAAGAATTTCAAGTTACAGTGGCAGAATGAATTATGATTCACTATTTAAGTTGCCATAATAATTCCAAGACAGTTCAATGTCTTACGACAAGAATAATCATAGTGTAGATATAATTTAAGCTTTAAAGTAAAGTGTATATCATGATCAAATACTGAAAACTACATATTTCTTTGAAAGTTTGCAAATGTAGCATATCATTATGATCAAATATTATACAACCTGAAAGTAAATTATACAGTTGAAATACTAAGAAATTTCTATTAATTAATCAAATATAGATCAGAATATTTCTCAATTACATATTTTTTTAAAATGTGCATTGCATGTATAACGGGCACTATTTTCTAGACCACTTCTCTTGTAATAGTAGCATTATTTGATCTTTTCAGTTATCAGGGTGACAATCATAATTTTATGCTAAAGTGCAAATTGCTTATTTCACACTATAATGCATGCTGACCTGTTATTTTCTTTTACAAATTGTTATATGAAGTTTCATCACAAGAAACAGAAAGAATAAATTTTATTGTAGTATTTTATAATTTCAATATTAATAGAAAGATACATATAATTAAGATTTATATTAATTAATCAAATATATATCAGAATGTTTCTCCATTACATATTTTTTTTTTTAAATGTGCATTGCATGCATAACAAGCACTATTTTCTAAACCACTTATTTTGTAATAGTAGCATTATTTGATCTTTTCAGTTATCAGGATAACTGTCATAATTTTATGCTAAAGTGCAAATTGTTTATTTCGCACTGTTAAGCAGGCTAACCTGTTATTTTCCTTTACAAATTGTCATACAAAGTTTCATCACAAGAAACAGAAAGAATAAATTTTATTGCAGTATTTTTTTTATTTCAAGATTAATAGAAAGATACATATAAATACATATAATTAAGATGTCTATTAATTAGTTAACTATATATCAGAATTTTTCTCAATTACATATTTTCTAAAAAGTGTGCATTGATAACAAGAAATGTGCATTGCAATATATATCAGAATGTTTCTCAATTACATATAAAAAAAAAAAAAAAAAAAAAGTGCATTGCATGCATAACAAGCACTATTTTCTAGACCACTTATCTTGTAATAGTAGCATTATTTGATCTTTTCAGTTATCAGGATGACAATCATAATTTTATGCTAACGTAAACTGTTTATTTCACACAGTTAAGCATGCTAACCTGCTATTTTCCTTTACAAATTGCCATACAAAGTTTCATCACAGAAAGAATAAATTTTATTGCAGAATTTTTTTTATTTCAAGATTAATAGATAGATACATATAATGGCTTTATTTATTTATTTATTTTTTAGAAAAGAGCTAAACCAATTGCAGTAGCCAACTTGTATGATTTAATATTCCACTAAGAGGGAAGATTCAATATATAGATTATGAGATTTGGCAATTTCCAAAAGGAGAAATTGTGTACAAATAAATTTGTTTTTGGAAATTATGTCATTGTTTCCTATAAAGCTGCATTCAAGATTCCAACAGCCTATGCATTTTGTCGAATGTCAGATAACATTTTAAATACAAATTTGAAATATAGTGCTGGGAATTTAAAAATATTACAAATTTATTGTTTATGAACATATCATAATTTTTAAACCACATGATACAACATATGAATAATATTCTAATATGCATTTAAAAAAAAGTAAAATAAATTAAGCCAAAAAAGTGGACAAAAGAACATTAAGTCATAGCGTAAATTACAATATTTTAAAAATTATGCTAATGCAGAAGCATTTATCACTTTATGCAACAATATTTTACATGTTAAAAGATCTGATGCAGTGACATAGCATAGGAGGGTACATGGAGGGGCATTGGGTGTAAATATTTTTAGAGGTGCCAAAAAACTATAGCAAAGAAAACAGTAGTATACATTAAGGAGGGGACACATTATTTTGAATTACCCGAGGTGTTCAAAATCCAGTCCATGCCACTTATATCTGTTTCTAGATTTAAAACAAATATTATAACTTAGTTAAAAAGTCACATTACTTTTTTTATTTAAAAATCAAAGTGACTAAGAAACATAAATAATAGTCAGTGTGTCCTTGCTTTGTGAGAAAAAATTTAAAATCGAAAAAGTTTTCTATACACTATTATCATATTTTTTTTCAAGTGCTTGAATTATGACTATATCATTAGACTTACTGTTTCTATTTTCATTTGGCATTTTCTTACTTATGATTTACTGTACTTGTCTACTTTTGTACTACTTTTGTACAGTCATTAAAAAGTTATATAGATCATTAGGTTTGTCATTTCTATCATAGGTGCCGACCATCCAAAGGGGTATGTGCCCCCTCCGAAAATTTTTAGAAGGAGCAATGTCTCCCTTAAAAACATGAAAAGTTAATAGGAGATCAGTCCTTTCATCTTTTCAACTAAATTCTGTGATGCTTCTGATTTCTATCTCTAGTTAAGATATTTTGCACATATGCATTTGGTACTGAAAGGTGCCATAATAACTAAAATGTACTCTTTATTTTCCCATATATTACTTATTTCAGCAAAGAAAAATTTTCTAAATATATCAATTTACCTTTCCTAGGCGGTGTTCTGATGTTGAACAAGAATCCATGAAAGTTTGAGCAATCACAGATAAACAAGAATCCACTATAGGAGTTTTCTCAACATCAAATACAAAATCTGGATTCTTTACTAAATTGACCCAAAATCTCAAAGGAAGACTGTAAACAAGAATACATTATTTTAATATCATATATAAATAAAACAAAATAAAAGCATACTTCATAATTCTACATTAAAATTTTAAAAATATTGGTAAGTGTAACACTTTTAGAAATTACAATTTCCATGTAAAAACATCCAACTTTTAAATGTCAAATTAATGTTTCACATGAAAAAAGAAGGAAAAAACTTTTTTTATCCTCTAAAAGTATAAAGTTTTTATTACTGTCAATATTTGTGTAACTGCATGAACTTTAGTAAATTACTTTTAACAGCTATCCTGAAATAATTTCCATCTATCTCTGTACAAAATTTTAAACATTCTAATTTAGCTATGAAATAACTGAATATCCCCTCCCCCTCAATCTACCTAAAAAATAAATATATTATATGTTTTTCTTCAAACATTACAAAATTCACACTTTTGAGCTAATTTTTAACACACTAGAATAAAAAAGACAACAGTTGACTATGAGCCAATCATTTAAAGAATTTGAAAATATCTGATAGCCAGGTATAAATTCTAGTCGGCAGAAAAAAATTTTACCCTCCCCAACGTCATTATTGATTTTCAAAAAACAGCACAATTTTTTTTATGAATTAAGTGATAAAAAAATAACATAGTTTAGAATTATTAGTCACATAGTTTAGAATAGCACATAATTAAAACAGATAATAAAACTAAGTTTTCTAAGGAAGTTTATCAAAATTATATATCTCTGGGAAAAAAGAAAAGGAAAGGAAATATTGTAAACTCTGAATTAACAGACATGTTCCGGAAATGCTGATTGCCGAATGCTTCAAATGTCTGAATAGTTGAGTGCTACAAAATCTATATCTGATGAGAGGACATCGATGAAAAAGGAAAACAATTTTTGGTCTATTTATCATATTGAATTCAGTGAAATAATTCGAATTTTATTACTTCAAAATTTACATTTAATAAACTCTCTTAGTTTGCCAAATTAAAAATAAAAGCTTAATTTATTTTTTTTTTTTACAATTTTAAGTTAACTTTGAAGCATCTATAATGTGACATCTTACAAGAAATTTAATTAAACATTGCGGCATTTGCAAAATAACACAATAGTTATTACATGATATACATTGCTAAAAAGAAAAGAAAAGCATTACATTTCCACACTGGGATTACATATGGAAACAGTAGCCGTCTAAGGTTTATTTTAATCCAACCATCTACGATAAGAATTTCAGAATAAATTAAAAAAAATAAATTTTAAAAGAACCTTACCCTTCTGAAGTGCAATTAATGATTTTTATTTCCATTTACTGCAGATAATAATCCAAACAATGTAATTCTAAAATATTCTTTCCCAGTACCAGACACTTTTCTCCAAGACAGAGTGACGCCGAACAATTGTCTAACGTGAGTGGTGCATACAGGCGCTAGGCGCCAAGCATTTTAAGCGGGAGAATAAATATTTAAAAAACACATTACTTTTATTAAAATGAATTATTCTTGAAATTTTAATTAAGTTTTATAGATTTACTTCAAATGAATTACTTATAATCGCTTATATGTTATTATTCTTTAAAATGAATGTGATAGATTAATCAGTTTTAATTCTGAACACAAAAATCTGATTTGAAACTTACAAAAAAGCATAAGCCTTTTCTATCATTGCACACCGAAACTTCCCGCTTCTCCCCACATTCTAATCACGAGACATGCTAGCCGACTAGAGAGGAAAAGAATGGTGTTTATGTGCATGAAATGGAAAATGCCTTTTAAACTTGGCTTTTCCATTAAAAGTACAAGAAAAGAGGGAGATCACTGTGCTAGCTGCCAGCATGAGTAGGGGTGTTGAAGTGACAAAATGTCATTTGTGCTCATTTTTTAGTTCAATTTTTGTATTTTTTTTTAAAAAAAGGTAACAAAAAAAAAAGTCAGATTAAAAAACTTAGTTGTCTGATAAAATAAGTTGGTCGCCAGTGGCGATTTGGCGACCACATTTGTCAAGCCCTGTGTGTATATATATATATATATATATATATATATATATATAAGTCAATTACATCAAATCTGAATTAAAATATCTGAAATTTTCTTGTTTTATGGTTATGGTATAAAACTTACTGAAAACCTTGCTTCCAATAAACAAGCATTTAGAATAATTTAAGAATAAGTTAACAACTCAGAAATGATTTAAACTAATAATCTCTAAATTAATAAATGTTTCATTTCATAAAATATTATACTGTAAAAAATTCCAACTCATATATATTTATAATAATTATTTATAAAAGTGTATGTAAAATTAAATATATATTTATATTTTTAAATGTATACTGAATGAACTTTTATTTTGCACATTATAAGGATATATAAACTTATGGTGTTTGAAACATTTCTAAAGTACTTAAACCCATGTAAGCGCAAAAAAATATTTATATTTATAAGAAAATGCAATAAACATTTTTGAGACTTGTAATGTAGTCAATTGTGTTATTTAACTTTATGAAATCATATTTCAAACTGTGATTACAGCTTTGTAAAATAAAAAGCACATTGTCATAAATAGTTAACCTACATAGTACAAACATTAATTTCAAGGAATATACTATTTACAGGCCAACAATCAGAGAATATAATAACTGTTATCATACATACCTGTTACTCTTCCACGCATGAACAACTTCTGGGTCTGATATACCATATCGAGCAGCTGCTTCATCAAACAGATCAAATAGCCATTTTACAGCTGGAGGTAAAGACTCTTTCGCTGATAATATTGTTGTTAAAAAGTCATCTACAAATTTTTGAATAGTACCCTGCAATAAAATAATATGTATACAGTTTAAAAAAATGAAACTTTCTAATACAGTACATATTGAATCTTTGGAAGATAAGTCATACAAATAAACTATTAAATACAAAGAGCAATTATTGTTTTTAAAAAAGCTAACTACCAGTTTAGGAATTTTTTTCCTTCTTAGAGTTTACTGAATGAGAATAAGCATAATATGGGTAAAAATAAAATATAAGTAATCTAAAGCATAAGCATATATGACATTTAATTACATTATCCTCTTTAATAAAAAGGTATGTGTTGCTGACGACTGGGATTTTCAATAATCGTTGCCACAGATCAATCCCGGAAAATGAAACATTTGAAGTTGCTGAAAAAATGAATAGCTCTAAAAGTATTTGTCAGAAAATTGTTAGACAAAGTGCGTTAGAAAGGTAAAAAATTGTATTTTTCTTGATATACATTTCAAATCCACTGATTATGCCATTTTTCAAATATTGAATTTCAAAAATTACCAAATTTCACAATAGAGTACCACAGCGAAAACTTCACGGGTAAAAAAATAATAATAACAGCAATGTGTCAGCACGAGTCACAAATTATAGTAACCATATTATTCTGTTAAAATATAAAAGTGAATTATGATGTCACGAGTGCATGATTTTTATTTAACTCTCGAGAAATACTAAATGCGTCACTTCTTTTTAGGTGTGAATAATATCGGTTAGTTCACATTATTAAAAAATGTAGCTGTAAAACATATAAATCATTGGAAAACAGTAGGTAATAAATTGTAAACGTAATAATAAACCGTATTAAAAAAACATAAGCATCCGTTTTTATGTAATTTTAAGATATTCCAGGTAAAGGTACAGATTACTTTAAAATACAAGGCTAAATTCACCGATATATTTAGTTTGTTTCAAAATTCTTTTGGAGAAACCGACCAGCACAGCAGGCGTAGTCTGCTAGTATTCTAAATAAACAGGCATTAGTAAACTAGAATAAGAAAAATATTCTGCATCAAATATTAGTTGCAAGTCAGCATATGACTTCACTTATTATTTAATGTAGTTCAAACTATTTAAATGCTATTGTAATCAGTCAGCACTAAATCCTATAATCAAGTTTTTTAAACAAGTGGTATGCAACAGAAACATTTTTTTAATTAAAAGAATTTCTTTTAAAAAAAAACTAATTCTTTGATTGTTTAGCTCAGATTTAAACAAAACTTTTACAGAATTTTACGAAAATATGAGAAGGCTGTTTGTTCTCAAATCCAAAAGAGCTTCTTTCTGACACATTTCTGAATGTATTTTTGTATGGAAACACATGAAATTGGCAGGTACAGAAACTATGTAATCGAATGGTGTTTTTCACTTTTTGGTAAAAGCAGAAGAACTTTCAGAAAATACTATCAAATTTGGTGTTTTAAACCAAATTTCCAGATGTGAAAGTCCATTGGAAAGGAGAAAAATCTGTCGTCACGTGACATCAAATGCTTATAACTCGATAAGTAATTCATTTATCAAAAAAAAAAAAAAAAAAAAAAAAACACTATTCGATTCCGAATTGCTTCAATAGTCAGGCTTGCAAGTGCCATGATTTTGGGTTTAAAAATGAGTCTGTAAATGTGCCAAATAAGTTTCGTGTTATTGAGTAGGAGAGAATATTTTTTTGAGAATTATTGTAAGAAATTCAACAAAGAAATTAAAATCCAAGATTACAAGAATGAATCTTTACAAACTATCACTTATTCACACAAAATAAAAATAAATAACCCTTCATTTATTATTGTAGATTTCTTTTCTTCATGTTTTTTAAGTGTTTTTTTTTTTAAATCACCAAATGCAAAAAAATCCGAAAAGAGACAAAAATTTTGACAAAATATGTGGCAAATGATTATTTTGGCACCAATTTTTTAAAGAAACCAAATGAAAAGGGAAATTTTTTTAACAATCTAATATACAACATGAAATGGACTGATAAAACTGAATCCAAAGACATAATTTCAAAGCTTTCAGAATAACGAAAAATCAAAATTTTCGGCTAACACTTTTAGAAATTGTCTAATGATTTTCACATTTGGCTAATATATTGACAAATAATCTAAATTTCTTAGTGCAGTTCCTGAAAATCTATAGCAGTCACAGAGAATTCTTAAATAAAATGTAGGAAATTAAAAAAGAATCATGATATAAACAACTAAAAACTACATCATTTTATATACTGAAGACATCTTGAATACATCTAACATATAATAACTATTGTGAAACATTGAAATATTATTTTTTTTTAAATAGAAAAATCTCAGTAACATCTTCAGGTCATTATGACAACAATTTAAGTCAAAGTTTTTCTTTGAAATGTATTAAAAAAGCCATGTATACTTATAGACTGTTTCCATTTTTCAAATAAAATCTTAAGACTAACAATTGATTTGATTTGCTTTGTGATTTTTGCATCAACAAATAGTTATTAAATCTGTGAATATGCATAAAAAAGATAAAATTTAAATTTGTATAACATAAAAGCAATAAATCTAACATTGTTTATTAGTAATGACTGTTAAGAAAAGATAAATGCTAAAAGATTGCACTACAAACAGAAATGGTAAAGCACAGAACATGCATTTTAGTTAGAATAATTTTGATTAACCTGTAAATCACAACATTGACAAGTATGTTATCTATCAAATCAATAATACAAATATTTATTAATGCTCACATTAGTGAGTTAAAATTATTCTGAAAAACTTAGCTAACACACATATTGTATTTAGACAAAAAACAAAGAAACAGGCATATTATAAATAATTAAGTAAATAGGCGACTGCTGTGAACAGTGACATCAATCACAGTTCTAGAACATTGCTAAATCACATATTTATCGAAAGCCAGCATGAAACAATGCCATCTTGCTAACTCATACATTTGTAATGAATTACTATGATCCACATAGTAATTCATTAAAAATGTATGACTTAGGTTTATTAATTTTCAAAAACATTTGAAAATGTAAGTGAAGAAAAAAAATGAAATGAAGTACATTATTTTAATAAAAATTACATTTCATATGAAAATAATATATATATCATCAATAAGTCATGTGAACAACCAAAAACAATATTAAAAAGGCTTCACAGGTCGGAAATAATAATCACTGAAAATATGTCGGGATTCGGTGACGGATGTGTTACCATTCCTGGAAACAAAAACTGTATGTAAAACGCCATTAGTTTACAGCAATGATGTCAAACTTGTGAGCGACTGCTGTGAACAGTGACATCAATCACAGTTCGATAACATTGCTGAATCACATATTTACTGAAAACCAGTATGAAGCAATGCTGTCTTGCTGCAGTATGTTGTATGTTATGTATAAAAAACTAATTTAGATTTATTTTAACTTGAAACTTTAATAAACACACAAGACATAACAGTACTAAATTTAAAATGCTAGTTTTTAAGGTGTTTAAAATAAAAGCACAAAAAATATTCAATGGTGTCTACAGTAGTACTATACCACTTTCAATAAGTGTGGCTTATGTGGTGATTCAATATGGTGTCTAGAGTAGAACTATACCACATTCAATAAGTGTGGCTTATGTGGTGGCACAGCATATCCATTAGTTTTTTTTTTTTTTTTTTTTTTTTTTTTTTTTTTTTTTTTTAATCATTTTTGGATGTAGCAGTATATACGCCAGGGAGGATTATCTACCCGGAATTACGGTGCATGAAAGGGTAAATAAACTGCATAGATCATTTTTCTTACCTTTGTAGAAAGAAGACGGGTTAAAAATATTTCTGGTATGGCTTTGTGACTATGATCTTTATGAAAATCATGATGATCATCACTGTTTTTGACTAGATGCCAGTAGCGAACTCTTGGACCATCTTCAATGCAATTACCCAGTTGAGGAGAACCAGATATAAATGGGCCATTGAAGGCAGACCCTAGAATATGTAGTTTGAAATACATATAAATAATTGCATATACATAAACACAATTTCATATAAGATTACATATTAATAAACGCTAGTATAATAATATGTAAAAATTATAGATTATGTATGAAATTAGTTATGAAAACACTCTATAATTTCTCTCATTCTGAGCAAATTCATTTATATATTTAATACTCATGAAAACTGTTTAGTGCAACTAACTTATATGTTAAAGTTTTTTAGTCTGAAACTTTCACATACTACTTTAAATACCCCCTTTTAAATTTTAAAATCTAAGCAAGAATTTTTTTTAAACTACACTTTTTTTTTTAATTATGAAAGCATTGGATGAAAATTAAAAGCAGATAAAACTGATGATTCTTTATTCCCTTTAAATTTTAAAATTAAAGCAGGAGTGTAGAAAAAAAATACCTTTTTTTTTAATCATTAGGAAAGCATTGAATTAAAATTAAAAAACAGACAAAACATATGATTCTTATCTAAAATTTGAATTCATATCTTAATTTTATCATTTTATATATTCATAAATAATTTCTTTATTTATTCTGGTTTCTTTCTGTTTTTTTCTTCTTAGTCATATTTAAATCAATTTCAATAATTTTATGTATAAACTCAAAAAACCTATAATAAACAAAGCATTAAATAACCATATTATCTACTTAATATGTTAAATCTTGGATCATTTAGTCCTCCTTTTACCTGAGTCATTTCCACTGAAATACAAATCATACTGTTTATACTTTAGAATAAGGGTCTTCAAACTTTCATGCACAAAGGCCACAACAATGAATATTTAAACTTCTCCAGGACACCCATATGTCAGTGAAATAGTGTAAACAAGAAATGTATACACACTTAGGAAACAAGATCATGGAAGAAGGGTTGTACACAAGTGCTAAAAAATTGCAGAATTTATTTATTTTTTCTTGATCCTTGAAAATTTTTTATTTATTTATATTTCGCCAAATTAGATTTTTCACCGGAAGATCTATATAATATGTCATCTAGTAATAATTGTAGTAGTACAAATAAAATTAAAACTAAACAATAAAATTAATCTGTTATATCGCACTCAAGATAGAGAAAGATGCTAACAACTGTATGTTTACCAAAGTTCTATATTCATTACATGAGAAAGCATACATCTAAGCTATTGGATACTATTAGCATAAAGTAGTACTGCACCCATCTTGCAAATTTCAAACATTTTTATGGTACCAAAAGAGCAAATTCACTTTATCTACATTTGTGCTCATTTGGAAAATCATTATGTGTACTGGGTGCACGTTCCACTGCTTTCACCAATTTAATCTAAAGAAGGGCTTTATTCTAACAAGGTGCTTTGATAATCTTTTTCGATGTTGGAGAAATCTTTTGTTTTGAATATTTGAAATGACATGGCAGGTCATAGGTTGAAGACTCCTATTTTAGAACAAAACCACTTCTGAAACAGATCTCTATTTACTTTCAGTTTCCAAAAGAAGACTGTTATTATTATTAGGTTGCTATACATTTTCAGCAGCCACTTTCTTGTTGGATCAAATTACTCTGAATTACAAAGAAATTAATAACAATCAAGGTGAAAAGAAAAGAGAGAGAGATAGAAGGAAAAGGAAAGAAAAGCACAACAGTCTCCTATTTTAGAATAAAAGAAACTTTTACAGAAATATTTTGATTATATTTTTAAAACTTAAAATTACACAAATGAGCAAAATAATGCAATAGTTTAAGGTTTTTGGATTCAGTTTATTTGTAATACAGTTAAAAGGATTAAATGTTAAGAGATACTTTAACCTTTCATAATGAAAAATTTTCTCTTCTACAATCACTGAAAGTTATTCAAAAATTTCCAGACATCAGGAATATATAAAACAAAATTTCAGAAATGAACACTAGTTACCACACAAATAAAAATTTTGACTCCCTGAAAAACAAATGTGAACTATATAAATCTGACATTCCTAAATCTAAATATGGCATCCAAATTATGCCAGCATGTGCTATATGTCTGAGAAACAGTTTTATAATAATAATGAATAGTGAACGATTTTTATAATTATAAAGAATGCTACATTAATTTGAAAACATGAAAAAGGTAATTTTACTGTCTTAGATAACATTAAATTATATCATAAAAAGCTATTTTGATGACATTTTATCTCATGTATTTTGTAGTGTCCCATCCCCCTTCATGTCCAGCAGTATCCACTCCTCATTCCTTTTGCCGCTATATCTGGTGTAATATTTTATATACCCCCTATAATTTATAGGTTATTTACATATTATTAAATACATTTTATTATTTATGCAATTTCCATTTATATTTCAGCAAGACATAAGACACCTTCATTTTAAAAGCAAGCCCTCCCACCTAAAGAAAAAGTACATAATTTCATTGTCATATTTTGATTTGTAACTTGAAATCAATTAGAATCAATCAATATTTTTGTTGCTGACCAGTGTAATTTAAAAAGTAATAATTCCCATTAGATCAACTGTCTTCGAAAAAATGGGAAATCTATTTAAAATTAAAATTTATGATGCAGAATTTTGAACTTACGAGTACAGTTAAGCATATCTTTTCTTCTTGCAACAAGACACATAACAGCAGACTCCCGAATGCCATAATGTGCAAGTGTATTAATACGTTTCCAGCTATTTGTACCTTTAGTAGTAAGATCTTCATCTGCTAAAATTAAATGTCCTCCTCGACCATGCCTCCATTCTAAAATAAAGACAGAAAATCAAACACCAAAAATACAAATGAAAAAGATTTTAGAGGCAATTTAATATTTAGATAGAATTGCAAAATGATTCTGTAAAACAGAATTCTTTATATGATAGACAGTTTCAGCGATACAACATGAACTACTAAATATTTAATGAAAGTTTTAATAAGATTTCAGTGACATGCTGCCATGAAAGTGCGAGCAGGAGAAAACCACTGCCTTTTCCTGGATTTCAAAATTTAATTAACTAAATTTTCTTTATCTCTCATGATTTTGAAAAAAAAAAGTAAAATTTATTCTCCCCAAATGACTTACACAATTTAAACACTAACAACAACAAACAAAAAAGAATTTTTTTATTACAGTAGTACTTATTAAATATAATTTTTAAACACATGAATGTAGAAACATATACATAAGGAAGTTTGGCACAAGGGGTACATGGGGCCACAAAATACCAATGTAATATATATCTTTACAGGGTTAATGACAGAATTTAGATATTTATAAACATCTATGTATTTTGAAGTATGTTTTCAGAATTTTAGAATGTTGCAGAAGTAAAAATGTTATCTGCAAATATTAAGATAATAAACAATATTCTGTCAATTAAAAACTAAATAAATGTTAATTAAAATTTTAATGCTAAAAACGTTAGCTAAAATTTCGCTCAGTTTCCCACATTTTACACATCTTCCCAATCTCATTTGAAATAATTAACCACCTCAATTCCCAGTGAGAAAGAGACTGAGAAGAATTGCTCAGTTGTAATCATGTGATCATAATAATGCACAAAAGACGAAAAATATGCATATCACCTATGCCGAATTACCAAAAAGTCAGAGTATGTAACTATCTAAGAGCCCTGCTGCTTTTTAAAGACCTGTGGCTTAAGAAATTCACGCATATCTTATTTTCTACTCAAGTTTTGTTTTGTAAGAAAAATATCCTACTAGAAAACAGGCATCTTAATAGTTATACGTAAAAAATGAAATATATAATATTCATCAAATCTGAATGTCTTGAACAGACAAAGAAATCTCTTCAGTATATATGAAGTGGTAGATGGATGATAAATTTCTGTGTGCACTTATTTATTTCAAACACAATATGGATTTTTAATGATACAATAAATTAAAATAAAACACGATATATAGCAAGTTAAAAATCTTGTGTTGAAAGGCAGAGGAAAAGAGGGCCTTAATCTGACACCGCATATCACTCATACTGCAAAACCTAAATTAATTGACAATTTAATATTTTTAGCTTGTTTATTGAAAATTTTTTGATCAAGTCACTACAATTAAAATGTTTTACAGTTTCTAAAAACTTTAATGAAAATTTTATGTACAAGATTTAATTTAAATTTGCCATGATTTGGGTCTTTTTTTAAATAATAATAATAATGGTATAATATACAAATACCATAACAAAAAAAAAGTTTTACCAGGTATTAAAAGAAAAATAATTAATTACCAAGATCAACATCATATATAGATGGTCTTTGTGAGAAAGGTGTATTCTTGTAAAGTGCATCTAAAATCTTAGCCTTTACTTGGCTAATTGTATCACAGTCATTCACTTTACATTGCATCTTTTCATCTTGATCTTCATGGATTACTTGTATTGTCTGAAAATTAATACAACACTTCATTGAAAGTTTGTATGAAATAAACATATTGAAAAAAAAAAGTCAAATCTTATTAGACTCAATAAGTGCTTTGTAAACTTTTGATTTAGTTAACAAATTCTCAATCAAAAACAATAAATTGGCATTCAGAATAAAACCTGCATAAAAACACATAATTAACCAAAGATTTTCTAATTATACCTTACTAGCAATTCAGGAGCTTGGAAGAGAAAGGGCGAATTAGAATAATCATTTCAATCGGGATTCGCCCTTTCTCTTCCAAGGTCCTGAATTAATGTTGCTGCATTTTAATATATTCTATAAAAGAAAAATTATACGCAACAAGATAAAACTATTATGGAAATCCACAATTCTGTTGCCAAAGCAAATATGGGAAAAAAAAAAATCCTAGACACATATTTTTATTCTATAAAAAATACCATATAGCAGTACAGAAATTTGAAGTTACATGATAAAATAACTACTTTAAAAAAAGTTAAACTTGTGATTAATTTTTAATAATTCAATCACATATACTAAGATTTTTAATATTTCGAAGAGAAAGGGTGAACTAGAATAATCATTTCAATCGGGATTCGCCCTATCTCTTCCAAGGTCCTGAATTAATGTAGCTGTATTTTAATATATTCTATAAAAGAAAAGGATGACGAAAACACAGATTATAGTTGGTTTCATATCACTGCTCATATACTAAAAGCTATCAAATTTAGCCACAAAAAACTTTCTTACCACAGGAGAATATTCTATTTGCTCTCTTAATAATCTTTCTTCAGATAATGAATATCTTGCATCATGTGTAATGGCATCAACTGGACCTTTTTCGACTTGATGCTTGATTGCACTAAAGAGGAGGAATAAGGAACCACCGGCTTGGTCCTGAAATTATAATAAAAAATAAATGAGTAAAAATGAATGTGAATATTATTTCTTATATCCTTTTATTGAATTAAAATAAAATTTTATAACTGATGAGTTAAAATGACAAAAAAAAAATTAAATACAGAGTTTAATCGTGGGGGAAAAAAATCTCACAACAGAAAATAAAAAAGAAAAAACAATATTATAACTAAATATAGCAGTGTTTTGTAACAAAGACATTTTAGACAATGAAAGAAATCTTTAATTTTAAGGTAGGTGGCTCAATTATGTGCTGAAATAGAATGAGTTTTGTGACTACATCTTGTGCATATAGTAAATAGAGATCCTTTAAAAGCAACAAAATTTATTCCCATTAGCAGACAAACAAAAAGAAATTGCAAAAAAATTGATATATTTTTATAAATTGTGATAAAACAGCACATCTTCAAAAAATCATGCAAGTCTCTTTTCCAAAAATTGGCTACCCTCCAAAATGCACTATAATCTTCAAGTTTTTGATTCCAGATCCAAAGCAAAATATAAATTAAATGCATCACATAACTATTGTTATAAAATACTTTATTTCATTAATTTAATGTTTTAAAAGTTTACTTCAATTAATATGTAAAATAAAGAATAACAGAAAAGGTTTTTTTTCCCCAAAACTAAATATATTAATAATCTAAAAGCTATAAAAATTATTCAAAGGAATTTAATATCTTAAATAAATAATTTTGAAGATCACAAATTATATATTTAAAAATAACATTACAACACAGAATTGACGAAAATTTTACTGCTAATAATGTACTTAAAAAAAATATTGATAAACAGGAAACACTTCTTTTCATTATTATTTAAACATTATAGATTTGCAAAATACAAAAAATCATTTCTGAAATTTAGAAATGATAGAGAATGAAAATAAACAAATATCTGAAATGTTTTTATTACCTTAATATAATTATACATGCATAAAGCCATCCAATTGGTTAACATCTTTTCAACAACAGATTCAGTCCTACAAGAATAAATCGATAGTTTATTATTACAAACTAAAACATGAAAAACAAACATAATCTGTATTCACAATTAGAACATTTAATAATATACCTGCGAAGCATCAACTGTGGATGTTTTGTACCAACATACTTATCAATCAGCCGTAGTAAAAGTTCTTTTAAAATACTGCAAAAGAAGAATGTGCAAAGGTGGTAATTAATTATTTTTAATATTTTTAACTATAATACATAAACAAGTGTAATAGAAATAAATAAGAAAAATGTTAAAATGTAATAAGAAATGTAAGTACAGTAGAACCTCGATTATCCGACGTAATTGGGACTGAACCTACATTGGATAATCAAGAATTTATCAATATTCATCTACTTTAATATGTAACATTCTCATCGAACTGCTATTATGACTATTTAAACTGTTCAATAAATATCCAAATTCAAATAATACATGAAAATTAATTTATTTTGAAGCAAAAAACTGAAAGTAGAATCGTCCATAAAACCGGAGTAGAATCGTCCACAAAGGGTAGGTGTGCCAATTGTAAGCAAACAGTAAGCGAGTGTGTAGTTTAAGTATGACACTGATTTCTCCTCCCCCCTTTTCAAATTCTGTAGCTGTGAAAATGTCTGTTCCTGAAAAGGTGACAAAAGGGATTTTTTGTTCCCTGCACTTGCTTACAATCAGAGGGTGCAATAACATTCGAAAGTTGTGGCAGTCGGCAGTACGGCCTTCCAAATTTCGAAATGGGGAATGTTTTTGATTAGAACAAGGATGTGTACACAGGAGGTGGAAGAAAGAGTACACTTATACAGATCGGAACTTGTGGGAACTTGAGCTAATTTCAAAGGAATTCTAAGAAATAGAAACCAAAATATTTATCTGTACTCATAGTTCAGAAACAACTGCTTGCATACACAAGGGGAAAAAAAAATATGAAACCAACGTCAGTTTACGGAGAGTTTCGGTTAAATGAGGGTCAGATAATTGAGGTTCTACTGTAATTTATACTACTATTATTACTTTTAAGTTTTTGTGTTTTATAACACCAAATATATGAATATTTTGGAATTATAAGTAAATTTAGTATTAAAATATTAAGCTTCTTTACGGCTATTCTCAAATGCAAATTGGTTACTTTTTGCAAAATCAGTTTTGCTGTTAAACTAGCAGAGCTTTGCCTACTTTGTTGATCGGTTTTTCAGAATGAACCTGGGGATAGGGGATCCAATGCCTACAGCAGTGTATGCAAATTAATGCATTTAAATAATCAAATGAACCTTGAATTGTTGCGATTTTGTATTTCAATGCAGATTAAATTTCAGCATTCTTGTTCATGTTGCTATAGGAATTGATTTGGCATTTTTCCAACTTGAATTTAATTATAACAGTAGCAAAATTTACCAGAAAGTTCCTTACATTTCAGAAAAAAATTGTCAAAAAAGCACTTTGCTAAACCAAAAAAATGCTCAGATCAAAATCAGATAAAATTTTCACAAAAGAATCAAAAATCACAGTATGAACTTTACTATATTGGGCTAAAAGTTTGAAACACAGTTTCTTCTACAAATGTCAGTGGAATGTAAAAAACCATCTGCTAAAAATTGCATTAAAAAATCTCAATTGCACAGGACAAAATTTACTATATTGGGCTAAAAGATTCAAACTGGATTCTTTTTACGAATGTGAAAAAATCACCACAAAATGCAAAAAAAAAACATAAAAAATCACGCTAAAAAAATTGCAAAATATTTAAAAATTGTTGTGTGAATTCCAAATAAACTTTATTGAAAAGGGGACAAATTTTACAATATTGGGCTAAATGACTGAAACTGGATTTTTTTTCACTAAATGGAAAAATTGACGCAGAATGTAATTTTTTAAAAAAAATCTAATTAAATTTTTAAAAAAAAAACGAACTTCAAGGTGCATAACATTAGATGCACCTTCTTGCCAAATCTTGTAGCTCTGTGTGCAGCAGTCTCTTCAGAAAAATTCAAACACACAAACATCTGTCTTTATTATTATTGATGGACAGCATTTGCAAATATTTTTACTCAGACACTAAAAATATCAAACAATGTTTTCCATTTTTTGATAAAGGCAAGGAAATCTTTCAAAAAATTATGTCAAAATTGGCATTTTGAGTTGATTTTTAGGATGAGATAGCATGAAAGAGGTTGTCATGAGACAGCAATGGTTTATAACTCAGAATGTATTACCCATGTCCGAAATTTCAAAATGCTATTTATTCAATTAGAAATTCCTTCAATTCAATTTCATGCTTTTATGTTTAAAAATGATTTTGTTAATATGCCAGAAAGTTTCATGCTAATAAACATTTTTTATATATATATATATAAAATGAGAACAGCCTAAATAATAAAACTAATACCAGTACAGTGATTCACTATTTTTAAATTATTGATTCAGAAATAAAATACAATGAAAAAATTATTATAGTAGCAGGAAATAAGAGATTATTCAGTGTCTTAACCACTTTTTGAAGAGAGTTGTGTATATGTAACATATAGCTCAGAATTCTTGATTATTCCTACAAATGATTGCTAATGGTAAATATTACTTAGCATTTATGCAATTAAATTAAGCAAAAATATCTATTTTGAAAAACTGGTGACAAAAGATAAACTTTTGTAAAGGAGACCATTAATCTGCACAGCTTGGTTGCAAGCATTTTGTAGATTTGCGACTTTTTGTGGATTACAGGTCATGTCTATTTAAACTTTGTTTACATTTATTTAGATTTATAGTTTGGACATATTTAGATTGTTAATGTTTAAAAATAAACATATTACACACTTAAACATATCAATAAAGAAAGAATTAATTTAAAAATAATTTAATGATCATTATATGTTTTAAATCCATCATCAATAGTTGCTGGTATTAAAACATTTGTTTTATGTTTTTGTATCTTAAATAGCAGTTTACAAATGTCCATAATTGTCTGCTGAACCGTAAAATTTGTCTTTGTCGTTTTTTGAAATTCTGATATCCTTAACAAATTATTATAAAAAGTATATGTGTATGACAAATGCATTTTTAAAAGGAAATATATTTTTATTTATTTTTACCATATGAATGATTAATGAAATAAAATATTTGTATAAGTACTATCATTTTAAACTATAAAAAAGAATATTTAAATGATATACTATAATATATATCACAAGTAAAATTAAAGTCGGAAGGGGAAAAAAAATGTTATTGGTAAGTGATTTTTAAGAATTAAATTTCTTTGTTTACTTTCACATATGCATTGCGGATTACAGGTATTTGAGAATTACAGGTTTGTCGATTAGAGGTACTCTACTGTAGTAAAAAAAATATATAAACAATTCACTAATTCGTAGATGTTTAATTTAGTGATTGGGGAAAAAATGTGATGAGAGATCATCAAAATATTAAAAAGGTTATGACTCATACATTTGATAATAAACAAGAAAGAAACAAAATATTTTAATTTTTTCTACAATTTCATTTCAAAATATATCTATCATACGTTTTTTTTTATTATTATTTTTTCAAAGTGAAGAGTATATTATGAATTGTAAATAATGAAATTTCTTTTTTAATCCTCTCAAAAAAAAGTTTATCAAATTAAAGTAACATTTTCTTACAGTACAAAAATAGCAAATTTTAACAAATTAGTGATGATCTAAGAAAAACATTAAATACCTGGTAGCATATTCCATCTTTTCCAAAAATATAATCATAAGAAGTGATGCGACATTAACCCTTCAATGGAAAGAATATTTTAATTCAAGTAAAAATGCATAAAAAGTTACATAGCATATAAATGAAATAATTGAACCTTCTCATGGATGAAAAACGTATTTTACACTTAAAATGGATTTAAAATGGATTATTAAGAACAAATAACGTTTAATTTTTAAAAATCTTCCATTTATTACAAAATTATAAAATGAACCTCATATGAGGTTTACAAGCATTAATTTTGTTTTTAATTAATTGTTAAACAATAGATTTTTGTATTAACTTAAAACTTTGGATACATCAACACAAAGCAAAGAGTAAAAAGTCGCAACTCCAAAAGCAGAAATTCTTTGGATTTTTTTTTTTTTTTTTCTGTTCCAAAGAACAGAAAATAAAAATTGTCAAAAGTGAATTTGAATATTTGAAAAGGAAATAATTCTAGTATATATTGTTATATTTCACAAGCATTATTGGACTTCCTAAGGGATTTATATATATATATGATAAAGGAATACAAATAAAACATACACTGATTATTCACAATACAGCCTTATATAAGGTTTCTACACATGAGAAGGTTAATCAACTTTCCAACCTCAGCAGAATTAAAACAGAAATAATACATTTATAATCCTTAAAAAAAAAAAAAATCTATATTATTAACAGAATTTTATTTTTATTTTTAAAGCATGGGTAAAAAAAGTCCATCCAAGCCAAGACTGAAAACTTTGAGTATTAGGTAAAACCAAATAAAGATTAGAAGACTTCTATCTGTCTTATATTGTAGCTAAAAATTTATCTTTTACAATTAAAGAGAGTGATAAAAGTTTCTGCTGGTAAAATTGCTATAAAGTATAATTTACTATCAGTCAAAAATCTCTGCAAGACTGAAATCAGTTCAGGAAACTGAAGATTTTGCATCCATTTTTAAAGATCTATTTTGCACTCTGGTACATAAAATCTATAGATGAAGCAGATATTTAATATTTTCAATTGACAAATCAAAAAACAAACAAATAAATAAAAGGCATCCATAAAGTGATCTCAAGCTTAAAATGATGATGTAATAAGCGGTTTGTACTTTTTGTTAACAACACTTTGTCATCTGAAAGAAATAGTGACCACTTTCTCACAAATTTCAACAGATTGAAAAATTATTTTCATCTATAACAAATGTTTAGACCAAGCACTTCAAACTTGTTATCTGTAGGTCTTATGCATCCTAAAATGAAAATGACTACAGCATACTCATCTGCTAACTGTAGAACTGAATTTGAAACAACAGTTAAAAGTTTTAAATCTTTATAAGAAAATTTTCTTTGTTTTATGTGAATTTATTGATAAATATTTAATAAATTTTTAATCAAATATGAATGAAAGCTAGTGACATTCAAAGCAAAATTAGGAACAATTTTTTTTTATATACAAATACTCTAATTTCTGGTGTAAAATCTGCTGGCCAAACAAACATGGCCGGCAGTAGGAAATAAAAGGCATTTCAAATAGATTCAGAAATTTTAATTAAAATGTAACTTATTGGCATATAAGTACTTATTAGGCAACGTTTTAAGCAAAATTTCTGGTTCAAAACAGATTTATTTGATCTACAGATTATACAAATCAGAAAATCCATCTAAATGTATTTAAAAGTAGCACCAAAAAAAAAGTTTTTATTGTGTAGCATTATTGGATAAACAAAAACTTTATTAACAAGAACGAAAAATCATGCTTCAAGCATAGATTATGTAACACTTTCCAACGCTTCCAAAATAATTTTACAAATCATACCTTTTAATAAGCTGAATGATAGCATCTAAGTAAATAATTTGGAAAACGCATAACAAATTAAAAAACATAATTTCAGGAATTTGCAACCTATACAGTATTCGGAAAAATATCCGAATACTTTTATTCAGCCCTGTATATGATCTATAAATTCGTATATATACTACATAGGATGCTAAATTTTAGTTCAGTTAGGAAAAGCGTAGCACAGTTTAAAATTCTCCTTCTGGAGTTTGTCAATAAACGGAAATGTGTTCGCGAATTTTTGTGCTTCCCTGTATATGATCTACAGAATTTATACACACCACGTAAATAG
Source organism: Maratus michaelseni (assembly GCA_963931845.1). NCBI lineage: Eukaryota > Metazoa > Arthropoda > Arachnida > Araneae > Salticidae > Maratus > Maratus michaelseni. The sequence continues at coordinate 219,945,844 of OZ007596.1, forward strand.
TGAGTTAAATTTAAAATCGCGTTCAGTAACTTAAAACGCACTTCCAGGAATTATTGTAAACAGACAGTAGAGAATTCTTTTGTGTCTCCCTGTAAATGAACGATGACTGCTATACACACAATATTCTGTAGTAAGCCTCTTGTAATGCACCTTAGTGATATATATAAATTTCAATGTGTTTAAAATAATGAAACATTATTTAAATAAACCGCAGACGATTTTCCTCCATAGATGTAATGTTAAACCGCAGACGATTTTCCTCCATAGATGTAATGTAACGGAATTATTTTGACTGTTCCTGTAAAGTTACTATAAGTGCTATGCACACCCTATTCCATATTAAGCTTCTTGTAATGCACCTTAGTGATATATATCAATTACAATGTGTTTGAAATTGAGTAAATTTCATTAAAATAAACCGCAAATGATTTTTCCCCATAGATCGCAATGTAACGAAATTCTTTTGAGTGTCCCTGTAAAAAAACTATAAGTGCTACACACTTCCGTTGAAATAGGGAACATGCTATAGAGTACTACAATAACATATAAAAATTGCAGAGCAATCCGAGCATATTTACGGGAGTTAGAGCACGGACAGACAGCCATACGGCCAGACGGCCAGACAAACCGAAGTGATAAACACTTTTCAACTAGGTTGGAAAGTGTTAAAAAGGGGTTAGATTCTATGTTAGATGAAAAAAAAAAACTTTCATATATATATAATAAATTATAAAAGTATAACAAAAGTATAAAAAAGTATAATAATAAATTATAAAAGTATAAAAGTAGTAGAAATTATAAAAAGAGAAATTTCCACTCACTTGTCTCGTATACTGAAAGATTTCTGTTCTTCGAGTGTTTCGATGAACACAAGCAAAAAATTGCGATTGCACAGAAGTTGTTCAAACTGAGACATAGCAATTTCATACATGTTCTGTGGTCCATTAATTTGCTAAAAAAATGAAATGAACATCAGTAAACATTCTATTAAGACAAGTATGTTTTAATATTTTTGTTTGTACACTAAATTCCATAATTTAATATATACAGTATAACCCCAAGTTAATGATTTCTGCAATTTAACGATAGATTTCAATGGTCTGTGTTCACCTATACTTATTTTTATGTTGAATTATCCTCAATTTAATAATAGTTTTTCTCTATTTAACAATAATTTTTATAAATTTCAAATACTTTAAACTTTTTTTTTTCAGCTTTTTCTCTCTGTTATCTTTTGACTGGTTTATGATGATGTTGAGTTTGATATGGAAGAAATGAAACATCAGCCTGGTATGACATTTCTAGCCAGAATTTTCCACTTAGGTGAACTAAAACTCACGTTTTGATTTGTAAACTACAGATTGTTCAAGAATTATGTGACAAAAATCAAGCAAAATTTGTCTTATTTTAGGTTTTGAATCCAATACAGAATGACAAAATCTCAAAAGTAACTTAAATTGAAGCAAATGCTGCAGAGGGGAAAATATCAGATTAGGTTTGAAATGGAATAACATTTATATAATATTTTTGGAAAAAATGAAAAATCCATGTGAATGGCAATATTTTAGGTAAAGCACAACAGCTAGCAATATTTTTTAATTTTTAAAAGTGTATATTTTATGTAGCAAACGAAAATATAATTAAAGACTAGTGATAGGTAAATTTTTGAAAATTTAATAATCAAATTTTATGTATGAAGTTTTAATTTTAATGTGTGACCGGATTAAATGATTTTTGAGAGATGCTTTACAATCGTTAAATCAAGGTTTGACTGTATATAGATTTTTAATTAGCACAATTACAAGTAGATGTACTTTTTAACTGCACAGAAATAACAAAAAGTGATAGAAATAATTTGACACATAGCTTAAATCATTAAAAAAAAAAAAACAGATAAAGGAAAGCAATTTTTTTTTTTTTTAAGATAATAACTGGTAGTGTTATAAGAAAGAAAAAGCCATACCAGGCTGACATTATTACATGGCATTAAATCAGAAAATTCAAAAAGGAACTTTTAATTCAATGAATAGTTCCTTAAATATCCTTTTTACTTTTATTGTGAAACATATGACTAAACTTAATTGATTTGAAAACAAATAAAACTACACTATATTTTTACAACTGTATATATTTTTTTTAACTTTCATTTCTTATCACTTTTATCATGTTATTTGAATCAACTTAGTTTCAGATTATTTGAATGAAAATAATTAAAAAACTATGAATGAAATTCAACATCGAACAATACAAATATTTCTATTTTTCTAGTGATTTTTAATTTTTTTTCCAAGTATTAGAAAATTGATGGAGAGTAGAAATAACACTTTTTTCTGCAAGTTTGAAATCCTAAAATCTACTCTCTTTTTACGAGAGTGGGGAGATCTGAATTCACTATTAATTCAATAGAAAAAGAATTTTTGAGACATTTTTGAGAACGTATTCATTTTTTTACTGAAATAGTTAAAAGAACAGTAAATATAATGAATTCTATCAGCAGAAAATCCATATGATGTTTTCTACAGAACGAATATAAAACACTTTGACAGCAATAAAAGAAACATAAAAATATTCTTCAATTACAGAAAATAATGACAACAATATTGAGATGATTAAGTCATATTATAGAAATTATATAATATATTTTCTATAGAAACAAGATGTTCTTATTTTGAATTGAAATAATTAAACACACAAACATCCTGATAAATCTATTAGTCCATGTTTTATAGAAAATCTAAATTTAATATTCCATATAAAATACATAATAAGATACTAACCTTGCATTCCTCGATAACAGGATTGTCAGCAACTCCAGGGAAGAATACCTTCATCACAAAAGTCCTATGATCTAAAGTTGGAACACCAGTTGCTTGTATGTCATTATTTAGATCTGACATATCCGTCTGAAGTTCAGCAAAAGCTGATGGAAAAATATGACTTATTATGAATATATCTCCTTTAGTATTAACTAAAAAAAGTCAAGAAAGTATATCAAAATGAACTAAATGAATAAAAACAAAGAAAATCATAAAACTTGAATAATGACAGTGTTATTGTTAATATTATTTTACTGGTTTGATAACAAAGTAGGGTCTGGGATTTTCTACTGAAGCACAGATTCATTGGGATACCTGCCTAAGGATTTAAAAAGCGAATAACTTTTTCTATTATATCAAGTCTATATATATCAGGATATTTGCTGGAGAGAAACGCTATAAGCAAAGAATTTTTAGGGAATCTACATGTCTAAGCAAATGTCTCTAGAATAATGACCTTTATTAAAGAAGACCAGTGTAAGGATATTCATATAAACAAATATAGTACACATAAAATCACAAGAAAAATTTATGGTTAATTATGATTAAAAATGAAATGTTAATTTTTAAAAATATAGTTACATTCTATACCAAGAACTAGCACTTGAATTTTCACTGATATTATTATTTTTTTTTTTTTATATAAAGCGGTTCAAAAAGGTTAGAGAAAAAAAATGGGGAGGGAGGTGGTAGCTGCAATAAAAGAAATAAAAAGATCATATACATCTGCTTACACATTAAAAATGTGTTTTATCTTTATTGCTGATGAGAAAAAGCACTTAATAATTTGTAAGTAAAATGCATGCCTATCTAAGCTTTTAAATAGTCAAATACAGATTAAAATAATGAAGGTATTTTTTCATTTTGTTAATGAAAAAACCAAAATGAGCTCCTGAGTGATTTTGTTTATTATAATTCGAAGAGGCTAGAGAACTTTCTTTGGAATGAGAAATATACTTTTAAAATCTTAAAATGCACTGATTATAGTTGTTTAAATCCTACCATATATAATAATTTCAAAACTCTCCATAAAATAATTTCAAAACTTATGATGAATGACCATAAGTATTAAAACAAACCATAAATAAGACATCCAGCATGCAAGAAAGATGCAAATAATCTAAATAAAATTATATTTTAAAATATTGTCACTGTATGATATATGTGCTAATCAGTTTCACAACTAAACAGCTGTTTTGTGGATAAAGACATAAAACATGCATACACATACATGGTGCAAAATAATGATAAAGAAACACAGATCATGCCCTGCAAAGATAAAAGTAATTTTAGATTCTTAATGTCAAACCATTGATTAATTGTAGCCACATTGCAAGCTTAATAAAAATAAGCAATAGCAGTTTGGCACAAAGTTCTCCATAAATGTTGTGTTTAAATTTTGTTTTATGAATTCTTATTGACTTTTAAAAATTACTGTACAACATTTTTACCTACAAGACAATGCCTCATGTAGTTAAATTTGCACATTAATTCTATTATTAAAAGCAATTTTTCTACATCTAAGAGATCTTAATAATATTAAATCAAAACAATTAGAAAAACATTTTTGAGCAAGAAAATAAAGCAATTAGTTACCTATTAAACTTATTGAAATTTTCAAATATTTTACATATATAAAGTCCTACAAACATGTCATCAAATTAATAATAAATAAAATAAATATATATATATTAGTATAAGTAAAATAGTTTATAAGATTGTACTCCAAATTTGCATTTCACTTCAATTTCAGTTTTAATGTGGTCATAAATATCTTTCTACAAAAATTATAAAATTCTTATACAAATGAAATTTTAAGGTTTCACTGAAATATTCCAAGTTAAATAAATCTGAATAACGCTGACTTCCACTTTAAGTTTTTCATGAACCAAACATTGATATAAAGTATAAAATTTAGCAGTAGTTTTTGATAATAATCTAAACTAATACATTCAAAAGTCTCATGCAAATGGTGATGAACATGCAGAATGAATAAGGGAAATATTAAAAAAGCTCACAGATAGTAGCAGCGCTAAAGTAGTGACAAAGTAGCACCTATTCTTATTTTTTTAAAGTATCAAACAGAAATCAATACAGTACACAAACAATAAAATGTATTGCATGGTAAAATTTCATGAAACAAAATATATTTGCGAGCTAAAATTCAATAGTTTGAATCAAGAATTAAAAATAAATAAATCACTTTGGCTTGTTTGAATTAAATTATTCTAGAGTTTTTCAATTGCACTTCTCTGTTAAACTCAGTTGTGCTTATACACATTTAAATAAAAATTATATTATGACTCTGCTAGACAGTAACAAATGTGGATTTAAGATACTTATATGTATATACAAACAGACCTGCCTGGTGTTGTTTAGCCCAGCCTATTCAGAGTCTGTCAAGAAAATTTAAGCCTGGGCCTGGCCCAAGTTTAATGAGAAAAAATTGGCCCATGGACTACAACAACAAAATTCCTCGATTTATTTAATTCTTTAAATGGTAGAAGAAAAATCATTACTAACTTTCGTTCCTCATCTCAAGCCCCACCCCACACACACACAAAAAGTAAAAAACACCATTATATTATAAAAGTTTAAATCATTTATATCTCGCTTAAGAAGCAAGCCCATTCCTGTTGACATAACAGCGAATTTTTTGACAATAAAAGTTAATAGCAAAAAAGGGCTGAAAATCGAGGCAATATGAAATTTTTCTACTTAATAAAGAATAATAAAAAGAAACAAAACAAGTTGTAACTCAATGCAAACAATCCTTCCTTGGATCTCATTTTCTTATTGCTTTAAAAATTGACTTAAATTCAAATTATTAATAATTTTTCATTTAAACAATTCATAACAGTTTTCTCCATGTGGGAACATAAAATGTAACATTGGATGGCTAAGCTATCAATAGGTATCAGATGATAAAAACAAAATCCTCATTTTTGGCAAATGGAGACTTAAAAATAAAAATTTTAAATTCACTGTACAAATCTACATAAACTTTATTGAAAGAAAGCAAAATTTACTATATTGGGCTAAAAGATTGAATTTGGGTTGCTTTTATAAGTGTCTCAAAATCAATGAAAAACTTAGAAAATTAGGGCAATATGCAAATTTTTCCGTTAAATAAAAAAAAAAGAAAAAAAAAATTGAAAATCTGAGTGCCACATGCAATCTGAACTTGCCTTTATCTATCCTAAATCAAATTTGCAGACCTCTATGTGCTATAGATTTCCCTAGCTATCACCAAGAGATGCATCCACAGACAAACATTTTTCTTTTATAAATATAGATTATTTTATTTTTAAGGGTAAATTTCATGCATACAAACAATCTTGGAAGCATGACATAAAAAATAATGCATAAAGAAATATGAAACATAAGTGCATAGCAAGCAAATAACAAGTTAATTCAAAGTTACAAGTTAATTTTATTGCTTATGCAGCATCATTACCTTGCTTGCATTCTGATCGAACACTATTCTCCAATGTATCCATTTGCAGTTGTATGCGCTTATATTCCCTTTCAGCTTGTGAACTTTTATGCCTTAATGCAACTAAGATGATAAGACTGAGTAGTATCAACACAGCACCACCTGCAGCAATTCCTCCAATAGCTTCAGGTGGAAACTCATAAGTTTTCGCAACCTCATATCTTAGATAACCAATTGCATAGCGTAAATTTGTGCCAGCTCTTACCTAGAATTAAAAATAACATTAGATTTATTTTATTATTAGCATAAAACTATTATTTCAGTAATTCATATGTCAATATTAATGATTTGTTACTAAAGAAAAAAAGCTAAATAATATAAAACAGAGAATCTGGAAAGAAATCTAATTTTCCATGTTATCAAAATGTATTAATGCAATGCAAGTCAAATTATCAGTGGCACTTATATAAAACTTAATTTTATGAAAATTGACAACATTAATATCATGAAAACTTATTTGCAATGGCTTCTTAATTTATTTATCAAAAGAAAAAAAAAATGAAAAATTTTGCCAGATATTACACATAGTTGATGTTTCACACTGTTGAAAAAACTACTATATTTATCAACAATTTGTTACTTAAAATATTTTTCTAAAAATGGATATTGCATTCTGTTTGTTAAACAATAATAAAAAATAAAATTCTGTCTTCATTATTTTCAAAACATGATAAAATATTTTTTGGAATTCTTTTAAGTTAAAATTTTAAAATATGGTTTGACACTGTCCTTCAATATTACTTAACAGCTACTAAAAATATCAGTTTGGAAAAAAATATTTCAATTTAGAAATTATTCAAATAACAATTAGTATAGCAACTCTTAACGCATGTGTAATTTGCATATTCGATGGGATTAAATGAATATGCAACAGTCTAAGTATTAAAAATAATTAAACTGTAAGAAAAATAGGTATCTATTGGTTATATTGGCTAATACGTTTTGACCAATTTTTTGAGAAAAAAAAGGAGACCACCCAGAATTATAAAGAGTTTAATATAATTAGAATAATCACAAGTAGATACGAAAAATGTCAGCTACATAAAAGCTACGACTTTGTCATTTCTATTGTATATTAATTGGAAGCAAATAAAAAACACCAATTAAAAAAATACATATAAATGTAAGCATGATTAAAAAGTTTAAGCACATTTAATGTTTTTCTTAAAACTATTACCTTATCTTAACTGGATAATTTGTGATGCATAATTATAGTACTGACACACAGAAAAATTTACTTTTACTTAAAATAATCATAAAATCTCCCTTTTACTTACAACAACCATAGGTAGACTGTTTTCAGTTCTTCGGCCTAATTCATCAGTTCCTGTTGGTTGCACTTCTGGGGGTAAACAAACAAGTTGAGTCATGCTCAGAGAAGTCAGATTGCAAGGTCGAGTACCAATTGTTACATTGATTTCCCCTTCTGTACTGGCAAGTCTCATGTTTTCTCCCTAAAACAGTGATGAAAAACTTTTTATTAAAAAAATAACTAACCATGCTTGACACTGAATTGATTTAAATATAATCAATAAAGTAGTTTAGAATTAAGAAGTACTAGTTAATGTATTAAAATATTGCTGTATTTAGATGAATAGAGAATAGAAGTAGAATATTTAATGAAGTTTATTAGAATGTTCATTAAATAAACTTCATTAAATAAAACATAATTGTTTCATAATAATCACTAAAAACAGTTAAAATTCAAGAACTAAAAGGTAAATAATAATAAGTAAATAAATAAGAAATGATAAGAAAATGTAAAATAAAGTATGTCTCCACCTTTTGGAAGCATGCAATCTTTAAAGAATAACGCATACCAAGATAAAGGACATCTGATTAAGTACAGATAATCTGGCTAGAATATAGTGTAGAATATATATATATACACACACACATATATATATATATATATATATATATATATATATATATATACATTATTCTGAGGAAAATCACTCAAAAATTTAGAAAAACAGATTAAATGCTTCAAAATAATTCTTGGAAAAAATCAATTAAGTAATTATATTTTAATACTATAATGGTAGAAGTTCATATTTTTTTAGTATTTTTAAATGCATTTATTAAATAAAGAATTAAGTATTACTTTCACTAGGAAAGGTTTTGCCTGCTTCACAGGTCAGTTTTTCTCAAACAAACATCAAATTAAAGGAACCTCATGTTGGAATTCTCACTGCCTTCAGCAGCGTATAGCTCTGGTCATGAATGAAATAAATCTTGAATTATTGTGATTTTTTATATTGGTCCAAAATAAATTCAAATTTTCAATCATGGTAGATAACATTGCTATAGGAACTGATTTGGCATTCTTCTAACTTGAATTTAATAATCATGGGCAAAATTTATCTGAGAGTTCTTTCCGTTTCAGAAAAAATATTGCCATGGAAAATTAAAAAAATTGCTAAAAATCAAATAAAACATTCATGAAAAATTTAAAAATCGCAGAGAAAAATGTATTACATTGGACTGAAAGATTAAAACCATATTCCTTCTACAAATGTAAAAAAAAAATTGCAAACTGAAAAAAAAAAAAAAAAAATTAATTACATAAAAAATTAACAAAAAGCAGAAGGCAAAATTTACTGTAATGGGGTAAAAGATGGGTTCCTTTTCAGAATAATAAAAAATCACTGTGGAATGTGCAAAAATGTTAATTACACAAAAAGTTCCAAAAACATTCAAAAATTACTGCAGGAATTATGAATAAACTGTATCGAAAAGAGGACAAAATTTAATATTTTAAGCTATGAATAAGATTAAAATTAAATTCCATTTAATAATGAGGAAAAATTGCAGCTAAATGCTGAAAATCACATAAAAAATACATTTTAAAAAATCTAATAAGAAAATCCAAAAACAGGCTTCAAAATGCATAACTTTTCAGACATACGAGGGCAATTTGATAAGTTCTCAGCCTAACACAGAAATTAAACAAGTATGACCAAATGGAAATGTCGTTTGTAAAGTATGATCCTTTAGATAACATGCCGTCGAGTTTCAGACGTGTGAGTTTATTGATTATTGCTGGGCAATAAAGTAACGTAAACAAGTTTTGACATTTTCGAAAAATAGAAATTCGAGCTGACATAAAATACTTTGTTAAAAAATATTTAACCCCCACGAACACACAAAAAGAGTTACAGTCTATCTTAAAGGATTCTGGTCCTTCATATTAGATGATAAAAAAAAGTGGGCTGCTGAATTTTAAAATGGTAGGAAATCAATTCACGATGATGAACGCTCAGGACGCCCAAAAACCGCAATGACCAACAAAATCGTCTCATTCACAATGCCGTATTGAATAATCCCTGATTGAAGATATGCAAACTTGCTGCCATTGCAAACATCTCGATAGACCGTGTTTACCACATTTTACATGATGTTTTGGGTATGAAAAAGCTTTCTGCTCGATGTGTGCCGCTCTTGTTGAACATCGACCAAAGACGCCAAAGAAAGAACATTCCTCAAGAGTCTTCTGAAATGTATTGTGTTGCAAGTTGAAAAATAAAATGAAATATTGTCAAAAATCTTGTATTTTCTTTTTCAGGCCGGGAACTTTTTGAACTACCCTCGTACAAGGCTGCACTAAAGAATTCACACACAAAAGTGTATCTTAAATGTATTGAGTTGCAAGGGGACTACATTGAAAAATAATTATTTCAAAATTCTTGTGTTTTTACTGTCAGGCTGAGAACTTATCAAACCACCCTCGTACAGGTCAATTCCTGCTAAATCTTTTTAGCTTTGCATGTAGTGGTCTCTTCAGAAAACAGCACACAGACACATATAAATATCTATTTTTATTATAACTTGGAGGTTAAATTGAATTAGAGACCAAACTTACTTCAATCACTAGTGATTCTCCTTTATACAGTTTAACACCTCCATCACTGCTCAAAACATAAAACTTTGGATCAGGCACATATATTATTTCGTTAGGTAGACTGGGAAAGTAATTCTGCATTTCTCTAACTGGTTGGACATCATCCATTACAAAACCTATTTTCAACCTCATTTCATCGTAACTCCTCCAATGCTGACTTCTTAGCTTGAGTGTATCTGGACGAACAGCAGGTGATGGGCACAACATGGTTGATGCATTGGTAACATGGCATACCTAAATAAAAATAAGAAATTAAGCATTCATATTTACATTGCATTTCATCAATTATGATCACATTAAATGATTGGTAATATTAAGCAATAAGTAAGAGCTGTACACACAGTTTACCCATGTTTTCATCAATCTATTAAAGATTAATTGTTGAAGAAATTAATGAAGTAATGTTTATAATATTCATTTATATCTAAAAGTGTTTATTTATGAAGAAAGTAGCAGATTACATAGAGCACATATATTTTGTACTGAGTTGCACTTTTATATCAGCAACTAAAACAACGTCTTCATTATCTTTAAAAAAAAAGTTAACATAAGGCTTTAGAATACATCAGTACACAAAGAGAGACATAATTAAATTAATGTTTACTAAACTCAGAGTTCTTAATGATTTATGTCAACTGAAATAAATATTTTCTTCATCCCTTCATTGTGCAATTATTTAATAACCATAAAAATTATTATTTTAAAATATTACATATACCAGGATTTATTTTTCTGTTGGAGGTATACACAAGTAATTGCTAAAATTAATCATCAGCTTATTTAATCTTCGATTTTTTTTTTTTTTTAACTAAAGATTCATATTCCAAAGTACTGGTATGTACATCCTACAAAAAAATGTAGGAGCATACAAACCCTGAATATACAACCTTAAAAACTGAGTTCCCAATAAAGGAGGAATATGCAACATGAACAATCTGACATTTCGGAATGATCAGTAGCTTTGTGACAACATATTTAACATCTCCTCAATTTTACCTACTTAATTAAATAACCATAAAAACATTACTTTTAAATATTACACACTCAACCTTCAAAACTAAGTTCAGAATAAAGAAAAAAATGTCAAAACAATCTGATATTTTGTCAGTAGCTTAATGGCAACATTAACAATCTCTTCAAATTTTCATAATCAAATATATAGGTCAATGACATTTAGTTAAAAATAACCACATGATGATGATGATGATAAGTGGATTATATAAATATATACATCATAGGAAAAATAAATAATACCTAATGACAACACAAAGATTTCTCCCCAATTTAATTTTCCAATAGTTAATTAACCCTTAAATAAAAATGGCAATCTGTGAGACTGCTAAACCTTAACTAATAATGTGTCAGTCCTCTGTGAGACTGCTGCATTTTTTTACATTTTCAAAACCCATTTTTCTGCTGCCATATTGAAAATTTGGTCCTGTTAATCCCTCAATGCTGAAGAATAAATATTTACACTCAGTTTACGGTAAGTTTTATTTTATGCTTGACAATTTCTAGAAATTGTCAATCTCATACATAGCTACCATCATATATGCTACCATTTGTGTGCTGAACTTTCGTGTTTCTGTATAAAAGATAAATTAAGATTTCTCTAATAAAAAACACGAGCTAATAATATTAAGTTAATTTTACTAAAATGTTACTTTATTTATTAAAAATAACATCATGCATATAAAAAAAGTGTTACGGAAAATCAATACATACCGTTTCATTAACCAAGTTATGTTCATTGAAGACTACCATTCTAGGCTGCTGAACAGAAGTAAGGTTTGTGCCCATTACTTTCACATAGCGGCCACCACTAAAATAGTCAAATTAAAAGTTTAAAAATAATAACTATATGACATTCAAACATATGTTAAACAGAGATAAAACAACATAGAGATAATAAATTTATTGGAGATGAAAAACAATTTGAAAGATCTTTTATTCCTCTCCAAATAATGAGCAAAAAACACAGCAGTCCAAAGGATGAATTTTTTATTCGTCTGGTTATTTACTCATCTTTAAAACAAAACTACAGAGTTTTAATGAAGAAAAACATAAACTGACAAGAATTTTTCTGTTGATTTTAATTATTTGCTTTTCAATATTATTTATACAGTATGGGACCCCAAATCCAGAATGCTCGGGACCACTGCCTTTCCGGATTTCGGAATTTTCTGGATTTTAGGTCTTCACTCAAAAAATGAGTCTACAAACGACAATAATATTATGCAGCGATGCCACTTTTCCGCTTTTTGGCAGATTTTAGCTTTTCTTACTTTTTTAAAAATTGATCAGCGATTTTCGCGAAATTGTTTATTTAAAAATTGAAATAGAGAACTTTTTCTTTAACATCAAACATCAAACAATTGGTGAAAAAAAAATGTGAATTTCGTTAATTGGTCATGGAAAAAATCATAAATTTCATCACTTGGTCACAAAAAAAAAAGAAGAGTTGAACAATTGCAGAAATTAATCATGAATTTCGTCAAACGATCGAGGAAAAAAATCGCGAATTTCATCAAGAAGTCGTGTAAAAAAAAAATCACAAATTTCGTCAACCAATTGCAGAAATTAATTGCAAAATTCATCAAATGATCATGAAATAAAATGGCAAAATTTAGTATGAAAAAGTTCCAGATTTTGGATCTTCCGGATTTCAGAATTCCAGATTTGAGGTCCCATACTGTAGTTAAATTTCATGTTGAGTCAAGCATAAAATTTAAAAATAAATAAATAAATAAATGCATATTTGATGTTATTATTATGACTTTCCATGAGGGTAACTGACATAATCAGAAAAAGCTTTAATATCAGGTGATTACCCAAATTCAATTATGATGGTGTTATTAGCATTTTACATTTAAAACAAAAATTAAGACATACATTAAGATTTGCTAACTAAATCTATGTTTCTGATCTTGTATAAATCCATTTAAACAGTCTTCAAACAAAAATCAATCGGATAGGCAGTAAATACAGATTCTAAATTACATTAAAACAATCCAAGACATCTTAGAAAAAAAAATTATCCAATTATCAGGAACCAAAATTCAATGCTTAACCCCTTTGCAATGAGTGTCACATACACATGACGCATAAGGTATTCAGGATCCTTGATTATTCCTAAAAGTTTGTTTTTTTTATTATTATTATTTTATTGTAAGCTTTTCTTTTTTTAATCAGAGCACTTGTGTTATTCAATAAGGCAAAAATTGCTATTTTGAAAAACTGGTAATAAAAGAAAAAATTCTATAAAAGACTCATCACCCACCTCCTTTAATAACTCAATAGGCAAATTTTAAATGAAATGGAAAATTTTGAGAAAAATAATTCATTGAGGCTTTTTCATGCAAATATTAACATTTGGAATGACAAATAAACAGTATTAAAAAAATATATACATAAAAAAATTTCATACCTCATGAAACTCTTCAATGGATGAATGTATCTTAATGTTGGATCAGCAGTGTAAGTAAAAGGATTGGGGTAGGTAATATTAGCACCATCTATTCTTAAAATTAATTGAGACACTGCATATGAAGGCACAGGAGAACGTGTAGTTCGACAGCTAATTTGACTGCTACTAGCCAGAGATCTAGAAATTGATAAACAATATTCAGTATTAAACCTTACATAAAATCTTGGTAATAATGGTTTTATTTGTAAGCGGGATATTTGATTTTACTTGCATTATTATTTAGTCTGTTAAGAATATTTCTATGATGGTCATCAAGTATACATTTTTTTTTCATCTAAGCAAAAAATTATTATAAAATAATATTTTAACTAATGGAGTTCTACATTCAAGCTATTCATAAATTCTTTAACCTTTTATTATTATTATTATTTTCATCTCTTATAAATAAGTTTTCTCATCTGCTATATGTACTTAATATTCATACTTTTATTGACTGGCCTTAATGCTTGATGATAAAATGCAATATATATTTTTTTTTTCAAAATGCTCACAAAACTAAATGTACTAAATATAATATAAGTCAAGGCCAACTGTTTAGTCATTATAAAAAGTGGTCATAAATAAACTAGAAAATAACCAATAAAGATAAGATTTTTTCAAAAAATGTAAATTAATGTAAATGAACTTTCTAAAATGTGTTCAGTGCACAGCTTTTATGTTAAACTAGAATTATGCATGAAGAACAAGCAAAATTAAATAAAGGTATTTAAAGTGAACAATTACAGAATTTGACAAATAAGTTATGTTAAAACAATGTAGAGATAAAAAGTACCTTTCAACTTTACAAGGTAAGTCATCGAGCATAATATCAATCTGACTTCCAATATTCAAATTTGATCCTTTCAAATATAACCTGGAACCGCCTGACTGAGGTCCAATATTGGGATACACTCCTGTTAACTCAACAGCCTAAAGGAGAAAAAACGAGGATTACTAATCTAGTTTCATTATAAAATATAAAATAGAAAAAAAAAATAAGAAAAAAAAAACTGCTTTGAAGAAAAAAATCAATTTAAAAATAAAATCCTTTTTGAAATTTAAAAATCCCCAAATTGACATTGGTGTTTTAAAAATAAAGAAAGCTAATATGCCAAAAACACAATAACATAATTTTGATTAAAATGCAAGATGTCTTTTAATATGAAAATATATAAAATATTTCCTGAGTAAATTTTTAAATGCTTTTAATATTATTTTTTTTTTATTTATTAATAAATCATATACAGTTACATTGAAACTCACAACTAATAAATATTGTTGCCCAAAGAAGACACTTCGATATTAGCAAGAACAGTCAACCCCCCCCCCCCCACACACACACACACACACACTTACAATCCATATTTTTTTATAAACTATCTTACTTTTTTTTTTTTTTTTTAATGTAAATAAACTATTCTAAAATGTCTAGAGTGCACAACCTTTAAGCTAAAAAAAATTCTTCACCAAAGAACTAGTAAAATTAAATTAAGGTATTTAAAAGGAACAATTACATAATTTAGCCAATAAATTTAGCTAAAATAGTCAAAAGATAAAAGTACCTTTCAATTTTCAACTTATCTTTTGCAACTGATTGCATTTTTCTTTAATACTATTTTTTAATTATATTCCATGAAAGTGCAGAAAATATGTGCCAATATGGAAATTAGCAAATTCTCAGAATTCATCAAATAAATGTTAATTCAAATAAAATAAGATATAAAAAAATAAGCATAGTACCTTATAATGAAATTGTTCCTGAGCTCTAGTTACACCAGCCCTGTTACCAACAACAACTGCAGCAGGCATTGGTCCACTAAGATTTACACCAGTTCGACATACAATTCTGAAACACATAAAAGTATTAAAATATATCACAAGTGTACAAAATAATTTATTATAAAAAAAATTATTTACTTTATATCTTAGTATATTAGATTAATTTAATGCAAACAAATAAAACCAGCAGACCTGTGTGAGGATTTTGCTCTGCAGTCTAAAATTTTAACCAATATCTAATTTTTTTAGATTCAGGTTTAAACTTCTTAAGAAAAATTAATGATTAGAAATATCTGCAGATAACATTAGTCAAGCAAGAATATTATCTCCTTTCTTTCATCAAAGTTACAATAAAAAATGATCAAAGATAACAGAAGGCACGCACAAGAAAAAAAAAATTAACAATCGTATTTTACTGAATTAGAAGGTGTCATCCGCTTCGGGGAAAACATGGTATAAAGAAAAATAAATCGAATACATATGAAATACAATTTAGTTTAAAAATATAACAAAGCATGCATTTTAGTCTACATGTGCAAAACCACTGCTCTAATCGATCAATGGAGTCTTTTTCATCTAAACATTTGAATTTGAAATTTGCTTTTTAATCATAAACATAAAATAAGCCCGTGCAGAGACATCTCACTTTATCTTTTTCGTACTATTCATTATTATTTTTATAAACATTGTTCAGCATGATATAATGTGGTATTTTGTTTTTGTGCCAACATTAATTTAAGTAAAACCTTTCATTTCGTTTATGAAAACATTTCAGATTTAAATTTTAATTAACTTCAATTTTTAATCTCAAAATATGTTTCAACAAAATTTGAGTGTACTACGTCAGAAGCCAATTCAAAAACTTTTCTAATAATACCTCATTTGTTGTTGTGCGTTTTGTAAATGTATAGAAAAAGGGATGTTGACAACAGAAATAATATATATGATAGCTAATTTTCAGGGTGAACAATAATGCAATGGATACAAAGAACTTATTTCAGTAATAAAAATAAGTAGTTTATAAAATCAGCATGCATTTGAATGTATTTGTAATTTTATGGCAGAATCATGCACGTGTTTGTGTGTACTGTGTAAAAGTTAGAAATGTGAATGCCCAAAAACTAAAATAATCTATAAACAGGACATTTTTTTTAACCACCACTTTTTAAACCAACATTAAAAAAAAAAAAAAAAATAGATTATTATTTTTTTTTTCACTTCTTGGCAAAACAGCTGCTATTGACAGACACTCCAAAGTCCTGGCATTTTAAACATTGGTCTTTAAGTCTGTGACTTTGTGGTTTGGGAACTATTTTATACTAAAGGCACAAGAGCATTTCAATTCTGCAAGTTTATCAGATAATGCAAAAATCATTACCATTGCAGGTAATGATTAGCCTTCTAGTATTATTACTAATGAATTTCAATACATTTACATTGTTCAAGAGCATCTGTCCTACAATCTATGAATATATATTTGAAGGCCTTTGATATTTAATTCTAAAGCAGATTTCTTAAAATGTACTTTTTTCTTTTTTTAATGGTGTTAGAACTATGACATTAAAACTGTGGTGTAGAACACTGCAAGATAAAATAATAGATTCTACAGCTCATTAAAAATTGGTGGTATAAATGGTGGTTGTCAGGACAGAAATAGACATAAAATTTACCAAAAACAAAAGCAGAAATCTTTCAATCAATAGAGAATATTAGAGGTAATGTATTCAGAAATATCATTAATGAAAATAACATAACAAAAGAGTTGGATAATAATGAAAACATATTGATCATACATTATTGTCTTGCATACAAAGAATGAACCAGAGTGAGACCAGAAAACTTCAAAATAAATTGATTGGGCATGGGCAATATTGTACAAGCATTCAAGACATCATTTAAAAAACTACATGACATTACCACTGATGTAAAGATTATGTTTCTATAGAAAAAGTATTGCATCAAAAACTAAAATGAGACGACCCCTTTGAGCCACAATTTATAATAAATAAAATTCTAAGCTTGAATTGGAATCAGTAAAATAAATAGGCTTAATTATACAACTTCTTTGATTAGCATAGCTTAGTTACAATTCATAACACAAAATCCAGAAAATTTCATAACCCAGGAATGCCAGTAGTCCTGGCATTTCAACATTTTAGACTTTATACTGAATAGCCCATATGAAAATTACCAGAGAAAGATATATAATTTATATATGAAAATTATTTCAATATTTTAAAGAAGAAAATATACAATTCCATTTTTTTTTTTTTACCTCACTGAAATACTGTATTCCACGGGAATGCAAGGAATGCCACCTATTGTTACTTTATCCTGAATTTCTTCTTCACTGGAGCCTAAATTGCTGCCTTCAATAGTTACCAAAGTACCACCTTCTAATGGTCCACTGAGAGGATGAATCTGAAAACACATGTCAAAAGTTATTGCAACAGTCATAGAAAAGAAAATAATAATATTAACAGGATTAATATCAATTTTAATTTTCCTAAAGGAAGATTTGCAATCACAAGACTTGATATTTTATTTCCATTTAAAAGGTTTCAGCTTATGTTACAGGAATTTTTGCCTAGACATAACACATCTTCCAGGAGAATTTTTGCAGCATAGAACAGTAAAAGATAACCTGGTTCTTATTAAAGTTACATCAGAAGAAAACTCTTATATTTTCAGAGAGCTAGATTAACCTATTATGATTAAAATCCAGGATAAATTTATTAGTGTCTAGCACTAGGCCTTGGTACCATAGGTTTGGCTAAATTTAAGAAATTTATATATACTAAAATGAATTGCTTTATTTGCTAAAATTAATAATATTCATTAATAATCTTTCATCAAACTATCCTGAACTTGATTAAGATCAGAAAATCTTTCATAACTTCAATAAACTGAAAACAATTTTTTTTTTTTTTTTTTTTTTTTTTTTTTTAAATAATTCACAGTAAATGTATCTACTTTAACAAGAAATTTAATAGAATATAGTTTCACTATTTACAACAATTTCTTATCACAGATGGATTTATTAATGACAATGCAATAAAATATACTTACCCAGTCAATATGGGGAGGAGGGCAGGATGTAGCAACTGGATCAACACAACTTTCACTATAACTACAAGATGTACCACACCATGCACACTGATATTTCCGCTCTCTTGTTGTGCACAAAGAACAGTCAGCTCTACCACCATGGCTCCCAAGTAAATGGCACTTATACAAAGTAACTGAAATGAAAATGATTGCATTTACAAATCCGAAAAGTTACTGAATAAACAAAGAATACTTATTGTTTTTGATGTAAAGAACCTTTACATCCATCTATAGTTTTGTACTTTGAAAAAGAAAAAAAAGATCTCTTCCCCTTCAAAAAGCATGTGTATTTCAGAAAACTTAAAGTTAACTCTTTTTATATTTCTAATATTATTTATGAAAATTATTGATTATTTTTCCCCCCGTGTTTAACCCTTTTACTCTCCAGCAAAAGGGCAAAATTGTAATGTTGTTTTCTCTTTATTTTATTTTAAATGCTAAAAAATATTATTATTCCAATATTATATAAAAAACTTATTTATATATATGACTGTAATCCTTAAGAGTACTAATTATTACTCAATGTATTAAAACTGAATTATATTTGTAAAATTATATTAATTTAAATAATGCTTGTATTGCAATGAAACCTGGAATTTAGTGAAAATATTAACATGGGTGTGTCAGCGGGAAGATTAACCCATTTTAGGCCAAGCACAGAAATTTTATAAAATGTGGTATTATTTGCATTGAAATTTGCTTAAATTACATTCATTAAGACACCAAAAGTTTCGTGCATGAAAAATAATATTTTATTTAATTTGACGTTACCATTATTAATTTATCATTAATAATTTACCATTAAATTTAAATAAAAAATTTTAAGTTTTCTTATGGCATTTGTTTTATTTTTATTTTATTTACAGAACTTGCAACTTTACTTCATTATAAAAACATATTATTAATCTCAAGTGGAATAATCATACATTTTCAAAAAGTCGAATTTGTCAATAACCGTTTCCAATAAAAACCCAGCATACTTTGAAAAATTCTCAACAGAAAGTGATTATTTCAATTGAATTACTAATATTTTACAGATGTCTCCAGAACCCTTAAAAATAGCTGAAAAATAAAATTAGTGAAAAATATACCTCACAGTGTTAATCCTAATATTATTATAAATCCGATTGTGTGCAAATGTTAGGCTGAAGCCAGCGTTGAAATGGAGAAATTAATGGCCCTGTATCTTTGCATATAGGTGGATTATAACCCGGAAATGAACATAGACTGGTTTTGTTTATTTTATTCAAGAACTTTTCTTAATAATTCAAAATTTGATTATTTTCATAGAGAATCAATGGACATTTTTGGATAAAATTTAACCATTTTACTTTATCGTTGCTGGGGCTTTGATTGTTGCCAATAAATAAAAATGCGTAAAAATTATTTTTCCTCAACAACTAAGTTTCAATTGAGCGATTTTCAGGTGAAAAATGAAAATAATTCAAAAGAAGATGAATTTCTGTGATATTTGAAACAACATTATGGAGTATTTGTTATTACACATGAAGTATAAATATCGGTTACATAAAAAGATCTTTTTCTGTCAAAAACTGCGTTATAATTAGAAAGAAGAATTAACAATAATTATATTATTAAGAAAAAGTTTTCGCTAGAACCATGGGACTATGAAAAGGATCCTTCTTGGCTTGAACAAATATGTCATAAATAAAACATGTATTTTCAAATATTCGTAATGTTACAAAGAGCATGACTATCAGTGTATAATAAAAGTATATACATGATGTCATATTTAAGATGAATAACTGAAATATTTTTTTGATACTGATTAATAATAAGCTTGAATATCAGTTACAAACAGATGTGAGTTTTCTGCTAAAATTCACGTCATTATTGCCAGGAAAAGAAAATTAACAAGAATTATATCATTGAAAAGAGATTTCTCTGGGATCAAAGTGACGTCATAATAAAACGGAATTTTTTAAATATGTTTCAAATGGAGCGTGTATCAATTTCATACATTAATATTCACTAAGTACAGTGAAAGAATAGAGAGGTAATGAACGGTAAAATTGGCTTGCAATATGAAGCCGGTTATCGCTCAAATCATTAGGTCCAAGGGCTGACTTCATTGGATGGAGAGAGGCTGCACGTGGAACAATGACTGGATTCATTGGACGGGGAGAGGTTTTGAAAGCAAGCCGCCAGTTGTTTAGGCCGACTGTAGGTTTGCATTTTCAGCATCACGCCAAACATGAACATTTCATCTCTATTTATTCTCTGAACTCTGTGATTAATAATACAGGCATCAGTAAGATTATTAGGAAAAGAAAATTGAACACAAGTACATTAAGTTAAAATCTGACTGTGTACATTTCGCAACTACTCCTCTTAATGCAATGCGATTTACTTAACACCGGTTATCATTGATTCAAGGATGTCATATAAACTCTGAGAATTTAAAATTTTGAATTAGATTCCGAGATATTAATATTTTTTTTGTAAATTTTAATGAAATTTCTCTAAAAATGGTACTTAAATTACTCCATTTTTGTGGATAAAAAAGGAGAAATAAAACGGATTAATATATTTTTATGCCATTTTCTCATTAAAACTGAAAAAAAGTATTTTATTTTCAATTTGAATAGTTGGTGAAAAAAAAAATCTTGATTACAGTAAAATTTCCGAAAAATAAAAACATATTTCCACATATTCAAACTTTATAAATCAATTTATTCTGCAGAGCAAAAATTGCCTGTCAGCATATTGTCTAGAAATCAAGATTTGTTTCAGCTATAGATTAAACCAAGGACACAAATTTTCTGTTACATGCAAACGTAACACTTGCAATTGCAAAGCTTTTTGCAACCCCAAATTACATGCAAACGTAACATTTACGTGTAATTTGCACCCGAATTAATTTTAATTTGAACCGTAATAAATGTTAATTTGCAATGAAAATTACATGCAAAAGTAATGTTTACATATAATTTTGGGTTGCAAAAAGCTTTGCAATTTAAGTGTTACGTTTGCATGTAATTTTGGGCTGCAAAAAGCTTTGCAATTGAAGCTCCTTGCATTTAGGTGTAGAATTATTCCTCCCTATTCACAAGAATTGAATTTAAAGAAAAAACATATACTATTTCCAATTAATTATTTTAAAATGATGGCTGTTAAAACGTTTCTCAAAGTCGTTAAAATTAAAATGGTTTATCAGGTAAAATTGACATTTCTTTTTACCCAATTCGTCGATTTAGACGATTTTATTTGGCCGTCCTTTTTCCATTGGTTGCAGTTTCCTTTTCGACGTTATTTGGCACAAAATTTTACCTTTTTTAAACTGATTTATGTCAATGCCCCTATAACAAAGAATTATCGTATTTTCTTCTATGAAATGTGATAAAAGTTAGTTAATTATTTACGTTTTTAATTATCGGGAGTGAAATATTTTGCTTGATTAGTACATTTATTTTTCTTTTAATGTTATGTGAACGAAGTCACGGGTAACAGCTAGTAAAAATATATTTATTGAAATGATGTGTTTATGCACCTTTGGCCGAAAATGGGTTAAACATTTTTATTGTTACAGATAAGATTTAATTACTTTCATTGACAGCAACAAATGATACTTCATAATAAAATTAATGGATTAATTGAAAATTTCTTCAAAGAAAATCCAATTAATCAAAATGGGAATGAAATACCAGAATGTCAATGCATACCATATAAAATTGTAAATATAAGTGCATAAACCAGTAAATATTCTCAAAATTCTACCTTTTCTGTTATAATGTAAACTTCATACAATAAATAATAATAGAATGATAAAACAATTTAAAAGCTGAACTTCATATCGGATCTTATACAAATTTGTTAATTCTTAAACGCCATGATTAAATTTTAAAGCATATTGAATATACTAATGCAACTATCTCCATCTATTCTATTAATCATGACTAGTATATGGTTTCAACATGCATCTAATCTTAATTTAACTTATGATATACATTAATAATTATTTTAGTTGAGATTCCAAACATAAAATTTAAAAAGAAGATCAGATGTTTGAATGTTTCGTTAAAACAAAATAAAAAATTACTTCACTGAATCAAGTTCCATGAGTCTGTGCAAGTAATTTTCAAAATTGTCTTTTAAATTAAAACAAATTTTCTGCAGTGATTACAAAATATTTTTTTAATACATACTTGCTTATGAAAATTTCTTCTATACTAATTTAGATGCAAAATAACTGAGCTGGTTTAATTATTTACTCTTTTTTTCTCTATAAAAGTAATTCATATTTCTAAAAGTTATGTCATAAGATATTGACAAAACTTATTACTTTTTAAAATGCAGAAACTTTTTAATAAGATGAAATCCAATTGTTTAAGGCAGTTATCGAATTCAAACTGGCTACTTTTTGAGACATTTTTTTATTTATTTTTGTTTGCAGACAGATAAAATTGGCAGGTGCTCTTATTCAGAAACTTTCTAATCAAACTGTTTTTTTTTTGTTTTTTTTTTCAGTAAAAGCATAAGATTTTTCAAAAAATTCTGTCATATTTGGCATTTTGAACCAAATTTTCAAACACGACAGTGCAGGATATTGAAAAAACTTATGTCATGATACAATAATTGCTTATAACTGTAGATGTGATTAATTTATCAAAAAATTAAAACAATTACATGGTGGACAAGAGTCAAATTTGGTACTCTGAATGCCATGCAACATAGATGTGTGTGAGAATAAATATACTTCTCAAATGAAGTTCAAAGTTAGATCATTAAAATATTTTTGGAAACATCCTTAAATCATGGGATATTTTACGGAAAATTTATTTTATTATATTATATTTCACACAAAAACATCTTACCATTAGTTTTATCAATAAATGTGTCACCATTCCACAAAACAGTTAATGAAGCTTGTACTTGCCCGATTTCAGCTTCATATGAATACTGAAATAATTAAAATATAAATCAGAAACAAGACATAATGCATAAGAAAAAAAAACTGTAAAATATTATCATAAAGCATTCAACACACCTCATACAGAATATTTAATAACTCTAATTTAAATACACTAAAATGAATCATTTGGTTAAAATTAGATATCATCTTGAATATTTTTTCACCAATCATTCTTTCGATTGGCTAAAGTCGTAAAATGAATTAATTTGTCAATACTTTAATAAACTAGAAGTATTAAAATTTCTCCTTTACTATGCATAAAATTTTATGTTAAGCTAAGCTTTTAATAATTTAAATATACAATATGCTTTGTATAATTTAAATATACAATTAAAAAATATATATACATCACTGGAAAATTAATACTAAGCTACTATGAGAATATTGAAAGTAATAACAAGTAAAGCACATACATGATTGTATACAGTGCTAAATAGCAACAATTATTAATTAAATTAAAATACAAAGTTTAAAATCTGATGCTATTAGGCCTTATATAATTTAAATGTACAATAGAGAAGAATAAAAAACATTGCAAAATACAACCTTTCATATTACTTTACATTACTGTGAGAAAATGAAAGTTGTGAACAAGTAAAATGCATAAATAATTACACGTTGCTAAATAGTAACAGTAAAACTAAATTAAATTAAAATAAACACACGTACTAGGACCTTTTCTACAAGGATAATCTAAATAAAAATATGCTTGCAAACATTTACTTATATTTTTTTAACTTTGAAGTTTTAAGTATGAAGCCCTGCATATTTTTTCTTTCAATTTTATAAACAAATATATGGTATAAATTAAAAAAAAATTGATAAACATTTCGTCTTATTAAATATATTATTCATTCATAAGTTAAAATTGACCGAATAATAATCATAATAAACAAAATATTTTTCAGAAAAAATTTAATATCACAAACTCAATTGCAAGAAATTACTTGTATTTAAAATTGCTTCTAATCCACTCTCAATCAAAAATTTCAACATAAAAGAAAATGCTTCATGTAGTAGCAAACACTTTAAATATTTATTCATTAATAGGTGGACATTCGTAATTATTTTAGGCACGTCTGCTATTAAGTCAATTTGCACTGGTTTTAAATCATCATTTTTTTTTCTCCTTCAGGGTCTTCTCCCCTCACGCAAAAACACACGCTCACTAATGTTAATTCTATGGGGCATTATTTTTCTAATATCTTGTTTGCATTTCAATATTTTTAAACATTTTTTTTTTTAATTGGATAGCAGATATTAATCTCTATTTCTTCCGTTGATTACTTTTTCGATTTTCTTTGTGGATTTTTTTACAAAGATACTTTCACTTTAAAAACGGTTTCAAAAGTAAAAGTATCTTCATAAAAAAATCTACAAAGAAAATCGAAAAAGTAATCAATGGTGGAAATAGAGATTGATATCTGCTATACAATGCAAAAAAAATTGTTTAAAAATATTGAAATGCAAATGAAATATTAGAAAAATAATGGCCCATAGGATTAACATTAGTGAGCGTGTGTTTTCATGGGAGGGGAGGGGAGGGGACCCTTAAGGGAACAGACTTTAATTGCCAATTATAATGCAGTTACAGAATTACTTTCAATGACTAATTTTAAATTAAGTGAAAAAAACATAAATAAATAAAATATAGAAACATATTTTGAAAAATAAATAAAAATGTAGAACTTTAAATGTTCAGCATTTTCTGACACTAAAAACATGTTTTTTCCATTTTTTAGTGCTAACACTGAAAATCCATAAAATTCAAACTATCAGAACCCAGTTAATTTTGATTATATAAAAATTAATCTTTACTGTTTTACATGTTCGAACATAGAAAAACCTTTTCTAAATATAACTTATAGGACACAGGAACTGTATAAAAATTTAAATTTTGTAACTTAAAAAAACAATAATAATGGATTTAACATAAAAGGCTTTTAAAATGATGAACAACAGAGATTGAAACAGCTTAAAATTACACTGAGGAATCTAATAATTTAAAAATAATTGGACAATGATAAAAGTGGACACCCTGTATACAATATATACAAAACTTCTTAATGAATTTTTATGAAAGAGAGAAAAACAATTACCATATTTTCTGCACAGATCACAGTATTATCTCTAACTCTAGCAAAAACCTTTTCCTTAGCACCTTCTATTTCTACTACGCACTGAAATCCTTCCTAAAATACAAAAAATAAATTAGAAATTGACAAGTTTTAAGTTTATACTTTTTTTTTTAAATTAAAGCATAATATTTATGAAATACTTTACCAAGGGTGTTAAGAGATTCTTGACACCTATGGATATTTCTTTGCGCACACCATTTGGTAAAAGAATTTCATCATCTATATTGAAACTTGGACAGTGTTGTCTTCCTTTAATAAGTGAATTTTGGGGGTTCTAATAAAGAAAAACATAATAATAATATTCACTGCAATTAATCACTTGACACAATTGAATCAGAATCATTATTTATTTTAGAAATATCAATAACAGCATAAATTATGTATGCTCCAAGCATAATCTATGTAATATATTCTACATATATTCCTATATTTGATTGAATCTACACGTTAAAATTTAGCATTACATGCAGACAAGCTATCATACAGAAGCTTTTAATTAAAGTATTATAAATATCTAACACTCAACAATATCACTGAGAGTAAATTTGATCATTCTCAATACATATTTTTACTCCAGACGCTCAAGATTTAATGCATTTTGAATAAGTAATTAATTCAAAAATTGAAAGACAAAACAACGTTTAAACATGTAAAAAATTATCACATCTTTGAATGTTAATATAAAGAACACTTTTGATAGAAAGGAAAGAACATGTTATTTAAAATAATAAGTGAAAGTGATATAGATAAGGTGGGCTTTGTTTCTCAAGGTTTCATGTTTGAAATGCTTGCATTTGTATTTTTATACTAAATCATTAATGAAAGAATACCCTTGAGTTTTGTATTAAGAGGCATCTGATAGGCCAAAATGAAAAAAAAAAAAAAAAAAAAAAATCATGAATTGGAGAAAGCGCTTAAAAAGAAAAATAATTTTAGCGCTTAAAAAAAATAATAATTTTTTAAAGTTTTTAAAATATAGATAATTAAAAATCTGGGAAAAATACAAAACTGTAGAAAAACGTAAATTCTTAAACGTAAAATTCCCTCGATATTTTTTTATTGATTCAATAGATAAATAAGACTAGAATTATTATAGAATTACTGGAATTAAAAAAAAAAAAATCAAACAATTGTTGTAGTAAAATGGTTTTCTATACTTACACTTTCACCTACAATAACCCTACGAGAACATGTTGTAGCATTGCTTGTGCATGTGTTTTCGTGAACACACCAACTACAGGCCCAAGTACTTGTTACACATGCTTTACATCTAAGGGGAAAAAAATTAATTAATTAAATGCAATAAAGATGATGATAAAAACCAACAGCTGTGATAGATTAAAAACAATGAAATTATTTCTTCATTTTAAAAAGATACTTACGTTTTGTGGACTTCACAATCATAAAATACAAAAGGTCTATGGATAAAATCTGTTTCTGTTTCACTTGATCTAACTGCAAGGTTTACTATCACATGATCTAAAAGTAATAAAATAAAAGTTAAACATTTCAAATTAATACTACTATTTAATATCAATATTAAATTGGATAGTTATACGAAATTTCTACTAACAACTAATAATATTTTATCAATTTTCTTGCTGTGATATTCATATTACTTCTAATGTTAGAACACATTCAATTTTAACTTAGACATGACAAATGTCAAAACTATGGAATACAGTCAACTCCCTTTAATCCGCAAAGCTTGAGACCACAGGCTGTGCAGATTATAGATCATTGTTTTTTTACATTTTTCTTCTGATCATAAACATTGATGTAATTGTTGTTTGTTAATGGAACATTAAACTAACTGTTATTTGTTTCAATAATTTAGGTTTGTGTTTGGAAATTCTATCTCGAAACTTATGCAAAAATATAATTTCAAGTTCAGAAACAAAAGACTTTTGGTAAAAAGTTAATATATATTTTAAATTATTTATTTAATTATTATTTAATCTATAATTCAGAGAGAAGTAAAAGTTAAACTGAAAATTAAATTAAATTAATGACAAAAAAAAAAGTAACTTTCTGTTTGAAAAAAAAAAAAAAAAAAAAAAGAGGTAAAAAAAGTTATTGATATCAAAATTCTACAAAATCTATAAATTTTATTATTTACAACTGAATACGTATTGCAGATTAAAGAAAATTGACTGCAATATTAAACAGGTTTGGTAAATCTGAAAAGTAATAAATATCTTGCATTACCATTTTCATTAATAAAACAGTGTTTTGAGTAACACTATATTTTTTAAATTGAAATGTCTCTAAAATCCTAGAGTTGGAATAATTTAAGTAGTAATTTAGCTTTTAATTATTTATTTTAATATTATGAAAACATTGATTTTGATATTTTAATTTTAAAATAGTCCACATATTCTAAAACAGTGGTCTCCAATCTTTTGAATCTCATGGACCATAAATTCATAATTTCAAATACCACAGATTGTTAATGGTTGGTTGATTATGGGTGGCTATGATCATATTTTGCATATGAGGGCTAAACAGACCAAGACCTTTGTTTAAAGGGGAACCTGACCCACTACAAACATCCATGCCTGAGTTCGTATTCATACCCAGTACCTCTTGTCCTGTAACCAGTGTCCTAACCATTAGACAAGCAGGTGATCCACAAATCATTAATATGAATATTAAAATTTAAAAAAAAAAGAAAATTTACAATAATGATCAGAGAGCTTCTATTTTATTATTGCATTTATTTAATGTAACAAAATTATAAATAGTTATTTAATTATAAGAAAATATAAATTCTTGTTTAATCCTAACAAAAATTCTTTAAAAGTTGTTTAATTGAAACAAAATTATTAAAGTTAGTTTAATTATTACAAAATAATTTATGTTTATATAAGTATTATATATTTTTGGGGTAATATTTGTTCAAAATAAGTTAGTTGATTTTTGGCTGCAATGACATTACTACAAGAGGAAATAATATTTCTATTTCATGTTGAGAATTGTTTCGAGTTTTAATTGCTGTAATGAAGAATAATGTTTAAGAATTTTCTATCAGAAATTAATACCATTAAATGAAATAGGCTTAATCTTAAATTTATTTATTATATTGCTAATGACTTACATAACTAACATATTGAGATAATTAAACAATAAAAACTTTCTCAGCTAAATTTTCAAAAAAGGCAAAGTTGACTGAATATTTTTGAAAAGTACATATGATTTAACATGGCAATGATATGATCTACTATCTTAAAATCATTACCATGATTTTGTTGCAACTAACAGGTAAAGACAATATAGTAAACAGATAAAGATAATTTACAAAAATTAAAAGGTAAAAGTAGTTATCTTTTTTTATTATTATTATTGAGTTTACTTATTTCTATACAGAAAATATTCATAAAATAAGAACTTGAATGCTGAAAACTTCAATGAATATTTTTGAGATTTTAACTGAAGGCATAAAAATTAAGAAAAATGATAAGCTTAAAGAAAATGTTACATATTTGTTTCCAAAACATTAATTTATAAGTATATTACAATTTTTTAACGAAAATTTACAAAAAGGCACTTTTATAATCAAAATGTAGATAAAATTAATTAAAATGTGTGTTTAAGATTTTTTTTTTTTCCAAAGAGGAAGACATCACAACGACAGACTACTTTAATATTTTACATAATTGGATAACTTTTAAAACTAAATCAACATTCAAAAGAGAAAACATTATAAAATAATATTAAAATATCCAATATGCTACTAAACAATGAATAAATAAAATTACCATCATTGGGAAGAATTGGAGGTCTAGCAGTGACTAGAGGTGTCATACAAGCTAAGCCACTATGTGTTACCCTCGCTTGGATTGGAGCACTTTCTCCAAAGACACATAGATAATGAGCACCATATGGTAACTGTGGTAATTGGTTTATCACTAATTCAACCTAAAAAATGAAAAATAATTATGCTTAAGTAAGCATGGGGGGAAAATAGTTATATATATATATTTTTTTTTTTTAACATCATAATCTAAATACTTACTACAGACATACTGTTATAAGGCAGTTGATCCGGTTTCACGGCTTGAAAATCTATACATTGCTTTGTTTCTAATGACAGCCATCTAGGTGAACTACGCTCACTAAATGACCAGGTGGCATTTTGACAGGCAGCTTTAACCGTACATCTGCAATGGAAGAATGATAGTAGTTATAAATAATCAGCAATTTGCAACTGTAATAATCAGGTAAAGTGCAAACCAATTAAGAAAAAAAAAATCAATCGAGTGAACTCTAATTATCAAAGCTAACATGTTCTGGGCACAATCCAGAGAATTGGGAGAATCATAAAAAAAAAATAGTTATGTTATAAAATGATACTTTCTTGAAAATTACTTTTGTTTAATAAGATCACTTTACTACAAACAATAAACAGTACTTACATGCACTTAGATATGTTAATTGAACTTGTCCAAAAATAGTTTTGACACAGTGAGAAATATGTATATTTGAGTTTTCTAGCAATTTTTTTTTCCCTTTTACTAACTCTAACCACATCTGTCAACGAAATTCTACATTATCTGCTTTTCACCCATTTCTAAAATACAATTGAATTATTTGAATTTTTTTTTTTTTTTTTTTTTTTTAAGAATACGAGAATAGCATCAAATACAGTCTATCGGGCATCGGTAAAATACCAAATTAGAATTATTCAAATAAAGATTTTAAAAATTCTAACTAAACACAAATTTTAATATTGTTTCAAATAGGAATTTGACAGAAATTATTTTATACATGAATACATATAGTTCAAAATTCAGTAAATTTTCTTCTTTTTTTCTTTCTCTGATGGCAATCGTCTGATAATTGGAGTTTTTCAGTATTTTAAAATAAAAGAATGGAAATAGAAGTAGAAGGATTCAAGAGTATTTTGCTTTCATCCTTGCTGAGTGATAAATTTATATAAATTTCATCAAGAGATGTCTCAAATGTTTTATTTTCCTTGCCTAACAACATAGTTTGGAATAATCTTTCTGATTTGACTCAATTACAAAATTATTTTCATCCCTATATGCATAATATTTTCATATACTCTAATTTAGGGTACAAAATACCAAACAATTTGTTTAATTTCCTGATAAGTGCAATACATTTTTTATTAAAAAGGATAGCTAACTTTCTATTTTTTTATGCAATTTCATGCCTGAAAACTGCTAAAAAACATCCCATTTTAATGTTTGATGACATTTTGTGAAAGATACATTACATGTATAAGAATGTTAGAAAAAAAAACTTTTGTTGTGAAAATATTTAGAATATCTAAAACTTTCAAAAATTTATTTCAAGATCATGTCAAAATATAGAGTTAAATTTGACTTAAGAGATAGATTCTTCTTCAAATGCTAAAAATAGTCTATACAAAGTACAATTAAATAATTATAAAATACAGAAAAATAAATAATAGCCCCTTCCACTAATACACATTAAACACCTATCATAGAAGATCAGTAGCCAACCATATTAATAATATTTACGTATGAATTCAACTATAGGCTAACTAAAATCTTTTGCGACTTTCTCTTTAGAATGAAAATGTGAAATACATAAAACCATATCACTCTAAAGTGCTCATTATGATAAATATTATGGAACATTATAGTTACAAGGCTGCTTCTAACAAAGATGATTCAATTTAAAAATTGTTTAAGAAATTAATAAACAATTTATCATTTTAATATGCACATCATGATGTTAATGAACAAGTACTATCACAAATAATAATTCAATATTATACAATGATACATATATCTTTTTGTCATTTGAAAATTAAAAAAAATTTCATTCTATAAAAATTTTAATATTATATAATTTAATATACAGGGTATAATATAATGTCCCAATAGCCATATTTTTAGATGAGAAAATCGTGAAATAAAATAACATATACAGTATTCAACAATCAAGAGGAAATAGTAATTAGAAAAATCTATTAATAAGTCTTGTGGTAGCAGAAAATGTTTAATTATATAGATTATCTGCTATCAGTATCATGCTCTAGCTGGCTGCAAATATAATAATGTAAATAATATTCATGGCAAGGTTTAAAAAAAATTATAGTACAGCATCATTAAAAAGAAAAATATTTACTAGGATTCTATAGAGTTTTGGAAAGTATTCAATAAATTATCACCATTGAATTCTGTAGAACCTATCAGAAAAATTTGTAATCAAATTTGAGTGTTTTTTTAGTATTCCTCTAATGAACAAAAATAAAATAAAATAAAATAACTAATGCTGCTGTTGCCATAAATGAACTTATTGTCATATTTTCACGATCTCGGTTTATCTTGCAAAATCTATTACATATAAAAACATGAAAACTGGTAGTTTTATAGAGAAATGGATGATAAGTATGTTGAAGTAGACAGTCTTTAAATTGAATAATTATTTTAAGTGCTACTTAATATTGAAATTGGCCACGATAGTTCCACTACATCAGTTTTACAGGACCAAAACTATGCATAGCAATTTCACCATCGTTTGTAGATGTACACTTGAATAGATTGTGGCGTGCAATGTAAAATAATTTTTTTTATTATTATTTGTCTAAAGTTCTTAAGGTTTTTTTTTCTAATTTTTTATTAAAAATTTTATTATCTGAATAAAGATTTAATTCATAGTTTGAAATAGCCATATTGTGACATTTAAATACCTACTGTTGCCAGATTTAAAAATGCCCAAATAACATTTGCAAACACTTTCCAATTGAAAAAAATATTTACACATGACTATAAAATAGAAAGAAAACTTTTAAATTATTAAATTATTACATACAAAGAGCATTTAATTGTGAAAATTAATATTTAAAAAATTATTTTTTTTAGCATCTAACAGAAAACTTTTCTTCTAGACATTATAAAAGTCTTGGAAGCAGCAACAATTTTTCTTAATTATTTTATACAAGCTGATTTTCAAATGTGTACATGATCTACTTATCAATCACAAAAACAGCCATCAGCTGTCACGACAGCGATGGATGCAGCCTTGGGGACCAAAAAAATCCTCAGTCAACGGGAAATGATGAATGGCAACCAGATTACAGAAGATCACCACTGGCCGTGATATTATCATTTATCTTCAGTAATAAGGTTAATCTTTTTTAAAACAGAACAAATTAGCAAGTTTTTTAGAGCCTGTGGGGTCTGGATGTAGGTTGGCTCTTAGCATAGCTCATAGGGGGTAGAGCCACCTATTTCTTTTTTTATATATAATTATTTTCAGAAATAAATAATTGAAAATAAGAAATGTCACTCACACTACATGTATTAATTCACTTTTTAAAATAATAAAAAAATGTTAATAATCACCATAACATAACTTTTCAAATCTTAATAAAAGTTTGGTTTGTTTGCCTAAAGAAAAAAATAACAACAAAATTTTAACTTTACCTTCTTTCAAGAGAACACCAACCACAATATGGATTTCTGGCCTCAAGGCATTTATCACAGGTGTTATATTGTTGACAGGCTTCTATACGAATTTTGCTGATCTGAAATGTAAATTTATACTTTAATAAAAATATTTAAATAAGGAGAAAATATAAAAGAGTTTTTAAAACAATGGCAATAAGAAAACTTTTACAAAAAATGTACATAGCAGAAGTTAATTGAAATCAGTTCAAAAATTATAATTCCTAAATTTTAATTATTTTACAGTTCA
Source organism: Maratus michaelseni (assembly GCA_963931845.1). Taxonomy (NCBI): domain Eukaryota; kingdom Metazoa; phylum Arthropoda; class Arachnida; order Araneae; family Salticidae; genus Maratus; species Maratus michaelseni. Next base: position 219,979,176 of record OZ007596.1, read on the forward strand.
TGATGTATTCATAAATAATAATTTACTTCAAACACTTTACGCTTTACATAATAAAAACAATGATTCATTATGTTTTCAGCTTGGTATTTTTGACTAAAATTTAAATACATATTTCAGCCAAAGAAACTTTTTTTCATTAATATGATATTCACTCTATTTAAAAACTTGCAGTTACCATAAATTAATTATTCAAAAATTAATTTATATTTTTTCACAAGTTCGAGAAAGAAAGAATTTTTTTTTTTTTTTTTTAATAAAGATAAACAAGAAAACTTTTAAATATTCACTTTTTGTAAAGAAGGAAAAAAAATCATGAATTATGTAGTGTAAACATAATAGTTTACATCTTTTAATTCATATTTCACCAATTTTCCAGATCATAAGATGTTATAAAAGGGTTCTTTTTCAAGAAAACAAACAAGAAAACTTTTAGATATTCATTTTTTGTAAACAAGAAGAAAAAAAAAATCACAAAATATGTAGAGTGAACATAACAACAATTAATTTACAGTTTGTCATTTAAAATTTATCTATTTGCCAGACTATAAAATAGTGATAAAATTTTCAAAAGTTAAACAATTTCTTTTTAGAGGAAAGGGTAAACATTAAGCTTTTCAAAAATACAACAGGTATTGAAACAAATTACATAAATATATTGAGATAACTTTTAAAGTAGTATTATAGATTTTTTTTGTTAAATACTAATCTAAAAATAAAACAGATTTTGTACATCATTTTTGTTACAATAAAATATTTTAGAACAATAAAACCCTCTAAAATATATGCAATGGTTCAATCCTTGTAATATTTATTAATGTTTACACATATGCATATTATGTATGCTTAAACACACATTTTTTTTCCCTAATATTATAATGTATAAAGTGGATTGTAAATGAATTAATCATTTACATTATAAAATAATAATAAATAAATAAAAGAACTAGTCAATTATTTGGACATTTGAAGTATTCCATAATCGACATTTCCCGAATATGTAAGTTAATTTAGAGTTTACAATATTTCTTTTTTTTTTTCCAGAAATATATAATTTTGATAAGTTTCCATTGAAAACTTAGTTTTATTATCTTCTTAATTATGTACTATTTATTCTAAACTATGCAACTAATAATTCTAGACTATGTTTGTTATAATTTTTTCTTTCTAAATTCATAAAAAAAAGTTTGTGCTTTTTGAAAATAATATTCAAATGTTAGGGGAAAAAAGTTTTATTTTAATTTACTACTCTCAAAAATACTTTTATATCAAATTAAATATATATATATATATATATATATATATATATAACACAAGCATAATTAAAATTATAATGAAGTTATTTCAAAATAAGTATTTCAGCTCTTTTTTGTTTTTGTTTTCAATCAATTTAAATGAATGAGAATACTTTTAGCAATTAAAAAAATAAATAAATAAAAAAAAATCTATCCATAATACAACTTAAAATGCACTTCACATTAAGTGAAATTATGGTAAAATTCTTATCATATTCAAATAGTACAATACTAAATTAAAATACCTTATACGGTGAGGCAGCATATACAAATTGTTGGGTAGGATCGAGGGATATATCAGCCAATATAGGATTTCCAGCATCCACAACTACATCTTCAAATTCTTCTGCTTCTGTACTTCGTGTTAAAAGAAGCTAAAATAATTCAATACAAAAAGTCATAAGTACAATAATTGACAAGGTGAAATATATATATATATTTATACGTGTGTGTGTTTGTATGTATTTGTATATGTACATACAAAAAAAGTAATTTAAATGTATAATGTGTCATAAAATGTTACACAAGTCAAATAGTTTGAAAATAACTTCTTTTTAATGTAAATGCAGTGATATTTTGACTTACAAATATCTCTGCTATGGATGTTTTGAATTAATGAAGATTTTTTTCCCCCTGCATTTATTTACAGGGATCTGTTTAGAAAAAAATTTGGTCCTTTACAGAGTTCCTTCACAATTTTTTTTACCTTTAAACAGGACCCTTCACAAAATTCTTTGACTTTCAAAAAAAAAAAAAAGGACAGGCAATTACGTTTTGGTTAACGAATGTGATTCCAGAACGAATTATTTTCGTTAGTTAACACAAAATGTGCCACTTTTTAATACACTGTATTTCATTAAATTATAAATAATTTATTATTTACTTTCTTTGAAGATTTCGTTTCTGTGCATCAGCATCAGCGTTGTTCTGTTTTCTAATTTGCTACACAATGTTATATTAAACGATAAAAATGAATTTTCGGATCCAAATTTGTCAGCATTGTAACATAGCATGATTATCAGGGGCTTTTAACACGTTATGTGTAATTTTAATATAATAACTGAATTCTTAAACAGATGACAGCTGAACCCCTGCCTGTTTTGTTTTGATTTTCGTGATAATCGCAGTTAACAGTTAAAGTTCGCACTGAAAAAAGTTAAAGAACCATGGGGTTACTCTTTTGATATTGTATATTTCCAAAATTGTATGTGACATCAAAATTATGTAGTAAGGTAATGGTAATAGGGATTCATTTTAAATTTATCCATTAATAATCTTTTCGCTTCATCATTTTAACGTCACGTACGAAAAGCCTCCTGGGTTTAAGATTAGCTCTGAACAAAGCATTTAAAAGTTCTAAAAAATGACTTTTTTTTATTGCATTTAAATTTATCCACACTAATATAGAATAATATAGACGTACAATAAAATTTAAAACGAATTTACTTCGATTCTATTCTATCCGATTTGAGATTCATCTCACCAATAGGCCAATAGAGGGCGCTGAGAGCTCGTGAAGATTTTAACCAGGGTTTAATTTCTAAGAAAAAAGTGTCGAAGCCCTAATATTCTGCAGTACTAACACCTGTAACGGACCCCTCCCCCCCCCCCCCCCCTTCGTCACACCCCATCTGCATATTTATATTTCAGACATTATTTTCAAAATTTAAAGCATTTTTTTTTTTTTTTAATTTAGCAAAATAAAATTTTTAAATACATCTATCTGCGTATACTTAGCTATCAACTATTCCACATTTTAGTTATTACTACTTCAAAATAGAGACCTTTGTCTAATCTTAATGTTAATTAATAGCAGAATTCTGCGATTCAATAAGCTCAGAATTATGATTCGAAAATAGTGTTAACACAAAAAATGAATAGTTCGCAGCTTTGCAGAATAGAAAAAGACTATATTTGTTCACTCTTTATTCTGATCAAAATAGCATTAAAATGATTTGAAATGGAAATAAATAAAATTTTGAAATTAAGACAGAATGAGCTCGAGCCTGCCCAAAACCGAAGACTGATATAAAAATCGAGCCCGATTCATCTCCATCTCTTACGTGAGCGACACATTACGACACTTATAAGTGTTTTGATACAAAAGATTGGAGATGAGAGGAAAAGGAAGGGGTAATTTAGGATTCGTTTTTCGGAAGCGTTATTGCACTGGGCTCCGGAGCGCAGTGTTTATGAGCTCCGGTGAATTCTGGTCAATATTTAAATTTTTACTAAAAACAGGGAAGCACCGGAGCTGCTCCGGTAGGCTCCGGCGCAAATTAGGCCCTCATTTTAACACATAAAATTATAAATTAAATATTATATTTTAGACATATTTTGACAAAAAAAGAGGGAGAGAGAGACATCCTTTAAGAACAGTATACATAAAAAATAAGTAAAAATGTTAATTTCCTGAGAAGATATTTTAAAAATACCAATGCATTACACGCCCATAGGTTTAACATTAGCGAGGAGAATTTGAGATCTCACTGACCAACACCCTTAAATAAGCAATTGTTAAAATTATTTTTTATTTTTAAATTTATTTAAGGATTATATTAATTCAAATCTCCATAAATTTTCCTGGTCATCTACTAAATGTGGGGGTCGAGGCAAAAGAGTGCCAAGCCACATTTTTGAACTTCTGAGATATTTCAATTTGAAAATTTGATCAAATACTCAAATCAAGATATATAAGCTAAAGTTTTTTCGCCAATGTCTTAGTAACATTTGAGATATTCTGAGTAACAATATGGCATTGCTTTAATGATATTACTATTACGTTTTTTGTAAATCAGCTATCTTCATTGGGGGCATAAACTTCTGGGGCAAAAACGGAACCTGTCACATAGGCTGCCACCAAGTCACATTAGAAACAAATGATATGTTGGATATTATAATTTACAATATTAAGCAACAGATTACATTGTTAGATTTATTTCACCAAAAATGTGGCTTGGCACTTTCTTGCCCCGACCCCCTCAAATGTGTTATTAAAATTGGCTAAGCAGTGAAATTGTATATAAAAATTACTATTATTTTGAATAAGTTACAAAACAATAGAATGGTTAAGTTCTTGTGAACGCTTTCCAGCATAAATAATGTTTAATGACATATCCCAGTAGTAAAATCGCGAATAGAAACTTGATAAGCAAAATCAAAACACAAACTTGAAAAAGTTGCAAAAAATGGGCACAAGAAAAATAATTTGATTCTTTATCTTATTATACATTAACACAGTTACTTAAAAATAAATAAATAAAAATAGCAATAGGAATACAGCTTCTGTTTAAAATTATTTTCAAGCAAATAAAAAGAGAAATTCTGGAATTTTTCAGAAAATTAAAAATATCAGAGTTGGGCAGTATCGAAAATACATGTATTTGAAATACATTTTCAAAATACATTTGTATGCTGTATTTTAAAACGGATAAAACTAAAGTATTTCGGTAATGTATTCTGAATTGATTTTTTCCAAGTATTTTGTATTTTCAAAATACTCAAAATACATTTCTCAAATTTTCAAACTGTTGTGTTTAAACCGCAAATTAACAATTCACAGCAGGAAAATACGGACCTGTCTGTTTTGTCTAGTCTTTGAATTCGTTTTAGGAAGTTAATATATAGATTTTTTTTTTCAAATCTTGTACGATAAGGATTTTAATGAATAGGATGTTTAGCTTCTGCAGAAACTTTTTTGCTGAATTGTTATAAAAAAAGTTTTTATATATCTTAACGTTGCTATGGGAATTGTAAAGTGTTTTTATAACACTTCATTTGTATGCTTTAAAAAAGAAGCTGAATTACATACATGAAAATGTTCATATTTCCATACACATTTTAAAATTGTATCTGTAAGTATTCTTTGTTTACTAGTATATAATGTACTCCCCTAATTTGACAAATTTTTTATCAGTTTTGTTTCTGGAAATTTATATTTTCAAAGAGTTTAATTAGTTTTACAAAATAATTTCGCGTTTTATTTATCAGTATCAAATCAGAATGAATTTTACGCAATGCAACCTAATATATAATATTTAAAAATAATAATAATAATGTTTTTTGTATTTTTAATGTATTTTGAAAATATGTGTATTTTGTATTTAAAAAAAAAATAAATTTGAAAAGTATTTTGTAATTTAGATTCCAAAACTAATGTATTTTATATTTTGTATCGAAAATGGTTTTTCGATGTATTTTGCCCAACTCTGAAAAATACTGATGATCAACATTTGAATAACATTTTAATTATTGCAATAAGTTGTGAAAAGTAAACTCTTTATCAGGTAAGGGTAATATTAATAAATGTTATTTTAAAAGTAAATAATACCTTCTTCATTGAACCCTCTCCTGTTCCAACAAAACCAACAGTATGTTGACCAGTAGTTGCCGAAGCTATCCCCGTCAGTGTTGTATTGCTGAAAGTTATGGCTGCAATTGCTGATATTGGCACAGATCCGTTTAATTTCACCGTTTCATTGCAGAAATTGAGGATATTTCCAGCTTTCTGCAATAACAGGTTCTAAAATGAGTGTCAAAATACATATCTCATAATTTCATGCAGTATACAAACACAAATATTAAAATAAAATCATTAATAAAATAATTTAATAATAATTATGTATTAAGGGGTGATGAAATATCTTAAAATAATTCAAATAAGCATTTTTTCCTCATTATATTTACTGGTTAAAAAAGACGTGGAAAATTACATAATGATGTGTTATATATCTATATTAATCAAAGAAAGACGTTTCTCTCTCTGTATGTAAGAAATATACCTGTGCGACTATGTGTGCGCGATGGCTATGGAAATATATTGCACGTAGAGATTTTAAAATTTGGTTTCGAATAGACGAAAACAGGTCCTAATGCACCTGGTTCTCAGATTTTCGACTTTTTCATTATGTTTTATATTGAACGGAAAAAAAAATCACGTATTTCCTCGATTTTCCAAGTTTGACGACAATTTAGTGTCATTCATAAAAGCAATCCAAATTAAATATTTCAGCCCAATATAGTACATTTTGTAATCTTTTCAGAAGGTCTATTCGGAATAATTCGTGCACCATTTTAAAACTTTTCGCGGTTTTAAAAAACACAAAATTGCCATTCTTCCAAAAATGAAGACCGATTTTCATTTGATATCTTAGACATCCAATGTTGAAAATGAGACGTTTTCGACTGCGGTAATGAAGGTAGAGCGACAGAATTTTCCGCGTTGGTTTGGCTAACCTTTTATCACCAAAACCTATTATAATGATGATGGGATTTCTTCAATCGGAAAGATAACTGATTCGTAATGTGACCTAATCCTGAACCATGAGCGGGCCGTGGGCCTGTTTTCTCGCATTAGATTGGGGCAGGCCCAGCCAAAGGAGGGCGGGTTTGCTAGTTAAGGCTGTTCTCAAATTCAAACTGGCTATTTTATGACATATTTTTTAATTCATTTTTGTTCGGAAGAACGTGAAATTGGCAGGTGTTCTTATTCAGAAACTAAGTAATCGAAACACGTTTTCCATTTTTTGATAAAGGCAGAAAATCTTTTAGTAAATTCTGTCAAAATCGGCGTTTTGAACCGAATTCCCGGTGCAGCAACGCGAGAAAGGGGAAAAAAACGTGTCGCCACGTGACACGAATCTCTTATAACTCGATAAGTAATTTATTTATCAAAAAATGGAAAACTCATTTCGATATCAAATTGCTCCAATAGTCAGGCCTGTCAATTTTATCCCTTTGCGTCTAAAAATGAGTCTAAAATGTGTCAGAAAGTTTCGCGTTGTTGAGCAGGTCACTTGAGAACCACCTTAATCGATACTTATGTTCTGAAAATATAAATATCAGGAATACACAACTAAGCTTTTTTTTTTTCTTAAATCTAGCCCATCAGGAAATGAGTACAAAATCAATCACAAAATTCCTTCTTTACATACATGAACCAAGTTAAGTTAAATAAAACTACTAATAATAATACTATTAATAATAAATATATGAATTTACTACTACTAATAAATATAATATCAAATTGAGTAACTTTCCTTCACTTAAAGACGATTAAAATGCTCTGAGATATAACACAGATTAAAAATAAACAAATAAAACATGGAATTGTGCAAGGTCCTTTCTTTAAAGACAATTTAAAATGATGTGAAATGCTGCGATAAATGATTACTTTTTTTTTATTTTTTTTCTAAATTATTATTTATCAGCTCCGTATAATTACACTAACAATGCCTGCAGCAAGTAATTAAACACCATTGAAATTATTAGCAGAAGCATTGTAGTATTAAACAAACTCAGAAAGCATCAAACATTCGATTTTTAAAAAAGCGTAAACGATAAAGGAAAAAAAAAAAACAGAGAATTCTTTCAATGCCCATTAACATCATGGACGAAACATCTCGTCTGCTCGCCAATAAAAAAAATGGTAAGTTAACAAAAGCCGCGCTGTTTTCGAAAACGCATTAAGTTTTTACGCTTACATCCGTTCAAGGTTCAGTTATCCTGAGAGATTTTTTTTGCCTTTTTTTTTTCTTTTTTTCTTTTTTTCTAAATAGTAGACAATATTGTCTTTGAAAATTTGTGACAAGCAATCTTTTTAACGTATAGGTCCATGCACGGAAAAGAGTGTAACATTTAATGCGAAGAATTTATAAATGCTTAAGTATCATGTCACTCCAATGATTAATTTTAGTTCTGAAATTCTGTAATAGATTAAGACTGCAAGTTTTGGAAGTATATTAAACAACCGCTTAAAAATATGATACCAGTATATAATATCTCATTACCTTGTTATGTAAGGAGATAAGGGGGGGGAGACGTCATCCATCGTTAAGATGATTATAGTAAAACATAATATCTCCCCCATCGTGAGTGATGACATTACTACTTTTTTATAGCAAAAAATTAATAATGTCGGGATATATATTTTTTAAGAACATGTAAAGAATTTCTTGCTAAAATAAAGATTTTCAGTGACGATTTTAATTTGTCACTCTATAGCTTGTGGGGGAGGGAGGGGGAGGTGGTGAGAAGTGAACATTTACAGGAGTGGAAAATATGTGCAAGTGCCTCGCATGGTTCCTACTTTTGGGTGCTTTTGAGTATTTCTAGTTCCAAATAGAAATCTACACCTAATTCATTGACAAAAGTTTTGGGTTTAAATAAGGCGAAGGTTCTTGTTTAAAAATAGTGATACTGAAAAGTAGGAACCATGCGAAACATGCGCACATTTCCCTCATCTTCATTTAAGGCAGTTCTCAAAAAAATATATCGCTTTTATTATATAAATATTATGCTCAACATCGCGAGATTTCTTTCCTAGTAGTTTATTATTAAAATAGATATATGTTAGACCATTTAACTGCGAATTAGTTATTAATCATTTTTTAATAATGCTGTTGACCGTAAGTGATGGGTAATTACACGGGTATAGTCGTAAAAAAACCAGAGGATACACGCTATTAGGCAGTTGGTGTACGCTATAGGCAAGGGGGTATACGCTATAGGCAAGGGGGTATACGCTATAAGCAAGGGGGTATACGCTTTCACTTTATTTCAGAAAGGGGGGGGGGGGGTATAAGAAGTTTATTAAAAAAATCTAGAAGGTATATGGCGTATACCACCGTATACGCTCCACTACATCCCTGTTACGGTTACTAAGGCGGTTCTAAAAAATATTTTCCTCAGCTCAACAAGACGAGACTTTGACACATTTTCTAGCTCATTTTTAAACATGAAAGCATGATACTTGCAGGTTGCAGGCACGATTATTGAAGTGCTTTGTAATTAAACAGATTTTTTTCATTTTCCGATAAATGAATTACAAATTGAGTTATAAACGATTGTTGTCTCAGTACGTCAGCTTTTTTTCTTTCCTGAGCTGTCGCGTCCGGAAATTTGGTTTTAAACGCCAGCTTTGACAGCATTTTCTGAAAAATCTTCTCTTTTTAATGAAAAAAAAAAAAAAACTCGATTACATAGTTTTTCAATAAGAGCGCCTTCCAATTTTTATATATGTTTGTGAACAAAAATGAAGTTAAAGATGTGTCAGAAAATAGCCAATTTGCGTTTAAGAACAGCCTTAAATTAAGAGGTGTTTAGCGCCCGGACGGGAGTTTTTTCATTGTTTAGATAAAATTGCATGGTCATTTTAATTTCATTAATTATTTCAGAATTTTTTAATCTGTGAAATCTTTTTAAAACTTAAATAAATAAAGCGTATTAATATTATGTAAAAACATTATGCCATTTCAGCAAAATACGTCAACGTCAGGGAAAAAAAAAAAAAAAAAAAAAAAAAAAAAAAATTATATATATATATATATATATATATATATATATATATATATATATATATATATATATATATATATATATTTGGAAATTTAAATATCTTTCGTGTATGCGTGTTTCGTTCTTTGGAAATTAAAATATCTTTCGTGAATGCGTGTTTAGTTAAAAATCACTTTGTGGCTACCGTGCACAGTTTACTTAAATAATAATAATAATAATAATAATAATTAATAAACAAATACAATTTTAGAAGCGTCTTTACGCTTACATCCGTTCAAGGTTCAGTTATCAGAACAAGAGTTTTTTTTTTATTTTAGGAGACAATGTTGTTTATGAAAATCTGTGACAGGCAATCCCTTTTAACATAGGTCCATGCATGGATTCCCAAACTATAGTATGCTTACGCGCACCCGCACTGGTAAGCGAAGCTGGTACGCAAAATTCGGATACTTTGCTAGACATTTTGTGCTTTTGTTAGTAGGGATTATATATTATTCCTTTGAAAGGGATTTCCTTTTATTTACATATTCCCTATATATTTTTTGAAATAGTATCTTACTTCCGCATAGTAATTGCTAATAGAACCGCAGGGCTAAGTGAAACAGTTCTGTAAAAAAAAAAAAAAAATCCCTTAAAAGTTTTTTTTTTTTTTAAATATCAAGTGAAAACTTTCTAAAATAAATAAACAATGCGAATATTTTGTGAAAATATAATGCCACCTTTACAAAATACTTCAAGGAAAAATAAGACAATGAATTACGATTGTTAGCGATAATTTAATAATGTATAAATATAGATTAAGCAGTAGAAAAAAAAAAAAAAAAAAAAAAACGCAGCACCCCTTAACTAATTGTGCCTCAAATCATAGTATAAAAATGTGACTTACCAATTGATTAGTAATAGCGTCTACATATAGAAATTGTAACAAACTTTGAAATTTTCAATACTAATACTTAATTTTGAAATCATATTTGGCTTTTTCGGTAAATTTTACTTTCGGATAACATATCGAATGGGAAGTCATTTGGGCAAGTAGTTTAGGAATTGTGCAAGTTTAAAGTTTGGAAAACCCTTAACGTTAAGTTCATTTGTAATCGCTGCAAAACAGATTGCAATAGGGGTACTATTGTTTTAAGCGTAACTCAAAAACTACGGGGCAAATGAACTGTAATTTTGGATTCGCATATTTGAAGCTGATTTCTTAAACCCTTCATGCGAATATTTGAATCTAAAATTACCGCTCATTCCGCCAAGCAGTTTTTGAGTTATGCTTAAAACACTAATCTCATAGCAATTTTTTTTTTTTTTTTTTTTTTTTTGCAACGAATAACTAATCGGATGTGCCAATCCCAAAACTTTCTTTTATCTCATTATATATTAATACTTCAAAAAGCGTGTTTTAATTGCACTCCAAGTTTTTTGTCAATAAATGTTTCAAAACCATTGGGGGGGGGGGGGGGGGGGGGCTCGTAATGAAGTCTAATCAACGGGTAATAATCGAAAAACGTGAAACTTTTGCTTATTACAAATATGCAAATTAAACCTAGATCACAATTGGGTGATTCAGTATGATTGTTTTTTCAATAGCTACCCTGCCCGTCCCGAAAATCGAACAAAATTCGCTATTACAGCGTCACCTTCCAGATGATTTTCTCCAAAATTTTATACAAACTTCGGTCTATGGCATTACATCACAATATAAAATTTCGTCGAAAAATATTCATAAATTCTTTACTTCCACTGCAAAAGATCGAGAAAATCGCACAAAAATCGCTATCACAACACCCCTTTCCGGGAGAATTTCCCCATTTTGAACTGGGACCTGACGCCCATAGTCGAAAACATATTTATGGAATTTGATTCAATTCTATCCCTAACTTCATACAATTTCCGATGATACAAATGCAAAATCGCACCTAAAATCGCTTTTACAACGCCACCTTGAGGCCTATTTTCTCCAAAATTTTATACAAACCTTGGACTATGACATTACATTGAAAAATAGTCATAAATTTGTCACTTAAACTGCAAAAAATGAAGAAAATTGCACAAATATCGTTATCACAACGCCCTCTTCTGGGGGACGGAATAGCCCCACTTTTAACTGGAACCTGCCGCCCATAGTCTAAAACGTAAACAGGGCCCTCGCTAAGGGGGGGGACGGGGGGGGAGCCTCCCCCACCAAACGTTCCCGAATGCTGTTACACTTGGCAAATTAAAAAACTTATAGTTGGCAAATTGGTTTAAAACTTTAATAAAAACTATAATATACTTTCTATTTCTGATAGACTTGGCAAAACTTATAAATCTAATTGGGAATATTATTAAACTTTTTACAAATAAGAACTATATTACATTTTCTAATTGTGGTAACTTGGCAAAATTATAAAACTAGTTGGCAAATACTGAAATTTGACTTGGCAATTTAAGGTCCTCTCCTCCCACAATAAAAAGTGTTAGCGATGGCCCTGAACGTAAATAAGAAGTTTGATTAAATTCTATAATAACTTCATACACTTTTCGATAATACTATACGGGAAATGGCACAAAAATCGCTATCACCTCGCTCCCTTCCGGCGGAATAGTCACAATTTCATCTGGAACCTGCTGGTCATGGCCAAGAACATATATATGAATTTTGGTTAAATTATATGCATAACTTCATACACTTTTTCGATGATACAAAAAAGGACAGACAGACATTTTGTGAAAACGTATTTTTCGAGATATCTGATCCGTAAAACCATCGTAAACTGGAAAATTTCGACTACAATACGTACTTTCTTCTATTATAGTATAGATAAAAGAAAGTAAATGTGAATTTAACATTTAGTGGTTCCAACCTTTTATTTTTCTCCAGAACTGCATATAATTTCGTTCTTTGTGGTTACTGCGCGGAATTTAATAAAGTATTTTCGTATGCAGAAATATTGAAATTTTATAAGAATATTTACGAGAACTTTGGTTTTTTAACCTCTAATAAAATTCTATTTTTTTTTTTTTTTTTTTTTTGCGGAATTTTTATCCTTGGATTCATCTAGTATTTTTAAATAAATCTGAAATTAGTACTTTGAATTCAAAATAGGGAATAGCACTGAAAAGAACTGATATAACTAGAATAACTAATGTTATCAACTTAGCCTTTTCAGGACTAAATCTAAACAATTTGTCTCGTTTAGCTTCTAAAAAAGTTGTTTTAGCCCCTCGCTCTAAATTCAGCCTATTTTAACATTGCATATTAAATTTTAATATTTTAAAACTTTCCAAAACAGTGCTGAAATACCTGCTAGAAAGGTGTTAGAAATGGTTATAAAAGAGCTATCTTTTAGCCCTTTTCTTCCTTGATCAGCTGCCAACACTGAGAATAATCCATTCATTCAGACGGAAATGATTATTCCATTTATTTTGTTCATTAATTTATGTTTAAAACAGATTACATAATCTGGAATATAATTCAACTTTGCCAAACAACTACTAATTATACACGCAGTTGTCCTCAGCCGAAATTATTACATGTAGTTAATAATATTGTCGACAGATGGCAGCAGTGATCCATAAAATGGAATCAAACTTGGTTCAATAAACCTGCACTCTAATAGCTAGGTAGAAATAAAGCGTGCTCACGTTTAGCCTTGCAAGAGCCGATGAGTTCAGAATGAATAAATTTGTTTTATTTAATACGATTACTCTTTTGAAATGTTTTTAATAGACATTTGTTCTACTATTGTTCAAACTTGAGATTAAGATTGTTATAATATTTAAAAGATTTATTTATTTATTTATTTTTAAAAGGAGATAAAATAGTGTTATACATATTGATTTTTACATCTTTCTAAACTTATGCATTTTCATAAATATACCATGTTATATGTACTATGTATTAAGTTATGTTATTCTATAATGCAAGTATTAGAAACTTCAGTAAGAAATAAATTTTATTGATGGAAAAGTTCACTTTCGTTATTATTTTATTAAAAATAATCAAGTTAACGGAAGAAATTAAAATATATTTTGTGATTAATCTTCTTTGTACTTATGTTCTATTTGAGGCAAGTAATTTAATGGAAGTTATAATGTATGCTTATATAGGTATAATGTATGCTTAGTTACCTATGTGTTATTAATGTTTAATTTGCCTTTCATTTAATATTTTTTATATTAAAGTACAGATGTAATAATGGACTTAAGATACAAAACAAATAATGTGAGAGATTTACGGCCAATGGGCAATAAATAATTGTAATGTTTAGAAACCAACACAGTGTGATGCATAGTAAGTATAAAATTGAAAGCTGTTTGTAAACATAAGTATTTGCGAAAAAGTTTTCTGCAAAAATCTTTTAATCTGTTCTGCACATATATGGTGCTCATATTTCTCAAACATGAATAAATTTATTTTATAAACTTAATGAATTAGAGAATTACTCATTGAATAAAAGGTCCGACAAACGCATTAATAGAAGAAATTAGTTTTCTACCCTCTTGTAAGCTGATTGAGAATTAACAAAATTCTTAATGATGCGATCTCTTCAAGAAAAATGTTTATCAGTCATCTTACAAAAATATTGATTGTTAACTAATAATAATTTCAGAATTCGTATCAGCAAATTAAAAATAATAATAATAAAAACAAAACAAAGAATATTTTTATTTAATTCTCAAAAACTTTCTGCAAACTCTATAAATTTTCTGTGAATGGCGTTTGTGCATTGCCTATAACAGAAATAAAATTACTTAACTTTTATTTAACTTTAACTTGTTACTTAACTTTTTTATTTCGCGCTGCACTCGAACCCATGGTTAAACTTCCGCGGTACACTAAACTTATAACAATGATTAAAAATTTATGAAAGGCATGTATGCATGTCTTTTTTAATTCATTTAATAAGATAAACAAAATAAAATGGTTTGTTACAATTTGTAAGTTTTTTTTAAAATTAATTATCTTTTGTAATCTAAAGAACTATGTAATCGAATGATGTTTTCCATTTTTTGCTAAAGGCAGAAGATCTTTCCAAAAATATTGTCAAAGTTGGCGTTTTGAATTGAATTTCCAGACGTGACAGCGCGGAAAAAAATAAAAAAACATGTCGTCACGTGACAACAATCGCTTATACTTAACTCGATAAGTAATATATTTATCAAAAAAATTAAAAACACAATTCTATTCCAAATCGCTTCAATGATGAAACCAATTTTATGTCTTTACTTTTAAAAATAAGTCAGAAAATTTCGCTTTGTTGAGCAGAAAATCTGAGAACCATCTTAAGTAATTCTATTTTTACCCTACATTTATAAATCTCATGCCCCATGCAACATCTCAATATTTTAGTGAAATAGGTGTCTTTTGAAACTTTATAAAAATATGAACCCATTTTTAAACTTGGGAAAATAGTTGAACAAAATTGAGAAGTGTTTAGTATAGAATTTTTTGAAATTTTAAGAGAAATTCAAAATCGAAATTTATAAGTAGAAATTCTAATCACAAATGTTAATGTTTACTGAAATTTAAGGTGGTTCTCTCAAATGACCTGCTCAACAACGCGAAACTTTCCGACACATTTTCCGACTCATTTTTAAACAAAAGGCATAAAATTGGCAGGCCTGACTATTGAAGCTATTTAAAATCGAAATAAGTTTTCCATTTTCTTTAATAAATAAATTACTTATCGAGTTATAAGCGACTTGTGCCACGTTTTTTTCCCCCCTTTCTCGCGTTGCTGCATCGGGAATTCGGTTCAAAACGCCGATTTTGACAGAATTTATTAAACGATTTTTTTCCCTTTATCAAAAAATGGAAAACGTTCTTCGATTACATAGTTTCTGAATAAGAACACCTGCCAATTTCATGCGTTTCCGAACAAAAATGAATTCAGAAATGTGTCAGAAAGTAACTCTTTTGACTTGAGAACAAACAGCCCTAACGAATAAGTCACTTTCTGAAATCTAACGAATATACAGTCAAACTCGCCCATTACGAGCACGGCTAAAACGAGAGCACGGTTAAAATGAGCAAGTTGCACATTAAGAATGGTTCATCATTTAAGATATTTTAAGATTTTCGAACTTTTTACGAGCTACAAAAGCATGATCACGGCTGATACGAGCAAAGTAATTTGTTCATTCTAATGTGATTTTTAGCAAAAGTGTAGGGTAGAATTAGGAAAGAAATCACTTTATGATAATGCAGGGTGATTATAATTAAAGTTGCACTTTCAAAAGGCTGTAAAAAAAGAAACACTTATAAGAATGAATTGATATTTCATCTGAGTATACGTGAAGCATAATGAAAATTTGTTTTGCGAAAGAAAAAAAAAGTTCAAAAGTTGACCCCGATAGATGGCGCTGTACTCGTCATAAGATGCTAATTAAAAGACGTGACATTAATTCCGCACGTTACAATTATGATGAAAAAGCGAGGAACATTCAGTTCCCGTTATTCTGCATCTAAGAAGGTAGTCATGACCAGGACTTTACAAATTTGATAAAATCTGGTAGCCAGTAAAATATTCTAGTCGCCTGTAAAAAGTATATTTACCACCCCCTCCTTCACCGTCATTGATTTTCTTTATAAATTAATCGAGAAAAATAATAACAAGCATAGTTTAGAATTATTAATCGTAGTTTAAAAAGATAATATAAACTAAATTTTCTTATAAAAGTTAGCTACAAAATCTGTATCTGCTGAGGAGGGTGTTGATGAAATAGGGAAGCAGGAAAACAAGCTTTTGCCTATTTTTCTGTGGAAATCTCAAATAATTCCGATTTTATCATTTTAAAATTTACATTTGATTAAATTAGTTTTGTTTAATTAAAAATAAAAGTTAAAAGTATTTTTTGTTTGAATATAGTTTCTAAGTTTATTTTTTTAATATTGGGGGCGGGGAGAGAAAATGACGTTTGTGATCATTTCAAGAAAGCTTAGGTCAATTTTTATGCAAAAAGGAAAAACAACAACTAAAAAACCCCGCAAGATTAAATAACTTGGTCGCCAGATAAAAAAAAGAATTAGTCGGCAGTGGCGACCTGGCAGACGTACTTGTTAAGCCCTGGTCATGACTCTATCATTGAATGATCGGGCCCTGCTTGTGAAGCTTCTTTACAAGAACGGTGACAGTGTGCGGCAATTGCATTGAATAAATTCCGGACATTAAATGGTTTAAGAAACGGCTGTGGCCCGATAACTGACAAAGGGTGTCACAACAGCATGTCACGTCTTTTAATTAGTATCTTATGACGAGTACAGCGCCATCTATCGGTCAACTTTTTAACTTTTTTTTTCTTTCGCAAAACAAATTCCCATTGCTTCACGTATACTCAGATAAAATATCAAGTCATTCTCACCAGTGGTTCTTCTTTTACAGCCTTTCGAAAGTGCAACTTTAATTATAATGATCCTATATTTCTACGTTGCAACTGTCGGTCAATATGTAGTAATTTATCAGTGTTACCAGACAGAATTTAAATCTTTATGGAGACCCCCCCCCCCCAAAAAAAAAAAAAAAAATGCAAAGCGATGTCCTGGGGACTTGACAGAGTTAAAAAAGAAAGAGATTATATATTATGTTAAATAATTTTGAGGAATTATTTAATTTAATAAGTGTCCTTTTAATATTTTGTCTTATAATGCAATCTAAAATATAATGAATCCACAAATTTTAACATGAAACTTGCATTTAAAATATTTGTTAAATAAAAAACACGCTTAATATTTGTGTTATGATGAAAAGGTACTATATTTACTTTAAATAAATAACAGAAATAAATAAAAATCTACCATACGTTAAACGAACCGCATTAAAGAAAATACTTGAAAATAATAACTCTTTAATATGTGAAATAATTTAAAACGACGCTATAAATTTAAATATTAAATGAACAGAACATTATTACATTCAACCTGCTTAATAACACGAAAAAAAAGGGGGAAATAGCTTTTGGTGTATTTTATTTGCTAAAGTCAGAAATTAAATAGAAAACTATTTTAATGCATTTAATGAATTAAACTAATAAAAAGAATTCATATTTGAATATATCTAACAATACTCATCAGTATATATATTTTAAAAGCGACATATAATAATTTCGGAGACGGCGAGAGAAAATTTCCGAATGAAAAAAGCTTGTCTCCATTCTTGAATGATAAATTAACGTAGGGTGATTTTAAATGAAAAGCAATTAAAAAGATACAAACCTATTCGCTAATGCTGTTTCTCTTTATTTTATTAGCAATGTTGTTTTAGAATATGCGCGTAGCTCCACATTATCTCTTATTACTGTAGTATTTAAAAACAAAACATTGGTATTATGAAAGCATAACTCTGGAATTGCTTTTATTTCAATATTTATTTAGCGGAACAATATTTCTAAAGATTCAAATTCAAATACAAAACATTTGTTTATGGATTAGTGTTCGCGTTTAAAACAAAAGGTAAAGATAAATCTCATTAAGAAAGAGTTTGCAATTTAAATTCCTCTCAATAATATAGTAATAATGGAGAATGCCAATGCACAGGAATTATTTCATTACAGAAAGGAAAAGGTCAACATTTATAACGTTACTAAAAATTAAAAAAAATTAGTAATTAATAATATTAACAATTAATATTATAACATTAATATTAAACAATCTACTTCACCCATATGTAATTTATTCATAGAATAAATGTCATTACGCGATAGTTGGAAGATTTTTACAAGAGGAATTTGTTAGTAGAACGCTATTTATTTATGAACTACTCTTCGCATTTAAAGCAAAGGTAAAGATGAAACGCATTAAGAAAGAATATGAAATTTAAATGTATATGAATAATAGTAATCTTGAATACCAATGTACAGCAATGTTTTCACGGCAGACATGGTAAAATCAAGACCAGGGCTCGGAAGTAGCGAAACTACAGTAGCCGCTACTTTTCCAGTAGTTTGTGGTGTAGCGCGCTACATTAAAAAAGTGTAGTGTAGCGAGTAACGCGATACAAAATATCAGTAGTTTGTAGCGAGCATCAACGCTACTTTAGGAGGAAGGAAAAAAAGTGCCAATCTTTAAATTACGTGATCATCATAACTCGTTTCTTTTGTGCGAAATATGTTCTCTGCAACAATTTGCGAACGTCAGCGACAAATCTCAGTTGCAGTAGTTACAACGTAAAGTTTCAGCATGCCCGTGATCTAATATTTGCTGTATTTGCTGATAAAACCTCAAAGTACTCACTCATAAAAAAAAATAATTTTCTTGCTGGGAACCCTTTGTCTTCTTACTCATTATTAGATCTTGTGTTTTAATGCGGGGATGCTTCTTTTGAGATTAATGTAATAAAATGACAGACAAAAATAGTATAGAACTTCCCTGCTCCGCATATAATGAATATTTTGAAATTACAGAAAAACGAGAAATTGGTAATATAAGTAATTGGTAATATAAGTAATTATTCTGTAACATGTAAACTTTGTACAATTAATAAGAATGTATTGGTATTAAAATCATCTTCTTACAACTTGAAGTGGAATATAGGGGTGAGTTGGCATTTTCTTTATTAATAATAATTAGTGGATCGCATCTCGCACTGAATATCTAAATCGTTATTCACTAAAATTCATAAATCATTCAAAGAGTATTTTCGAATTAAGATCCCTGGTTCAGAAAATAATCTTATCGAACTGTTTATTATCGCAAAAAAATATTTTATTAATACGTCTTTTGATCGTTGTGAAATATTTGTCCAATATATGCATACATATTAATTTATTGCATATTTCCTTTTGAAGATTCCAATAGATAAAACAAAGGTGGTTGAAAATAAAAATACATTATTTAAAAAAATGCCTAAGAATGCTTAATTTGATTTTTAAGGCTATTTATTTTTACTTTAGCTATACAGGTTTTTTATCGCTAAAATAATTTATTTATAATGTTTTATATTTGATTTGATATTGGATAGCTAGGTGTTTTAATGAAATGTCTTTATTTTTGTCTCCAGAATGAATCTAAAGCCCAGTATGTTGAAATTCGGGTTTTCAAAGGAACACAAACAAAAAGAGATAGAAAGGAAAAGAAAAGCTAGGCTTTAATTTATGCAAGTCTGTATGATCGTGTTCAGTTTTTAAATCACTTTCAAGAACTATATTTAAATTGTAAAGAAATAGGGCTATTTAGCTCTATTTAAATATATATATATATATATATATATATATATATATATATATATTCAAATTTACCAAGAGCTATCCGCTCTTAAGGTTGTTCTCAAATTCAAACTGGCTACTTTATGACATATTCTTTAATTCACTTTTGTTCGGAAACGTATGAAAATGCAGGTATCCTTATTCAGAAGATTTGTAACCGAAAGACGTTTTCCACTATTCTTTATTTTATTTAATTTTTTGGTAAGACAGAAGATTTTTCAGAAAACACTGTCAAAGTCAGCGTTTTCAACCGAATTTCCAATGCCGCAGCAGGGGAAACGGAAAAAACGTGACACGAATCGTTTATAACCCGATAAGTAATTTATTTATCAAAAAAAGAAAACACATTTCGATTCCAAATCGCTTCAATAGTCAGACCTGCCAATTTTATGCCTTTGTGTTTAAAAATAAGTCAGATAACGTATCAGAAAGTTTCGCGTTGTTGAGTAAGGAATTTGAGAACCACCTTAAGCGTTACTGGGCTATATCACTATCATACATTTGTAAATTTATTATTACAATTTTTTTTTCCAATTTCCTCTTTTTAACACTTTTCAACATAATTAAAAAGTATCTATGAATTTGCTTTGTCTGTCTGTCCGTGCTCTAACTCTCGTAAATATACTCAGATTGCCATGAAAGTTTTATATGTTATTGAAGTTTACCATTAAATGTTCAGTATTGAAAATGAAGTGTAGCATTTATTTCTCGCTTACCGCATTCAAAAGAATTCTGTTACAATATGGTCTATAGGGAAAAATCGTTTGCGGTGTATTTAATTAGCGATGATAACTAAAGTAGCGAAAAGTAGCGAAGTAGCGACTACTTTTGAAAAGTTGTTTGTAGTCGCTACTTTTAAAAATAAGTAGTTGTAGTTGTAGTTAACTACATTTTTCATAAAGTAGTTGTAGTTGTAGTTCGCTACAAACAAAAAGTAGTTTTTCCGACCCCTGATCAAGACTAACATACATTTTAATTTTAATACGATAATATAAATTAAAATGTAATTAAACAGTCTACGTTACTGATATGTAATTAATTCCGATTAAAAGATTCCTACGAGATAGTTGGAGATTTTCACAAAACAAACTTATCTGTAGAACGTTATTTGTTTATGGACTAGCCTTCGAATTTAAAATAAGGTAAAGATAAAACACATTAAGAAAGTTAAAATATAGCAAATAAAACCTTTGTTTAAGAATATTCAAATGCACAAATAATACACAAAAAAGCAGCAAACAGCTGTTTCGAATCCACAAGCGATATTCTTCTTCAGTACGACAAGTTGTTTCATACTGCTTCCTTCCCATTGGTTGCTTTTGGCGCGTTCTGTACCCGCATCGGGTATATAAGCCACCGCTACTCTGTCGTTTTGCCCAGTCTTGCTGTTTCTGGCACGCTGTGCTTTGCTCTTTGTTGCACGGAAGAAGAATCTCGCTTGTGGATTCGAAACAGCTATTTGCTGTTTTTTTGTGTATAGCTATTGTGTGTGTGTATTATTTGTGCATTTTTAACGTTGGTATTATTCCTTTTGACATTTAGAAATAATTTGAAATTTAAGTATGAATTAATAATATTATAATAATGATGAATACTAACGCACAGGAATTCACTGCAGACATAAAAAGATCTAATAGATTACCAGCACTACTATACATTTATTACGATAATATTATTAAAATGTAATTTAAAAAATCTTATTCACTCCTGTGTAGTTAATTCAGATTAAAAAAAACATCTTACGAGATAGTTGAAGATTTTCACAAGATAAATTTATTAGCTAGTCTTTGTATGTAAAAATAAATCATAGTTACGAAAAAATTTGCAATTTAAGTGCGACTCAATATAATGGTGAATATCAACGTAACAAGAGTTTTTTTTTTTCCAATGCAAACAAGAAAAGGTAAGACTAGTATATATTTATAAAGGTAAAATCATTGAAATATAATTAAAAAAATCTACTTCACTAACATGTAGTTAATTGCTGCCCCGAGTCCTTCGTTGCCTCATTAATTTGATAATAGCAATTCTTTGAAATTCAGTATGTTAAGTCTTCTATTTAAAATGCTGATTTCGTGATAATTGCATTATTAGTTAGAACGATTAAATATATCTCAGATAATTAAAAAAAATATTGATAATCTTAATTGTTCAATTTATTTGATAATGGCTGCTCGAGACCCTCCCATAATTTTGAATTGCTACGCTATTTATTACGGTGAAGCAACTTTTATGCGTTTCTCATGTGTACTTAAAAAAAATATATATCATTATTTTTTTTTTTTTAACTTGCGTTTTAATTTATATACGACTGTATTGCAATGTTAAAATGATTCGTTTTTACGACAAAAGTAAATGCCCAATTTCATTTATACTTTTTTTTTTCCTTTTGTAGAATTTATTGTTCAAAATTTATGCCAGACTAAAAAATTCTGCACTGTCGTTTTTGAAACGGTCGCTTGAAAATGCATATAAATGATGCTTGCTCCCCCACTCGAAAATTTCCATGAACATACATTAAAAAAAGTAATACAGAATCACTTTTATTTTATTTTAGGGCTCGTGATATTTTGTATATTAAAAAAAAAAATCAAAAAATCCGATTTTTTTTTTATTTAAGCCAATCAGATTTTTTTTTTTTTAATCTCACACAGTATTATTATTTTATATGACTTTTCTTTTAATTTATGAAATAAAATATATACATACACCACACATGCATGCATAAGTATTACCAATTTTCTTAATATTATTACACAATTTACATAAATGATTAAAAGGTAACATTTTAGGCTATCAAAATATTTTATTACGCAAAATGCATGGAATTGATTGACGTAATAGAATTGACAAATAATCTGTCAAAAATCAATTTAGCCTTAGCTAATTTAGTTAAAATAAAAATAACTGCAGCGTATAAAAATTTTAAACAATTTTGGAAGCAAATAAAAATGTTAACTTTTGTTTTTTGTTAAAGTGATGGTAGAGAAAAGTGAGTTTAGCAGCTTTATCAGTTCCTAAGAGATTCCTAATTTTCGAACGTACTAAACCAAAATCAGAAAACAATCGTTCAACTGAAGCAGATGAAGCTATTGCAGTAAAAAGCTGGTTGATCATGAATTCAATAAGTTTTTTAGTGTCATCCTTTTTCGATAACTATAACACGTGCCTTTCATCATTCTAAAGGACTGAGTTCTTTCACTATATTAGAATCAAACAAATTCATTGATGTGGTTCAGATTTTGATAACTACAATACCGACATTTTCTCAGAGCTAAAATACAGAGCTTTTCTAAATACTAAATAATAGACAAGTACTTCCTAAATTTAATATATTCATGCTTATTAGATTTCCTTACTGTTGCAAGTTTATTTTACAGTTTGATTCAAATTAAATTTAAAAGCATTATTTCGAAACTTTACACTGTATTTTACTTTTTGACAAAGATTAAACTTTATCTTTCTAAACACTGATTGATTATCTGTATCATATAAAACTAAATTATATTAAAGTACATTATTATGTTTATTTACATCTTGAATTTATTTAAAAATAATTTTTTTTAAAAACTGATTTAAATCGATGATTAAAAAATCAATTAATTTAAATCTTGATTTTAATCAAGCTGATTTAAATCAACGAACACTGTTATTATTATTATTATTATTATTATTTAAGTTGGTTGAGAATAAACATTAGCACATTCAAACTGCAACACATAACGATTTTTAAAAATCCAATTTGAACTTTCTGCGAGAAGAATATGAACGAACAATTAAGAAAACAGATTGAGCGAACAACATCGACTTAAGTTCTCCAAAAGAAAGAGAAATATTCCAGAGAGAAATCAAATACGTTGTTGTTTCAAATTGCTCCAACTAGACAGATAAAAGCTCCCTTTCACCGACTTTTACTTTTAACGGCGTAACATTTTGTGCTTTTGGGAGAAAATACCCACATCAAATTAAAATAAAAACACAAAATGAAATATAAAATTTCAGCGGACTCTTTCTGTTTATAAAACATAAGCAGGCGGAAGATAATGCATGAGATATTGTAAGAAAAATATTACTTATTAAAATGAAATAGCTTTCTCGTTTTCAAGAATATCACGTTCCATTTTTACTTTTCTTTCTTGCTTTGTTTCGTTGCTTTTTTATTTCCCCCTTTTTTTTACGGAAAGAAGAAAAAATACAAAAGAGAAAGAGAAATTTTTTATTGTAATTTTGCCAAACACGAAAGGATTATAAAATGTGAATAATGTAAATTATCATACACAAAATTCAGGACTTACAGATGACATTAGTGGGGGGGGGGGGGGATTTGAAATCTCACTGACCACGCAAAACTGGCTACTTTCTGGCGTATTCTTGAATTTACTTATTCGGAAACACGTGAAATTGGCAGGTGATATAAAAATAAAACTTTGAAATCGAATAGTGTTTTTCATTTCTCGATAAAAGCAAAAGATATTTCAAAATAAATAAATAAATAAATAAAGTTGTCAAAATAAAAGTTCTGAAATGATTTTGAAGACGCGACAGCACGGGAAAGGTCGTTATGAGACAGCAATCGTTTATAATTTCCGATGTAAAATACAAAAATGAAATTCCAAGTCACTTCTACAATAGTAATGCCTGCCAATTTCATGCTTTTACGTTTGAAAATGATTCCGTGAATATGTCAGAAATTTTCCTGTTGATGAAAAAAAGGGCATATATTTTTTCGAGAACAGAGATAAAGAATCACTTCGATAGAAGTATGAAGTCGATCTGTTGTTTTGTAAAGGTTTGCGTCCCAGGGGGGTCCCTTTCAACACTTGACATCGAAACGGCGGCAGACCCGATCACGGAAGATCCTACCGGAAAATTAAAAGGCTAAATTCACTAAGTTTAAGACATCGACCAGCAGGATTGGGTGGGCCGGGACGTTTAATACGTTCGACGACCGCTGCGGTTTCGAGATCATTATGCCCTTTCCTGGTGAATGATTTTTTTTTCAGTAGCGTAGTGATAATGCACACTTCTGCATTTGGAATATGCAAGAGTGTAACTTTTCAGCATTAATGTATAAGATGCAAAGTAGAGACACTGTTAAAAATTTGCAGCAAACTGTCCAGTCATTTGATCGTTTTTATAGAAAACGGTTACATAACCGTAATTTAAGTCCATTCTGACCATATTATTGCCTAATATTATGGTCAGAATAGACTTAAATTACGGTTATGTAAACGTTTTCTATAAAAACGGTCAAATGACTGGACAGTTTGCTGCAAATTTTTAACAGTGGAGGTTTATAAAATACGAAAAAACAGACGCAAGCACAAAGCACAGAATTTGCATTGAAATACATATAAATCGGGACTTAATTTGACATTTTCTTTCATGCCAAATTAAAATCAAGTTTTAAGCATATCACCAAGAATATTTTGTAAAAATGTTTAAAAAAATATTAAAATGTTAATGTAATGAAAATGTTAAAAAATAAACAAAAAAATACATTTTAAGGGAAAGATCTGACCTGTAATTTTCAATTTGTGTTAAGTAGTAATAATTATACTACATTTTTCATTCACAAACTGTCGTCAAGTCACAAGTGACGAATTTAGTAATGCCGGAGAACGTTTTTACGAGTAACAGTTATTTTTGAGAGAAAAAATCGAAAAGAGGAAAAATGTCATAAAATATGGAACAATAAAAACTTAAATTTTTTTAAAAATTCTTTTAAAGAATTTTAACAAATTTCATCTTTAATTAGAATTAGTTATTTTTTTTTTTTTCGGAATGTAGCAATTATGTTTAATTAACAAAACTGGGTTTTCGAAGCTTTTGAGAAAAAAAAAATATCTTGTAAGATGACGATAATTAATGAAATTCGAGAACTTTAAAATGTCCCAAAAAGTAGAAAAAGATTGTTCATATTTCAGACGAAAAAAAAAGGTAGAGAGCGAAAAAATGATCGCGGCATACTTTTTTTTTGTTAGTTTTCTCTGAACTTTCTTTTGTAGTCATAGATTTGTCAGAAAACAATTAATTCACAAAAAGAATTAAATTTAATTTTAACTTCGTTTTTCTTGTTAATTTATTTAGTAAAAATGGAAATGTTTCTTTTGAGAGTTTATCTTGTTCCCAGATATATATATATATATATATATATTTTTTTTTTTTTCTGCGATAAAGTCCTATTTCTTTCACCGCGGACTGTTTTGTTGTCTACAAAAAAATAATAGCTCACTTTTAGACGTTATTTTTAGAAATCTACAATGATGGTTTCCGTCCTATCGTTTCCTCTTACATCACTTCTAAATATTGCATAATTTTATTTTTTACATCATCGAATAGGGAAACTTGTCGTTGGGGGCCACTTACCCATCATGGATATGCATAATATAAAATATGAAAATAAAACATGTGTAAACTATTTCTAAAATGTATTGCAATTCGAATAAAATCATGGCTTGATGACGTCATAAACTTTAAAAGCTCTATTACTGAATTGCGTAAAAGAAACATCCTTGTAACTCCAAAATTGATAATCATATTTACTAGCGATTTACTGCGTCTGATTAAGCATCTCATTTCCAATTAAAATAAGCAATTTCGAAAAAAATTATATACCTTTTATCAGAACGAATATTTCGAGAGTTCGAAAAAAATAGTTCCGGATAATCGAGGTTACTGAAATTTAATAAGCTTCTTCCCACTATTACATGCCGATCATGACACCCAGACTCCAAAACTACCCTCCGTTCAAATGTTGATATATATATATATATATATATATATCTGACCTATGTCATACGATAACGCTCGTATTTATAAATCAATTTTGATGAAACTAATTGTGTGTTTTAAGCTCACCAATGTCTCGACCGAGTTCGTTGGCCAGCTTAGTCCGCCATTTTGTTTCAAGATGGCGGCCACTTAAAAATTTAAAACTAAAATAAATATACAAAAAAGTTAAAATTCAAATTTATTTTTTTAATTAAGTGTTAGGCCTTGATATGAGGATTCCAGAGCATTTTTTGGTTAACCTCTATCTTAAAAAATGGCTGAGATAGAGCAGTTTGAAATTCTAGGGTGGCTGACATTTTGAAACAAGACAGCACATAACAAAAATTTTCATTGTTGTAATAATTTTCCCAATCATACACATAAAACTATATATTCATATCCGTTAGCGCTAAATTCTCGCCAAACTTGGCGACATTTGGCGAAATATCGCCAAATTTGGCGCCCAAAATAAGTCTTTATTTATGAAGCCAATTTGGCTATTGCTCAATAATTTGACGAATTTCTTATTCAAATTCAGTATTAACGTATCTTTTGTAAACGTTTTCTTTGCATTGTAGCTTGCTGTTTTCGAGTAACATTAGCTAAAATTTTAAAACGAAGATATAGGAAAGCTACCTTTTCCTCCCGGTACAGGCCGGAAGGACTTTTTTTACATTCTTTTGTTTAACTTAAGAAACAATTCAAAAAACTTTTAGATAACAACTGAGAATTCCTGAGAATAGATAGCGAATATGATAGTGAACTGAGAATAGATAGTTTAAATTATGTTTCATTCTGTCTTTCCTGATGCTAGAATGATGCGTTAAAAAGATGCGTTCAGGGTGCTTAAATATTTTCTTCTCTTTTTTCCTTAACTTGCTTTCTAATTTACCAATTAGGGCTACACAAAAGAATCTTTTTTAAACAGTTGCTCAAGTTATAAGTACAATTTTTGTTTCTTTTTTATATATACGTAAATAAAACTTAGAAAATAAAATTCTTAATTTCTTTTATTTTTCCTAAAGTAGCAAACCACAAACCATAACGTTGCTGGAATTGTGTTTACATAGTGTGACGAACCATTTCCGTAACGGTAGAGTTAAAACTTTCCCACAGTAAAGTCCAATGCGAATTATCGTTTATTTTCGCTGCAATAGGAAAATGTCATCTATTAAATATTTTGTTAACTTTATACCATTCCAACTGAAATCGGGAAAGATAATTTAGCGCCATCTCGTAAAAGACGTAAACAGACTAAACGCAATCGCCTCTAAAGAATGCAATTAGAGAGAAAAATAATAGTTTCGGATGAAAATGGCATGCGAAACGAAAGACGATTGTAATTTATACCGAACTTGAACAACAAATTTAAGAGAAAGTATGCAGAAATTATTTATAATGAAACCTTTTTTTTCAGTGTGACTAATGGTCGTGCAGTTTTAAACCGTCCAACCGGTAAATAACGAGACGATCTTCGAAAAATAAAGGGACGGAAATATGGACCACTAACAGCATTCCACGGATAAATGATTAAGAAAAAAAAATGGTAAAAGATGTCTTGTCTATCTGGAGATCTACCAAATAAATAATTTATTTACAAACATTTGATTTGCATTAAAACTTCCAAAAACGGAACCTGTCTATAACGAAAGACGATTGTAATTTTTACTGAACTTGAACAACAAATTCAAGAGAAAGTCTGCAGAAATTATTTATAATAAAACCTTTTTTTTTTTCAGTGTGACTAATGGTCGTGCAGTTTTAAACCGTCCCACCGGTAAATAACGAGACGATCTTGGAAAAATAAAGGGACGGATATATGGACCACTAACAGCATTCCACGGATAAATGATTAAGAAAAAAAATGGCAAAAGATGACTTGTCTATCTGAAGATCTACCAAATAAATAATTTATTTATAAACATTCGATTTACATTAAAACTTTCGAAAACGTAACCTGTCTATAACGAAATACTGCTGGACTTATTTCATGGTCTTGCCAAAAAGAGTACAATAGAACTAGGACGCTCCGCCCTCTGCGATATTCACATTGGGACCGCACTTGCTTCGCCCGCGCGCCGCTTTTTGCAGCAACTCTAGCCAAAATGAATACTATCTTAATTCATTTGAAAATATGAAATTTACAAAAAAAATGTAATGTAAAAAAAAAGTAATTGAAAACTTTGTTGAAAACACAATTAAAAATGCATTTGGTTGATTCTACCGGCATAAACCATTTTAACATTATGACATTTACAAAAATTTTGAAATATACAATAATTAACTGAAAAAATTACCTTGGAAACACAATTATCTTAAAACTCCCTGTGCCTATAATATTGTACAGCGCGGCTTAAATTTATTTCGAAAAACACTGCATGATAGCAAGATAAGTTCAATATAAATCAACAAACATCGTCTGAAGTTCGTTCGAAGTGAAAAATACAATACTATCTCTCAGACGCTTGCCAAGTTAACAAAACGTAAACAACACGTTTTCCGATTGTAAACTCTTGACCGGAAAAGCTGATTTGCTGAATGCATCACGTGACAGTAAAACGGACCAATGACAATTGCTATTCATACATCGACCGAAAGATAGTGTTGTGTCTAAAAAGAGCAACTGCTCTGAATTTTGATTTGATGAATAGGACCACGTGACCGTAAAATGAACCACTGAGAATCGTCGCTCCGAAAACTACAGTTTTTGCCAAACGGCAAGCTACAAATGCAGCTTATTTTAGAGCCACGTAAGAGAAATATATATATATACACAAAAGATTATAACAGATGATGTATGTGTAAAAAGGAAATCTGTTTAAAAACCTGTATTTTCCCCGGTCGCTTACCATTTCGTCTTAGGAATTTTTACTTATTTATTATTATTGCACAGACTTATTAATTTTGACTCAAACCATAATTTTGACCAAAATGAAGGAACAGTGCGAGTCCCATACGAATTATCTTTTATTTTCGCTGCGGTAGGAACCAACAGCAAAATCCAATTCGAATTACCATTTATTTTGGCTGCAATAGGAAAATGTCATCTGATGAATATTGTGTTAAAACTTTTAGGGGTCAATGCAGGGTTTTTTTTTTTTTTTTTTTTTAAAGTACAGGTTATTTTTGTGAAATTTATTATTTTTGTGGGAAAAAAACCAAAACATTTCGTAATGAACATTGAAATCCAGTTACTCAAATTGAACCAAGCATTTATTAACAAAACTTTTTAAAATCCTTTTGCGTCTCTGGTGAACTTGTTTGTTCACAAATTACACATTTTAAAATGTCATAAAATAATAAATAGTAAGTTTTTATGGAATAAAATTTTGTGAAAGGGCCTATTTTATTAAAAGGAATTTTGTGAAATAACCTGTTTTATTATAAAGAATTTTGTGATGGGCCCTAAATAGGCCCCAAATTTTACCTGGATCGACCCTTGACTTTATACTGTTATTATTGCACAGAGTTATAATATATTAATTCTGAATAAAACCATAATTCTGACCAAAATGAATGAACAGTGTGAAGAAAAGAAACTGTTATTTTTATTCTAATAACATCCCCATAAAATTACATAGTAATTACATTTACAGAAGTTAGTTATTGATATTACAGCCCAAAATGAAACAAATTATTGGCTGATACAAATTAAATCGAAGCGTTTGCACTCAAGAGTGACATTAATCATTAGCGCATTTAAAAAAATATATATTAATAAGAAAAAATATATATATAATTAAAAAGAAAATATATTTTACAAACAAACGGAACGGACAAAATCTTCAAAAATACTGAGAAAACAGAAGCAAACAAAATAAGACTTATTTATTTATCTGAAATAGAACGAGTTAGGCGTGGAAAAATAGTGAAATGTTTACAGTATATTAATATACTATTTTTCTTTACCATCTCTTATATACTAATAACATTTTCTTATGTTTTTACGAGCTACCGGTACTAAAGCTGAAAAGTCCACCCCCCCTCCCCCTTTTTTTTTTCTTTTTAAATAAACAAAACTGGGAAAATATTATTCTAATTTATTTTACTTTTCCTAAATCGGCTAGCCGCAAACAATAAAGTTGCTGAAATTATGTTTACATAGTGTGGCGAACCATTTTCCTAACGGTAGAGTTAAAAAACCTTGAATGTTTAATACGAAGTACTATTTATTTTCTCTGCAAGGGGAAAATGCCATTTAATAGATGTTTTGGTAAAGTTTATATTATTCCTATTGAAATCTACAAAGATAATTTAACGACATCACGTAAAAAACAGAGAAATAAACTAGCTAAACACAGTCGCCTTTAAAGAATGCAGCTAGAGAGAAAAATAATTGTTTTGAATGAGAATAGTATGAAAATCGAAAGACAACTGTAATTTATACTAAATTTAAAGAAAACGTACATAAAAATTTATATCAAAAGTTTTTTCAGCGTGACTAATGGTAATGCAGTTTTAAATCATCAAACCGGTAAATAATGAGTCCATCTTGAAAAAACAAATAAACGGAAATATCGAAACGTAAAAGCATTTAATAAATAATTATTAATCCCTTCGGGACCGGTGGCTTTTACACAAATTTTATTCGGTTGGCACCACTTTTAAAAAAAAAAAAAGCTACCTTTACTTTTAAACTATCACAAAAATCCTCTAATTAGAGAAAGCAAATATTACTTTTATTTTTTACTGGTGCCTAAAACAAATTCTGTATGCTCTTTTTGAGGGTGCATATATGCACCCATGGTCCCGAATGGGTTAAACAGAAACAGAAACAGAAAATAGGAGGGACAGACTTATTAATTTTAACGCAGTGTGACGAGAATTTTTTTTTTTTTTTTTTTTTTTTTTTTTTGGTAGAGTAATATTGTTTAAGGTGATTAAGTTTGAAAGTAAAATCTGACTGGTACTTTTGCATTATATCAAAAACCCAATTTTAAAATTCACTCGTTGTCTCATTGAATTTATGTTGCCAGTTTCCAATAATTGTGCACAATACAATGGCAGTTCTTTAATAGTATATCTACATTCATTTTAAACTATATTGTTGCAAGCATCGTTCATGTTTGATGTTAACCTTGTCCGTTGATTCGATTACGAAAAATTAACTAATTTATATTTTATTTAAACTTTTTTTTTTTTTTTTTTTTTTTTTTTAAATCTTTTGTAGTAGGGAAAGTCACAATGAATGAATTATTTTAATAAATTTTCTTTTTCTGGCACGTTATGAAATAGAGTTGCCTGGCAATTGCTAAAGTAAAATAGAAAAAATTATTTATGACAGAAAAAATATAAAATTGTAAAATTAAGCTGCTTTATATTTTTCGAGTAGATGCACAAACTTCCATCGAAAAACATATAGATACTTTAGAATGTCTGGCAAATGTATTGATAAAATTTCAAACTGATCGGGGTAATTTAAAACCCCATTGGGAAATTTTAGCATCCATTATTTAACATTTAAATCAATTATCCAAATGCGTCATTTTTTTTTTCAATGACTTGTAAAGATTTGAAATTCGCCATAATTCCCTTAGAAAAGCGTTATCACGTAAAAGAAAATGTTCTATATATTTCTAACGAATGAACCAAATTTAACCAATTCCGGTACCTCACCAACATACCTACTTAATTACAGACTAATTGAATGTTTTTTTGCGGTAGTTACCGCGAGACATAAACACAAACAGACAGAAAGAAAAACTTTTCCTTCTTCATGATAAGCCTCAACTAACGTTTCCGAAATTAATATTTTATTGTATCAGTTTAATGTTATATAATATTTCAGGTCACTGCAATTGTTAAACACACCACTTTTAGTCGATAAAATTGGCTATTTTTTACATTTTTACTTTCTTCTATCTGTACAAGAAGAAAGTATGGGATTCGTGAAAATTTTCGACTTCCGGTTTTCGACGGATTTATACGTTTTAGAAGGTCCTGAACACGATTTGACTGTTTTTAGAAAATGTCTGTATGTGACAAAAATTTTGTGCGCGCTCTATCTCAAGAACTAATGCACGGAATTTAATAAAACTTTAAATTCAGCTAGTCCCTAATATAAATTGGTGCTGATTAGTTTTTGGTGTAAATCGCCCAACAGCTGGCGCTGATATGGTGCATTTTTTGCGATTTCCGCAATAGCTCTATCTCGAGAGCTAATGCATAGAATTTTATCAAACTTCAGATTCTGTTAGACCTTGACATAAATAGATGCTGATTACGTTTTGGAGTAATTAGCTCAATAGGTAGCGCTACTATGTTACTTTTTTCATGATTTCCACGATAACTATATCTCAAGAACTAATGCACAGAATTTCAGCAAACTTTAGATTCAGTTAGACGTTGACATAAGTTGTTGCTGATTAAGTTTCGGTGTAAATCTCCCAACAGATCGCGCTGCTATGCTGCATTTTTCAAGATTTACACGATTTTAGGGATAGTTATATCTCAAGAACTAATGTCCGGAATTTAATAAAACTTTAGATTCAGTTAGACCTCGATATAAATTGTTGCTGATTCGTTTTTAGTAAATGTGAAACCTGTATGAGATAGAATAAAGCTTTGGGATTGGCACATTCTACTAGTTTGATATTATATTAACATTTTATCTGACAGAGGAAAGGATACCTACCCATTCTGATTCTGATATATATTTATGTTGTGATATAAGAATTTATAAAACATTTAAAAAAAAAACAACAACTTGTATCTCAATTCGCTGATACTTGAAAAAACTTTTTAACTTTCTATTGATTTACACATTTTATCTATTTATTTCTTTTTATTAAAGTGAATGAAGGTACTATTTTCATTTCGAGATATTTTTATATTTGGGATATAAGGATTTATAAAACATCCAAATAAAAATTACATCTCAATTCTTCCATATTTCATTTGAAAAAAAAAAAAAAAAAAAAAAAAAAATGTAATTCCATTTGCAAAATAAAGTTTATTTATTATGTTTTTATTTTATAGATTTTTATATACCGGGTGTCCTAAAAAGGACTGACTGATTTTAAAATTCAATAACTTACAAACGGTGACAGATATTAAAAAAATTCTTGCAGGAGAGTGATGTACGATGTCAGGAGTTTTTTTACTGCGATTCCCGGTTTTAGTTTGAATTTTCATCAATAGATGGCGCTGAGAGCAATAGGCACTCAGTCGAGACCAAAACTGAAATCAGGAGGTTACATGTATGGAGTGGGTCCCTTTCACTAATACAATTTTTGTTAGGGCACGATTCTGAGCTCAGTCGTTATATTTTCGATGAAATGTGTTGTCGCCATGGAAATAAGGAATTCCTCAACATAACGACAGCGTTCAGAATTGGGCATGAATTTAATAAGCAGTATGTGAGAGAGCAGACGATTTTATATTTATGAAGTTTTATTTTCCTGGATTTAATTACTTTTTATCGTCTGATTTAAATAATATTTTGTGCATCGCATCTTAAAACTAGGAGAAGAGATTCAGTATTTTCTTTCCTTTTGTTGTTGTTAAAAATTTCATAAATTTTGTTAAATTCTAAGAAGATTTTAGATCTTTTAAGGAAGTTTTTCAGTATATTTTTATGCATGTTGAATCCAGTTTAAAAGAATCTTGGAAATGGTTTATACTTTGGAAGAAAGAATATTTATAATACTAGAGTACTACAGCTTAGATCAAAGCATAATAGCTACAAGAAGAAGTTTCCAAGAGAAATTTAACGTAAGGAATGCTCCGCATCCAAATACAATTAAACAATTGTATGAGAAATTTGTAAAAACCGGTAGTGTTGCCGACGATTTGGTAGACAAAGTTGGACGACATAAATCGGCCATGACTGAATCTAACTTAGATGTTATTAAAAATGTTATTAATCAAGATTCGAGAATATCGGTCCGTAAAATTGCAGCTTCATGCTCGAGTAAAACCGCAACGCACAAAATTCTGCGAAAATGCTTGGAAATGTATCCTTACAAAATACAAACGCAGGAACCACTTCCTATCATTATGAAAGAAAAAAGACTAACTTTTGCAAATGAAATGCTACAGTTGATAGATGAAGGTGGTATTGACGCAAACCAAATTTGGTTTTCTGACGAAGCGTATTTCCATCTGGATGGTTTCGTCAATAAACAGAATTGGAGGATATGGGGAACTGAGAACCCTCATGTGTGCGTGCCACGATCAGTCTACTCACAAAAAATTACTGTGTGGGCAGCCTTATCTAGCAGTGGAATTATTGGGCCTTTTTTTTTGGAGGAAACTGTAAATTCAAGTCGATACATCGAAATATTGCAGCAATTTGTGGCCATGTTGAATATCTTAGGTAATTTACAAACAGATTGGTTCATGCAAGACGGTGCGAGACCTCATCGGACAGCTGATGTTTTCACTTTCCTCAATGAATATTTTGATAACCGTGCCATTGCATTGCATTATCAAAATGCAACCGATACAGGTATGGATTGGCCACCGTGTTCGCCGGACCTCAATCCATGCGATTTCTTCCTATGGGGCTACCTAAAGGATGCAGTGCACAGACATAATCCCACCACTATTACTGAACTGCAACAAATCATTACTCATGAATGCGAAGCTATTTCAGAAAGAACTTTGCAGAACGTATGTGGTAATTTTGTTCTCCGTTTAAGACATATGATTGTGTCGAATGGTGGGCATTTTGAGAATATCGTAATGTGATTGAACGCGTCTAATTTCTGGTTTTTACCCTTTTCTCCTTGGATTGAGGCATTCACATTCTTTTAAATATGAGTTATAAAGAGTTGATATGTTTATAGAATTTTACAAATTTGTATTTATCCCATGTAATTTTCTTTATCTGTTTGGTTAATTTTTTTAGCTATATAAGTTTAATGATCAGTTATTTTTTAAAAACATTTTTAACTGTTCGAAAATATTTGAAAATATTTATTTTGTTATTTTGCTTATTATTTCTTTATTAACTTTGTTATCATTATCAATTTCTCTATAAAAAATAGTGACACCGTCATTTATCCAATCGATATAGTCATTCTGATTTATTATTCATAAAACTTTCCTTTTACAGTATAATACACTTTCTGTATGCATATATTTATTTTGTAGTAATAATTTGTTATCTTCGGAAGAGCTTTGTATTTCTGGTAAATAAATGGTGAGAGAAACATTTGACAACGTATTATTTATATTTTGAATATCCATTTCATTTGCGACTTTTTGTGTAAGTTCTTGAAATTAAGGCAATAAATAAATAAATTCTTACAAGTGATGCTTTAAGAAGAAGTAATCAAAATCTTCTAAACAGGATTGTTACTCTCATAACAAGTGAGTAAGTGTGATCGAAGATCGCATAAAGGGTTTCGTTTAATATTTCTTTCAAAACACTTTATCCTTTCTTTAACAAATCCAAATAAATTTCATTTCCAAAATAATAATAATAATAATAATAATAATAATAATAATAATGTTTTCTATAAAGTAAAAATTTGCCGGTCTATTTTTCTCGTTTTTTCGAATATCTGAACTGGCCCCCGATAGCGGGCTAAGCCCGCTATTATATTTTGTCATAATAATATCTGTCATCTGGACCAAATCCGATATAAAAAAAATCAATTTCAAAATGAAACATGTGGTATAGAGACCTTCACAATTTTAAAATATGCCAATATTCCATAATCGAGTTTTTATCATGATTCAATATGTTCCTCAAACTTATATACATATTTACTATTCTCTATTACTCATATTGATACTCTCTTTGTATTATTCTGAAACATTTGAAAATCCGTTATGACGTCAGATTAATTTTCATTTTAATTCTCTAATGACGTCATATTAAGCTGCTTTCTGTATTTACACATACTTACACTCCTTGTATTATTGAGAAATGTTTGAAAATTTCCGTTTAATTACCAATATCACGTCATATTAATCTTTGTTTTTTCAACTGGTGGAACTTCTTATTTCATTTTCATTTTTCACGTGGAAATATTTTAATAGAAAATTAATTATTGTAGAAAGAATTTTTTTGTGGATTTTTAATTGTTGGCAACTGCTATAACGAAAAATGTTTAAATTTAATAGGTAAAGGCTGATAGGTTTTTGGTTTTTTATTTCTATATAAAATAATACGATTTTTTTTTCAAATTTTATGATTTTGAACTTCATAGCAGGTATTCAGCTATAAGTACACAAAGCTTCAGCTCTGTAAGTTAAATAGTTTCTGAGAACCGCCTCTGTGATGGACAAACAACGAAGCGGGAGTAATAAGGTTTCGTGAGATGAACGAAACCCTAAGAATGCAAAAGAAAATTGCCGCAACTCAAAATAATTCGTTCTAATTTTACTTCGCCATGCGTTAAAAACGCCACAATAAGTTCACCATTTCATGAGATGAAATAATATATCTAATTAAACATTTTAGAAAACGCATAACACATTTTAAAACAAGATTTCAGTAATTACTACCCATAGCCAAAAAAGTACTCCACTTTTTTTGAAAGGCCCTGTATATGACCTATAAAACTGTACATATTCTACATAGTATTCTAAAGTTTAGTTTAATAAGTAAATACATAATGCAGTTGAAAATTCACCTTCAGAGGTTTCTAGTAATAGACGGAAACATATTAGAATTCTTTTGTACAGTCCTGTATATTACCTACAAATTTTTTACATGCCAAATATAAAACTAAATTTTAATTCAGGCAAGAAACACGGTAAAAATTACTGAAATAGCAATTCCAGAAATTATCATCCATCGGCGGCCATATATTTAGTTCTTTGCGTGGCCCTGTAAATGATATCATTAAAATGCATAACATAGCTCGAATAAAAAACTTTTCTGGAATTCACGCTCATAGTTGATAATGCTTACGAATTCTTTTGTGTAGCCCTGTATATGATCTATAGCATTATACACATCACGTAGTATGCAAAAATGTTTTTCCAACTGCTTACCATAACTGAAAGCGCACTTCCAGCAATTATCGCCTATAGGCAGTATTCCTGATACAGTACTTCAAACGAAATCTTTCGCGTGTCCCTGTAAATGAACGAAAAATGTACATCATATTATACAACAAGTATCTTTCAGTAAACCTCGGTAATGTATATCAGTTTCATTGTATTAGAAATACTGTAACATAATTGAAATACGCATCAAACCGTTTTTCCCCGCAGGCCATTATGTAGCAGAATTAATTGCGTAGCCTTGTAAATGAATGATAAATGCTTTACACTCCATATTGTACAGAAAACATGTCCACTTCATAAATGTAAATCAATTTCATTATGTTTGTAACGGTGTAACATCATTAATATACACCGTAAACGATTTTTTCCCATGTACCATCATGCAATGAAACTATTTTGGGTGGCCTTGTAAACGAATTAAAAGTTCTACACATGCAATATTCGATTGCAAGCATCTTTTAGTGCACTTTAGTGCTATATATTATTTTCAATAAGTTTGAAATAGTATAACATCATTAAAATACAGTGCAGAGGATTTATCCCACTGACCACAATAAAACGGGCATGCTTTTAAGTGCCCCTGTAACCGAACTATAATTGTTACAAAATTCGTTTTCAATACAGAGCACTCCATGGTAAACCTCAGTATACTATATTAGATACATACATGGCAATTTGAATATATTTACACAAGTTAGAGCATGGAAAGAACGTCCGATAAACCAAGTGCATAAACACTTTTCAATTGTGCTGAAAAGTCTTAGAAAGTGCTAAAAATTGATGAATAAAGAAGACACTCATTTTTAAAAGACCTTATCCTTCTTGGAATGTAACAAGTTTTAAAAAAATTGATATTTTGAACATTGTCGTTAAACATTTCTATTTGGTAAAAGTCGTTTTCGTGGAAACAATACTTTTTCCTATTGTTGCTCTGACTATCCCTGCCTACAATATTGAAGTCATACCGTCTCAGTTCAGAATCGTGCCCTAACAAAAATTGTATTGGTGAAAGGGACCCACTCCATACATGTAACCTCCTGATTTCAGTTTTGGTCTCGACTGAGTGCCTATTGCTCTCAGCGCCATCTATTGATGAAAATTCAAACTAAAACCGGGAATCGCAGTAAAAAAACTCCTGTCATCGTACATCACTCTCCTGCAAGAATTTTTTAAATATCTGTCACCGTTTGTAATTTATTGATTTTTAAAATCAGTCAGTCCTTTTTAGGACACCCGGTATGTATATAAACTTACTTTTATATAACGTCAGTAAATAAATTATGTTGTTACTATGTTAATAAATAATTTTAAGGTAGCACCACTTTATACTAACTCTTAATTACAGTCACAGAAATTGTCGTTAGCGGTCTCTGAGACTGCTTAATCGAAAGATGAATAAGCTCGATTAACTCATTTAGGGAACTGTTTCGTTACTAACATTTATGTACAGGATTTTTAGAATTAAAATTCACCTATTCAAAAGTCTCTAGCGATTGAGAGCTCCAAACGAAACAAAATTTAACTAGTACCTTGTAGTTAAGCTAAAAGTTACACAAGTTAAACTGAGAAAATTTTAAAAAAGCAGCGGTCTGTGAGACCGCTAACAGAAGTTAAAGGCTAAGTCACTTTTAACACCTATTATATATATATATATATATATATAATACCTTTGAAATCAAAAGACAACAAAAACTTGAAATTAGGCGTTATAAAATATGCACTTTGAATTTACAAAGGAATGAGAATGATGCTGCATTGGTACTTAAAAACAATTATAATAATTGTAAAAAAATATTTATAAATACACAGTAAAATGTGCAAAAGCAGCTATATTAACTATGATGTATTTCCAACAGAAGCTAATAAAATAGATAATTATGAGCCAAAATGGGCTAAAAAACATAGTATTATATATAATTTACTTACCTTTTTTAAATAATTTTAAATAATTTTAATTGTATACTGTTAATTAATAATTAAACTATGACGTATCTTTAATTTCCATGTCGCATGGGGCAGTTTTAAAGCTTTATCAATCCTAGTTATTTTTATGCACGTTCCGATATATATATATATATATATATATATATATATATATATATATATATATATATATATATATATATATATGTTGCGATTTCAACGCAAAGGTTAACTTAATAACTTCTAAAACTTTCAAAAGAATCTTTAATACTCATTGAAAGTGGTGGTAATTAATCTTTAACAAACTATCTTGCGCTCTGGAAACAAAAATTCTTCATTAAATTTCTGATCACATATAGTGCACCTGTTTGGTAAATTAGGGATAAAATGAAAAACAAGGAGATGCATAGTTGAGGGTGAACTTCTGAGGGTCAAGAACATGAATTTTAACACAGAGCATTAGATGTTGTAGAATGCGCAAAAGGGAGACTTGGCAAAATAATAAGGAATAAAAATAAGAAAGAAAAACGAGTTTACAGAAAGCTAAAGCATAAAAACTGCACGAAAGTGCTATTAGCACTATGATATCCTGCAGCGTGTTTCCTCTTCATAATCATGAAAAGACAAGAAACACCGGAAGATGGATAAAGATCAGATAAAAAGAGAAATAAAACGAGAAAGTTATATATTATACTTTATGTGTCTACACAAGATGGGGAATAAGTGTTAGACAAGAAGTGGCTCGAACTAAGTAAGCAATACCGGATTAAAAATTGCTTAATTTTGGTACAATATTGAGCCACTGTCGGGTGGTTTAACTATCAGAAATATATCTAAAATTGTGTTCGCATATTTAAGTAATACTTGTGAAATGTTAGCATACAGTTAAAAGGTACTTCGAAGAAAACTCTGCCCATCATCTTTAGTCTATCAGTCAGGGCGCTAGCCCCTAAAATCAAAGTTTTTTAATTTTTTTTTAATGTAGGGTAAGTGCATCCTGTTTGAGTACACGAAGAGGTTCTACGGGGTAAGCAATGCTTGTGTCGACAACCAACATATGTGGCTGTGAGGCTAAATTGTCTGTCTGGTCAGACTAATGTCGAGTGTCCAGTGCGACAGTAATTAAGTTGACTTGAGCGAAGTGGGCATTTGCAAGTATAGGGGAGAGTAGGGTAAAACGGGAAACTTGTTTTCTGGCTTATGGATGCTGCCCTGTGGTAACTATATCCCTTATAAAGTAGGATAAAAGTTCTATAATAGTAGTGTGCCATCGCCTTTTGAAGTGAGTTAATCTCTGTGTCAGTCCAGTGCTATTAAAAAGAAATTCACCTCAAAATTTTTCATTTTTCGCCGATTTTTCTGCTTTTTGAATAAATCTAGCCTGACGGATCGATTTAGGTTAGTAAACCACTTTTTTCTACAGCTTTCACGCGATATTTTGATGCCAAGTAGAAGTGTGTACGTCCAGCTAGCTATACAGGAGAACGACCATGCTGATTTTTGGTCGTCTGTTGGGGCAAAACCAGGTACCCATGGTTTGATGTATTAAATTCCATTGGTACCATTGAATTCTGCAATGAATTGTTTTTTCAACTCAACAGGTGGTGAAAGATGGATGAAATGTCTGCAAAGAGTGGGCATATGAAGAGTGCATCGGATACAAGAAATAAAAGCTGAGAAAGCCATTACATGGCAACATTCAGAATTGCTTGAAAACCTGAAAAAAATTACTTACCTATATGTTTTAAAGTTTGATTAAAATTTTATTATAATAAAGCTTTTTGTTACTGAAAGTGTGAAAACTTAATTTCTGATTAGTACCCGGTTTTACCCTAGCACCAAAATTTGAAGAAGTTTCAGATGGTCCTAGAAAATGCCTTTTCCCAAGAAGAGAAGAATTTTCCTGTGACATCGGGTGTGGTTTTTCAATAGCCTAGATGTTCCCAAACACTTTTGTGGGGTGTTTCGATTTTTCTGCTCTTCTAGACTTTTGTCAACAAAGGAAAACCGTTAGGTACCTGGTTTTACCCTACTTCCCACTACTTATTTAAGTGCAAAAGGTGTTTGGCTGTTTTAAAAACAGAATATAGAAACTAACTAGTTTTTAAAGATGACCTACACCTCAGCAAATTAACAGCAGATATTCAAAATATACTCTACGGTAAACAAGTACACGTGACACATTAAAATTTTTTGCTAATCTGTGCAAAGCTTACATTAAATGCAAAATAAAAGTTATGTTTATTTGTAATCATTTTTTGTTTCTCTTTTCTATTCACGAATCTTATAAGCAAAAATAAAAAATAAATAAAAATAATTTCAAGGGGGTACGTGTAATTCTTCAAGGAATACGCGAGGCGGAAAAGTTCGAGAACCAATGCTCTAGTCAATAGATGCAGCGTTGGATTCCTGTTTCCAGATAGTGAGTTTATAGTAGTTTGGAAAAATCCAGCATATTTAGCTCTCATGAGCACAAAAATAAACGTGAATTTGCAAGTCAAATCAGCAAATCAATGCACAAAAATGTAAATTTTGGTGATTGAATTTGAATAAAATGCTTTTAGTGATATGTTAATATATCCGCGACATATTAGCACATTATAAATGTTTTTAATGTAAATCTAATAATGTGAGCAGAGTGGTCTATTATTGTTTTATAATAGCGTGTAGAGAGTGTAGCTGTGTTAGGAAAGAGCCAGAAGATTTGAAGAAAGATTTGAAAAGAATAACATCAGAAAAGCTTTTTTTTCTTGTAAAGGGACTCGAACTCGCATCAGCTCTAATGAAAATCTGGAAAACCTTGTGTAATCGTGTTTCTCGAGCCACGCTGAATTCTTTCTTAAAACGATATTCTGAATCTCCTATATTTTGTAATTCAGTACATTAATTCATGTTCTGCGTGTACCCTTTTAATCTAATAAAATTTCCACATAATACCAGTCCAAATATAGCAGAAAATTAAATATAAAAGAAAATATAAATTTGATTTTGAACCTTAAATAAAGACTACTTCCGACAACGCAAATGGGACTGATATGATAAAAGTATCATCCTCCCCCCCCCCACCTTTTTTTTATTGATTTACATTCATATGTCAATTTAATTATTGTTTAAAAAATAAAGGATGAATTAAATGTCTATTATGTTTAATAAATTGTAAACTAATTTCTTTGTCAGAAAATATGACGAATAAATAAATACGAGGTTTGTTATAATGTCGTAGTTAATCATTAACGCATTATTGACCGGAGACGTCAGGTACG
Source organism: Maratus michaelseni (assembly GCA_963931845.1). NCBI lineage: Eukaryota > Metazoa > Arthropoda > Arachnida > Araneae > Salticidae > Maratus > Maratus michaelseni. The sequence goes on from OZ007596.1 coordinate 220,021,870, forward strand.
TCTTTTCACAACCGAAATCTTTTATGAGTTTTTTTTTCTTTGTTATCAAAAATTTTGAAAAATAATTTTCGACTTATTTAATCGAAGAATGCGATTAAATAAGATTAAAGTGGATAAGATTCAAATTAAAGTGGTTGTATTAGGTAATATTGGGTAGTAGAATTGAAAATTAGAATGATAGAGATTGAACATTTATCTCGTAACTGGGGAGGTTCGGTCTCTGAGACCTCACTGTGTCGATTAAACCTACTGAACCTCTTATAATTTTATATTAATATTTAAATAAAGAAGCTTTCGTTGGGTAAATAAATATAAGCGGTCTCTGAGACCGCACGTTTCAACTCCCCAATTACGGGTTTGTGGACATCAAAAGTAGTTTATGTAGTTAATATAACAAAATTTCGAAAACACTGTTTAAAATTTTTCGAGACATAAAAGTAAAACATAACTTACCCCAGGTTCAGGGCATTGGTTGATACTGCCAGCTATATAATCCATATCTCTGGTTAACACACTTCCATTATAACACATATGTATATTTTCTGTGAAGCGCTGCTCGATCTCGGCCAGCGAGAAAACGCAAACAGCTGAATGTGCAGAAGATTTAGTCGTGTGATCACGACTAGCAACAAAGACACCAATAAATATATCTGAACCCGGATCAACGTGCAAGTCAGCAGCCAAATCACCTGCTGCTCGCACGATATTTGCGTCTTGCAAAAGGTTGAAATCTGTGCCGTCTTCTCCTAGACATTGAAGTGTAACTTCAGTATAAGTATCATAGCCGACGTCTGAAACACATACACGAGATAGTCGTGTGATATAACCCCATTCTTCAAGAGCTCTTAAGTGGGACTTCCGTTGAACCGTAGCGTAATACACGTAATCACCAGAATGGAATCCGAAAATGTAATTGACCAGATAGTAATCGCGCAAGTGAAAGCTAACATCAACGCGCGCAATGGACGAGAAGGATTGCTCAATAATAGAGAAAAGTTTGGTAGATTCAAGGCTTCTGCTGCAAATTGCCGGAACAACGTCCCTATAAGGGCCAAGTCGGCTATTTGTGGTTGCTACGTAAAGAACCCGCGATGGCAGTTGACCGGCATACCGCGCCGGCCCGATGAAGGCGTATGTAGATGAGTTCTCGTCATTGGCGGCCACCGGAACTGGCACTAAATCTTCATGGTTAGCAATATCTTGGAGAGAGTGCCGCCTGCAAGAACCCTGATGAACGCTGCCGCATGCAATCAGCATGCTGACCTCATTGTCTATGACTAGCACTTTGTTCACATTGTTCGCCGTTGAAAGCTGTTGGTCGGAACAGCCAGTTGGAAAGCAGAAAATGCTGTCCTCGACAGGTCCTGTCCGTACATTGGACTCAACGTCCAGACTGGAATTAAACTGATACAGCCAATTTGTTGCGCCGACGTACACGCGGCCTGTTTGATAGTCCACAACAACATGTGTAAAATTAATAGAGTCATTGTAAGTTCTATATGAAGCTACCACTGAGCCTTCGTGCTGGGCATGACATATGCTTGTGGCCCATGCTGCCAGAAGCACAGAATGAAAGACATTAACAAAGAAGGAGCGGTCGCTACTTTGGCTGACCACCCGTTTCTTTCTTCTTTTGACTGTAGTAACATCACAGAGGGAGTTCCTTAATGTTTCATCGGCCTCCACCTCTGGATGTGGAGTAGTAAAGGGTGACATGGCAAACTGGACCCGTTAGGATCTCAGCGTTCTTTCCACTTCAATGGGCAATTCCATTTCCATCACAGCAGTCACATTATATTCCAGTTAGCTCATACCTGAAAATAAAATAAAGCATGTTAATAACAAACTAATTAAAGTAACCAACACTAATTGCACAAAAATACAGATTTTTTTTATTATTATTATTGCTCATATGAAAACAAACAAACAAATACAACAGATTCTGATTAGCAGAATTTGCCAAAAAAATTATTTCAGGGAGTAATTTATCTCTCCCTTACAAAATTTTTAGGAGTATGTTATAAATTTTAAGAATAATTTTTAAAGTGGTTCTCAAATTCCTGCTCAACAACGCGAAACTTTCTGACACAATTTTTGACGCATTTTTAAACGCAAAACATAAAATTGGCATACCTGACTATTAAAGAGATTTAGAATCCAAATTAGTTTTCGAATTTTTTGATAAATATATAACTTATCGAGTTGTAAGCGATTCTGGTCATGTGACGACCCTTTTTCTTCTTTCTTGTGCTGCGAAATCGGAAATTCAGTTCAAAGTGCTGACTTTGACAGAATTTTCTGAAAGATCTTTTGCATTTACCAAAAAATGGAAAACGTGTTTCGATTACAAAGTTTCTCAATAAGAACACCTATCAATTTCATGCGTTTCCGAACAAAAATTAATTTAAAAATATGTCAAAGTAGCCAGTTTGGATTTGAGAACAGCCTTAAAACATTTTACTTTTTTTTTTTTTTTCGCCTATAATAGAAAAATTGTTAATTACATTGAAAGACAAGATTTAAATGCATTTATTTTTATTTTTGTGCTTTCCTCATATTTTAATGAACTCTAAAATTCATATTACAAATTAAGAATATCGAAAGAAAGTCCACCACAAGGAAATCTTATAAGTAAGTCCAAATGGCCATCACCGAGATGAGACTCCATTCTATGTTGAGTTGAAAAATCTTTCTCACATTAGTAGTGGGCTCAAGAGGTAGAACAAAATAGGGACTTTCCCCACGGAAAATTTCGAATTCTGTTATTATTAATGGTCTAGGACACCCCATCCCCCCCCCCCCCCCCCGGTTGTTGCAGAAATCCCTCCCGGGGAAAGATGCTTGAATTCACCACTGTTCTCTTATGATGCTATATAAAAAGGTAAGAGAACCTTGTAAAAGTAAAAAAAAAAAGACGCTTGCCCGTGGATGTAACTAAAAATTATCATATAGTAAAAACCGCTTTTAAAATGGCGTTTCTAAATCACTTCAGCTATTAAGATGTAAGCTTAGATAGGAAGGTAGAAGCTTCTCATTATCCAGCTTTGTTCCAGTGGCAACCGGTTTTTGATGGGGCAATTTTCTGCAAGTTAAGTTTTTTTTTCGCAACTGATTTGTAAAACCTACTACTGAATGATATATTATATATATATATATATATATATATATATATATATATATATATATATATATATATATATATATATATCAAAACGAAAGTGTCGTTCTCAAAACATTTTGAGTAACTTTCTACCAAAACCATGTTTCTTTTCTTTCTTTCTTTTTCTTTTTTTTTTTTTCAATCTTGACTACGTAAGTAAAACTTGCCGATTTTTTACTATATAGTTATATATTTTGAAGAACAGCTAGAATAGCTGAAAATCAGCAGGTAAATAGTTGATTGTCACTTTTTTGGATTTTAGTGCCTTGAAGATGACTTTAAACTTATGTGTTGCGGTATATGCTTAGAAAGATAACTTATTTTTTTAAAGGTCATTTCAAGCTCATTTCTTTAAAAGTAACTTGAGAAACGTTTATACACATAAAGACGAAAATTTCTATGGAATGAATAAAAAAAAGCAAGAATTTACTTATGCCACATAAACCAAATATTTTATCATCAGCTAGTGCAGAAATAATTTAGGATATCAAAAATCAAACGCAATAATAATAATAATAATACAAAAGTGCTGGCAGATTATAATAACTTAATAAACTTATAAGATTTTTTTTTTAAATAATCTGCATAGGTAACCAAATGTGTTTCTTAAATAAGAATTTTCTCAAAGACATTTTCTTAAAGACAACCAACCACGAAATTCGGATTGAGTAATTCAAATAGAGTAAAACAAACTTTTTAACACAATAAAATTAGCGTATAAATATTATTTTCAAACAAAAAAAGTATGTTATCTATTAATATGAATAGTTTTCCTGATAAATATTTAAAAAAGGATTTGTTTTCAATTGACATACATGGATTATTATTAAACAGAATAGAAAGGAAAAGAAAAAGAACCCCTAATAAACACGCATATATAGTTATCCGGCTTACATCTTATAGATAAGGGGAACAAAAAAAAAGTAAATTAATTTTATTTATTAACAAATATAGATTGTTTTTTATTTATTTTATTTTTTAATATTTACTAAAAATAAAATAGAGCTTGCAAATAGAAGAAAAAAATCTCGTCTTTTCTTAAGACAATTTAGGGGGATAGCATAATATGTATTTTTCTTATTTTATTCCCATTTTCAATGTTTTCATTCGAAATGGCTAATGACTTCTAAGCAAAAAATAAATAAAAAAATGTCAGGTAACAACTAAAACTGGAAATGTATACACACGAACATCCACATATATATAATACCATTGTACGCTCATGGATAACTATTTTTCATCCTATAAAAAAAGAAGACTTTAGTAGTGATCATTTGGAATATATCCAAAAAAGAATAACCTATAAAAAGACGGGAGTTATCTTCGACATTTTGTGCTGTGTGACAAAATTATTTTCTGCTGGATAACATAACTTGATTTTTAAATTTTTATGGCATTCGTGCTGAAGAAAACAAAGTAAAATGGATGTCTGTATTTTTCTTCGGCTGGTTTCTTTTATGCTTGGGATGACTTTTTTGCAATATATAAAATTCCGTAACTTTTCTCTACGCTAAAATAAGTGTATTTCTGAATAATGCGAGTTGTTTTTCATCAATTTTCTTTACGGTATTTCTGGGGGAACTTAATGCCCGTAATTCCAGTTTTGTGTTTATTTTGTGAAAAGTTATTATATTGCTTGTCAGCTTGTTTTATATTATCAATGCATCAATTCAATTAAGAACGTGGCATCATGGAGATCCGGAGAGGGAGAGTTACATTACAAGGCCAGTAATAAACTTAAAATCTCAAGTCATCCCGGGAGAGAGAGAGGGTTTATTTTTATATGAATATGATGTTCATATTTTAATATAAAAGATAAAATTCATACTTGAGACAGAACTGTAGACTGTTTTTTTCCCACAATTACATTAAAATATTGATTAATTTTCTTTCATTTCTGGTTTTGAATCGACGATTATTTATTTATTTATTTATTTATTTATTCAGGTTTGGTTCGGGTTTACTCCAAATAGAATTTTCGGGTTTGAGTCGAGTATAATACTGCTCGCTACTTTTTGACACATTCACGAGATTATTTTCATCGGTAAATGCAAAAAAGTTGCAGACATTTTTATGCATGTTTTAAGACATTGAACAACGTTTCTCATTTTCTTAAAAAAGGTGAAACTTTTCTACAACTCATTTTTTCAGTATATGAATGATCACGAAAACATGGTCATCAAGTTGGAATGACTTGATAATCATAGATTTATATCATCTTTATTTTTAGGGGAAGAACAAGGGTCGTTCCCTTTTCTTTCCTTTCCTTTAATCCGAATGTAAAAAACTGAAAAATTCTAGCTTATGGTAATAAGAATGAGTTTATATATAGCTCACCAGCATGAAAAGTGACACAACTCAAAAATACTACATTTCACTGGAGTGGCAAAAGAAGATTCGCATGTTTTTTTACTGTAACATAAAACTATAGCACTTAGCTCTGCATGCAGCTGTAAAAGCGCGCATAAAAGCAAAACTCTTAAGAATGCAGACGTAGAAGAGGTTTAGAGGATTAAGTAAATTTATCTTCCTACACATTTTGCTCACCTTCTGTAGTGGCAAATGGACATATCGTGTAATCTAGCGGTTTTCCGGATAATTACATGTTTGATACTTTTTCTGTAGCAAGATGCACGCACCTAAGTCAGATAGCGCAATAATAATGCACAAAATGAATTTTTGGGGGTTGTACAGCTTTTGTTGCAGGTGAGCGATATGTGCAGAGGTTTATATATATATGCAGAATTTATATATGTGCCCCTACCATTTGCAATAGAAATCTACCATGGGAATTATTGTTTGGAAATAACGGCACACAAAATAGTGACCAGTAAGACTCCTATTTTTTATTTTATTTATTATTATTATTTATTATTTATTTTTTTTTAAGAACAATTTTAATAACATTCAGAAGGGATCAAATTAAGTACTGCAAAATTATTTCTTTTGGAAAGTATTACTAAAAATGAGAGGAAATAAAGGAAGGTAATCATTTAATAGAAAAATGAATGAGTTCGTTTTCAGAAAGTAAACACGTAGCAACGAGTTTTTATGTAATATACGGAACTTAGACAGTGACAAAGAGGAAGGAGAACAGATTTCTTACATCTGTAGCAGTGGAGCGAGACACTTTGATTACAGGTATGCCCTCTGAATGGCATTCGCTGAATACAGTTTTCTCCAGAGTGGTGATAAAAATAATGATTTAGTTAATATTGGTTTTTGTTTCGACGGTCTCGCAAACCGCGCCGATGCGTTGAGAAGCACGATGAATCACTGAAATTAGAGGTCTTCGTCTGTTGTTGAACAGGAATAAGGGGTTTTACAGTACATGTAAGTGTGTAGGAAATGTAGGAGCGCAAAATTTGCGTCGCAAAATTATCTGTATGAAGAGGATTGAACTTGTATTGGGAAGTTAACGTGAAGGAATGAATATAGGGCTGGGTTAATGTTATTATGAATTAGATAGTTATTGAAACATTGTTAAAAGAAAAAAGACTTCTTGGAGGACATTTGAAAGGGGGGGGGTATTAAATGTTCACATTCATGCAAAGAAACTTTCGAACACATTAGGCCGTTCAAAACACATAAGTCAAGTCTCATGCGCTCCCACCTATTTGTCGGAAACTTGCATGAAATAAGGGTGTGTGCTGCGGATGTGTAAGCATTGCAATGTCCCCCACCCCCACCCCAAATTTTGAATGGGTATGTAAAAGCATACGCAATATATGAAGCAAAATCAATCGCTTTAACACCTTAAAAAAGCAAAAGCAAGGGTTATGAATAAAATCGGTATAAAAAGGGCGCCACCTAACGAAGATATACGGAGACTAAATTTATTATCTGTATTCGTGATTTCAAATCAAGTAATACATAAAAAGTGGTGATTAGCTGAAAGAAGATGATTGCGGAGCGCTACTTAGCGGCAAATGTGGCTACTTTTTACGACTACATTTGAATTCAGATTATTGTATTAGTTAAAAAATATATTTAAAGCAGCATATACTTTAACAGATTGTGAATTATAGTACTTAATTCGTACAAACAAGTATAAGAAAGTTGAGTATTTAAGCACGTTGACAAGATTTTCATGATAGTAAGCTTATGGCAGGAGATAGCTTCACTTATAAAGGAAGTCTAATCTATGATTGCGAGCATTTTGTCCGATGTCTAACATGTGTGCGTGAAAGCGACATCTATCCATTATTTCTCTAATTTTCATTCTGAATCTGTGTTTCGCGGTTATTTCATGCAGTTTTATGTTAATTAGTTCGCGATGGTCAGCTGGCGCGGTATAAATCTGGGAGTGAAATGTTGTATAAGCGGATCTGAGCCGAGCCCTGCCTTGCAGAGAAGTTTTAGACTAGCAATTCTAGCTTTGTATTGAAAACCCCCTTTGTGCTCAGAGATTGCTGTCTTGTTTGAGCAGAAGGGTTCAAAATTTGGTAAGAAGTTGCTTAGTAAGAAGTTGTTAAGGTGAGATTTTGCGGAAACCAGGAATTTATAGCTACTAGTGACATGTAGGGCATTTGTCAGCAAAGTATTTCCAGAGATATAGATTCTTCAAAAGCGAACCCGTCCTGGGTACCATCTTGAGAAGCCATATTCCATTGTGTAAGTCAAATTTAAATTAGTAGTTTTGCAGTTCTTTTGAAAGTTTGTTCATGCTAAATTTGATTAACGTATTTAGATTGCTGTCAGCTCCACTGCAGTCCCCATTGCTTATTAGTTTGTAATAAACTTGTTGTTGTTACGTTACCTTAAACTAGAGTCAGGTCTAACTTATTACGTGACGTGGCGGACACGCCCGTTACAAACTTTCCATGTACTATAACGACTAAAGCTGGCATAGATTTATTAGAATAAAACCCTACTGTTCTGATAATTTCAACCTACTGAATTGAATAAGTATCATCCGCAAGACACAGACTACAATAATTTAAAAAATAAGTAATTTATATATAGAAAGTTAGAATAAAAATCGTTTCCATAACGTGCAAACAGTATTCTGTAAATTTTTTAAATGAGTAGGCAAATTTAAATTGCAAAGCTTCTCGTCATGATTTTCCTTGGCTTTACAGAAAATTATTTCACTAAATAAAAATAAATAAAGCTAAATTTATGAAACAAATATTTAAGAACAAATGTTTTTGTCTTTATTGGATTTTATTGAGTGAATTCAATGAAATGCATAAAAAAACAAAAAAACAATTCATCTAAAGGCAATTACTGTAATGTGCAAGAAAAATAAATTTATTTTGCGAAGAATATGAACAGAGTAATTGATCATAAAAACGCGTGTCTAGCCAAACAATGAAGTACATCTCTGGATCCCCCTGTCGGTCATTTCTGATTCGTTCTTTAATCGTGTTCATTTCGTTGACTTAAGCCCAATTATCCTTTTCTCGCTTTTAAACACGAGCTAGAACATCCTGTTAGACAACAGTGTGTTCAATCGCTATTTTCAAGCCAACAGCTGTCAAGATGATCACTTTTGTTTTTTCCATCGTCCTGTGTTCGCCTTTTGTTCATGAGCACCTATTAAATGACAAGCAAGGCAATAATAATTCTAACCTCAACCCAGTTGAATTTATTGAAAGAAAAAAGGGAGACGAAAAGAAGAAGGGGGAGAAGAAATTCCAAAACAAGGACCATCCAATTCTCCTCAGTTCGTTAACTCTGGGATGCTTTTTTTGCAGTGCATCTCTCGATGGCCTAGCATAATACCAGACATTCGTACTGACAGTGAAAAGAACTGGTATTTGTTTCATTATTCTTCTGGGTTCTTCTTTTTATCGCTCTTTCTTGTGTTTCATGCCCCCAACATAAGCTGAAGAGGCAGAGTTGGAAACAAAAACACGGACATCACAAAGCGATTATTATACGGCGGAGTATGCGGTCTGCCATTTTGGCTTGTCTTTTAATGGCCTGTAGGATTCTGATCTTTTAGGTCATCGTAGACAACAGCTGCTTCAAGGCTTCTTTTCTTTCGCACCACTTTATTTATTTATTACAACCATTATTATCATTTGCAAGCCCACGACCGTGACTAGGTGCCCATCTGTCAAGATTCGATTCCAGAAATTGCTTGTTTCTTGTACCCTTCCCCGTCCACGAGTTAATGCAACAATCGTGATGATGATGTTTCAGTTTTAATCAGTTAATCAGACTCTAAACATATAAATCATATTTTTTTCCCCATAAAAATGGTAATAGAAACACGTTTTTTATCAAAAAAGTTTTTAACAAATTCTTAGTAACCACACAGTAAAGGAAATTTTAAAGCGATATATCTTTGTTATACATGGGCTATTATTGGCATGACATATATATATATACCCAATACGGACTTGTTTACACTTCAAGCCAATATTGCAGCAACATTGGCAAAAAATATTTTGTCATTTCCTTGAAAATATGTTTAATTTAAAGCCAATATTTCTGCAGTTATGGCACTTCATTGCAAATATTTCCAATGCAAAGCCAGTAGTTCTGTAATAGTGGCATTTCACTGTATAAATATTTCATATGTAAAGCCAATATTTAACCAATATTGATATATCATTGGAAATACTTCTGATGGATGCATAGCATTATTAGTACAATATAAACAATATTGATTCCGAGTAGGGGCTGATTATATGAAACATAAATAATATAGAAACAGGGATCTGTTAAGGAAAAAATTGGGTCCTTTAAAGGACCCTTCACTTTTTTTTTTTTTTTTTTTTTAACAGGTCCCTTCACATTTTTTTCCTTCTGAAAACAGGCCTTTCACAAAACTTTTCACCTTAAAACAGGACCCTTCAGAAAACATTTTTGTCTTAAAAATAGACCTTTCACAAAACTTCTCGCTCTCCAAACTGAAACTTTCACAAATTTAATCATTTAAAAGTAAAATATGACTGTCACATTTACATATAGTAATAAAGAAAATATATTTTATATACATATCTCTTTAAAAATGTATAAACAAAAACCTGAATATATAACAATCATTTCAAATTCACGAAATTATGACTAGATTTTTCACAAATGTAAGAAGCTTTTCACAATAATTTCATAAAAAAAAAGGACCTTGGGAGAAAAGTCTAGACAGGCCCCTGAGAAATGAATATGGAGATAGTAGTGACAAAGATATATCGAAAACATTGATATTTTTCTTAAAAAGTATATATAATATCGATATTTTATGGCGTTTTTTGAAAATCCGCTTTATTTGTTTATTAAACCAATATTATAATTTGCGAGCTCGCGAGCATAGCCGGGTGTTCATCTGTTAAGTTTCGATTCCAGAAATCTCTTTACTTGTTCGTTGCACCCTTAACAGTGTACTAGTTAAAGCAATAATCGTGATGACGACGTTTCAGTTTTAATCAGTTAATCAGTCAATCATATAAAAATATAATAAATAGAAGAACATTTTTTTTATTTCTAAAAATATTTAGTAAATGATTATGGCATAAAAATATTACAAAAATAGATTTGGAGAAAGTGATGACAATGGCATATTGCAAATATTGATATTTTCACCGAAAAAATTTATAACGTAACCAATATTTCATAAGGTTCCGTGGTTCCTTCACTGTTAAAAAAATTGCAGTAAAATTACGGGCAGAGACCGGCAGCAGAGATTCCAGTCATACCCCGTGAAAAAAAAAAAAAAAAAAAAAAAAATCCATGCCCATCATTTTGTGCAGCCCGTAATTTTATGGGGCAAAGTAATACAGTATTATAATGCACTTTAAAACACAATAACACTTAACTTACTGTTCCGTAGCAGGTAGCACGTTAGATAATCATCACAGAATCGCTGTTTTGGTGGGTTAAAATTTTCGAAACACGAGTAAAATGAAGGGTTACACCCTAGCGGAGGACAATGTATGGGGTCGTACCGTATTTTTGCTAACATATGGGCTAGAAACTGTAAGAATATATGGATTGCTCTTAATTTTCTAAGTATCTAAGGGATAAAGCTGCTTATTTAGTGGATCAGACCGTTTTCCATCAAATAAGGCTGTTTACCCGTGAACATTGAAGGGCAAACGCTCATACATTTTACAGTTTTTTTCTGAGAGTGTTGATTATGTTCTTCTGGCCAAGGGCGTGCACAGGAAGAACAAGAGGTACACAGTTAGACCAGACGGTGCGCGGAAAAAAGCCCCAAGAGGGATCGATTTTGTATTAAGTATATGCATATACAGGGGCATACTATGAAAATACAGTATATGCATGTAAGGCGCCCATAAAACTAATTTGTAGGGGGCCTAACCCATATCTTATCCTGGTGTCTCACAATTTTTGTGCACGCCCCTATTACCACCGAAAATGATGATGAGGGAAAATGAATTTTGCGAGAGACAACAAATTGTCGTTAATTTAATTATTTTTTTCATGAGAATGGCAGACTATTATTTATAAGAATATCTTGCAAAGGTCGAAAATCAAACAATCTAAAATAATATCAGAATTCGACTTTTGCATTGTAAAATATAAGCAAGAACCCTTATCATTATTTTCTAGATCATCAGAAAAAAGTCAGTCTGCAAAGCTATAATAATGACAGAGCATGGTTCTGAAATCTCCCAAAATCGGACCTGTGATTAAGCGCAAAATAATATCAAAAATATAAATGAGGCGGATTCATATTAAAAATTTTAAAAATGTGACCATGAAACTTCAGGGAACTCTGCAATTTTAAACAAATAGCCTTATGCGGCGGATCTGTGATCATAACTATTTTAACTTCGAACTTTAATTTTTACTGTTGTTATTTGTCATTAAAAACACAGGGAAGATTCAAACGAACCGTTAAATAAAAGAAAAAGAAAGAAAAGAGTTTTGAATGTCCGCAGTCGCTTTAATATAACTACAAAGCGGGAGAACGAAAATAAATTCTGTGCGAGACAATCGTCCAGACTACAAACTATTATTGCTATTATTATTATGATGATAGGGGATGACAGATTATTATTTACAAGAATAACAAACATCTAAAATAATTTCAGGATTTGATTTTTATCAAAATGTCAAATCCTGAAATTATTGAAACCCTCATTATTCTCTAGATTTGTTGAACAATAGCCATTCCCGAAAGCTAATGGCAGAGTATGTGTTCTGATATCTCCCAAAAATCAAACCCTATGGTTAAACGCAAAATAATACGACAGAAATAAGAAGTGTATATTGGCGTCTTGGAACTCTCAGTGAAAAAAAAAATTGGGAAGACTAAATTCTACAATTTTCATGAAATAACTATATGGGGCGAATCCCCAATCATAATTTCGAAACTTCGAATTTTATTTTTTACAGTTTTTACGTATTATCAATGAAATCTGAACTTTTCAAACGAATTAGAAAAATTAAAAAGAAAGGGTTTTGAATATCCACTGTTTCGTTATAATATATAAACAACATTAGTTAACAAAAATATATTCTGTACGAGATAATCGTTTTGACTACAAACTATTGCCATTATATTGTTACATTGATTGTGGGATGACGAATTATTATTTAAAAAGATGCCTGGCTATGACTGAAAATCAAACAAAAATCTAAAATGAGTTCAGGATTTGGTTTTTTGATATATAGAAAAAAACCCTCATTATTTGCTACACCTGTAGAACAATAACCATTCTCGAAAACTAATGACAGAGTGCTGATTCTGGTATTTCCCAAGCATCAGATCCTGTGGTTAAACGCAAAATAATACCACAGAAATAAGAACGGAGGGGTGTGGACTCATGTCCCGAAAATCTCTTTGAAAAAGAAAACTGCGAAGACAAAACATCAAGGATTTCTGCAATTTTTATCAAATAGCCATATGGTGCGAATCCGTAATCATAATTTCAGGAACATTTCGTTGGAAGAGAATGCTTATTGTTTTCAGGATGATTCGGTGTTCCGTTATTTAATCATTGTGGAAAGACAGAGGCATTTTTGCAGAAAGATCGGTTTTTAATGATTGCTCTGGAGCAAAGGCTCAAGAAGCGCTGCTTAATGATGTGAAAGAGGAAGGGATTTATGAAAGAAGATCATTAGGTTTCTGTACGTTTGAACAAAAACCTGTGGTTTGGGTCTAAAAGGCGAAGAAAACGAATCGTTGTGGTTAAACGTGAATCAGGGGAAAAATGTGAAGAAAATCTTTAAATTTCTTAGGAACAAACCAGTATTAACGCAATATCGGACAAAAGTCATAGCCCAATAGTGTATCTATTGTGAAACAGTATTGCATGAAAATCGGGTTATTTATATGTTATATCGGGTTATTTACTGTATAATCTATATTGTCTAATGTGGATATATCTAGTAATAATTAAGTGTTAACCGAGGAATATACATGCTTACATACACTAAAACGTTGAACTGATAACATAAATAAAAAGTACTATTTCTTGTATATAGTTTTTACATTGAAAATGCTGTTAAGGGAAAGTCATTGACATTTAAAAGTGAGAAAATATGTATTTACCAGATTAATACATACGATATGGACTTTATGGGGGTTTGACACGACGGTGTGTAAGTATGTATATATTTATTTATGTATTCATTTATGCATGGATCTATGTAGGAATAAAGCGACAGATAAGTAAGTAGATAGATAAAGTCGCACACCCTAACAGAGAAGATAAAGCAGAGAAAAGGATAAAGACATGAAACGAGCAATATTTGAAGTAATTTTTTTTAAGGAAACTAAAAATAACACATTGAGGACTGCAATTTTTGTAAGAACAAATATTTGCTAAGACGTTAGTTTGTGACATTTTATGGCACCAATTTATGACACGAATTATGATCAAATTATTTTACGTCTAATTCCAACATATGATTTATGAGATTAAAAATACTAATAATTTTCATAAATCATATTCTTACCTAATAATATTAAACTATTTAATTTTAGATTCAGTTTTATAATTCGAAAATTTGATACATCACGTTTATCTATCACTTTTTCCTCCCTAAGAAATATAGAAAACAACGAGAAAAACCTACTTTATTATTAGCACCTACTATATACTTACAAGCAGCTATTTAGCATAAGAACTCTCGCCAGTCGCCACTGTCGTTTCCACAACATTAATAATATTTATTACTCAAATTGAATATCGGAATAGTCTAAAGAATGTACACCTGAAGAAGTAAACATGTTCTGATGATCGATCATTTATCAAAGCCATTGATCGTCAACAGATAACTTCAACAGCAGTAGGTGGCTAAGAGGTCCCATTTTTGCATGAGTGAAGAACGGACAGAGGAGTAAAAACATTGAAATTAATGATTTCGATGAAATTGCCAAGAGAATAAATTGTTTATTTGTTGCGCTATGACATGAAAGCATAGAAATGTTTTCTGAAGCATTCCAGATGATATAAACCAGATTCTGAACACCAATGATGTGGCTTTTAAACGTTAAAGAATATTTGAGGTGTCTCTGAGGTCAGTATAAAGGACATACAATCGAATTCCGTTATGGTAAAATTCGACAGAATGAAATTTCCATTACAATGAAATGTTTAGTATTTCCTGCCAAAACTCTTATAAATGAAATGTAATTCCATTATAACGAAATGTTTAGGATTCCCCAGAAAAATATTTATAAGGGAAATTTTATTCCTGTGTAACGAAATTTCATTATAGCGAATAGAATTTTTGCTGTCCAGTGGAGTTCATTCTAACGGAGCTCGAGTGTAATAGGAAAAAAATATTGTTATCATAGGTTACGGGTACTAAAAGATTCGCATCAAACCTTGTCGTGCACAGATGATATCAGGTTCACACCATGTTATAAGAACTTAAGCGGCTTAATACTGAGAATTACTCTTGAATTTTTAACATTGTAGTAAACAATATCACCTTCGAGATTTAATCTAAAAAAAAAAAATTTGTAACGAATATAAATTGATTCTTACGATTTTTTTACTGGGAAATTAAACATCTATGCAGTATATTAATGTAGACCGATTTGTAGAAGCAAAGTTCGAACTTCAATTCTCTTCCACACCTGGGTTCCCATGTGCTTATAACAAGTCCCCCAATGAAAACAAATACCCCTTTTTTCATTACCTTTAAAGACAATTTAGCTCTAAATCCTCTCACACCCGGGCCTCTTTATTCAGAAGACACCGGCTCTGTGGGTACCAACGTTGTTTTTTTATGTTTAACGTCGTATATAAAGTAAAACCAAATTTATAATCAAATCTATTAAAAATAATCTGGCCATTTAATTATCTTGGAAATAAATTTTGATGTCTGTGTGACGAAAACGAGTCGGACAGCACAGTAAAATTGGAAAAAATTTAACCAAAGTATAATTTTTGGAGGTTTAAACCACTTTCATTGTCGGTGGATGGTTCTGTACATAGCAAAAAAAAAAGCACTTCATACTTCAGTTACCACTTCAAAGGAAACCGAATACCCCAGCTGAAGTATCCAAAAATTTGCTGTGTCCATTTGAATGATTACATAGATAAATGTTGATCGATCACTATGGGAGGTAATATGTCTTCAAGATGCGAAATTTCATGAGACTGTATAAATTGGTAGAGTTTTTCCCTTAGATTGCGTAGCGTCATTTTTTGGTTGAATTTATCTGCCCCATAACGGACTAATTTTTGAGTGAAACTCCAGATTGCCGACAAGAGATGATTCCATAATCGACATATTGAGCTAACTTAAAAGGTCTCCTTAAGCAAAAAAAGGTATATTCTTCTCATGTGGGCAATATAATATATTATATATGTATTCGGAGTCTCAATTATGCATCCATAAAAATAATGAAAATTGTTATTTGTCGATATAGCGCTGATTGGCGACACAGTGAAATATGAAAAGTATAACTGTTTTATGATCATTGACCTTCGATTCCACGTATTGGGTAAAATGTACGGAAGAAAGACTATATTTTACACCCTGGACTATTTATAAAGGTGATTGTGTATTATAATTTGATTGTGTATTATTTGTTTTAAATCACATAACAATTTAATTTTCAAATCGAAAATAAGGTCTAAAGTTTTAACTTGACTACAGGTTAAAATTAATATTTGCAGCTTGCAAAACAAAATATATTAAAAAAAAATTTCAGTGATGAAATTAAATACCTAAAATCTTACACACAACTTGCATGTATTATACTACTTTCAAGTTGAGCAAAACACAACTTGCGCAACGCACAACAATTACACATGACTTGCAAGTATATTATTTTCTGTACAATATAACCTTATACAGAAAAGTAGTAAATTATTTCATTGTTTAAATTTAAATTCAATAAATATTGGAAAACTAAAGATGTAATTAATGTAATTAAGTATTGGAATCATTGGAAATTCACTCATGTGCATTTGGCGAACACTAGTCTTCTTCGCCAAATCATGTGGCGCCAATTCGCTTTTCGGTAAAAACTCGAGTTTATTATTATTTTTCTGTCTTTTACAGATTTTCTATTGCGATTCCGCAGTTAAATTTCACTGATCTTATATAAGTACACGTGGAGAATCAGCAGATGTTTCAAAATATTCCGGGTATGCGCTTTAAGCCCTTCGCGACGAGCGTATTTTACACTTCTTTTAATTCTTCGACACACCAGTTTTTCTAAATTGTAATTTACGCCTTATTGAATTAGTGAAATTGTGCGATTAGATAAGGAGAAAAATTATGTACTAAAATACTGGTGTTAAAATTCAAGGATATCGTTCACTCTAACGTCGCGAAGGGGGTTAAAGAGATTTTCCTTGTAAGTATTGGTAAATTAAAGACAAATAAACAAAAGAAGAAGAAAAAAAAAAAACGAATTAATTTGACTCCCTGCAGATATTATATAATCACTAAATAAACAAAATGAAAATAACTTATGTCGAGATTGGAGATTAAAATAGTTGTAGAAACGGAAATGACGAAAGAAGGTTCGGCGGTATTACGGACGCGAGAAGCGACTCTTTAAATCTATTGCTTTTCTGTATTGATGTCCAATGCTTTACGTGTGAAAACTTAATGTTTACTCATTTTTACTAAATTTAGTTTATGAAATAGATAAAGTTATCGTTTTTGAGAGTTAAATTTCGTAATTTAAATAATAATTGGTAGCGGAGTTTATGAAGTTAGACCAACTAGAAAATGAAAGGTAATTAATTGTATAATAAAGAAATTTTCCTACAATAATTATGTATAACTGGTTATTATAAAAAACAAAACACACCATTTTCTCCCATTTTACAACTATCTCTAATAAAATTCTTTATTTTATTTTTATTTTCAGTGATGTTGTACCACATAAGCTGTAAATGCAGGTAAGAAAAACATATCTCTATTGACCTTCAAGTAATATTCTTTTCAGCGTAAACTATTCAAGCGTCCAAAAACAATTTCAGTAATGAAAGGTATATGAATATTTCAGTAAAGTTTAAAAAACCGTTGAAAATATATTATTAAATGCATCACATCTTGTTATGTTACCTCAAGAAATATAATGCCCATATGTGAATAGTGCGCAGTAAAGTAAAAAAAAAAAAAAAAAAAAAAAAACCGTTGAAAATATATTATTAAATGCATCAAGTCTTGTGTGTTATATTCAGAAATATAATGCTCATCCTTACAGGATTTTGAATTAAGATCTAAACAAAACAAGCTCATTGGTGTTAAACATAAGATTCCAAACACAAGACAACAAGACTGACGAGAAAAGACGAAAGTACTGCATAACCTTTTATTTTTCCTTTTCAATGCGTAAAGGTTTTTAGTGAATTAAAAAACTTTCTAAATTATGATGTATTCTTTGAATGACACAGTAGAAGTTTTCACTCGAGCCAACTACGTAATTTTCTTCACATTTTCATAAAATCATTTAAAAATAATTGTCTGCATTCTAAGAATTTAACCTCAATTTTATTTTCATGCACGCTCGTTTATCTACGAGTAATTCTTTGGGCAGTTTTACTGTTTTTTCTGCAAGATATGTCGTTTCAGTGATGTACAATTCAAGGGAAAGAAAATCGAGTGCAGAGTGCAACGTACAGTCTAAATAATAATAATAAAATCCGAAAAAAGAGAAAAGATACATATTTTTGATTTCAGAAAGCGTCTTTATAAATGATGACTTAATTTTGTCATAAAGTATTAACATCTTCATATTAAAATTGAACCGAATTTTTAAAAATTTAGTAGCAATTTCACTTTTTCATTACATAAATTTCAGCTAGTAAAAAAAAATGAGGAAATACAAATTTTGTTGAAATTTGTATTCAAATGAAACACAACACACAAAAGTTCAATTGCTAATTCCAAAAATTTTTATCAAATCACAATCTATTGCTGTAATCAGTAAATGGCGTCATTATTCAAAGAACCCCTACCAACTGATGACATGTGACGAGGTCACAACAAATTTTTTTTTATTCACAACTAACAAGAGATATTCGAAACCATTTCTTTGCGCAATTCATGTGCTACTGACAACAATGCCGGCAAAATTTACCATTCAGACTTAAATTCAAAGCAACGCCCCTCACTTTAAGATGTTTTTGTCAGGCATCTTTCCATGAGAAGAAAATATCGAACACCCCCTTTTTTATTTTCCCCCGCACTATTTTTGATAGAGGGGTTTAGGGAAACGAAAATCTTTTATCCTTTTCAGAGAGATGGGGGTTATTACTATTCGCAAGTCCAAACAAAGCAAAAGTGCCCAGGAGAAACGTGAATTTTTTTGAGATCTGCTTTCATAAAGTATTTTCTTAGGACAATATAAGTTGGCAAGTTAAGGGGCTTTTAAAGTTCTGTCACAAGTAAAGCGATTTGAGATTCTATAAGGAATGGCTAATATTTCAGCGTCTCGTGAAAAAAAAAAAAAAAAAAAATAGACTGGGGAGCAGAGAACACTTGACAGGAACAATATTTGTCGATTTCTAGGCGCACTAGAGTGCAGTTACTAGGCTGCCAATAAATATTTTGGACATATCTAGATTTATTTTATTACTTTGTCAGTTGATATGTCAAGGTTTAGGGATTTATCATATATCGGGATGGCTAACATAAAAATAACTTCGATTTTTCTCATTTAATGACAAAGATTTAACAGGATAAGTATAATGTCCTTAAAAACATGCTTTC
Source organism: Maratus michaelseni (assembly GCA_963931845.1). NCBI lineage: Eukaryota > Metazoa > Arthropoda > Arachnida > Araneae > Salticidae > Maratus > Maratus michaelseni. Next base: position 220,041,140 of record OZ007596.1, read on the forward strand.
TTAATTTTTTTTTGTCTTATGGCACTTTATAGAAAATAGCAGGCTATGCCAATCAAAGAAGATTATGGAGGATTAATGGATTTAAATTTGAATTTCGCCAAATTAGCCAGCTATCACCAAGTTAGCTTCATATATGGCAACTTATTTTTGTCGCCAAATTTGGCGATATTTGCCAAGTTGGCTAAAATTTGGCGCTATTGTGGTAACCTTGTCATTAGTACTTTTCAACAAATACTCATTCATATACAATTCATATGAATGCTGATGTCGTAATGATGCGGGCAACAATGTGATTAAAATGAACACAACAAACATTAACAAATATTAATAATAAATAAATAAGCGATTGGATGTTACTTTGCCTATGTTAAGACTGCAGTGGCAATTCATTTTTCTTGTACTAAGTCTCTACATGCGGAAAAAGTATTTTTACAGGCAAAATAAAGCCAAAATTCATTTGCTTCAAAAATGCACTCTCAGAGAAATCTCAATGGTACATCTTGTTTATTTACACTTTACATTTTACTAAAAGAAACTTATTACTTGCAATTACCGTATTTAGTTTGTGTATACCGGGCCCTCATGCAATACGAGCAACCTGATTTTTAATACCTTATTTGTGGAAAAATAGGAGAAAACATTTCAAAAAGATTTTATTTCATTAAAATAATAACAGTTAATACTAAAATTTCCACAGTGTTCACAATACACTGCTTCATGGTTTCGTAAATTTATATGCAAAATTACTACCCTATGATTTTATTTAGTGACAAATAGTTACATATACAGAGGCCAGTCAAATTCCAAATACGCATGTATCGTGCACACCAGGATTTTTAAAGTAATTTTGAGGGAAAACCCGCCCAGCATAGAAGAAAAAATACGGTAGTAATTTAGTTATTCCACAATGGAAACTATTTTTAATATTTATGAAATTTATTATATTTACTCACAATTTCTTTATTGACTTAGCTGAGAAAATACTGAAGCGATACCAGTAACTGCAAAATTCCTGTTTATTTTCGTATTCCTCCTCATTCTCTACCATTGATTCAGTAACAATGCGCATCAATGATTCTATATTGATTACCAAGCGTTAAAGTGTAATCATTTTACGCGAATAGCGCTGAAAATCTATTCTCAAAAAAGCTTCATAGAACAAAAATGTCGATATCCAATACACTGTACAATCACATTCCAGTGAATATGATAACCTCTGAAACAAAGAAAATAGCAGCCTAGACTCTTCACAAAAATCGGAAGTTTATTTTTCTCTAGCCAAACAATCGGAAAGTTCAAAAAGCAGCAGATCGGACTAAACCCTCGCTATCAGTTTTGTTTACTTTTACCTCGAAAAAATAAAAGTCAAACGAACCCCCAGTTATTTCACGCCGTTCAATTCTTCAATGAAGAGGTTGAATTTCTCTTTTAAATTTTGCGATCGTATATAATTTACGGAAAAAAATAAAAGAGGAAAATTCGATTCGTCTCTTATTCCCCATCTTTATTTATTTTATTTTTTATTTGAAACTTTTCCCTGTGGGACAGCTAGTGCGGGTGTGCATGTGCAGCTGCAGTGTGTGTGTGTGAACATTTGAATCCATCACTTGGCGAAGCTTTTTTTTTCTATAGCATCGCCAAGAGAGACTTTGGGAAGGAAAAAAAAAAGGAAAATTCTTGACTTCTATTTACTTTTTTGGCGAAGTTTGAGAGCAAGATAACAAAATTACCATCTGCTTCAAAATGCATGGAAAAAAGGATAAAAGTTAAAAGTTTTCCAGTGAAGAGGAGTGGGTATACTTTTTTTCGGGATTAAAATATAAAACCCAGGACGTCTTGATTGATTGATAGCACTGGACTCTTCCTTTACTCCTCTCTGCTTCAAAATTCGATTTTATTTTATTTGTTTTCATTTAACTTGAGATCTTGATAAAGGGATTTGGTTAAGTGAATATGTAAAGAAGGGCTTCTGATAGCACTTTCTTTAGGATGAATACATTAACACGTTAAGCACGAGATTTTTGCATTAACGGTAAATGATATTCATAGATAGCACGAGCTGTTTAACGGTGAGATAGCATTAAAATATGCAGCTCAAATTCTTTAAGAGACTCCCCCCCCCCCCCCAACAAAGTCATAGTTTATTTTTCAAAATCAAAGAATTTTCATTTTTTATGCAGTTTACTTTATATTTCACAGGAACATAAACACAATCCATGCATAGATGTGGTCAATAGAACAAAAAATTTTAAAACCCGTTATCGACCTTTTTTATCACAATATTTAAGATTTTACATATCTTCATTTGCAAATATATATTTTAATAATGCCAGGGGAAGGTCACAATTTCCTAAATCTTTGAATAGTGCGATAGAACTTTAAATACTGAGAATGTACAGTCTACCTCCCCCCCCCCCTCCCCCCAAAAAAAGAGAGAGAGAGAAAACAGCTATGCATTTTAATCATCAAATTGTCACGGAAAAGAATCAGAAATAGCCATTTGGCTGGAAATTATTTATAATTATTAACCATTTATTTGTAATTTTTCTTCCCCTTTCTCTTAAAAACTTAGGAGGTCGTCTTCCTACCGAAATCGTACCAAACTCTGAAATGTTCAATGCGAACACTTACTTTTGACATCTTATTTGTTTTGCTTTTTCGTTAAATTTTACTTTAGGATACCAAAGAGGAAGTCATTCGGTCGTAATTTAGTAATTTAGGAACTATGAAAGTTTGGAACTCCTAATGTTAAATTCACTTGTAATCTTTATAAAACTTATAGAAATTATGATAGTTTTTTAAACAGAACTCAAGAAACTACTTAGCGGAATGAGTTGCAATATCAGTTTCAAATATTTGAAACTTCTAGAAATTTACTTCTGTTAAAAAATTCGTAGCTTACAACTTACAATTCATATTTTTCTTTTTCAAAAAATTATTTGGAAAAAAAAAATATTTTTGAAAAAAAAAAAAAAAAATATGAATTGTAATCTATGAATTTTTTTACAGAAATCGATTTTTTGAAGCTCTAAAAATGTTAATCTAAAATTACAGCTCATTCCACCAATTGGATTTTGAGTTATGTTTAAAAAAAATCTCCCGCAATGTAATCTGTTTTGCAACGACTACAAATGAATTTAATGTTAGGAGTTCCAAGTTTAATTAAACGTTCATAATTCCTAAAATATTTGATCGAATGACTTTGGTATCCTAAGGTAAAATTTATCAGAATTTATTAGGTATCATTACCCTGCAGCGGGTGCTCTCCCAATGGTTCTAACTAGACCATTGTCCTCCAACCACCCCCCTCATGATAATTCTGTGTGCGTTCCTGTTTGCGCCCCCAGCCGAAAAACTTTTTTTTTTTATCCGTACATCCATAACAATGTCAGATACTTCAATTCAGATTCCGTACTTTTAATTATACCCACAATTCTGATGCATTTTTTATTATGTTTTGCTATCAGATTATTATTTATTACCTTTTAGGTGCTTTATTATACACCTAAAGTTGATTTCACGTTTTAATTTTGGTAAAATAAGAATACTACTGAAAAAATATAGAATTCATTTTCATGTCATAAGTAAATACATAAATGCATATAAAAAATGTTTGCGTCTGAGATTTGTATGACTGGAAGTTTTTCGCGATTCTGACTAAAAATAGTGAGCTCTGAAAGAAAGAGCAAGGAAATGTATCCTCTAAAAAAAGGAGCATGGTACAGTATTCAAGAATTAAATTCCATTGTATAATAAAATTACTATTGTTACGGATTAGTCATGTATTAGAAAATTGCATATTCAAGGAAAATTAACAAGCCTGTGATTAATAGCTTTACATCATCTGTATGCACCAAAAACAAAAGAAAGGAAAAGCGGAAAGGTGGGTTAATTCATCATTAAAATGTATTAGGTGAATAATAAGCAGCGAAACATCTGCAATTTTTGTAACATACTGAAAATTCAAACAAGTTACGTTTAGATGGTACGATAGAACGGTATACAGTAGAACAATTCAACTCTGATTATTAAAACATTTAGGAGTTCCTGGGCTTGTTTAGGGGACAGGGAGGGGGGGGGGCATTAATTTATTTTATTTATTTATTTAAAAGTAATTACCTGTTAGAAAATCCTATTAATATAAAAGCAGAATCTGATGTCCGTATTGTAAATTATTGACTATATTTTTGACTTATGTAACAAAATTATCCCAATTAATTTTTAGTTAAGGGGATATCCATTAATTACGTCATACAAAATTCGTCGTTTATTGACCCCTTACTTA